>OZ014481.1:22519378-23119378 GCA_963965965.1 Trididemnum nubilum | reverse complement strand
AACGTTCTACCTTACCAGCGTACAAGCTGCCAGTCGGTTATGCTAACGATCGTTCGTACGTTCACGACTTTACACCCAGTGCAGACCGGGACTTTAAGGTCAATCAGGAAACCTGCGAATACTACTTTCAAGTTCAGTATCTCGACATGAAACTGAAATAAGTCCACAGCAAAAGCTCTTTGCAAGACCAATATACCATTAAATTATCTTTAAAATATATAAGTTAGGTAATGCATAAAGCCCTTGCATTAGCACAATGAGTAGTGAGTACCCATTCAAAAAATTCAGTTGTGCAATTTAAGTTTGGGACATGGTTGTCGAGTTTGTTGGATTAACTTTCAACCTACCTAATGCTTTCTTTTCGTCCTTTATTTTTCTTCTTTTGACCAGGCATTTGCGTTCGGCGTTGATTCGAGCTTTAGGCAAATTAACCTCACTGAAATGGGAATGGACATGGCGCTCCCGTCCATACTGTGACGAAAAAGTTGCTTCGCAACCTTCCAGTATACACTGCAAAAACACATTTGCAATATTAGAGACAGGATAAATCTGGATTATGAGTTAGAAGCACGGAAGAAGCGATTAATTTAGTAAAGAAACATTGAAAAGTTGATCCAAAAAAATTACGAAATACACTATGAAAGAAACATTTACGGAAAAACTCACCATTTAAATGATTCAAACTACTCCCTCTCAATCTCAACAAAGTCTTAACCAAGATAACTGTCAACATTTTAAAAGTGGTAACCTAAGTTTGAGTAGACCCACCTTCTTCATGTTTTGGTTTTAAAGATGTTTTCAAAATTCATACGATACATACTCACCCTAAGCCTTAGTATTTCAAAAACTATGTTCTAGCACGTTTTATTACCATTAACATACGAAAGTTGTTATTTCCAACCTTAAATCGTTTGTTTCTGTTGATATGACTGCTTATGTGCGCTCGCAGTCGTTCAACGCTTCTACATTCCTTATTGTAGAGGTGGCAATTCGCCCACAGACAGCATATTCTGAAAAATAATCGAACAGTTGCGTCGATATTAAAACAAAATAGGTTTGTGAACTAATGCAACAAAATTAAGTGAACAGAGTCGCTGTCACATTTAATAATTTGGAATGCTCTTGTTATGATTATTATTTGCCATGCTTTAAAGTAAACGTGACAGTTTTACTAGTTTCGCTGTCTTTTTGTTTTAGAATGTTCGAGATAATTCCTTTCTAGTATGTTCAACGATCTTCCACAGCAATCGAATTATTTGGTTGTTTAGCTTTCTAAAATTGCTATATTTAGACTTGAAGTTTGTGACGTCATAATTATGTTGCAATTTATCATCGTACGTTCGTATACTTTTTTGATTGTGACGTATCATGGATTTTTCTGGGATATTCGATAGTTTTTGCCATAGTATAAATAGGCGGGTCGTTTTATTTTAATTCATTCCAATATTCTGAGAGTGGGATAATTTTAGATATTAGTTTCGTAGTGTGCGATCTAAATTGGTCGATTGCGATAGTGAGTGTATGCGATCTGAATTGGTCGATCGCGGGTAGTGTGTTCGATCTGAATTGGTTGATCGAGATAGATTTCGGGGAGCGATTTTGCTCAAGAATTGGTTTGTGCTTTCAATCTTGAATAGAAGTCTTAATTTAAGATTGGTGTGCTGCTTCCTGCGATTCAAGAAGCTAAAGGAACTATCAACTGCCATTTTCGATTCGTTAATTAACATCTTAGTCGTTCTCTGGTTTAAGTCGACGTGGACTATTCTAGAGATAGAGGGTTGTACTCTAGCCAAGTATCAGCGATTGCGACAGTCGCTCTAATCATGGATACACTGGGAGGCTAAACATTTTAGAAGAGGAAGCCACAAAATAATTTCCATTCACGATATCACGAGACACATTTACATTTTTTATTTAACTCATATAGTTGTAAAAACCTATATCGTAATTGCATCTAACAAAATGTTTGTCTTTCGAAACTTTTTTCTGGAAGAACTTCAGATTGCTTTTTAAACGAAGTGTATAGATTGGCATCTAATTAGTAGATCCATTATTCCTGCTTACGTCGGTTAGAGAATTACAGATTGACTCTGACTAATATCAAGACCCTACGCTTCTCTAAGTTAGAATAGCAAAGCCAAGAAACCTGGCCGACAGGTAGTGACAGCGGTTAGTAAGTAGCTATCAGCGTGGTCGCCTGTGTAGTGATTGGGTGCCCTTAGTGTAGAAGATTCACCACACACCGGTGGGATGAACAAACTATAGGCCACTGACTTTAACTTTAAACTTAACCCAACCCTAATCAAAACTCGAACCCAAACTCGAACCGATGTGTGGAGAATCTTTCAATCATCATCGGAATAGTTGCAGACACTCAACCGAAATTCAGGAATGAAAACACGGGGATTTTTGTTAAACCCATTGATGCGTCGCGAATCTTCTGGCAACGGTGTGAAACTGGTCACTTCTTTCCTGGGTTCTCCGGGAGTCCGGTGTATCGCTGGTTTTCTGTACTGTGGACACTACGTTGCACCATCCACAGGAAACTGCACGATTTTTTTGCCAACAAAAGTTGAGATTGGTGTTCTCCGCATACTACTATATTACTGTAGTCCATTGAGCACTTTGCGTAATGCCACTTGCAACAACCACCCAGTACATAACAAATACCTTTCTTCAGTAGTGCAGACATGGGATGAACAAATATGATCGTGCAAATGAGAGTAACTTGAAAACGACAAACCACAGCTCTTCCATTGGCAAGAAATATCCGGCTGGATTTCTGAGTAAAAACACAAAAATGTACAATGCATTATAAATTTAGCATACTGTTTTCAATCCAATAGTCATATTTCAACATCAGAGGTGACAAAGACACGGAACGTAGCTGTTAGGTACAGTCGGTTAGACACTGCCAGTTAGTCTCAAAAGTTTGATGTTAATCGAAGACAAAAGTGCAAAATACTGTATATCGCAGTAACTTTTAACTCGGGTCCTGATTCTAGCGTAATTTATGACTCGAACCCTATCCCAAATCCTAACTTCTCCCTCCCAACCCTTAAAGATCGCTATAATGCATATTTTGTAGCACTAAACAATGCGACATACAGTATAAGTAACCGTAACTGGCTAACAGTTCAACAAAAAATAGCCTTAAGGAAACGTCAATGAAGAAGTTTTATAACTGTTCTATTGCTAGGTATCAACGTGATTGCGATATCAAAAATGCCGAAATCTAAGCGCGTAAATTAATTTAGCTTGTACTCTCACAGTATGTAATACAATTTTTATGCATGGCATTCGTGCATTTAAATTACAGTATATCTCAAAATATTTTTATGCGATAAAATGGTTTGCATAAGGAACCAATAAATTAAATTCATAAAATAACATCAACCTACCTTTGTCTTCAACCGGAAACTCCGGTTTAGGAGTTGGCTTAAGACACAACTGCGGCGGCACTGTAGAGAAAGAAGCGGAAGAACATTTGGAGGAATCATCAATGGATTCTTCCGGCTTGAGACTTTCAAAGTAATCCGTCACTGAACTCCCATTTGAGGAAGTAGACTCGAATCCAGAGTCGGGGCTACTGGCAATTATGTCATCATCACTGGAGGAACTGATGGAAAGCCGTAAATTGCATTTGTCCTCCAGGGTAGAGTTGAAAAATGAAGAGGAGCTGGAAGATGATTGAAAAGAAGAGGAGCTGCAAAGAGGAGTTGAAAAAGAACATAAGCGACAAGGAAGACCAGTGGCCATAAAAGAACCAGTCGGGAGACAAGGAGAATAAAAAGGATTCTTCAACTGGACCAAGGCTGGGCATCTGTCACAACTTTCCGAATGTAAAGAACTGGAAAAGTTCGAGAATTCAGACAAAAGGAGAGTTGCGAGTGAGGTAGGGATGCAATCATCAGTGGATGTCAAAGATTTGGCGCATTTTGACAATGAACTTGCTGACAAGCGACACCTAAAAAAGTAATCAAATAACAAGAGCTAATATTTCAACCATAAATCATAAACCGTCATTACAACTCGATTTCTTTACTCTAGCAAGTTGCAACTATATAGCCAGGTAGATCTACACTTGGCGTGAAACAGCATGCATACGGAGTCGAGTCGGCAAATCCTTTCCTTATTTCAACCATTTGTACCTTGTAAGAGTTGCCGTTGGCTAAAAAAAAATCAGAGTTTAAAAGTACGCAGCGTGACCGAAAGCATAAAGTCGTCGCTTTTACGATCGCGGGTTGAACCTTGATCACATGATCTGGATTCAACCCATATCCAGGTCATGTGGATGCGTTTTTGGATAAGACGCAAAGATAATTATCTCTGCTTGGTGGCTTCAAATCCACAGGAACATTAGATCACTGAAAACTCCTAAGCAGGTGCGGATTCCTCCAAGCACGAAGTAGTCACTGCAATGAAAAGTGTGCGGATCGTCCAACAGTTCCGCCTGACGCTGTCAGGTGACAAGAGGATAAACATGCAGCTACAACAGCAAAGGTGACATCATTTAAGCAACCATATTGACTGCGCACAAGTGAAACCAGCGATCGATCGATTTTACACTCAACTGTATCATAATATCGTGTTTTAGTTTTGATTTGTAGTTAATATTTTTGCTTGCATTACGAGTTCCGATTTCTCCCGGATGTTTTTTTAACACGAAAGCAGCAATATCCAGATATTCCTACCGTAGTGAGAGAGCGTGCGCATAAAATGGAAACCAGATAGTATATGAAAAAAAAGGCCCAAATGCTGTAAATAATTAATCTGCTTTGGATTAGCTTCGCTACTGTCACTATTTTTAGTAGATTCAAATACACTTTTGCTTAAAAATCGAATTTTAAAATAGCGGTTACCTGCTGCAATTCGTTTCACTCCGGTGCCGCTTCCTACTCCGTAAGTTTTCCATTTACGAAATTGAACAAAAATTGTAGATTCTGCAAAAAAGCAAAAACACTACAATCATAATCTACCAAGATATACTGCTATTTTTAGTTTGTAACTACCATTAGAACTAACTGGCAACTTCTACAGACTTTAGTAACAAGAAAATATTTTTTTACGAATAATAAAACATTTATATTCTGAAAAAGTAAAATTATGCGTAGTATTGGAGAGGCTTTTCGATTACAACTTAAACGAGGACCAAAGGCAAAATAAGTGGGGGTATCTCAAATTGGGGTAATCGCATAATACTAGATCAGCGTTGACTCCATCCTTTTTGACCAATCCGTTCTAGAGAAATTCAACTTCAAACACGACGTCGATGCCTCCTATGCTATAAATTTTGATAATTTTATTGGCAACTCCGTCGTTGATAAGCATTAGCGTCTTAGCGATGCCTTCCCAGTTCTAACCTAAAGCAACGATTAGGCTACTGTATTCGATTGTTTCGCTGCCCACTAATCAGTTTGATCTTGTCAACAGAATAGATCCGAGCTGGAAAAAAGAGTAGACTGTACGATAGCCTGGGCAACAAACGTCTAAAAACAAGTGAAAGTAAGGTTAGTAGAGTTATTAGAGTGGGCTAATAGGCCATTGTTTTTAACTTATATGGAAAAGTTTATTCTACGGTCACAAAATACTGCAAGCATATACAATAGGCCAACTCAAGTACTGGTAGTCTTGAGTATGTACTGTGTAGCCTAGAAATAAAAATCTTATTAAGCTTATTGCTAGACTAGGGTAGGATTTAGACTGAAATGTATCTGCCAGTTTGATTTTTACTGAAATCGCTAGGCTACCGAACAGTCCAAAGTCTACTCTTTTTACCAGCTCAGGTTTGTTGTGCTGATAAGATCAAACTGATTACTGCGCAGCGAAGCGACTCAATGCAGTAATCTAATCGTTGCTTCACGTTAGAATTGGGAAGGCGTCGCTAAGATGCTAATGCTTATGAATGACAGGGTTGTCAATAAAAATTATTAAAATTTATAACGTCAGAGGCAACGACGTCGTGTCTAAAGTAGAATATCTCAACAATGGATCGGTCAAAACGGACGGAGTCAACGCCAATCGAGTCTCTTACGATAAGCTTAATCTTAAATACCTCCATTGATTTTGCCTTTAGACCTCGTTTAACATCATCAAAAAACCTCATAAGAGTGCAAAAATTGAACGTGGCATATAACTGCTTCGCATTAATGTGCATTCGAATACGATTGTTAACTTAAATACAACATCGCAAGCGATATCCGGGGACTTTGCGAAAGTACGTAACTTCACTGAACTAGGAAACATCGCTTTCGAATTTCATAATGTTCCCTTAACTTGATCAGGCTTGTGGTTAACGGCTATCAAAATTTAAATGTCTAGAAAAGCTATTTATAAAATGCCAACCAAAATTTTAAAACTATGCTTCTAAAGTTCTCGTTTCAACTTTTAAGAAGTTAGTTGAATTTTCACTTAGCTGCGCAGCGCAATAGTTAAAATTGCGGTTACAAACAAAACCCTCGTTAAAACAAATATTTCGACAGTAACCTTTTGCTCCGATTAAAACAACAAAAACAACAGGTACAAAACTTTTTGATGTGAAAATGCCAATATGATTTTTGGATTCTGTAACTTACTTTATCTTGACCAGAAATTTGACACACTATCAGAGGCGCTCGCAGAATTTTTTTCAGGGGGGGGGGGGCAAGCGACGTATCCATTATCTAATGGATTGAATAACATTCAACGTCATTTGGATCACATTTCAAACGTTTTTAAAGCCATTGAAAAGAACAAAGTTGATGAGATTAAGAATCTACTTGAAATTCCTAAATTGCACAGCCCTTTCAGCCCTCTTTATTTGTAGATCAAACTCAAACCAGGTTTAAACGTTCGCATACATGAACAGGCGCGTAGCCAGAATTTCGCAATGGGGGGTGTTTTGGGGGTCTGCGGGTAACGCTCCAAAATTTGCATTTTTTTTTGCAAAAACAACTTAATTATACGGCTATTTTGATAAAAAATAATGCTTTTTAAACGTGGCATAGAAATTGGCTGTGCAAATATGATTAAATTGGTTGCATAAATTTGCTGAGTGGGAGGTGGCTAATGGTAAAATTATAGTTCATTTGTTTACATGCTGGTTAATCATAAAATCCTATAGTTCAATAAAACTCACTCAGAGTAATCTACTTCGTCTATATTTTATAGAGAAAAATAATTGGGGGGGAGAGAAGCTAATGAAAAGATATTTGAGAGAAGTGATAGGTAATAACTAATACTGAATAGTCCCCCCTCCTATTCCTGAGTTGATAATATATTTGTTGATGAAACCTATGATCAGCAATTTTACACTAGCTATCAAATCTGATCGCTTGTTTTTGGGCATTTTTCAAAGTTTTATTTTTGACAAATTAGCCCCCCCCCTGAATATATGTTTTCAAAAGATGCTTTAAATCACTTTTTAGCCTATTCCAGTGCAAAAAAACAATCTCAAACGCGCAAAAAACGTGGTATTTTCCTTATTTTGTATTTTGGTCGACAGGTCAATGAGGGGGTGGGGGGCTATAGCATCCCCCGCTCCTCTGGCTACGCTACTGTATGTGAGCTAAGTTTCCTAAGCCTCTTCGGTTGCACTACTGACTGCAACCTGAATTTTGTTATGGGGGAATGAGTTTTGTTAAGACTGCTTGATTAACCTAAAGATTGAATTTCTTTACAAAATGCCTCAACTGGGCAGCGTGCCGAGTAAACAGGTGCAACTAAAGCATATCACAATTGGGGTCTTAGGGCAAAACCCCTAGCTGCTGAGTAGTTTTTGTGATATTTTAGAAAAAAAATAGCCATTTTAATGCTATTTAAAACAAATTTTACAACTTTTTAAAGCCATTTAAAAAACTAAATTGATACAATTTGAAAGCCATTTGAAACAATTAAATAGCTCACCCCCTTCAAACCCCCACGTTACTCAGAGGTCAAGTCCAAAACTCGTTGTAATTAAATAAATTAAATGCTGAATAGCTCCCACCCCTCTATCTCTATATTCTTTTTTTTGATGAAGCTTGGTTAAGCATGAGTCATGTTTTTAAGTTTTTATCGATTAATTTGTTAGCAGCATTTTTGGCAAAAAAGTTAATATACCTTCCCCCCCCAAAAAAACAATAGTAATAATAATAAATGTTTTAAAAGTAGCTTAGAATCACTTTAGAGGCCGTTGAAAGTGGCTTTGAACCACTTAAGAGGCCCCAGAAGGGTAAAAATTGTGGCATTTTTCTCATCGTGCACTTTGGTGGCACAGCCCCCCGGCTACGCTATTGATTACAAGTTTGGTTTTGATTTCGGTTTCTGAGCAAATTAATTTAATGGGGGAGTAATTATTATGTTAGTGTTTATATAAGCACAGCATAAATTTGAAATATCAAACGCTGTATTGTATTGAGATCCTGACGATAAGAGCTCAATGACAGATCAGACATGCTAAAACGTTTGATAACCGTTTGATATTAGTTATTTATTCAAACAATTTAATGCTTAATCCTAGAGTATTGCTAACGCTCGCTTTTAAGAAAATGCTGTATGATAATTCATGTAAAATATGCAATCCTTGTTCCTCTTGCCTCTCTGCAGCAAGACAAAAAAGGTAAAAACTCAAAGGGTTGTTTTCTTAGTTTAGATAGATATTTAGACTTATTTTGCAAATTTAAACATAAAAAATACTTGACATCTTAATTTCCAGGGGGGGGGCAAGTACCCCCCTGCGGGCGCCACTGCACACTATCCTAAATATCAAATCTACACCCTCAACCAGCCCACTGCAGTATTTTTTTTAAGAAGACTTTTATATAAGCACATGTAAGAACACTTTGAACAGTTCTACTGATTTTTCTCCAAATTTAAAAACTAACTCAAAACAATGCCTGCCTTAGCAGTTAGCATGGAAATAGATACGTACAGAAACAAAATTTAGAAATAAAAAATCAAATTCTTATAAACTGATAAGTGATATTGGAGAGTCTAACTTTACGATGACTTCACATTGAAAACTAATATTAATTTACTCAGCTCTCTGCTTTCCAGAACCCTAGGTGCAATGCATAAGTGGGCACGTTAATGCAAAACGTTAGCTTTGTTAACCACTAGTCCGTTAACAAACTTTATACGTCCATTAAAGTTAATTCGTTATGTTCAGCTTTAATTAGCGGAAGTTAATGAAGTCCGTTAACATTTTGAGTGTAATTTACATTCCTTTTTATTCACTCACATATAGAACACGCAATGACACTGTTGAGCTGACTGTAGGGAAAAACTGATTGCTATGGAGTTTTTTTGTTTTGGAAGTTACATTTTACAGTTTAATCTAATTTCATAATAAAAATAGATTCATATACACTAACAAAGTTGCGATCGGAACATCTATGGAAATTGTGAATAGCGATAATTAATGAACCTGAAGCTGCAGCTTATCATTTGCCACAAAAAAGAGCTCCTCTCTTCACTTTTTCTTCTATAAAACTAGTGCTAATACCCAATACGTTTTACCAGTGCAAACTGGTTTCTACCGGTACGATGAATGAATGGTGCAAGAAATTAACAATGAAAACTCTAACGGAAGTTAATTTAGTTTGTTAACAGAAAAAAACTTCTTCAACGAATTAACGAGTTAATGAAAAAGCTAGCTTCGTTATTAACGGATTTATGTCCATCTATGGAGTAATGTTTAAACTCAAACAACTATTTATCAAAAATTAGTACTACTTCTTTTGCACATAACGCTCTTTTTAGTTCATTTTAACAGCTTTGAGGTTATTCGCTCTCAAAGTTTAAAGATCTCAAAAAGTTATCAAAATAATGAAGGTCTCAAAACTGTCAATCAAAACGCTATTAGGAGTTCCTAACAGTTTTTCACTTTACTATGAAATAACATAGAGTGATCTTTCCAGCGACTTTTGAGCGAAAAAATACTATTGCATCAGTCAAACTTAACACTAACCAGTAGCAACGGCCACAGTTATTCCTATTCTGAAAACGCTATTTAACAATGCGACCCAACGGCCAACATATTCGATATTGTACAGTATATTGTATTACATCCATTATTCAGCACGAAATCTTTCCTAATAAAATTGTTCAAAAACTTTGAAGAGCAAGTAGAAGATTTTTTCAACGTCACAAGTGACAGTTTAGTAAAAAAACTCGGCCATACAGCTTAAGTCAAACAAAGCCAATAAACTCAAGTACTTCTCAGCGTCTTAAATGTTGGAGTAATCCCATAAGTTTGACTCATCTACTTTTCTGTGATACTAATTCATTGTGAGAATTCATCTTAAAGTTTGAAGGTCCATTTAAGGACTAACTGTCCAACATGGCATTGCCAAGTTAGGCATGTTTTATCTTGTTCTTATATTAGTCTACCCGTACTCTTAAAATTTGATACGTCTAGCTGGACTACTTCGAAATAAAGATTTTAAAATTTTATGGGGGCCCATTTGGCATGGTCTCCTCAACGTGGCCAACCAAATTCTGTTATCTTTATAGTCTTTGAATCATGTTAACCTATCCAATATATTTAATTTGTTTAGATTTTGTAGTTAGTGGGGGGAGGTGTCAGCATAATTGAAGGACCCCTATAGTATGACATTCTCAATTTTTTTCATACAGTATTATATTTTTACCAATCTTGAAAAATTTATTGTCTAGCTTGAGTGGTTAAAATTTTGGACCCGTTGGAGAAGAACTCCCCAACTGTGGCACCTGAAATTAGCCATATTTTATTAGCCTACTCTGATTTTACGTTTTATATTTACGTATTCTGAAAGTTGGAAATGTCTAGCTTTAATGGTTGAAAAGTTTGAATTTTGAAGGACCCAATTGAGGGACCCTCACTTTGGTGCATCTTTCCTTCATATTTGCTAATCCTGAAAATTTGTTGTGTCTAGCTTAAACAATTAAAAGTTTGAATTTTGGCATATTCGTTTGCAGGCGATCCCTACTTTGGTACCTCCAGATTTTGTCAAATTTTATCTTTTCTTCATATTTGCCTATCCTGAAAATTTCTTGTGTCTAGCGAGAGTAAAAAGTTTGAATTTTGGCGGCCCCGTTTGAGGGGAACACCCTCCTTTTGACATCCTTAAATTTTTTCATATTTTATTTTTAACTTAAATTTATCTATTCTAAAAATTTTATCGGTCTAGCATGACTGGTTAAAAAGTTTGAATTTTGGCGGCGTTATTTTGGTACTCCCGAATTTTGTCAAATTTTATCTATCTTTTATAATTACTTACCTTAAAAACATTACGCGTCTAGCTTGAAAGGATGAAAAGTTTGAATTTTGGAGAGCTCGTTTGGGGGGAAACCCCCATCGTGGCATCCCTAATTTTTGTTAGGTTTCGTACATTTTTAATATCTACCCATTTCGAAAATTTAATCCATCTCTTACTAATGGTTCAAAACTTCCAAATTTTGGACGACCCGATTGAAGGGGATCCCCAACCCGGCACCCTTGATTTCAGTCGCGCAAAAGTCCTCCCTGACATATTCAATCGCTCAAGCTTTGAATACAGTGCGTTTACGTTTAGCGGTTTGAAAGTAGATAGCATGGGAAGAAAAAGAAAAAAAAAGTAAGAAGATGCAAAACAAGAAAAATAGTTTTCAAGCTGGGGTAAACGAACATACCCAATTGAAAGGTGGTTGATAATAAGCCCAAAAATCACAAACCATTTTTCATCAATATCAGTAATTACCGAGATATATCGGTTCAAACTCGTCAACTTTCCGCCCATTTTTGGATTGTAAAATTTTGGTCACGTGACCGGGCGCCCCCAAACTCAGTCAGCATAAAGCACTCATAAGCCCCATATTGCGTCCAAATTTCAGTTTAGTACGTCAAGTGGTTTTTGAGTTATAGGCGAATTAATAAATATTTAAGGCAAAAATCGCCGTTCTTTTTTTGTCTCAATTCATGATCACGTGACCTAGGATTCTGGCACACATGACGCTTTCATTAATTCTTCTGTTGAGTCCAAATTTCAACTTTCTAGGTTTTACTGTTTGCTAGTTATGAGCAAATCAATCCTCATCTGCCAAAATTCGCGAACCAAAACAGAGGTACTAAACACTTTAAAACCTTTCCAAATCTGAACGGACGGTCCTTCAAATATCTTTTTTTGTAGAAAACAGTAAACTTAAAAACCATAAACATTATTAATTCATTTATTGCATGTTGTATCAATGGCATGAAACGAGAATGCAGAGGAAATGTAAATTCGCATTGGTCTTCCGGCACTCGGCGATGTTTGTCAAAAAGCCATTAACATTATTCATTCGTTTGTTACTGCAAACAGCAATTCCGTAACACAGTTCGTACGTACAAATGGAAGCCTTTGAAGTACCACGAATGCCGTAGTCAACACAAACATGGCTGGCGTAGGCGGTCGAAAAAATGTACCAGAAGCGATGATGAAATAATCTTCAAAATACGCAATCGCGATAGTCCAATTAGACTGTCACACGGACCGCGCCTAACAGGCGAGGCCGATTAGGTACCGGAATATTATGCGTCGAGACTACTAAATGCCAAGACTGTTTGCGGGCGGGACTATTATGCTCCTGGCGTTTTAGGCACCTTACAACAAAAAATTGGATCTCCATACAGAATTTCCTGGTGCATATTCCTGAAAATTCCCTGGTACAAATTCTTAATCAATGTTTGCCCTGTTCTTCTTTCAAATAACGGATACTACCACATCCCATTAATTTAATTAGATTAATCAAATAATTCATACTATTAACGGCCTGGTGTATACTTGGCGTTAGGGTTAGTTCGGATATCAATAATCTTTGCTATCGGGATAACGGATATGTCGAATTTAGCTTAGTGGTTAACCGTATAATATCTGCTAATAAGTTAGATAATCGATTTCAGATTTGCATGAGCAATTGTTTAGAAAATCATTGCACAGTTTTATTGTGCACATACGCACACGCGCAGTACGAGTGAATATGAAAAATCACACAGATTAAATGTTAACTATTTCTGAAACGCATTCCTTATAAAGCACAATGCATCGACTGTTGAATGGTGTAGATATGGAGATCCACCTTTATGCTCCTGTAGATCACCTTGACAAGAAATCGTATTTTGACAGACTTTACATTTTGCCCTCTCACCATTTTGTTGATCGTAGAAAGTAGTCCCACACTTCATTTTCACGTTTGAAAAGTTTAAATTCCATCTCTTAAATTTAGTCATTTTAAACTACGTTGTATTCAAAACTTCGACTGAAATCTTTTCACAGCCAAGCTCTGAACTTCTGCACACTTTGCAGATTTGATAACCAGGCAGAGAATTAAACTAAGACAACAAAACGCACTTAGTATTAATTCAGCCGATGGAATTCAAATAATTCATTTTTCATGAGAGCTGAAAGGTTCGCATCGTCGTTTAGGTAGAAATTATTAGGTATTTGCGCATAAATAAATATTTAAACTGCTATGTGATTTAGCGTTTTCGATCCGTAGACTGCTCAAATGACGAGCGTTTTGAAAAGCTTGGTTACACTTGAACGTCTCAAAGCGTGACGTTTGATTTTCAGTTTGCTTATTCTAGAATTGTTAACAAAGTATCATGATACTTCAATCAAAAACTTATTAATTTTGCGAATTTATGCGTAGGGGTTTTCGACCGTGTGTAGTTTAAGATAACAAACTTGATTTTAATCGATTTATATTGTTATTTACGAAACACAGTTTACGCTTAGCTTTAGATTACGGCTAAAAATAGCAAGTTAAACCTATTAGTTATAATACTTACCGAGCAAATTCCAATCAGGATGCAACGGATTCCGATCCCTACTTCCAAATTGGCACAGTTTCAGTTGGCTTTGTTCCAAAGTAAAAAGAATAAGTCATTTATCAAGTTCTAATCATATCAATCGCCAACCTAAATCCTAGCCGCGACATCTGTGTCAACAAAACAGTAAAAAAGTTTCAGTAACATTGGGTTTGTCATTGTAGGCCACTTTGAGTAGCAACAAAAATTGGTTGCTTCTTTCGCTTTGATTGTTTTCGATTTGTATGACAACATAATTCGTGCCCCTTACAAATCATGCAGTGATGGTGGCGGAAATTGCAAGCCTCACTCAAAGTGTCGAGCAAAAACGTCTTGTTTTAGCTCCTTGGACAGGCCCCAAATCCATGCTGCGATTATTTGTCAAGAAAACAACCAATGAGGACTTCGGCTGTTGTTGTATGAAATCTTACTTCGGCTTTTGCATTCTTATAAAAAAAATGTCTATAAACGCGTGGCTAAATTTTAATTAAAATTTAAGAACAACGCCAGCCTCAGTGTGAAAAATACAATAATTATGAGCAAGGGCTAGTTTAAAGTGTTTATACGTAATCAGAAGAGTTTCTAAACAATAGCTTTATCTTTTTTAACAAGAAGTTAGTATAGTGTAAACACGGAACAATTCGCTTTCGACATCAATCGATATTTTTTACCTTTGCAAGTTACGTTCAAACATTAGCGTACTGTCTTCGAGGCGGCCCAGCTGGTTATCAAAGCTGAGATCTTTTCGTTTTGTAACAAGCTTACATACTGGAGCTATATCAGACAAGTTCAATTTAGCAATACTGTACTATTGCCACCGAGATGGAAGATCTAATCTTGCTTTTTTGACAGCGCAATGAGTTTTTATGTCGTTTTTGAAACAAAATATAACGTATAGCATGCATAAAAAATCCTAATTCTTTTGGTCGCAGTCATATACTCTCGTACATTTGCATCTTCTATAATCTATACCATAGCATGGCAAAATGACCGAGTTACCACTTCGGTTAACCTTTTGGACAAGGATACAATCAAAATTCAATTTTCAAACTGAACAAAAAAATACACGGTAAATCAGAAAACTTAGAAGAATTTTTTTAACATGAAATAGTAAGTGCATCAAATCCTTACGCTTGCTTTAAATGCTGTGAATTGCACAGATCAAGCATAACATTAACATGTTACGAAATATTTTTCATAAAATTATTCAAATTTAAATATCACGTACAGCAATTAGGAAAGTTCGACCAGGCAAATTGCGGCAGTGAGAATTGTTCTTTTTAAAGTAACGAGATAAAGAAATTGCAAAATTAGTCCAGTAAGAATCTAAACGTGTAAAACCAAATCTGACAAACGCAAAATCTTTTTTTCATTCGTGACCATATAATGCTACAAAAACAAAAAAAAATCTGGCCTAGGTGTTAGTTTATTCAAAAGCACGGTGTAAAACAAAATGTTCCTACGCAACAAAACTCATAATCGTTTGCGCAAATCTGTGAAGGTTGTGCAATACCCGTACACGATGATTCACGACACATCCAGTCCAAAAAAAAACAATTCCTACTCATCAAAAAAATGAATGGATTCATTTTGATTTGTGAAAATGTCTAGGAAATCGCGGACGATTAGAGCTTTGGATTGAGAGTTTAAGACCACATATAGCGATTCGTTACGTCACAAAAAAGCCAGGTTAACAGCTGTTAAGTGTCATCAACCGTTGTGTTTGAATGAATTTTGATCCCGCACGCGTCTGTAGGTGGCAAACGATTCTGTTGCTAACGTACTTTTTAGATCAATTTAGATAATAAGTGTATGCTGATCTTCTTTTCTTTTTGGCTAAACCTATTTATTTTCTATTCATTAAGGCGACTTTGCCAGAGTAAATGGTTAAGGTAGTGACTATTTTACCGAAAATTTTCAAGTTAAACAGAATAAAACGAAAATGCGAAATATTCATGAGCGCTTTTTTCATTTGCTTTTTTAGGGGTTAAGGTTAGGGTTTAAGTTGGGTTTGGGTTAGGGCTCGATTTGGGATTAGTTTTAGAGTAAGCATTTGAATTTGGGTTAAATTTGAGTCAGAATTAGTAAAAAACTAGATAAAAATTTCTGGTGAAATAAAGCCTTCCAAAGGTTAAACTCCAGTCGGTTTCGATAAGTAATGATGCATTTGCTTATGTACGATTTGACATCATTGAGGGTTAGGTTTTAAAAACTCGTTCTCGCGGGAGCTCCGATACTCGGTCTGACAATCAGGCTAGCTAAGAGCTCGAAAAATTTGATTTAAATGCCAGGCTGAATATCATTTATTCAACCAAGAAATGCTTCAATTTTGTTGTTGCAACTATAGGCTCGAATCGCACCCGGTGTCATTTTTCTATTACGCCCTGAAAGCAGATTCAGCTTATGTTAAGACGTAATGTCTTTTATTTTCACCAACCTATGTAGCCCAGGTTTGCAAACACACTGTTTCTAGCACCGTTGTTTGGCTGTACAGTAGTTATTTTTTTCGCTCTTTTTTTTCAAACAGCAAAAAAGTGTCAAGAGAAGCGGGGTATTAAACGGGAAATATAGTTCAGAATGTGTCTACTTTAAAGCCACTTAGGAAGCCTAAATATCACTATGGGTACTCGTGCTTTTCTGCCGATGGCACCTTGGAGGGTATACCGGGCCGCATATTTTCAAAACATACCCTTTCTTTTAGTACTTCGATTTGCTATTTCTCAGGCTCGCATCGCTGCACGAACCCCAACTCTAATGCAAGGTTCTGACGAAAAAAATAAAGGCAGCGCGAGACTTATTAAACACGCCTTTCACTAGGGCACAGGGACGACGCTGTCGGTTTGTCAAAATGTATTTATCTCAAAATAAAGTAGAAAAAAGGGGAAGATTGTAACTATATGGGTAGTTTGGGTACGCATCGTTAAAAAGCTTATCGTACGACGATTGTGCCAAAAGTGGCTGCAAGTAGTTAAAGGTACTACGGCGTGGTAATTACCAAAACACCATCGAACATTGCAGACATTTTGAATTTCTTAAACTGAAGTGTCTCTCTCAGTGCTTTGCTTAATCGATCAATCAATCGACTTCTACGAAATCACGTCACTTCTTCATTTGTAACTCTGAGATTATATAAAAAGATTCAGAGAAATGCTCCTTCGCGTTGTGCCGGTATCATTCAAATGCAATTATGAAACCTCGACCAATAGCAGACGCTAAGTAGATTCTGCAGTGTGTGTAATAAACGAGATTTAGAGAGATTTAATTTGACTAATACTTTTTTTTGTTCTTTGAATATATCTATGGTTAAGCGATCATAGAGAAGTTGCAAATCACAATAAAGACATTTAACCAAACCAAATCAAAACTTGATATGTAGACGTCGTTTGTTTTTGTAAGTATCTTTTCTGTTTTGCTTTTTTTAGAAAAATTGAAAACCCGAAATAAAATAAAAACACAGAAAAACGTAAATAACGAAGAAAGATAATACGCTGATAATGTGAACTAGCTGTTTTGAAATCAGACAAAAGAATGAATCTCTACCTTCTCGAAAGAATACCTTGAAGGAAATGAGTATTATATGCGTGATAATATATACAATAAAGCAATAAACTAAAAACAAGTTAACTTTCAAAAATCTTGAACAGTTGGCGCAAAAAAGAACAAGGAAATTGACCGGTTTGCAACGTTGCAAAGGTTAATTTCAGCAATAGGAGCTAGCAAATCCAGCAAAAGTCATAATAATTGTTGTGCCACGTCTTAACTGCAGCCAGACAAGGAAATCAATTTTATGAGTCGAAAACTGAAATAAGACTCAATTTGTGACTTCATAAAACATGGCGCGGCGCGCAGAAATGAAAATTCCCGTTTTTATCACACATGCTACAAACAAAAGTTTTTGCAGGATTTTCAAGGCCGGCAAAAGCTTTCGTGATTTAAGGTGTCCAGTTTTTCATTAGTACCTGTTAACGATCTAATTGTTCTTAAAACTCACAAGCAAAACTCAACTTACTGTTCAAATTGTTTGTAGCTTTTGAAGATTAATGCAAAAATTATTTACTACATTGAATGCAAAGCAGCAACCCACTACAGTTCTTTTAAAACACAAGGGTTTGGGAAAAAATGCACCAATGTTTTTGAATTAAATAATTCCTGAAGGGAAATGGGGCACATAGTCATCACGTCTTACATCTGCGCAAATGATTCACGATTCACTCATGGTTGAGTTAGTCGAAATACGCATTATTTTCTGCTTTTTCAAACAGCAACGATTCGAGTTTCCGAGCCATATTTTACCAAAACCATAATTCAATGCTGTTGGCTGACTCGTTGATTAGTAACTTTGGTTCAAATTGCTGTAAATTTTTCATCATATATTTGAATTACGTTCAACTTCAGGAAAAGCATTATTAGATTTCATTTCATTACAAAAAAGATTTTTGTTACGTTACACAAGAATTGGGTAATTAACAAGATCCCGCTACAACCAACGCGGACGCGAACGTAAAGTTTAACAGAAACTCACTCTGGATCTAACACTTATTCAAATCCTTAACGAAACAAACCCAACCACAAATCCAAAAAATGTAAATATCAAAATTGAGCGCCCACTTTTTCCTTGTTTATTTTTTTAATGGTGACCATGTAACCATCAATAAATTCGAAAAATATGCTTGATGGCCAGTTTCATTATTGTATACGAAAGTGCACAAACCTGCGAGTGAAATATCTTGAATATACAGCACAGTATTTGAAGTATAAAGAAGGAAAAATCAGACTAAGATACAAAAAACCGAGTCAAACGCGTTAGTTGAACCAAACAGCCCGGTGTTAACTGCTACGACTTATACCTGCCAGCAAGCCAATTATGCAATATAGGAAAGTCCTAGCGATATTCATGTAGATGCACTTGACACAAAACATCATTGCATAAATTGGTATTTTACTAGCAACAATTCTTTTCGTAGCGCATCAGTTAATGACAATTTGGCATGCTTATTCATTAATGTTAATTGTTTTTGCGCTAAAGAACATACAGTACAGTAGTCCTCAAAACCTCTTACTGAAATAGGTAAATGATTCACGATTTACTCGTGATTGAGTTAGTCGAAAAATGCATTACTTTCTGTTTTCAAACACCAACGATTCGAGTTTCCGAGCCAAATTTTACCAAAATCATAATTCAATGCTGTTGGGTTACTAGTAGATTAGTAACTTTGGTACAAATTGCAGTAAATTTTTCATCATATGTTTGTTGACACTATACGTGGTGCGAACAACGTCGGTCTTCTACTGGTCGTTCGTTCTTTTCTTTACGTACAGCAATCAAAGTTCTACATCGCAGTTACTGTTTCCCGAACTGCTTAACAACTACGCAGTTGATAGAAAAAACTTTTTTTGTTCGGGTCTGATTAGCTAGGCACTGCAAGCTGTAGTCTATTAATCTAAAATCAGCTTGAAACTATCTACAATCTGTCCAAAAAGAACAATATTCGCATAATTTACGCGTTTTCAATTAAATGGCGTGTTCGACTAAGAACGCTCAGCTGTCTGTCTAGCTCGATAGAACAAAGAAAACGAGCCTCAGCGCGAGAAAAAGTAACGCCATGAAAAAGGCGTGTCACTAGATTACGTTTTGTGAATCTGTTAAGATTTATTTGAGCTTTTCAAAACCTAACAATGTCCAAAACCGACAAAAAGTTAAAGATTAACTCAACTATAAACCAACATATTTCGGAAAAACGGTGCCATCAGTTAGTAGCAGAGGTCTGTACCTCGGGGCAGAGCAAACGCACTATTAGTTTGTCAATCAACATACTTAAGCTTGAGTGTGCGTGCACGCTATCCACTGACGGCCATTTAAACGTAGTGTACGAAATCTTTTCAACGTCCTAAAAATTGGGCCCAAACTGCCTTATGTGGGTTAAAGAATATAACCGCCCCATGTGGGTTAAGGAAAACCTGCTACGGCTCTCAAAAATTCCATACAAGCCGCAGCAAAACGTCGCACTTGAAAAGAGGTCAAACTTTTTTCGCGGTGAAGTTTGACAATATCTTCTCCAACGATGATTTGTTGCAAGATAAGATTCTCGTTCTTCCCTGTAAAATTAAAGTACAATAAATATAGTTTCCAGCTTCAATTGACTGAGAACCAAAATGATGATATGCTACGATGGATGATTGTATTTTATTTTCGTAATACAACCGAACATACAAACAAACGTCGTATTTCATCGGAAATTCCTAAACTTTTTTTGATCAATTTTAACCCAAATCTAACCCAAACTCAAATCCTTACTCTTGAGCTAACCTCAAGCCTAACTCTAACTCAAACCCAAAGAAAAAACTAAATAAAAAATGCGCGGATGAATATTTCTTTTTCCTTTTACTTTCTTTACAAAATTTTTCGGTGAAATTGTCACTATCAAACTTATACTGCATTTTGTTAATGCTATTTAGGTCGGTGCTTCTTGAATTTTTTTAAAGTTTTAATTCGATTAGATATAGAATTGTAATTTTTACTCAGCATTCAAAAATCGGCTGAGAAAAGCAAATCCAACAAACTGGGGAAGTTGGAACTGTTTTCAAACAGCAGTGACCAGCCACACGTAATTTCCAAACCGATATGCATCAATTTGGCCCGTTTCGACAACTTCAGGTTCGTCGAGTGCAAACTGCAATAAATTTTTCTTAATCTTTAAAGAATATTGAAGTAGAAATTGCCAAGTAGCAAATTAACTTATTGTGCAAAACAAATAAGCAACGGCGATAAATGTTTAATTTCTGCAGCAAATATCGCCTGTAGCAGTGCCAAGAACTCTAAATATTAACCACTAAATATTTTAAACTCATGTTCAAGAACTGGGACTTCGCGTGAGCGCGTAGTCCCTTTGTTTTTGTTTGCGAATTTTGGCAAATGAAGATTGATTTGCTCATAACTAGCAATACAGTAAAACCTAAAAGTTGAAATTTCGACTTAACATGAGAATTAATGAAAGCGTCATGTGCGCCAATTTTGGGATCCTAGATCACGTAATCGTTAATTGACACAAAAAAACATTAAAAAATGCCAATTTTTGACCTGAAAATTTACTAATTCGCCTGTAACTTGAAAACCAATGGGTGCGCAAAACTGAAATTTGTACGCATTGTGGATGCTAATTAATGCTTTATGCAAACCAAATTTGGGGGCGCCCGGTCACGTGACCAAAATTTTAGAGGCCGAAAATGAGCAGAAAGAGACGATTTCAAACCGATACATCTAGGTAAATACCGATTTTGATGGAAAATGATTTGTGGTTTTTTAGCACACTATCAACCACCTTTGTTTCGGTTATGTTCGTTTACCCCAACCTGAATACTATTTTTCCTGTTTTGTTTCTTTTTTCTTCTTCTTCTCCGGCTATCTACTTTCAAACCGCTAAACGCACTGTATTCAAAGTTTGACCGATTGAAGATATCAGGGAGGACTAGTGTGGGACTGACCTCGGGGCTGCCAGGTTGGTGGGATTCCATCAATCGGGTCCTCCAAAATTTTGAACTTTTAAACCGTTAAAGCTAAATGGATCAAATTTTCGGAGTAGGTAGATATTAAAAATAAACTAAACCTAACAAAAATTGGGGGCGCCACGATGAGGGTTCCCCCAAACGGACCCTCCAAATTTCAAACTTTTTAACCTTTCAAGCTAGACCCACGAAATTTCTAAGGTAACTAAACATAAAGGAAAGATAAATTTGACAAAATTTGGGGGTACCAAAATGTGGGGTCCCCGGAATGGGGCCGCAAAATTCAAACTTTTTAACCACTCATGCTAAACACATGAAAATTTTAGGGTAAGACAAAAATGAAAAGATAAAATTTGACCGAATTCGGTGGTACCAAAATGGGGGATTTTCGCTCAAACGTGGCCGCCAAACTTTTGAACTTTTAAATCGTTAGAGCTAGATGTATCAAATTTTTGGAATGGATAGATATTAAAAATTAAACTTAACAAAACTTGGGAGTTCCGAAATAGGGGTCTCCTCCCTAAACGGGAGCCCTCCAAAATTCAAACTTTTTACCCTTTTAAGCTAGACACATGAAATTTTTAAGATAAGTAAACACAAAAAAAAGACAAAATTTGACGAAATTTGGGGGTTCCAAAATGGGAGGTCCCACAAACTTCAAACTTTTTAACCATGTACGTTAGACAAATGAAATTTTCGGGGTTGGCAAATAGGATAAGATAGTATTTGACAAAATTTGAGGGGTACCAAAATAAAGGGATCTCCCTCAAACGGGGCAGCCAAAATTCAAACTTTTTAACCAGTCACGATACACGCACGAAATTTTCAGAGTAGGCAAATATGAACAAATGATAAAATTTAACAAAATTCGGGGGTACTAAAATGAAGGGATCCCCTCAAACAACGAAGCCAAAATTCAAACTTCAGCCACTTACACTAGACTGATGAAATTTTCAGAATAGGTAAATATGAAAAAAAGATAAAATTTGAGGTACCAAAATCGGGGGTCCCTCAAATGGTTCCTTCAAAATTCACACTTTTCAACCATTTAAGCCAGACACATGAAACTTTAGAATAGGTAAACATAAAAGACAAATAAAATCAGAATAGGTACATAAAATATGACTAATTTCAGATGCCACGATTGGGGAGTCCTCCCCAAATGGATTCTTCAAAATTTTCAACCTCTCAAGCTAGACAAACAAAATTTTCAACATAGGTAAAAACATAGTATGAAAAAATATTGAGGATCTCATGCTATAGGGAGGCCCCAATTAATTTGACACCTCCCTCCATTAATTACAAAAGCTAAACGAATTAAATCTACTGAATAGATTAGTAATATAAATCAATGATAGATGACAAAATTTGGTTGGCCACATTGAGGAGACCATGCCAAATGGGCTCCTTAAAATTTCTAAATTGTAAATACGAAGTACTCCAGCAAGACATATCAAATTTTAAGAGTACTGGTAGGCTAATTTGAAAAGAAGATAAACACATGTCAAACTTGGCAATGCCATGTTGGACAATAACCCTTAAACGGACCCTCCAATTATAAGATGAATTTTCACAATGAAGTGGTATCACAAAAAGTGGAAGAGTCAAACTCATGGGATTACTCCAACATTTAAGACGCTGAGAAGTACTTGAGCTTTGTTAGATTTAAGCTGGATGGCCGAGTTTTTTTTACTAAACTGTCACTTGTGACGTTGAAAAAATCTTCTACTTGCTCTTCAAAGTTTTTGAAGAAATTTATTAGGACTTCGCGCGAGCGCGTAGTACCTTTATTTTTGTTTGCGAATTTTGGCAAATGAGGATTGATTTGCTCATAACTAGCAAACAGTGAAACCTACAAAGTTGAAATTCAGACTCAACATGAGAATTAATGAAAGCGTCATGTGGACCAATTTTGGGATCCTAGATCACATGATCATGAATTGAGACTTAAAACAAAAAACGGCGACTTTGGCTTGAAAATTTATTAATTCGCTTATAACTAAAAAACCACTTTGGATGTCAAGTTGAAATTTGTACATAATGTGGGTGCAAATGAATGCTTCATGCAAACCAAGTTTGGGGGCACCCGGTCACGTGACCAAATGTTACAGGCGAAAATGGACAGAAAGTGGACGATTTTAAACCGATATATCTCGGTAAATATCGATTTTGATGGAAAATGACTTGTGATTTTTGAGCACACTATCAACCACCTTTGTTTTGGTTATGTTCGTTTACCCTAACCTGAATACTATTTTTATTGTTTTGTTTCTTTTTTCTTACTTTTTTTTCTTTTTTCTTATTCTTCTCCGGCTTTTAAATTCACTTTTAAACCGCTAAACGCTTAAACCTTGAAACCGCTAAACCGTTAAATTCACTTTTAAACCGCTAAACGCACTGTATTCAAAGTTTGAACGATAGAAGATATCAGGAAGGACTAGTGTGGGACTGAAATCAAGGGCGCCAGAATTCCATGAATCGGGTCCTCCAAAATTTTAAAGTTTTAAACCGCTACAACTAGATCAGAGTTGTTAGTCAGACCGAGCTTTTCGGGTTGGGTTCTGGGATAAAGTGGACAAAATTTCGGGCTTAATTCGGGCCTGTGACAAACTTTTTGTCTTAGGTGCACAAAAATATAATCAAAATAACTTGGCAACATTACTAAATTTTTTAGACTTAACTTCACTTTGGGTTTTTTCGGGCATGAATTGGGCTTCAAATTAGTTTTTAGGTTCGGGCCTGAACTAGTCAGCCCGTTGACAATTCTGAACTAGATGGATCAAATTTTCAAAGAGGGTAGAAATTAAAAATAAACTAAACCTAACAAAAATTGGAGGTTACCCCAAACAGGCCCTCCAAAATTTTAACTTTTTAGCCTTTAAAGCTAGAAACATGAATTGTTGAAGTAAATATAAGAGAAAGACAAATTTGAAAAAAATTTTTGGGTCCCAAAATTGGCATTTTCCCCTCAAACGAGGCTGTTGAGATGGGAACTTTTTAACCACTCAGGCTAGGCACACGAAAATTTCAGTGTACGTAAGTATGAAGAAACGATGAAATCTGACAAATTTGGGGTTACCAAAATGGGCGCCCCACAAACGGTGCACCAAATTTTTGAACTTTTAAAACGTTAGACCTAGATGGATGGAATTGTTGGAATGGGTAGTTCTTAAAAAGTAAACTTAACAACTAAACAGAATCATACACTAAACACACAAAACAGCATCAAAGATATAATCATAAACAAAACTTTGTGATCGAAGACAGGAAAAAAAATTTAAACACAATCTAATCTCGAAACATTCAAATTGGAGTTACCTATAGATATCGCTTGCGTTGTCATAGTCTAGTTGAGCTTAACGGCTTTGATAAATTTGAGCTACATGGCTGAGTTCTTTCTTTTTCACCAAACTGTCGTCTGTGACGTTTAGAAAGCGTACTTTTTCTCATGGCTCAAGGTTTTTGAAGAATCTAAGCAAGGAAGTTTAGTGCTAAATAATGGTTTTAATAATTATATAGCGTGTTTCCAAACTAGGGTCCCCTCTCCGTCTACCGCTTACATGAAAATTTATGAAGTTTTCTTCATTAGACTAATTTGAAGTTCATTAACGTAAGTTTCTACTGAGCTATTTTGGATTTCAAATTACTTCCATTTTCACGTCGAGTAGCTGAGTTAGATAAACCCACATAGCTAATGATTCCGAGAAAATTAGATGGATTGATAAACAGTAAAAGCCTGAAATGCCGGTGCATTCTCAGCACCTAACTATCTAATCTAAATCTCCACAAAAGTATGCTGGGTAGTCATCTCGAAAGATCGCGTTAAATAAAGGCCGTATAGAAACCTGCGAAAGTTTACCAAGTTATTCTCAACGACCTGTGACAACTTGTGAGTAAAGCATTAACTAGGGAAAATAAATTTTTATTCCCCTCCTGTTTTTGTAATTTGTCAAATTATACCATTCGTGAATGAAGGCTATGTGGCAAAAACATAAACGATTTAATAAAAAACTTAAATAAATGCCTGTTGTAAATTTGCATATTTTTAGGATTTTTATTATTTTAGTTTATGCTGTTGAGGAGGAATCTTTAATTTCGAAACAACCGGTATACCAATACTATCATATGTTGAATTGCGATGCAAAAGAACGTTTTCGAAATCATACATTGCTGTAAGTTTCGTTGATATGATATAACGAATTTGCTTGTGAGTCGCTGGAATTTTGAAGACAGCTTTACGTTATTTCAAATGAAGTGAAAAACTGTTTAACAACTCGTAAAAACTGCTGAGATTTGACGTTGTATTGTAAACTGTTATGCGAACTTTGTGATTGACGTTAGTCGATTATTTTTGATAACTTCGAGAGGATTAAATTATGAACTCGAATAACCACAAAGCGATTTCAAGTTAAGTGAAACAAAATTTGAAAGGGGCGCATTAAAATTATTGATCTGACTATCAACGACCACATTTTTTACGAATTCATTTCATGCAATCGCATCACTATTTTAAAGCTTAATAAAGTCCAGTAGACGTTGGATAATGCCGCGAAGTCCCCAGGTATCGCTTGCGGTGTCACGTTCTAGTTGCTTAAGTGTACGATAAATTTTTAATAAAGCTCAACATCGTTAGATCGTTACTTGGTTTTATAAACACATAAAATATTTTGGAGAAACCAGAAAAAAATTGGGATGAAGCTGGCTGTTCTTAAATATTCACAAACTTCCAGCCTCAGTTGTTCTAAGCTTCGTTGGAGAATAAAGTGACACAAATATATTTGTGCTTGCGTAAAAATCGTCTTTTGCCAGAGACTATGATTACTGCTAAACAAATCAACAATGGCAATATAGAAAAGCCTACAAAAACTATGCTGATTACTGATTATTTACAAAACTGTTTTATCAGTCAAAACAGTCAAGTATTCTGAATAATTCTTTCATGCCGACGCTGGCATTGTTCTAATTTGTTCTTAAATTTTGAGCAAAAATGAGCCTCGTGTTCTTATAAAAAAGTTTACCTCAATCCCTACCTACAAGATGCTTTGCGAACATAATAAAAATTAAACTCTCCAAATCGGAAAAAAATGAAACTACTGAGATCACCACAAGATTGATACTATCTTTACCGGAATTTTTTGTAGTTATCGTTTTTATTTGTTACTTTTCATTATTCTATTGAGTACTTTGTGCAGCGTAACAACACAAACATTCACTGTCCAAACTAATGCTACTTGCAAACAAGTGCGTAACTCAAAAGTTTGCCAAGGGGATGGATTGGGAGTAATCCCAAAGCTAAAATTTATAGCCGAAGGTCTAAACAACAAATTGCTACTAAGCTCTTTGACAGAATTAAATTATTTAGCACCTTTAGTCTATCCCCTACGTCCTGGTCAAGTTTAAAACACATTTAAAAGCATGCATATTTAGGCTAAATTTTCTAACGGACTTGACTACGGGGGTATGGGTTCAGCCATTTATTTTCCACGTCAACAGAACTTTTAAAGGGGCATTCAAGTCAAGATTTTCCCTGCTGACCAAAAGTTGGGAAAAGCCTAAAATGCATTCCCACCAAATTTGAACCTTCTACGTCTTGCCGTTTTCACGATATTGCGGTTCAAAGTAAATACTTTTCTATTTACTTAAGAGTTGCCACTTTACCGTATTGTGACGAAAGATTAACTTTTCGAAAGTTGGCTTGAATTTACTTTGAAAAGCAGCTAATTTGCAATTTTAATCCTATATCCAATTATTTGACAACAACACTGCCGAAAATACTTAAGAATTACAAACATGCAGTAACTTTTTGAAACTTAGTTTGTAGTTGGCAACCCTGGCAAAATTTCTAAGGTGAAAAGCTTTAAAATAAATTGTCATATCTTGGAAACGGAAGGTCGTAGAAAGCACAAATTTGGTGAAGTTAGTCTTTAGATCTGTGAAAAAAATTTTGAGAGAAAACCGAGCAAAAACATTTTCTTCATGAAAGCCCTTTTAAAGCGAAAACGGTGGTACTTTAAATCATTAATAAAACAATGCTGAGTCGTGGCTATAACGACAACAAACCGAGCTATCTAAAAATGAGTTAAATATGAATCATTAAAATAAATATATCATAATTTGATGTTCCACAAAATTTTAATAAAGTATTTTACTGTTAAAAGTTCTACACATAACAGTCAAGTTTGTCGCAAAGAAACTTATATTGTTTAATTAAAACTCAGCAGCGTTGCCGCCTGTTAGTAAACTGTTAGCATTAAAGTTCAAGAAAACGTTAACATAATTTTCTATTCTTTTTCTCAACCTTGCTCATTCTTCTTGCCAAAAAACGATGCAATCAAGGTATAACGGTCGTAACCCAAAATTAACTACGTTTAGAGTTTTTTTTCTAAGTTTATGCTTTGTTTTTATTTTTCAGGAAGAAAATTATCCGCATGGTGATTTGCCATGCCGTAAATATAAAAATTAACTTTACTGAAAAATTTAACTAGTTTCTCTTACCTTTAGTCACATCTCTAACAACTAACCCAATTCTACTTCTCTTACATTTACAAATCAAATCAAATCTTTCATTATAATCGATGTATTACGCCTAAGCGTGTGACGAGTAGGCGGGGCTTATCTCCGCGTCATAACGCCCGTGCAACACAGCTTCTCCCGAAAAATGTCGCACCGGTGACGAGCCGTTGGCAACACTGTCCGATCTGACCGAACCGAGATTTGAGCCTCGGACAGTTGGACTTCCCGCTCCACAGACGAACGCATTACCGCTCGACCTACTGGCCGGTACATTTACAAATATAAAATTGAAATACCACTGAAAAGGGAAAACGACAGATGTGTCGATGAAATTGAAAAAATACGCCTCACATAAATTAATTTATTTTTTCTCTGTGTTTAGGTTACAATCTTTCCCGACGAACAATAATCACTCTATTGTTAATAAATCGAGGTCACTCCTACGCTTTCTAAACTATTACGGTGCAAAAAAGAGATAAAAATAATGCTACAAGAAAAAAATGGTAAAAACAAAAGCAAGATAGCAATTTTAAGTGGTTTCTTATCTTTTTTAATTACAGTTTCTTTGGGTCGAAGATCAGTTAATAATTGTGTTAACCCCATTATTACTTGATGTTAATTAATGCTTCCGTTTCGTTCGTAAAGCTTGGACAGTCGGACAAGGTTTGGTGTATTTAAGAACTGATTAGTCTGAACTCTTGATTACCATCATCTCTAGAAAAGGAAACGATGTATGGTATGTTCTAATCGCCACACTTTTTTTCTTTCAACCAATCGAAACGCTGAAGAGCACTCGCTTCGATCTTTAGCTCTTTGATTAGCACGCGTTAGTACTTTTGCACACTCACTGCAACTTTACTACGATCAGTCTTGTGAAGTGTCGAAATTATTGCAGCAACGCTACAACGTTATTTGCTATTACTAAACCTACCCAGAATATAACATCGCTAGCGATATCCGGAGACTTCGCGAAAGCATTTTTAACTTTACTGAACTAAAGAACTTCACAATTGCGTTAAGCGCGTTTATGGTTGTTCATAGTCAGATCTGAAATACATCGCTTTCGAATTTCATAATGTTCCATTAACTTGATCAGGTTTGTGGTAAACGGCTTTTAAAAGTTAAATGTCTAGAAAAGCTATCTATAAAATGCCAATCAAAATTTTACAACTCTGCTTAGTTCTCGTTTCAACTTTTAAGGAGTTTGTTGAATTTTCACTTAGCTGCGCAGCGCAATAGTTAAAATTGCGGTTACAAACAAAACCCTCGTTAAAACAAATATTTCGACGGTAACCGTTTGCTGCGATAACAAACACAGGAAAACTTTTTGATCTGAAAATGCCAATATGACTTTTGAATTTTGTAACTTACATTATCTTGACCAGAAATTTGACACAATATCCTAAATATCAAATCTACACTCTCTACTAGCAAACTGCAATATTTTTTTAAAGAATTTCATACAAGCACATGTATGAACAGTTCTAATGATTTTTCTCAAAATTTAAAAACTAAATTAAACAATGCCTGCCTTAGCATTTAGCATGGAAAAAGATACGTACACAAACAAAATTCAGAAACAAAAAATCAAATTCTTATAAATTTATAAGTGATATGGTAAAGTCTAACTCTACAATGACTTCACATTCGAAACTTACATTAATTTATTCAACTCTATGCTTTCCAGAACCCTAGGTGTAATGTTTAAAGTCAAACAACTATTTAGTATGAACTAGAACGTGACATCGCAAGCGATATCTGGGGACTTCGCGGCATTATCCAACTTCTACTGAACTTTATTATTAAGCTTTAAAATAGTGATCTGATTGCTTTGAATGAATTTGTAAAAAATGTAGTCGTTTATAGTCAGATCAATAATTTTAATGCGCCCCTTTCAAATTTTGTTTCACTAACTTAAATCGCTTTGTGGTTATTCGAGTTCAAAATTTAAACCTCTCGAAGTTATCAAAAATAATGAGTAACGTCAATCAAAAAGCTCGCAAAACAGTTTACATTACAACGTCAAATCTCAGCAGTTTTTACGAGTTGTTAAACAGTTTTTCATTTCATTTGAAATAACGTAAAGCTGTCTTCAAAATCATATCAACGAAACTTACAGCAATGTATGATTTCGAAAACGTTCTTTTGCATCGCAATTCAACATATGATAGTATTGGTATAACGGTTGTTTCAAAATTAAAGATTCCTCCTCAACAGCATAAACTAAAATAATAAAAAAATCCTAAAAATATGCAAATTTACAACAGGCATTTATTTAAGTTTTTTATTAAATCGTTTATGTTTTTGCCACATAGCCTTCATTCACGAATGGTATAATTTGACAAATTACAAAAACAGGAGGGGAATAAAAATTTATTTTCCCTAGTTAATGCTTTACTCACAAGTTGTCACAGGTCGTTGAGAATAACTTGGTAAACTTTCGCAGGTTTCTATACGGCCTTTAATTAACACGATCTTTCGGGCTAGTTATTGTCCAACATGGCATTTACCAAGATTGGCATGTTTTATATTTTTCTAATTGTTATAGATTGATGGCTGGGTCCTAGGCGGAATGCCTAGATCTTCACTGTCTGGTCCTTGCGCTCAAGAGGCTAACAAAGGAGATTCAAAACAAACTTGTATTAATAAAAAGGCAAACAAAAAAGACCAGTCCAGCAAAAATTTATCGAAGATTACCCGGCTGGGCGGAAAACACTTTAAACTGAAAGAGCGAATTTAACAGCATAAAATAAAAAACCTCTTGACGCTACTGTCCAAAAATAAAACTGATTTAACTACCGTGCTAGAATTAAAACGTTGCTACAAAATGGTGATCAGCAAAGGCAAAACGGCGCGTCTTTCAGGCAACTTTGCAGAGTTTCTACCGAGCGAATTATAAAAGACGCGCAACACAAGTAATATGCAAATAAGGAAAATGGACGTGTTAAAGACAGAACATAAATACCTAGGTTCGAATCTCAATAAAGGATCGTGCTGTAACACTAATATTAGCTTACCGATACCGGTACTTTTAAAATTTGATACGTCTAGCTGGACTACTTCGTATTTAAGATTTAAAAATTTTAAGGGGCCTGTTTGGCATGGTATCCTCAATGTGGCCAACCAAATTTTGATATCTAGCTTTGATTTATATCAACCTATCCGATAGATTTAATTTGTTTAGCTTTTGTACCTAACGGGGGGAGGTGTCAACATAATTGGAGGACCCCTTTAGTATGAGATCCTCAATGTTTTCTCATATTGTATTTTTACCTATCTTGAAAATTTCATTTGTCTAGCTTGAGTGGTTAAAGTTTTTGAAGCACCCGTAAGAAGAGAACTTTCTAATTGTGGCACCTCGTCATATTTTATTTACCTATTCTGAAAGTTTCATGTGTCTAACTAGAATGGATGATAAGTTTGAATTTTGAAGGACCTAATGAAGGGACCCCCGATTTTAATGCCTCAAATTTCGTCAAATTTCATTGTTTCTTGATATTTGCCTATCCTGAAAATTTGATGTGTTCAGTTAAACAATTAAAAAGTTTCAATTTTGGCATCCTCGTTTGAGGGGGACCTCTCATTGTGGTACCCCCAAACTTTATCTTTTCTTCATATTAGCTATTCTAAAAATTTCATCAGTTTATTGTAAGTGGTTAAAGTTGAATTTCAGCGTTCTTGTTTGAGAAGGATCTCTTCATTTTGGTACCCGCGAATTTAGTCAAATTTTATCTTTTCTTATTTGCCTATCCTGAAAATTTCATGCGTCTAGCTTGAATGGTTAAAAAGTTTGAATTTTAGAGGCACACCCTCATTTTGGTATCCCCAATTTTTGTCATATTTTACCTTTAACTTATATTTATCTATTCTGAAAATTTCATCTGTCTAGAGTGAGTGGTTAAAAAGTTTGAATTTTTGGCATCAAATTTTGTCAAATATTATCTTATCTTCAGAATTGTCAACTCTGAAAATTTCATGTGTCTAACGTGTATGGTTAAAAAGTTTTGAATTTTGGCAGCCTCGTTTGAGGGGACCTCCCATTTTGGTTAAACTTTACCTTTCTTTTATATTTACTGATCTCAAAAATTTCATGTGTTCAGCTGAAAAGGTTCAAATATTTGAATTTTGAAGGCTTTGTTTGGGGGGAACCCCTATTTTGGAACTCCAAATTTTCGCTAGATTTAGTTTATTTTGCATATGTACCTATTCCAAAACTTTGATCCATCTAGTTCCAACACTTTAAATGTTTAAAATTTAGGTGGCCTCGTCTGAGAGATCCCCCATTTTGGTACCCCACATTTTTTCAAATTTTATCTTTCCTTTATGTTTGGTTATCTTAAAACTTTCATGTGTCCAGCTTAAAAAGTTAAAAAGTTTGATTTTTGGAGGGCCTCGTTTGGGGTGAACCCCCAGTTTGGAACCCCAATTTTTGTTGTGTTTAGTTTATGTTTAGTATTTACCTATTCGTAAAATTTGATCCATCTAGCTCTAACGATTTAAAAGTTCAAAATTTTGGCGGCCACGTTTCAGGGGAATCCCTAATTTCGGTATCCCAAAACTTTGTCAGATTCTATCTCTTCATCATGTTTGCCTACTCTGAAAATTTCACGTCTCTAACATGAGTGGTTAAAAAGTTACAATTTTGGCGGACTCATTTTGGGGGCACCCCCATTTTAGTACCCCAAATTTTGTAAAATTTTATCTTTCTTTTGTGTTCACTTACCTTAAAAACTTCGTGGGCCTAGCTTAAAAGGTTAAAAAGTTTGAACTTTGGAGCGCCTGTTTGGGGGGGAACCCCATTGTAGCACCCCCAATTTTTGTTAGGTTTAGTTTATTTTTAACATCTACCCATTTTGAAAATTTGACCTATCTAGTTTTAATGGTTTAAAAGTTCAAAATTTTGGAGGACCCGATTGAGGGGGTTCCCCCAAACCTGGCACCCCCCCATTTCATTCCTGCACTGGCACCCCCATTTCATTCCCTGAAATCTTCAATCGCTCAAACTTTGAATACAGTGCGTTTGCGGTTTAAAAGTAGATAGCCGGAGAAAAATAAGAAAAAAGAAAAAAAAAAAGTAACAAAAAAGACAAAAAGGAAAATAGCATTCAGGTTAGGGTAAACGAACATAATCAAAAGAAAGAAGGTTGGTAGTGTGCTAAAAAATCACGAATCATTTTTCATCAAAATCGGTGTTTACCGAGATATATCGGTTTAAAATCGTCCACTTTCTGCCTATTTTCGACCTGTAACATTTGATCACGAGACCGGGTGCCCCCAAACTCGGTTTACATGAACCATTTATAATCACCCACGTTGTGTGCAAATTTCAGCAGTGCACGCCCAGTGGTTTTCGAGTTGTAGGCGAATTAATAAATTTTCAAGCCAAAAATCGCATTTGTTTATGTTTTGTTTGTGTCTCAGTTCACGATCACGTAACCTAGGATCCCCCAAAATTGGCACACATGACGCAATCATTAATTCCCATGTTGAGTCCAAAGCTCGACTTTCTAGGTTTTACCGTTTGCTAGTTATGAACAAATCAATCCTCATCTGCCAAAATTCGCGAACAAAATACAGGTACTACGCGCTCACGCGAAGTCCCAACTACCTACTTCTTTTGTACAGTACGCTCGTTTTTGTTCATTTTAACAGCTTTGTGGATATTCGCTCTCCAAGTTTAAACGTCGCAAAAAGTTATCAAAATAATCAAGTAACGTCAATCAAAAAGCTATAAGGAGTTTCTAATAGTTTTTCACTTTTTTCTGAAATAACATGAAACGATCTTTAAAATTCTAGACACTTTATTACATCAGCCAAACTTAACACGTACCACTGCTACAAATATGCACGCATTTTACAACTACTTCTATTCTAAGAACGATATTCAGCAGTGCGACCCAACGGCCAACATATTCGATATTGTACAGTATATTGCATGACTTCATTATTCAGCGCAATAGCTTTCTAAATACAATTGTTCAAAAACCTTGAAGAGCAAGTAGAAGATTTTTTCATTGTCACAAGTGACAGTTTAGTAAAAAACTCGACCATCCAGTTTAAATCTACCAAAGCCAGTAATCTTGGTACTTCAACGTCTTAAATCTTGCCGTAATCCCATAAGTTTTACTTTTCTACTTTTCCGTGATGCCAATTCATTGTGAGAATTTATCGGATAGCGTGAAGGTCCATTTATGGGCTAATTATCCAACATGGCATTGCCAAGTTTGGCGTGTTTTATCTTTTTCTTATATTAGCCAACCAGTACTCTTAAAATTTGATATGTTTAGGTGGAGTAGTTGGTAATATAAACTTTAAATCTTTAAGCGGTCCATTAGACATGGTCTCCTCAATGTGGCCAACCAAATTTTGTTACCTTTAATCTTTGATTCATATTAACCTATCCAATAGATTTAATTTGTGTAGCTTTCGTAGTTAATGGGGACTAGCTTGGGTGGTTAAAAATTTAGAAGGACCTGTTTGAGGAGGCCTCCCCAATTGTGGCACCTGAAATTAGTCATATTTCATTTAAATAGTTTGATTTTATCTTTCTTTTGTATTTACCTATTCTGAAAGTTTCATGTGTCTTGCTTGAATGGTTGAAAAGTTTGAATTTTGAGAGACCCCCGATTTTGGTGCCCTAAATTTTGTCAATTTGCTTGCAAAATCTTTCCTTCACATTTGCTTGCGAATCCTAAAATTGTGACGTGTCTAGCTTAAACAATAAAAAACTTTGAATTTTGGCATCCTCGTTAGAGGAGGACACCCCATTGTGATACCCCCAAACATTTGCCAATGTTTACCTTTCCTGCATATTTACCTATTCTAAAAATTTTATCAGTCTAGCATAAGTGGTTAAAGTTTGAATTTTGGCTCCCTTGCTTGAGGGGACCCCTTCATTTTGGTATTCATAAAGTTTGTCAACTCTTTTATCTTTTCTTTATATATGCCTATCCTGAAAATTTCATGTGTCTAGCATGACTGGCTAAAAACTTTAAATTTTGGCGGCTTCGTTTGAGGGGGATCCCCCATTTTGGTATTCCAAAATTGTTTCAAATTTTATCTTTCCTTTATGTTTACTTACCTTTAAAATTTCAAGTGTCCAGCATAAAAGGTTAAAAAGTTTGAATTTTGGAGGGCCCTGTATGATGGGGCCCCATTTTGGAACCCCCAATTTTTGTTAGGTTTAATTTATTTGTGATATCTACCCATTTCGAAAATTTAATTCATCCAGCTCTAATGGTTTAAAAGTTCAACCTACCATTTTAATACCCCAAATTTCGCAAATCTTTTTTTTTTTTCATATTTGCCTATTCAGAAAATTTCGTGTGTCTAGCATGAGTGGTTAAAAAGTTTGAATTATGGCGGCCCAATTTTGGGGGAACCTCTATTTTGGTACCCCCAAATTTTGTCAAGTTTTATCTTTCCTTTATCTTTCTTACCTTAAAAACTTCATGTATCTGGATTGAAAGGTTTAAAAGTTTGAATTTGACGGCACGTTTGGGGGGAAACCCCAATCGTGGCACCCCCAATTTTTGTTAGGTTTAGTTTATTTTTAATATCTATCCATTCCCATAATTTGATCCATCTAACTCTAACGGTTTAAGAGTTCAAACTTTTGGACGACCCGATTGAGGGGGATCCCCCAAACCCGGCACCCTTGATATCAGTCCCACACTAGTCCTCCCTGATATTTTCAATCGCTCAACTTTTAATACAGTGCGTTTAGCGATTTAAAAGTAGAGAGCCAAACAAGAATAAGAAAAAAGAAAAAAAAAAGTACAAAGAAACAAAACAAGAAAAATAGCATTCAGGACGGGGTAAACGAACATAACCAAAACAAAGAAGATTGATAGTGTGCTCAAAAATCACAAATCATTTTCCATCAACATTGGTATTTACCGAGATATATCGATTCAAAATCGTCCACTTTCTGCCAATTTTCGACCTGTAACATTTTGGCCACGTGACCGGGCGCCCCCAAACTCGGTTTGCATAAAGCAATCATTAGCACTTACATTGCATACAAATTTCAGCTTTGCACGTCAAGTGGTTTTTGAGTTATAAGCGAATTAATAAATTTTCAAGCTAAAAATCGCCGTTTTTGTATGTTTTTTTTAGTCTTAATTCATGATCATCTGACCTAGAATCACCAAAATTGGCACACATGACGCTTTCCTTGATTATTATGTTGAGTCCAAATTTCAACTTTCTACGTTTTACTGCTTGCTAGTTATGTGCAAATCAATCATCATCTGGCAAAATTCGCGAACAAAAAAAAAGTACTATGCGCACACGCAAAGCCCCCATAATGAAGTATCGTCAATCAAAACGCTATTAGGAGTTCCTAACACTGCCTCACTTTATTTTGGAATAACATAGAGCGATCTTTAAAATTCTAGCCACTTTATAACATCAGCCAAACATAACACGTACCACGGCCAGAAATATGCACGCATTGTGCGGCTATTTCTATTCCGAGAAGGCTACGTAGCAGTGCGACCCAATGGCCAACATATTGGGTGCTGTGCAGCACATTGTATTACATCCATTTTCAGCACGAAAGCCTTCTTAATACAATCGTTCAAAAACTTTGAAGAGCAAGCAGATCTTTTCAACGTCACAAGTGACAGTTTAGTAAAAAAACTCGGCCAACCAGCTTAAATCTAACGAAGCCATGAAGCTCAAGCACTTCAATGTAATCCCATGAGTTCGACTCTTCTGCTTTTTTGTGATATAAATTCATTAGGAGAATTCATCGGATAGCTTGAAAGTCCGTTTAAGGACTAATTGTCCAACATGGCATCGCCAAGTTTGGCATGTTTTATCTTTTTCTTATATTAGCCTACTAGTACTCTTAAAATTTGATATGTCTAGATGGACATCTTCATAACACAGACTTTAAATCTTTAAAGGGCCTATTTGCAGGGCATGGTATGGAATGAAAATTTTGGTATGGAATATGGAAGATGCCAGAATGGAACGGAATGGAAGACAATCTTCCATTCTTCCATACCAATTCCATACTAGATTTCGTGCATTGCATTTACAGAAAAAATTATACCGTACAGAAGTCGGGTAGTGATAAATAATATTGTCGCAGAAGTATTCCACTTCAATATTAACCCGTATTATTTGTCGACAAATCGCGGTACTTTGGTTGTGTTTATTGCGCAGAAAGTGTACGCATTGCATCATAGTAAGTACATAGCAATTTGCAGTATTGATGTTATGGTTGACGACTTTGATAGGTTTAATTTGTTTGTTTTTTCATTTTGAGACTGACAATATGCCAAGTCGTACTTTTTTTTTTCCATACCCACGAAAGTTTGTATTTGCTATTTCATCTCCGTTTCAGCTTAATTTTTTTTATGCGGTACGTTTAGTTTTTAAGCTTATAGTAAGTCTTTTTGGTGTTAAAGCTGCATGTTATTTCCATTGCAGTAAATGTTCTTCAGCAGTTTCGTTATGCCATATTTTATAATTGGTGTGAGAGCAAACTGGTCCCGCAATCATAAAACCGCAGGCATAACCAAGGAGGCCTTGGGCGCCCGCCCCCCCATCCCCCCAATTGAAATGCTACTAATGATAAAAAGATGACACAAAGCCTATTGTTTCTTCGGTTTCAGCTTCTTTTAGCATTTTTCGAGTGCAACAGTAATTAGCAATAATATTAATATTGACGACCAAGGGTCAAGGGCCCCTCAATTTAAATTTTTGCCAACTAATTTAAATGTACCAGCCGGAAGAAATTCAGTGTTTTTGTTCTAAAAGGTGCAATCTCAGGCCCTCATCTAACGTTTTTATGCAGTAATAAGTTTTAGGCCCCCATCTAACTTTTGTATAGCAATAACACGATTAGTAACCATCTATAGTACCTACAGTAAAGTACCAACTTAAAATAACTTGAAAATCCACCTCCACCTTCCACCAACTTTAAAATCCATCTCCACCTTGCCAGTTTTCACACGACAAAATGCTTTTGAATAAAAACCAGGTAAGAAGAAATGCTTATCGAATAAATTATTGAATTTGAATTAAGGATGCCTAGGCCCCTGGTAGAGTGGTAGTACATGTATTCCTAAAACTGGCTATTTTCATGACAAAACAAAAATCCCCAAGGCAAAATCATCGATTGAAGTATTATTTAATGCTAAACATATTACAGAAGGCAATGTACCATGCTTACCTGACCTGGGCTAAGTCACTAACAAAATTTAACCCCAAAATGCAAAATTTTAAACGTGTTTTGGACTTGACCTGAAGTAAAGTGAGGGATTTTTTCAATTGGCTTTCAAATCTCAAAAATTTTGTTATTTCAAATGGCTCTGAAACCGTGCAAAATGTAATCCAAATGGCATTAAAAGAGCTATTTTTTCCAAATAATTTAAAAAATTGCCCAGCGACTGGGGGCTTCACCCTTAGGCCCCCATAGCCTCCTGCGGCTGGGGCTGTGCCTCCAGCAGGTCCCCGTCTGTGATACGTTTGAGTTGCACTAATTTGCACACCACGTATCCCAATTTTGATATATTTAAAAAACTTTTTAACTTGCCGTTCTAGTTCTTTCCCTTTAGCAAAATCCTAATTTTATGCCAAACCAGACCCCCAGCTTCTGATCTTTCATTCTTTGCCCATAAAAACTCCCTCTTTTCGAAAATTTCTAATGACGTCATTGCATGTGATTTGCGGTTTGGCCCCCCCAATCCAAAATCCTATCTACCAGTACGCTTATGCATTAAACAATGCGCAATGTGCATACCAGATACCTGTTGTTGCATCTTTGTGTTGTTACTCGCACCTTTACGAGGGGTTGCTTACAACATTGCAAAGGTCTAAAATATTCGTTTTATTGCTTCCAATCTAAAAATTTTTTGGTATGGAAGTATGGAATGGAATATGGAAGAAAATTTTAGTATGGAATGGAAGATTTTAATTATGGAATGAAAATGGAATGGAAGAAAATTGTCAGTATGGAATATGGAAAAATCGTCTTCCATTCCATTCCATACCATGCCCTGCCTATTTGGCATGGTATCCTCAATGTGGCCAACCAAACTTTGTTATCTTTAATCTTTGATTCATATTAACCTATCCGATAGATTTAATTTGTTTAGCTTTTGTAGTTAATGGGGGGAGGTGTCAACATAATTGGAGGACCCCTTTAGTATGAGATCCTCAACAATTTTTCGTATTGTATTTTTACCTATGTTGAAAATTTTATTTGTCTAGCTTGGGTGGTTAAAATTTTTGAAGGACACGTAGGAAGAGGACTTTCCAATTGCAGCACCTCATCTTATTTTATTTACCTATTCTGATTTTATTTTTCTTTTACATTTACCTATTATGAAAGTTTCATGTGTCCAACTGGAACGGTTGAAAAGTTTGAATTTTGAAGGACCCAATTGAGGGACCCCCGAATTTGGTGCCTCAAATTTTTTCAAATTTTATCTTTTCTTGATACTTGCCTATCCTAAAAGTTGATGTGTCTAGCTCAAACAATTAAGAAGTTTCAATTTTGGCATCCTTGTTTAAGGGGGACCCCCATTGTGGCACCCCCAAATTTTGTCAGATTTGATCTTTTCATATTAGATATTCTAAGTGGTTAAAGTTGAAGTTTAGCGTTCTTGTTTGAGAAGGATCTCTTCATTTTGGTATAGCAAATTTAGTCAAATTTTATCATTTCCCAAATTCTGTCATATTTTACCTTTAACTTATATTTATCTATTCTGAAAATTTCATCTGTCTAGAGTGAGTGGTTAAAAAGTTTGAATTTAGGCAGCCCTGTTTTAGGGAGATCCCCTTATTTTGGTACCCACAAATTTTGTCAAAATATTATCTTATCTTCAGAATTGTCAACTCTGAAAATTTCATGTGTCTAACGTGTATGGTTAAAAAGTTTTGAATTTTGGCAGCCTCGTTTGAGGGGACCTCCCATTTTGGTTAAACTTTACCTTTCTTTTATATTTACTGATCTCAAAAATTTCATGTGTTCAGCTGAAAAGGTTCAAATATTTGAATTTTGAAGGCTTTGTTTGGGGGGAACCCCTATTTTGGAACTCCAAATTTTCGCTAGATTTAGTTTATTTTGCATATGTACCTATTCCAAAACTTTGATCCATCTAGCTCCAACACTTTAAATGTTTAAAATTTAGGTGGCCTCGTCTGAGAGATCCCCCATTTTGGTACCCCACATTTTTTCAAATTTTATCTTTCCTTTATGTTTGGTTATCTTAAAACTTTCATGTGTCCAGCTTAAAAAGTTAAAAAGTTTGATTTTTGGAGGGCCTCGTTTGGGGTGAACCCCCAGTTTGGAACCCCAATTTTTGTTGTGTTTAGTTTATGTTTAGTATTTACCTATTCGTAAAATTTGATCCATCTAGCTCTAACGATTTAAAAGTTCAAAATTTTGGCGGCCACGTTTCAGGGGAATCCCTAATTTCGGTATCCCAAAACTTTGTCAGATTTTATCTCTTCATCATGTTTGCCTACTCTGAAAATTTCACGTCTCTAACATGAGTGGTTAAAAAGTTACAATTTTGGCGGACCATTTTGGTACCCCAAATTTTATCTTTTCTTTGTGTTTACTTACCTAAAAATTTCGTGGGCCTAGCTTAAAAGGTTAAAAAGTTTGAACTTTGGAGGGCCTGTTTGGGGGGGAACCCCATTGTGGCACCCCCAATTTTTGTTAGGTTTAGTTTATTTTTAACATCTACCTATTTCAAAAATTTGAGTTATCTAGCTTCAACGGTTTAAAAGTTAAAATTTGGGACGGCCTGATTGAAGGGGATCCCCTAAACCTGGCACTCCCCATTTCATTCCCACACTAGTCCTCCCTGATATCTTCATTTGCTCAAACTTTAAATACAGTGCGTTTAGCGGTTTAAAAGTAGATAGCCGGAGATGAAAAAGAAAAATAAGAAAAGAGAAACAAAACAAGAAAAATAATATTCAAGCAGGGGTAAACGAATACAACCAAAAGAAAGAAGCTTGGTAGTGTGCTAAAAAATCACAAATCATTTTTCATCAAAATCGGTGTTTATTTACCAGGATATATCGGTTTAAAATCATCCACTTTCTGCCTATTTTCGGCCTGTAACATTTTGGTCACATGACCAGGCGCCCCCGAGCTCAGTTTGCATGAACCATTTATAATCAACCACGTTGTGTGCAAATTTCAGCTGTGCACGCTCAGTGGTTTTCGAGTTATAGGTGAATTAATAAATTTTCAAGCCAAAAATCGCATTTTTTTAGTTTTTTTTGGCTCTCAATTCATGATCATGACCTCGGATCCCCAAAATTGGCGCTCATGACGCTTTCATTAATTCCCATGTTGAGTCCAAAGCTCGACTTTTTAGTTTTTACCGTTTGCTAGATTATGAACAAATCAATCCTCATCTGCTAAAATTGGGAACAAAAACAAAGCTACTACGCGCTCACGCGAAGTCCCAATAAATCAATAAGTGATAAAAACTTTGCTTCAACAACGATTTTCCAAAAAAGTTAAAGGATTTCACTAAACCACACATATCTAAACCAATCAAATGAGCAACTTGTGAAATTTGTACTAAAAAGCCATTCCGAAATACAATACAGCTGGCTGGCAGTCGGTACATAATCACCCTTAATTTTGCACCATAAATTTAGGTCTACCATTCAAGAAAATAGTTTCTGTCTAATATACATTATGCACTCTAAAATCAGTTGTATGAAAAAGAGTGTTAGCTGTCATTCATTATTATTCTAATTATTCAAATTAATGTTACAGACATTTTATGATTCTGTTCACAAAAAAATCCTAAAATTGATGTAATCGTTCTAAAATTGCACTTTTGTCAGGATCCTAATACAAGTTAAACTGGAATCAATAAGCAAAGTTACTGAGGTATGCGAAATCGCAATTACCGCCAGAACCGCACTCGTAAATATCACAAAATCACTTCAGTAGAAGGTAGAAACTTGCCGTTATGTTGGGAATTCAACTTACCAAAGTTCTTCTCATTTAACCTAATCAAAATTTGCAGTCATTACAAACTAGCCATCACAGAGTCACTGATATACTCTTAATTTTAACAGCAGCCTTTTAGGTAAAAATTGACAGCGCTAAATTATTTCGCCTCCATATTGAATTCATACAACTCGCCTGGTTTCCAGTTCCTAAAACATAATATCAGTGACAAAACAGCTTCCCGCAGGAAGTTTGCAAACTAAACACGACAAAATTAATCGATTTATAGACAGACACAATTAATTTATTTGTCGAGCTGCAGAAAACCAACCAAATATGAATAATTAAAACAAAACCACAAAAAACAACAAGATATCTTAAATAAACTACGTACTACAATCTCGACAGAAGACAGCAAAATGACCAGTATTTCAGGTCTTTGAGTCAAGCAGCCACCCTAAAATTGCAGTCGCTTGAAGTGACATTATTTTTGAGAAAATTGCTTGCTAATGGATTATGATAATATAAAATGTGGCAAATTAACAATAGCTTTCAAGTAATTTCTTTTTGTACTCAGTTTTAAATTTGTGGAATGTTAGTTGTTTAATTTCAGTTGGGATCGAGTTCCATATTTTAGCTCCTTGATGTTTAAAAAATTTTTGGGAAAGTTCTGTAGAAAATTTTGGAATGTTAAGTTTGTTTTCAGTTTTTGCTCTGGTAAATCACTCATGTACTGAGGAAATAGGGGTAAAGAACGTAGAAAATGGTTGAGGAAGGGTATGGTGGGAATATTGGTGCATAAGTTTACCAATTTCCAAAATGTACAACTCAAGCAGTTTCAGTATTCCTAGTTTGTAATATTGGGGGTTAGTAGACATTCTTAACTTAGGAGTCAGTAATAATTTTTATAGCTTTGTTTTGCAAACATTGTAGTCCATTGAGGTAAGATTGGTTGGCGTTTCCCCACAATGGGAGACCAAATAAAAGATGAGGGTGAATAATAGAATAATATAACAAAAGAAGTGCAGAAGAAGAAAATAAGTCACAATGCTTGCTTAAAATGCCGACAGATCTGGCCACTTTGTTATCGATAATACATATGTGGGATTTGAAATTAAGTTTGCTATTAAGTTTTACACCAAGATATTTTGAGGATGCAAAACAATTAATTGGGCGTTTGTTATAAAATGTACTCAGATGACTCAGAATAGTCAACAGATTTAGCAAAAAATGTGTGACAACCAGCACACGCGTAATGAAATCATCACTATAGTACGCACGCACACACATAACACATAAAGCGCACAAACCAACTTTTTCTTTATTTGGAATGGTTGATGGCATCGCTGAGGGGGCGGCCGACTCCAGGTGTCACCATTTCATGGTGACACCATTTTATGATACTAATCGAACAAAAAAAGAAAACAACAATATATTTAATATCGGAAATCAAATGGACTGGAATGGACTAAAAAATTATTTAAACCAACTTTTGAAATACCAATTTAGACGGGGGGCGAAAATTTGTCAAAAATATAATTCACAAATCTGTAAAAACTTTGAAAAATCGCCAAAACTTAACAATCAAATTTAATCGCTTATTGAAACATGCTGAACATAGGTTTCATAAAAACAACATTTAACCTCATTAAATATTGACAAATATGGATTATTTCTAGTGAGTTTCATTGAACCATAAGAATTTATAAATTACGATATCAGCTTGTAAGAAACTTGAAATTTTATCATTAGCCACCTCCCACATAGCCAAGTTGCCCATTAATACAATCAGTTTAATCATGTTTTTGCACGGCTAATTTCTATGCCACATTTCAAAAGTAATAATTTTTATCAAAATAGGCCTAAAGTTAAGTTATTTTTGCAAAAAAAATACAAAATTTTTGAGCGCTGGGGTTCCGCCCCCAGACCCCCAATGGCTTCTGGCAGATGGTGGAACAGTTCCCAGACCCTAAACACAGCCCCTCCCCCACTGCAGATTTCTGGTTACGCACCTGGTACTAGACATGTGCTGCTCATACTTGCAAGTTTAGAATCTTACAATTAGAAGTTATTGAGGTAGTCAAATAATATCCGCTAGTACAGTAATGAAGTAGTACCACTATCTTTCAAATATAACCTATTGAAGCTTGCAATACACATGAAAGAAGAAACCACAAAATTCCACACCAAGTGTCGCCATCCTTGGCAACACCACTAGGAATGGTGTCAGTGGAACGATGGATATGTTTAATAAATTAATGCTTTCAAGTAACTTTAAGTTTTGGTTCTTTTTTGTTTTAGGAGTCGCAGACTCGGCAACCGGCGAGCTATGCTTGCCACATTGTCTTTCGTGAATCCTATTTGAGCTAAATGCAGCAATCCGTTGGTAATTTCTTGTTCTAACTACAGCATTTGCTTAAATTCTGATTTGTGTTTTAGTTAAAAAAAAACTCTCTCTCTCTCCAGGGCAGAATAGCAACCCACCCAGAGGACCTTGAGATGCAGCTGATACATATGAACCAGGGGTGCACCCAGAAATTTTTAAAGGGGGTCATTTTTTGAAAAAAAAGCAACCACTACCCAATTGTAGTCAAATTTAGCTATAGCTAAACAGGGTTTAAATGCTTTAAATGGTCAAGTCCAAAAAATGTTTAAATGCTGAAAGATCACAAATTTGGCTTAAATTCTTTACATCGATAGGTTTTTAAATTCAAAAAGCTTTTTAGTGGCACAGAATTTCAAAATAGCTTTTATTGGCGTCGAAGATATAATTTCCACTCTTTAAGTAATGGGTAGTCTTGAAAAAGGCTGTTTTAGAGTGAACGTTTTCATCCAGCTCTCTTCATAAATCTATGATGACATGAAGAAAAACTAAAATGCAATGATATATATAGAGGTTGATTACACTGAAATAGACAATATGTTGTTATTGTGACGTATGATGCTGCAAAATCAAGTTAAATACTATAAGGTTAATGCAAAAATATAGAAAATATCATTTGGAAACGATAGCTCTGACGCTATTAAAAGCTGCTTTTAAATTCCTGAATACGTTTGTAGAATAAAAATCTCGACGTTTGAATGTAATTTTGTTGTGCCTTTCGTCTTCAAACAGCGGATTTGTTTGCTTTTTTTTGCAAAAGTGCATTTGGCTTAGTAGGTTTTTTTTACACAAAGACGACTTTTTTCACTAAATGGCATCTATCTCTTTTCAGTGTCAAGTTCTGTTCTGTTCAGAAGTTTATGATTGGGTACAATATTATCTACTAATTAATGGATAGAACAAATACACATAGTTACACAATATATCCATCTTGTATTTGAAACACTGTAGAAGCAATATTGTGGTTGAAACGAATCATTCCAAAACTCATTATTTACTGCTTGACAAACAACTCAATTGCTCATGTACGACAAACTTCAATGTATCTTTGAATTTAATCAATATAAAACATATCAAATCCATAAAATACGTAGGAATTTATATTGATGAAAATCTAAATTGGTCTTGTCACATTCAACATCTTTCGCTTTAACTAGCACGCTATTCTGGATTGTTATATAGAATTCGAAAATTCTTAGACCGGAAGACTCGGTGTATGTTATATTACTCGCTCATTTACAGCCGTATTTAATACGGTATAGTTACATGGGGTACGGCAAACAAAACACTTATGCAAGAACTCAATGTGAAGCTAAATAACATAGTTGGTACAATATTGTATAGTAGCAAATATTGTCCGGTGACTTCTTCATACAAAACCTTAAATTTTTGGAAATTAGATGACATTTACCTACTTGAACTAGCCAAATTTATGTATCAGCTTCATCACAAGAAATTTAAAGCTGCTCTCAACGACTGTTTTGCAGATATCACCAAAATTCACTGTCACAATTCATGTATCAGCTTCATCACAAGAAATTTAAAACTGCTCTCAACAAATGTTTCAAATTCATGTATCAGCTTCATCACAAGAAATTTAAAACTGCTCTCAACGACTATTTCGTAGATATCACCAAAATTCACCATCACAATACTAGAACTTAACATATATTAAACCAGGGTTGCCACAGAAACTGCAAAACCAAATTTCAGGACTTTTTTTGGTCATTTTCCAGGACTGTTTAAAGTTTTTTTTACAGGACTTAAAATTTAAGTTTGACTATTATTCTTTCATGCACCTACTCTTTAGTACTTGTGATTGACAAAAAATTTTGATGTAACACATTTGCATTCCTAGTACTGACCACTAACCAGATGCAAAGCCAGAAATTTGCAACATGAAGGTTGTGCTTTTTGGTATGGAGCGGAAAACCCCAAGCCGCCGGAAGCCATTGGGGGTCTGAGGGCAAAGCCCCCAGCGCTTATAGATTTTGCAATAATAACTTAATTTTAGGCCAAGTTTGGTAAAGATTACTGCTTTTAAAACGTGGCATAGAAATTAGCAGTTGCAAAAACATGATTAAACTGGTTGCATAAATGGGCTACAGAATTGGGTGATAGCTAGAGCTCAATCGATATGACCTTTTCAGGCCGATACCAATATATAACTCATAAACTACCAAATTCTGTCTATATTTTTCATTTAACTTGACCCTAAAAGCTTCACTAATCCTCCTCCAAAGAAAGACTATTGCAAACACAAGTCATACTAAGCAAATAGAATGCAAAAACACTCGTGCTTGCTCTAAAAAATAAACAGTTTAAGGTAATTGTGCTAAGCTGATATTTTATTGGCGGTAGATAGCCGATACGACATACCAGATTGGCCCAAATAACGGCCAAAATACATCAGCAGACCGATAGATATATTGGTTGAGCTCTGATGATGAGTAATGGTAAAACTTCAGTCCTAGCTTTACTTCCAGCCAGTAAAGTATAAAGTCCTAGCATTTGAAAAAACAGAGCTTATTTGCATGCCAGGGTGCAAACAAAACAACTCTATCCTAGCCCTGAACCCAACCTTAAACCAAACCTAAACTGTAACCCTAGCTCTAACCATAACGTTAATCCTAACCTAAACTAAAACCTAAATTCCAACTAACCACTAACTACAAAAATTTTAAAAATAAAAGTGTATTTGAGCAAATGAGCACCAACTTTTGCTCCTTTATTCTCTATAAGCAAAGCTCACTTGCATGCTAGAGTGCAAATAGGCACCTCCTTTGAAAAAACTTCAAAGTATAAATCCAAATCATCTGTATTTTGTAAAGCTGGATAAAGATATAATTTGAAAGGAGGGGCTAATGAAACAAGATTTGAGAGAGTTGATTGGTAATTAACAGAATTAAATACTGAATAGACCCCTTATAATTGTTTGCAAAGCAGGGCTCATCAGCAAGGCTAGCAAGGCCAAAAGGACAAATATCACCAGTGATAAAAATCTTCAAAACAAGCATCTTTACCAATTTATCAATCAATGAATAAATCTTTACTGATTACGTTTAAAATACATAAATCTTTACCCATCATTCAGTCAATTTTAGATAAAATAGGTAAATCTTAGCTGAAAAATCCTTACACAATAAAACTAGAGATATTAATTAAATCTTTACCGAATGAAACTATTGCTATAAATCAAATCTTTACCGACTAAAGTAGGCTACAAATCTTACCTTACATATTGCAGAAGAACGATAGCCTAGCTAACAAAAAAAAAAAAGGTACCTTAACTGAAAAATCTTTACCCAATGAAACTAAAGCTATTAATTAAATGTTTACCGAATGAAACTATTGCTATAAATCAAATCTTTACCGACTAAAGTACAAATCTTACCTTACATCTCTCAGCAGAACGATAGGCTAGCTAACTCTCTACTCTCCTCATAGCTCGCCTTAAATGGCTACGTCTCCAGTAGGCTGAAAGGCTCAAAACTAGTGCCAAAATTCAGACTAGAGCTAAACTAGGCTAACAAACTTTAGAAATGAAACGCTATCAATGAATACCCTCTGCTCTCCTCGTAGCTCGCCTAAAATGGCTACGTCTCCAACAGGGCCGAGACGGCTCTAAACTAGAACCAGTAACTCGCAGTAGTATGTACAGTGACTCAACAATGACAATTTATTAAGAACAATGTACTGAGAAAATTAATAATAAGCTATAGACAGTATACGAGGGTTTTATGTGACGTCACACGCAAATTTTTGGCGCGAAAACTCAGCCAAATCTGAGTTGGCTGAATAAAATGCATTGGTTTAAATGGAGGAAAACCTCAAAAATCGGCTTTTCTCAGCCTTCAGGGCGTTTCACATGCTCGCTTGAAAATATGTTTTGAAGAAATAGCAGACAGGCTATATCTAACCACAAATTCGACGGAACAATGACTGTAAGAGGCGTTTGGGGCAAAAGTTTAAAAGTAGGCCTATGGCCTACTTCGGACCAAATTGAACTTTCCAGGGCTGTTTTTTAAAGTGCATGATTTAGATTAGCCAAAAAGTTATTTTGTAGGAAAAAAATAATTGCATTGCCGTTAATATTTTATTATTTTCAGTTATCTAGCTTGTTAGATTGTCTGTCAAATTCTCAAGATTAGATAAACCTATCGGTAATCAGAAGTGAAATTTGGTCAAAGCAACCAAAATCACCAATATGAAGCTACTCAAAAGTCAAAACAAGGCAAGATTATTTTTATAAGCAGCGAATGAAATACTTTATCTGTTCAATTATATTGTAGAGCAATCAGCAGTTGTGTGCAAACTAGCCTATACTGGTAGTACGGTAAATGATACCGGTACTGTATGATTATACCTGATATGATTGGATTAGAGTGCATGATATTTTTGCAGAAGCTTAACATCTTTTGAATGCAAAGCAAGTAATTGTATCAAGGTGAAATGTTATTTCTTTCAGTAGTCATTTAGGTAAATTGGTCAATTAATTAGGCTTTACTTTTACATTTGTGGTAATTGTGATATAGGTATGCAGGTACCGGTATCCTGTATTGTATACTATAGTTTAATTAGTTTTGTACTCTACGCATTGAGATAGATTGCTACTGGTGTGCTATCAGTCTATCACTTATTGTGATCAAGACAAATAAAGCCTGAGCTAGAGGCTAAGGCTTAATGAAGCCTTGAACTGGAGGCTAGGCATAAATCCCTGACTGCCAAGCAATTTCGTTTAATTTTTAAGGGTTTTGTTTGCTTTTTTGTTTAGTCTACTTGGCAAATTCTATCATCTGATATTAGAGACAATCAGTGTTTGTGAAATTTGTAATTTTGTGCATAAAAACTTTGTTTATTGATTCAAAAATATCTTTTTTAGAATAAAGTTAAAGTTATATTATTTGTCGCAATCATAATAATAAACGTAAGATATTAAATCGAGGGAAAAAATCAGTGTGCAATTGCTGTGACAGGATGGCTGCGAAGGGACCTTAAGGTCTTCAAGTCAGCAGCCACCTTATAGTGCATAGGCAACTTAGCCCTATCTTTTAAAGAAGGGAACTGAAAAATAAATGTGCATATGTTTCAAAATTTGTCACAATATATTATGAAGGTTTCCAATGATTTGTCATTAAAGCAAACTAGCAAAGTAGCATGTTCATGAATCTTTGAAAATTGATTTCAGTGATGTGGCTCCATTAGTAGGAATTACTAAGTGAAGAACCGTTTCGTTTGTTTGCCTAGTTAAATGTTGAAAATGCTAAAAGTTTGATTGAGTAATAGAGGAATTTTATTGAGGATGGCATTGGTGCATTAAATATTTTGATAATTTATGCATTACTTCAGTGATGGGTCATATAAATAAGTTTAATCTACCTTATTTGAGCAGCTATTTATTGATTTGATATGCAGCCAATTTTGGTTGGCCGGCAGTTACAAAAATTACTAACCAGCTCACGCTTTTACCATAATAACCCAAAACAGCATTTGCGAGGCCAGGCTCTGCTGGACAATAAAGATGTGTGGATGTAACAAAAAATAATTTTGTTAACGTATTATCGAGGAAGAGAAAAATGTTCAAAACTGTTAGTTCATAAATCTAAACCAATTAAGAAATTACAAAGTGATGCACTAGGTGATTACTAGTCTGCTATTGTGTACTGCATTTGTGCAGATTCAAAATAGAGCAACTTGTTATGTTCTACTGGCAGCAGTTTTTGCACGGGCAATTTTGCAAATTTCCTGTGCAATATCAGTATATCTTTTGCTATGAGTTTTTGTAATGTGCAGGTATCTGAACTGAAGATGCAATTGAAGTAATGAATTGCTGTCTTTGCTGAGCCTGTTAATTCACCTTCGTTCCTCTCGATGAAGTGAATATGCTTGTGAAGTGAAAACAATGAAATGCAGTCGTTTATCCGATCACATCATAGCCTAGTGGTTTATGCAGAATGCTGGAACTTCGAGTAGTTTGCTGTTTTGCTATTTAGTAGTGTGTGGCTTTGTGACAGTCATCAGTTCCAACGCGTTTCAAACAATTGAGTGCTGAAAAATACTTTTCTATCATTATCAACATACTGGTACACAATCCAGATGCTGATATGCACAACTTGACTGAAACCATTGGTGTTCCCGAAAAATGGCAAACAATGCTAAATCGCGCTTTTTTATGCATTACTATATCTTCAATTCTTTTACCATTATGCTGAATGGTTGCTATATTGCCAAATCTTGTTTCAATCTCGCAACCAAGTGTCCAGTTCAAATTTAAGAACTGGTTCGAGCGAACAGGCTAAATAGCATGTACCACTGCCTTTAAACCTATCACACTCCATCACATCCTGAAGTAGCACATTAAGTCTTTATACAGAGATACTGCTCGAAATTGGTTTTATTGAACAAATAAGAACTAGAGGTAATAAAAGCTGCCCCAAACCTTTTTCAACAATTCCGTTATTCGCGAAACTACGATTTAACCGCAGAAATCTACATAAACCCAAAGCGAACACAAGACTCTGTTTTAAAAGATTTCCAAAACACTAAACTATTGGTGAACACTATATCGTTCTGTAAAGTACATCGTTCTATGTACACAGTTCTGTAAAGTATTTTTCACCTAACATGTGATACATTTAATTAAAATTTAACCAAGTTATGAAAAATTGTAGGTGCCTTGCCAAAACAAAAATATTGAATGATTTGACTGTACGCTTATTCAAATGCATCGAAAAGAGTATCGTTAAAACGTATCAGCAATACTGTATCCATATCCGTATCGAAATTGAGTAATATTAAAAGTATCGCGTATCGGTATTGAGTTTAGCAAAGTTGAGAGTATCGGTATCGCTAAACTAAAATTTGGAGGATCGCGCCAATCTTTACAGATACCGAACCATACAATGGTAATGCCATGCAATAGCACCTCTTTCTGTAGTAAATACCGTTTGATTTTTTGTTTGTTTTTGCTGCATTTCGTTTGTTTAGCGAAAGACGTTACTTAGGCCTATATACTTTGGCCAAGATATCCTAAATTCAATCTTACGTCGGTGGAAGTAGACTCAAAGGTTATTTTGTTCATTTGCTTAATCCTTATAGACAGTAAATTTTTATTGAAATTATTTTATGCGCAGATGGCAGTGCTGCCGTTGAGAGTAGACTCGGCCCGGTAGCGTAGCAAGGGGGGGGGGGCTATAGCCCTGCAGACTATTGGCCTGCAGACCAATATGCACAGTAAGGAAATTACCACGTTTGTAGCTCTTTGCGACTGTTTTTTGCACTGGAATAGAACATAGACTCAAAAAATGATTTGAAGCATATTTTAAAACGTTTATTAAATGAGAGAGGGGCTAATTTGTCAAAAATAAAACTCTTAAACCAGAAAAAAAAATTTCAAAAATGGCCAAAAATTGCCTTTGAAAAATAGCCATTTGAAAAATGCTTAACATAAGTTACATCAAAAGATACATAAACTTAGGAACAAGGGGGGGGGGGGGGGGGGGGGCTATTCAGCATTAGTTAATATCAATCACTTCTCTCAAATTTCCTTATATTAGCCGCCCTAATTATATCTTTTTCTATAAAATGTACATTAGACAAAATAGAATATTTCTTGAGAGTTTTATTGAACTACCTGTATAGAATTTTATGATTTATCAGCTTGTAAATACAAAGTGAACTGAAACTTCAGCAAATGCAACCTCCCACATAGCCCATTTATGCAACTAGTATAATCATGTTTTTGCATTGCTAATTTCTTTGCCACGTTTTATAGCATTAATTTTTATCAAAATGGACCTAAAGTTAAGTTATTTTTGCCAAAAAAATTACCTAAAATTAAGTTCTTTTTCCGAAGAACAAAATCTGCTCCCAGACCCCCAACCTGCGGCAGCTGGGGGCTTCACCTCCAGACCCTCCAAACAGCCCCCCTCATTGCAAATTCCTGGCTACCAGACCCGGCGCCATTGGGGGGGCAAACCGCGGCCGTGCCCCCCCAACTGAGTGCTTGTGCCCCCCAAACAAAAATTGTGCCCCCCCAAGCGAGGACTGTGCCCCGAAGAAATTAACAGGCTCGTGGCTTCTGGAGCGCAAATCGAGGTCCAAATTAGTGTTTTTTGTGGACTGACACCAGATTTTGTGACGTTTTTGGGATGAAGACCTTTTTTTTTTATTTTGGAGAACATGTGGTTTTGGCCGGAAAAACCGTTTGAAAAAATTCTGATTTCGGCCGGAAAACCCCTTGCAATTTCAGTGAAGACCTTTTTTTTCTTTTTGGAGATCACCTGATTTCGGCCGGAAAAACCGCTTGAATTTCCAATTTCGGCCGGAAAATCCCTTTGACGTTTTGCTCCTCACCTTGTTTATTTGATCCAGACTGGGATAAATTTCTCGTGCCCCCGTGCCCCTCTCGCATTCACTCAAAATAAACTTCTCGTGCCCATCCAAAATTTATTTCTGCCCCCCCCCCCCCCCCCCCCAGTCACGCTATCCTGGCGCCGGGCCTGCTGGCTGCGCGCAAATTTTGAGTGGTTAGGCTAGAGTAGGATCCATTGAAAACCACGCGATTCTTCGTATTCGATAGATTTGTGATGGTCAGGATCAAAATTTAGCCGAATTTGCATCAATTTTCGATAAAAATCTTGTTTGGTTTTTTCGTCTTTACTCAATTGAAGGACGAAAACCAGTTCAAATTTCATGAAGACCTTTTTTTGCTTTTGGTCTTTACTTATTTTGTGACGAAACACTGCTCAAATTTCCGCTCCGGAAAAGCTTATTTTGTACAATTTTCACCTATTATTTGGCCAGAATTTGACCCAAAGTCTACCACATTTTTGTATGGGACAACAGCATTGCTTATGCCAGGGGTCGGTAACCTACGGCCTGCGGGCCGAATGCGACCCGCCAAGGCATTCTATCCGGCCCGCGACCTTTTATTGTCAATTGGCCGGCGACCTTTTTTTTTCAATGATAGATATGCAGCAATAAATCGCCGAAATAATTCTCATCTCCTGGCGAAAACCTTTTTTTGTAGTCTTTGCCACCGATTAGCCTTTTTTTTCTTTTTTGGTCTCCCATCAATTCGGCCGAAAAAAGGCCTGAATGTCTGGCGAAGACCTTTCTCTTTTGGTCCGCTGAAACGTTGTTAGGACCAGTACTTAAATTGTAGGGAGACGCGTCCCCCCATCGAAATTTGAGCTTTGGATGATCGGTCGAAAAATAGCCAGCCAGCATGAATAAATCCTACCAATTTTGGCCGAAAATAGTACCAAATTGCGGTGAAGACCTTCTGATTTTGGGTCTTCACCTAATTTCGAGGAAAAAACACTTCAATTTTCGGCGAAGACCTTTGTTTTTTTTTTTGGTCTTCACTCGAGTTAGGGGAAAGAAGTACAACTTGAATCATAATTTCCACTAAATTTCATGCGCATTCCGAATGCGTTTGGTCTAGGCTGCAAAAGCGTCTCCCCATGCAAAATTTTACAATTTAAGTACTGGTTAGGACTGAATGTGGCCCAGTAGTTCAAAAAATTGCCGACCCCTGGCTTATACGGTACTATGCCTGTTTACTTGAAAATTTATTTTATTCTCATTGTGCTAGAATCGGTCAAAATGACTTAATTAAATCTGAAAACAGACTCTAATTTGACGAAATTAGACCTCTCGCCTTCAAATTAAATAAACGTGTTATGTGGCTCAGGCCGCTTTTTTGATTGTGCTACTTTCAAGTAAGGTAACCTGATAAGTGCAAGCTAAAAATATCGTAAAATGTTATCTTTCGCGTTTCACTTAATTTCTGCTTCAAATAAATCTTTTATTATACTCGCTGCTCCACGCCGAAGCGTGTAACGAGATTGCGGGCCCATCTCTGCGTCATTGTACCTGCGGGCAACACAGCTCCATTCGAAGAAAAGTTGCAGCAGTGGCGAACCGTGGGCAACACTGTGTTTGATTTGACTGGTCCAAAATTTGAACCTCATTTATTATCAAGAGTAGCTACCTAGCGGCTTGTTGACTTCTACACAGATCTCACTGCGACTGACGAAAAACGATATTTAATGCAATCAGGGCCGTTTTAAGGCATCGGGGATTCCGGGTGCAAATGTTTTGAGAGGCACTCAAAACAATGTTGATAATGTAATAGCACGACAAATCTGGTATGAGTAAACCTATAATGGATCTTGCCAAATATCGTGCATTTTATTATTGGCCCACTGACAAATTCTTGCACATTGCAGGCGCTTTAAAGCGTTTTGCTCCCAGTCTCAGATTTTTATTCTTTGTACTGCTTCCAACGAGTCTGCACAGATTTATTTAGATGCATATTTTTTGGTTTATTTTTGTTACAATGCTATCTGAAATTGTTTGGAAATCGCTGAACCAACAATAAAAAAAATTCGAAAAAAAATGCAGTATTAATTTGAACTGACGCTGCATTAAAAAATCAGAAAAAAATCTACCACTCTACTAACCATAGCTTTTCTAACGCTCTAAAACATAATAGTTAATTAGAAGTATTTCCAATTCACTAAAAATGCAGGTAGGCCTGGCGCCAGGATAGCGTGACTGGGGGGGGGGCACCAAAACTTTATTTATTTGAATTCGAGAGTGTGGACTAAACGAAAAAAGTGTCCAACGCGAATATCCGCGCATTCTGAGGTGAAGACCAAAAAAAAACAAAATCTTCATCTGAAAAAGTGCCCGCATTTTCACAAATTCTGTTTTCCATCTCAAAAATCGTGCGAATTTCCACGAATTCTGAGGTGAAAAGCAAAAAATAAAATAAAGGTCTTCGTCCCAATGTATACGCGAAGTTTCATAATTTCTGGGGTGAGTCCACAAAAACAATCGGTGTTCATTGCAAAATCTACGAAAAAACAGTTCTTGCTCACGAATTTTAGGGTGATAAGCAGTATTTTGGGAGTCTCAGGGCTCGATTTGCACTCCAGTAGCACCGAGCCTGTTAATTTCTTCGGGGCACAATCCTCGCTTGGGGGGCACAAGCAATGATTTCGGGGGCACGGCCATGGAATGCCCCCCGTGGCGCTGGGCCTGAATGCGAGGCAAAGTGCAGGCGAAACATTAAAAAAAGTGATTTTTATTAATTCTTTTGCTGTTTTCACATCAAGGACTCCTTTCGAAATGCGGCCCTGAATGCTGTCAATATAATAATTGTAGACTTGGGTACCGGTACGCTTTAGTCTTGCGTACGTTCATCGTACTATATAACCTCCTTCTAATTTTCCGATCTTTAAAATTTTAAAAGATAGTAAAATGCCGATGCCATAGCCTCTTATGTGTAATAAAGTTAAAGTTACTTTAACCAGAACTTGACCGAAAGTCAACTATCAATTATCCAAATACAATAGCACACGCGTATTAAAATCACACCAAAACAAAAACAATTAAATCAAAAATGTATTTATCTTGCAGTAGCAAAGATCAAACCCTTAGGTAACAGATGGTAAAAATCTACTAAGCAATAACAAAGCCATCAAGCGGGGCCCACGAGAGCATTGGTCTTCGAGTGCACAAATACACGAACTTTTGTATAGCCTCCCTTTACGCCACTGGTAGACATTGAGTCACTCTTAGGCTGGTATCTCGTCTGCGGCCGTGCAAACAGGGGTCACCCTGGGTTGGTGGCGCCCAAGCGATTGCTCAATACAACCAAGCCTCCACACGACAGTAGGGTGCTGACTCTAGCGGGGCTCGCTCACAAGATCGGCGCTAATTTCAATCGCAAATCTACTGTACTACTTTAATCTACTACCAACAAAATCGATTATTTTGTAAATACGCCAGGTCCAAGGCCCCATAAAAATTCTAAAGATTTCTATAATTCTAGCTTGTAGTGCATTTTAACGGCGAGGCCCTCTGAATTATATCTAATGCTACCTCCCAACTGGAATCGTATCTAATGCTACCTCCTAAATGATTCAAAGGTCAAAGCAACGCTTGGCTGAACGAAATTAGGCCTACGAAAATAAAACTAGCGACATGGCCACGATAAAAAAGCAATAGCTACGCCTACGAAATAAATTACAAAGGCTGAACCAAACAGCGGAAACTTCCTTGAAACTAAAAAAAGTTCGTCAGCCCTAACAAGACGAAATTTCCGGCAGAAACTAAGGAGAGACAAATACACAAATTACACATGTATGCACGACTTGCACGTATACAAGATCTTCAGCAACGCCGTCGCGACATCATTACAGTACAAAGAATTCTCAAAATTATGACGCCAGCCCAGGACTATTGGAGGCAGCTCGATCGGCTAAACGTTCATTTTCTTCCTATGAGAGCAAAAAGAAATAGCGCAAATGTCCCATCAAAACGAAGTGATTCACCATTTTTGCAGCCAATTCAGCTTTCCAATAACTGCAAATAAAATATAAATGGTGACGTATTACTTATGGCGCAGCATAGTAATCAGAGGTGAAGTTGAGGACACAAGGCTCGAGGCCAAGGCCAAGGACACAAAAAAATTTCGAGGCCAAGGACACAGGCGCAAGTGTTCTCCAAAAAAAAAGGTCTTCAAAAATTTTTTTTCAGGCGATCTCCACTTGAGGAAAACAAAAAAAGATCTTCGCAAAGTTTCCGCGAAGTTTCTGGCGTTTTTCAACAAAATTTCAACGGTTCAACAAATAGTGCTGTCCTCGAGCCGAAGACAGAGCAAATTTCGAGAACTTGAGGCTTCGAGGCCAAGGACTTCAAAATCTGTCCTCGAGGCCAAGCGCGTGGCCAGCGAGGCCAGGCGCGTAGCCAGGATTTGGAAAAGGGGGGGGGCTATTTTGAAAGAGTGAGAAAAGTGCAAACGACCTTGACCCGAATTTTCATTGTTCTTGAATCAGTTTCACACGGTTTGTCCGAAAATTCAGACGAAATTTCTCGGAATGCTCGGAAATTCGAAGGTTTTTTCCGCCCAAAATCAGGTGGTCTCCAAAAAAAAAGTCTTCGCCGAAATTGAGTCTGATTTTCCGGCCAGAATCCGAAATTCAAAGGTTTTTTCCGCCCAAAATCAGGTGGTCTCCAAAAACAAAAAAAAAAAGGTCTTCGCCGAAATTGAGTCTGATTTTCCGGCCAGAATCCGAAATTCAAAGGTTTTCGCCCAAAATCAGGTGGTCTCCAAAAAAAAATAAAAAAAAAAGCCTTCGCCGAAATTGAGTCCGATTTTTCGGCCGAAATCCGAAATTCAAACGTTTGAGGGGGGCTGTTTTCCTATGGGGGGGCTATTTTCACTTTTTCACAAAAAATCGGCCTCAAAAGCACCAAAAACGTGCGATTTTGCATACTTCACAAGCCAATGGGGGGGCTAGAGCCCCCCCCGCCCCCCCCGGCTACGCTACTGCTCGAGGCCAAGGACGTCCTCGAGGACTCCACCTCTGATAGTAACTCTAATTCATTAAATCGTTTTTCTTAGGCTCAATAGCAGTAATTACACTTTTTTTAAAAACTGACAAGCCGTTAACCCAACGGTGCACAACATGTGGCCCTAGAATCATACGGTAATAGAAATCCAGGAATGGATATCGTCGTAATGACAATACTGGAACTTCTTCCGCTATGCGAAGCTGTGCACAAAAGTAGAAGTTAATACAATACAAAAAAAAATCAATTTTTAGGTCACTGAACGCATTATGTTTCATGGCTTAACGTGGCCTATTCCACAGTAAATCGCAAAACGGTTCACCGTAACAACTACAAGGCATAAAAATAACTGAAATAACTAGCAATGCAATCTCTCGTTAAATTAGGAGCTGTGCAATACAATCTTGGGAATGGATTTATTCGGCGTCTTGGAAAAGTGAAGTGACTTTCAGGTTGCTCAAATCGTGCAGGAAAATGCTTACCAGTTGAAAACCGCTGAAGCTACACCATGCAGATAATTCTTGTTCACAGGCATGGGAGTAGGGAAGAATTTGACATGGAAAAGGAGGTATAGGAAGACAGAGAAATTCTTTACTCAGATTCGGAATCTTAAAACACATTAGTTTTTTCAGTTTACGTGCAACGCTCAAAGCTTAATAACAGGAACGTCTGAATATTTTCAATTTTATATAACAAGCGAAAACTTTAGCAAAAAATATTTTACTGAACGTTTTAAGTCATTACGGTACTCGTCGTTTCATTTGCAGTTAGATAATGATCATTGACCAAGCCAATAACATACTTTTCACATAAAAGCACAGAAAAAATGGCAAAGCGGCGGTGTAAAAATTGTGAGAAAAATTAACTAAAAAAATTAACTGTGACGAACTTTTTAGTGCTTCCAAAAATCAATATATAAAATTATTACCATCTGAAAGCATTGAAGCTATACCAGGCAATTACTGTTGTTTGCAAGCATGGGAAGCCTAAGGAAGTATTGGCTCAGATGCAGAACCTAAAAACATACATTAATTTCTTTTGTCCACCAAACGAAGTATTGCAACACTACAATTTGACTTTCCATTTAAATCAGTCCATATTTTACGCATTTTTTAATTGAACGAATGCAATAGTGTAGATTCTTTTCAAAGCTTACCATAAACAACTTCGTAAATTGATAAGAATCAGTCAATAAAGGTTAATACATTTGGGAATGCATTACTTTTCTAACTTCGTTTTGTGCTTTGCTCAAAACGATGAATCCCTGTTTCTACTGCCGACTGATCAAGCTTCATATGCCTCGATTCCTAAGTGGGAGCCTAGTCGGTATCTCCAATATTTTCAAGAGGTGATGGATGGCATAAATTTTAAAATTATTTATTAAATATTGGTAAACTGAGAGGTTTTTTTTGATTTATTGTTTTAATAATGTAAAAAAAAGACGCTGGCATTAGTAGTTTGCAGTGAACAAGCCTGGATACCGAAATTAAGCGAAAAAAACACGGCTCAAACATTAGCTTAGTTAGGAAAACCTCAAGCAATTTAGAAGCATTGTATAGTAACATACTAAAAATAACGTGCTTGGAAAAAGGCTATAGCATACTTTAGCTATCAATGGTATGCAAAAACAATTTATACGAACTTTTCGTCAAATGCTCCAAATTATTATTGTTGAAAATTTTCAAAATTGAAAAAAAAAAAGACGTAACAGTGAACTATATTTGTAAACTTAAGTATATTTGTAAAGTTAGCAAAGTTTTAGTGGCATTAAAATAGCAATTTCGTTCTAAAAATTTTAACATTTACCAGTATCTGAAAACTTTGCGTCTCAACTCTAAACATTGCTTGTGATTCACTTCAATTGCACTAGTTTGCTCAGCATTTTTTTAGTATTGTTTCAGTTTTCAGTACCGGCAGTTTCAGTACCAGCATTTTTAGTACCGGCATTTTCAGGACCGGCATTTTCCAGTAGCCTACCGGCAAATTCCAATATCGGTACTAGCATTTTCAGTACTGGCAGTTTCCAGTACTGGCATTTTGCAATGACCAAGCTTCACATCTAGGGCTAATTCATATTCACTAAAATGCTGTAGTTGAAATATTTACAGAATTTTTACCCCAGCAATAGCCCTTACTCCAATCATAAACTTAACCTTAAGAAAGCAAACCAAAATCATAAATGTACTGAAAATTAATTATTTCTCATCTCATTCATGAAAATAATTATTTTACAGCAAACTATTCACTTGGGAAATTAAGAAAACATTGATTTTGTGGGTACCAATTAGGCTGATTAATTACACACTTCTTTAAGCCATAAAAACCAGGAAGTTTTTAACTGAGGCCAGCTTTTAGACTATTGTATTACCAGTATTAGGTTGTCTTTTTTGGTGATTATAACCAAATTGTCAAAAGTTTTTAATTAAACTCAAAATGGCAATTCAATAATCGCCAAGAATGCTCTGCAAATTACTTGCTACTCTATGTACCATACAGTAACACACATTTAACTGGCGTTTTTTATGTTTCTTTTTAAGTCCACGCTGGCTATGTTTTAAATTGTTCTTAATTTGGAGCAAAAATGAGCCTTGAGTTTTTATAGGAAAAAAAATACAGTAAACAAAAGCATCACCAAGCCTGCTACATGATTCCTTACCTTGCTTGCTCCTTTGCTTTAAAAATAAGTTAGTGCAAACCTGCATAATATTGTGGAAAATTTTGAAACATATCCTCATTCGTTTTTCAGCTCTCTTCTTCAAAACATAAGATATGGTATAGGCTATCATATCATGCTAGCTTGACTACAATCGATTACTAAACAATATCACTGAACAGATAAACTACAATATTTATTGTTTATGGAAAAAAGTCTTGCATTGTGTTGACTTTTGAGTAGCTAGGCAAGCTATTTCGGTTGCTTTGAACAAATTTCACTTTAAATGTTGAATACACCAATCTTTTTTTTGAGAATTTGACTGACAATCTAGCATGCGAGATAACTCTAAGCAGTAAAACATTAACGGCAATACAATTACTTTATACCTGCAAACAAACTTTTTGCCTGATGTAAACTATGCGCTTTGAAGAGCAACATCAAAAATTTTAATGTGATAGCAAATTGGCCATAGGCCTACTTTTAAACTTTTGCCTCAAATGCCTCTTACAGTCATTGTTCCGTCGAATTTCTGGTTAGATATAGCCCGTCTGCTATTTCTTCAAAACATATTTTCAAACAAGCATGTGAAACGTCCTAAAGGCTGAGAAAAGCCGATTTTTGAGGTTTTCCTCCATTTAAGCCAATGCATTTTATTCAGTCAACTCAGATTTGGCGCGAAAAATTGACCTGAAAAGTCACGTGAATGCAATAAAATCACGTGAGTGAAACCCTCCTATACAGAGTCTTATAGGCGCAATCAAACCTATGATTAACAGCCTAAGACATACTGTTTCGGAATCGACATTCGTCTTTTATTCCTCGTTAGTATAGCTAGGACTACAGGTATGAACATGAGCGTAGAAAGGCAAAGAATCGCAAATTAACCAGATCATGACACAATTTTTTTTTCCAAAAATATAAAGTAATCACAATATTACAAGAGATTATTCTAATAGTTCAATGCAAAATAATTTCTAATAGCATGCCTTAGACAGCTGTTTCGCCCAATATCAGGGCTCATCAGTAAGGCTAGCAAGGCCAAAAGGACAAATATCACCAGATTGACTGAATGATGGGTAAAGATTTATGTATTAGGGGAGAGTGCTCTGGGTTGGGCCCTTTCCTAGGTTGGGCCCCCCCATCTGCAGCCTTATTGGTTGACATTTAAATCACGTGACCTAGCGTCACATGTTAACGATTCAACTATGCAATCACTCAGAAAATGGCGTCTGGCTGCAGACAGCAGTTAAGCAGCAGACTTAAAAAGTTTAAATTTTCTTATTTTTTTCAACTTTTTTCTCGGAAACTCGTAAGCTGTTAGCACAAATGTGGAGCACAGTTTTAGTCCTCAGCAAGAGTGATTGTGTAGGCTGTAGCTATCTAATAAAAGTCAAGAGAGTTTCTTTGAGGTATTCCTTCAAGTTAAAGACCTAGTCAAACTTTAAGCAAAATGGCGTCATGTACCGTCATGTACAGGCATCTTGTCAGGATTTATGTTGGGCAGGGGGCCCAAGTTGGAGTCACTTTATTTATCATTTTATTTTTTGTAGATTGTTAAATTTAACATTGTATGATACTGTGATGACGAGTTGGGGCCAAGTTCGGTTGGATATTTACGAAAAAGCTCTAAAAGAGGTTGAAAGTGGCACTCTTTTGAAGCAAGTAGTGCGTTCATATGCACACACCGGCCTTAAAAGAAGCTCACTGCAACGTTATCAGAAGAAAGTTACAGCTCTTGGAAGCCAATCTGCTACCATGGGTTATCACAAAGGTGTACCCCATGTGCTTTCTCTAGACATGGATAAAGCGTTGGCCAAGTATGAGGTTGATCTATCCGCTCAGTTTTTTGGTCTCACTCCAAGAAAATTGCGCATATTAGCGTTTGAATTTACTGCACAAAACAAACTAGCAACACCACAAAGCTGGAATAGTAGGGGCATGGCTGGAAGGAGATGGCTTCAATACTTCCTAACAAGAAACAACTTATCCATGAGAAAGCCTGAACCGACTTCACTCAGCCGAGCTACGGCATTTAATCCTATCACTACCAAAAGGTTTTTTGACAATTTGGACAAAGTATTGAAGCAATATCAGTTTACAGCAAACGATATATATAATGCAGATGAGACTGGAATTAGAACGGTCCACTCTCCAGGTCTTGTCATTGATGTTAAAGGCAAGAAGCAAATTGGAAGTCTCGTATCCGCAGAAAAGAGGGATTTGGTTACTCTTGCATGTGCTGTTAGCGCCACTGGCAATTCAATCCCACCAATGTACATATTTCCCAGAAAAAGGAACAGTGAGTTGTTTAGGAAGGGGTCTCTTCCCAACCCGATTTCTTGTGCTAACAGTTCTGGCTGGATAAATGAAGACCTTTGGTTAGAGTTTTTGCAGCATTTTGTAACAAAGACGAGATGCTCTCCAGATAACCGTGTGCTCTTAATCATCGACAACCACAATTCGCACACTTCACTAAGAGCAATTGACTTTGCTCGCGATAATGGTTTAGTGATTTTGACGATTTTCCCGCACACATCACACAAGTTGCAACCGTTGGATGTGAGTGTGTTTTCCCCATTTAAATGTGCTTATTCCGTAGTGTTAGATGACTGGAAGGCTTGCAACGTTGGAAAGAGATTTTCCATTTACGAGGTTGCAGAAGCTACTGCAAAAGCCTATGATGTTGCGTTTACCCATAACAATATCAAAGCTGGATTTCGAGCTACCGGCATATGGCCATTTGATAGAAATATTTTCACGGAATCTGACTTTTTACCTTCTAAACCCGCGGATTTGCCTCAAGATGAAGACCCTGTTGCCACTTCCATGCGATGTCATGGGCAAGTGATGAGAAACGATGAAGCTAACCATTGTTACAGTGAAGCCTTGTCTCCCGAGGAGTGGCTAAGAGCTTCCGAAACTCCACATGAATCCTTAGTGGAAGGTCAGGTTTCCTGTCCTGCTGGCCAAAACTTACCATGTACAAGCAGCACATCAAGACCTGTTGAGGATAACTGTGTGATCCAACGTGGAGGTGGAGAGTTGGAACCAGAAGTTGATGACGGAAATGCTACGGTCGCGGATACTTCTGATACCAGCGTTAAACATTTGTGTAAAGCCCCTACAAATCAGGCAATGATTGCTTCTCCAGAAGTTGTATCTCCTGTCCCCAAGGCTAAATGTTCAATACCCAAACAAAAATCTAAAAACAAAGGTGATACACTTATCCTAACGTCGACCCCTGTTAAAATGAAGCTATCTCTTCGAAAAGTCAAACCAGTTGGACCTAAGCGAAAGAAGCGTCACCAAGTTCCCGATAAGCTTGTTGTTTCAAGGAAAATTAAACGTAAGAAAATCCTACGACCAATTGAGAGTGCTGATTCCAGCTCGAGCTGTGAAGAAACTCATAGACAACTTCAAGAAAACTTCAAAGTCCACATAAGTGACGAAGCAGAAAGCGAATCAGATAAAAACGCTGCCGAGAATAACAACACAATGAGAAAATCTCTCCAAAATGTTAATGAAAATGTTTGCTATTATTGTGGGGATGAGTTCTCTAATAGCAAACCTAATGAACAATGGGCAAAGTGCAGCGGAGGTAAAGACAGAGAATGCCGCAGGTGGGCCCATGTTTTATGTTTGGACGATGAAAGAAGCCCTAACTGGAGATGCTTTTCATGTAAATTTTGAGCGAACTGGTCCACATTAACAATAAGTATCACACCAACAATAACATTAAGTGCCTCCCCATTTTTTGCGAACCTCTCCATGTTTTTTCAAGCCTTCAGCGTAATAATAAAAAAAATATAAAGTTATGTCACATTTTGTTTGAATCCCCTTTTCTTCCCCCCCATATGACGGTATTTTGACAGTTTGTGCAAGCACCCTCTCACCTCTGAAGCGTCATGTGATATTTGAACGTCCCTATTAGTTGATTTTGTCCTTCCATTTTTACAAACTAATGAAGAATAAAAACTGCAGTTGCAGTAAGCTTTTTGAAAGATATATACCGGAACTGTAGAATTGCAAGCCCAACCTAGGATCAGGGTGGCCCAACTTAGGTACACCTGCTCCCAAGTTGGGCAAATGGATGATTTTTTTGCAATGCAATTTTCGTGTGGAAGTTGTTTGTATTTTTATTTAAAGACAATGCGATTTGATAAAGGAATAAATGCAATTTCGTTTGGTATTGAGCTTACGGAACAGTTGTCTATAGTTTAGGAGCTATTGAGATTTTCGCTTAGGGGGCCCAACCCAGAGCACTCTCCCCCTATAAACGTAATCGGTAAAGATTTATTCATTGATTGATAAATTGGTAATGATGCTTGTTTTAAAGATTTTTATCACTGGTGATATTTGTCCTTTTGGCTTTGCTAGCCTTACTGATGAGCCCTGAGATTGGGCGAAACAGTTGTTTAAGGCATGCTATTAGAAGTTATTTTGCATTGAACTATTGTTAGAATAATCTCTTGTAATATTGTGATTATTTTATATTTTTGGAAAAAAAAATTGTGTCATGATCTGGTTAATTTGCGATTCTTTGCCTTTCTACGCTCATGTTCATACCTGTAGTCCTAGCTATACTGACGAGAAATAAAAGACGAATGTCGATTCCGAAACAGTATGTCTTAGGCTGTTAATCAAAGGTTTGATTGCGCCTATAAGACTCTGTATACTGTCTATAGCTTATTATTAATTTTCTCAGTACATTGTTCTAAATAAATTTTGATCTTCTTTGCTCTATATTCTGGAAATCCATCATTTAAACTGTGTAATATTGTGTGTTGATTTTCTCTTGGGGTAATACCAGTTGAACAAAACAATTGTCCGTTTCTTTTTAATTTGATGGTTTTTTTCTTCTCCAAGTTACACACTGTCAAGTGAGAAGTCAGGAATCACCTTCGATTGAAAAACCTTTGGGTTCGTCGGTGCTTCCTGGCCTGAACAAACTTACCGTAATTTTGTTTATGTGTGTTTGCTTTGTATGCTTTTGTATTGTTCATGTGAATAAAATGTTTTCCATCTATCTATTTATTTGGTTTCAAAATGTGATTGAAATGGTGCTAAAATCGCAATTTTTGCCGCAAAATTACAAAAATCACCCAGCGGCTGGAGACTCTTCTACCCTAAGCCCTCTCTGTGATACGCTCGAGTTGCATCAGTTCGTTCAACACGGGGCCTAAACTAGACAATTTTTGTGCAAAAAAATTTAGTTTTGGTTCAAGCCCCTCCATCTAGAACAATCCTAATTGCGCTTCTGATCACATTCATTGCTGCAGACAGATTTTTCAAGCGATTAGGCAACATGGGGCAGATACGAAACAAGCTAAGAAAAGCTGCCAGCCTTATATGTCTCTTTTTCAGACATGAACACAACATGTTGAAATAGTACATAATTTGTTGCCGTATAATATCAATTTTTATGTGCAATAGTTCAGTTTATTTTAGTGCCCCCCCCCAATTTTGGCTAGTGCCCCCTCGCTTCGGTTGCTCTGGTGACAGTACTGGTGAACGATGAGAGCAATATTTCACAATAGAGCTGTACCCCTTAAAACAAAAGTTTTTTTTTCAGAAAACTTGTGTCCAGTGTGTGGCAGTCTGGTTACAGGTTAGCGCGGACACCAGACAAACATATAAAAATGCGGATGAAGCAGAAGCAAAAACGTAAAAAAACGGATACTGAATGAATCTTCGAGTAAATCCACCTTTAGGACTAAAACAGCAAATTTTTTAACATTTTTTAGTGTAAAAATGAGTTGGTACCTTACTTGGTATGCTAGCCTATATGGTTCATTTTTGATTTGATAGATTTGAAATGTCACCAATGACAAAAACGTGACAAAAAAAAGCGTATAAGCTATAACGTGATACCGGCAGTAGCGTAGCCAGGGGGGGGGCAGGGGGGGCTATAGCCCCCCCCATTGGCCTGCCGACCAAAATGCAGAATAAGGAAAATACCACGTTTTTAGCATTTCTAAGACTCTTTTTTGCACTGGATTAAAGTAAAAAATGCTTTAAAGCATAGTTTGAAACGTTTATTTGGGGGGGGGGGAGGCTAATGGACTGCCGACCAAAATGCAGAATAAGGAAAATACCACGTTTTTAGCACTTCTAAGACTGTGTGTTTGCACTGGATTAGACTAAAAAATGCTTTAAAGCATAGTTTGAAACGTTTATTTAGGGGGGGGGGCTAATGAACTGCCAACCAAAATGCAGAATAAAGAAAATACCACGTTTTTAACATTTCTAAGACTGTGTGTTTGCACTGGATTAGACTATTTTGAAACGTTTATTTAGGGGGGGGGGCTAATGAACTGCCGACCAAAATGCAGAATAAAGAAAATACCACGTTTTTAGCACTTCTAAGACTCTCTTTTGCACTGGATTAGACTAAAAAATGCTTTAAAGCATAGTTTGAAACGTTTATTTAGGGGGGGCTAATAGACTGCCGACCAAAATGCCGAATAAGGAAAACACCTCGTTTTTAGCCAGTAGCGTAGCCAGGGGGGTGGGGGGCTATAGCCCCCCCCCCCCCCCCCCCCCCATTGACATGTCGACCAAAATGCAGAATGGGAAAAACACTACATTTTTAACACTTTAGAGACTGTTTTGCGCACTGGAGTGGACTAAATAGTGATTTAAAACATCTTTTGAAACATCTGTTCAGGAGGGGCTAATTTGTCAAAAATAAAACCAACAAATAAATGAAAACTTTGAAAAATGGTAAGAAATAAACAATCAAATTTGATCGCAAGTGTAAAAATGCTGAACATAGGTGTCATCAACAAATATAATAAGGAATAGGGGGGGGGGGCTATTCAGTATTTGTTAATTACCAATCATTTCTCTCAAATCTCTTTTCATTAGCCTCTCCCCCAATTATTTTTCTCTATAAACTGTATACGAAATAGATTACTCCGTGTGAGTTTTATTGAACTATTCGATTTTATAATTTACCAGCATCTAAACAAGAGAACTAACATTTTACCATTTGCCACCTCCCAAATAGCCCATTTATGCCAGCAGTTTAATCTTGTTTGCACTGCCAATTTCTAAGCCACGTTTTAAAAGCATTATTTTTTAATCAAAATAGCCCTAAAATGAAGTTATTTTTGCAAAAAAAATGCAAAATTTTCGAGCGCTGGGGGCTCAGCCCCCAGACCCCCGTGCCTCCGGCGGCTGGGGGCTTTGCCCCCAAACCCCCAGCCTCCGGCGGCTGGGGGCTTCGCCCCCAGACCCCCAAAATAGCCCCCCCCCATTGCGAATTTCTGGCTACGCGCCTGGATACCGGTACTATTTTTTCAATTTCAGTTTTTTCAGCATCTTCGTGAGGAATAAGTAATTAACGCTTACAAAAGTAATTAACAGTAAGGACACAAAGTGGAGTCCAGAACACAAGGCTCGAGGCCGGGGCCAAGGGCACAAGGATTGTTTTCAATTTTTTTAAAATTAGAAGTTGACTCTGATAACCTCTTTGGTCTTTTCGCTGCCTCCTTGCCAAATGACTTTATGTTTTATGGTAAACTGTAAAGCAGGGGTGTACAACCTTTTTGATATTGCCGGCTGCATTATGATTACTTCTATGAAGTACGGCCGCATTATAAATTTTTTATTATTAATTGCGGTACTGCAGCCAAATAAAAATATATCTACGTGCGTCTCCTAAACGTACTGTGCATAAAAATACAAGGAAATGTCAAACATTATTTTTTAAACGAATTTATTCAATAAAAGTTGGTAAGGCATCGTGACATTTAATGGCTTCCTTGATCTTGCATACGAGCAAATAATCTTGCAAAGTCAGGAACCTCTCTGGATACCATCAGCTTTAGTTGAGACTCTAGATTTCTGTCCAACAATCGTGTGCGATACTCGGTCTTCAAGTGCTTCATCATTGAAAATGCTGATTCGCAAACGTAAGTGCTTCCAAAAAGTACAAGAGTTTCTCTTGCCAATTCTCGTAGCAGTGGATATTCCGTGGCACTTTTCTACGTTTCTATCAAATTTTCTTCTCGGTTGAATTTTGCCACAAGTTTCTCATTATTTTTCAACTCCACCAGTTCCATCTGAAGATGTAACGGAGCACTTTCGGTGCCAACCAAATGAGGAAAGGCGACGAGTCTCAACGTTTGCAAAATTTTCTCAAAATCTTGAAAACGATCAGCGAAATCCTGCAACACCGCATCGAATAAGCCAGAGAAGACAGTGACTGGAATGTTGTCAACCTGTATTTCGTTGCTGTCGACCAAAGACGTCAGTTGAGGAAAATGGAAAAAATTGTGCTGTTGAAGATGATTTTTAAGCAGACGACATTTGTCACGAAAAGCCAATACTTTTTTGTACATGCTACATACTGTTGATGCTTTTCCTTGTAGGCTTTGATTTAAATTGTTCACGTGGGACAGAAAATCCACCAGAAACGCCAAATATGTAAGTAAGCTGGAAATTTGTAATGGGCAATCTTTGTTTTTTGTGGAATAGTAATCTGTTATTTCTTTGCGCTAGTGCAGAACACGGCGAGATGTTTCTCCCTGAGACAACCAACGGACTGCGGTGTGATACAGAATGTCTTCTGCAGACGTTTCACTCAATTGCAAAATTTCTCGAAATTGTCGGTGATGATGAGCGTTTGCACGAATGTACAAGATGATGCGATTAACGTCTTTTAAAATGTCATTTAAAGCAATAGATTTGACACACAGCGCTTCTTGGTGAATAATGCAATGAAGGCTAGTCAACCGCTTGTTGTCATACTCTTTTGACACATATTCTGAAAATCTTGCCACAAAGCCTTTTATGTTACCTGTCATTGCAGGTGCTCCATCCGTGCAAATACCACGCAGATTTTTCAATTATAGTCCATTTCTAATGCAGACATTCTTTGCTGCAACAAATATGTCTTCACCACGGGTGCGAGAAGAGAGTGATTCCATGGAAAGAAGATCCTCGCACAACTCAAAAGTTGGAGTCAGAGAACGTATAAATACTAGTAGCTGCGCAGAGTCCCTAATGTCAGTCGATTCGTCCACAGCCAGAGAAAATAAACTTGCTTCTTTGTTAACTTTTGTCTGCAGGGAGAGAGACAGCTGTTTGGCAATATCATCTTGCCGACGTTGAATGGTATTACGCGAAAGAGCAAGTGATGAATAGTCAGCTTCCTTACCGGGATGAATACACTTAACAACGTCTATAAGACATCGCTTAACGAGCTCTCCATCGGAATAAGGCTTCCCCTCCACACCAAGATGATACGCAACTCTGTAGGAAGCTTCGCAGCGATTATTAGTAGGCTTAATGAAAGTGGACATGCAAGACGTCTGCTGTCGTAAACTTTTCTTTAAGTTTTCTACACAAATCTTTCTAGACTCGCCTTCCAATTTTGCATAAGTGTGTGACATATGACGACGAAAATGTTGCTTTGCATTATCTCCTTTTACTGTTTTAACGACTTAATTGCATACTAGGCACATCATGGTATGCGCTTCTGTTTCGATCATGAAGTAGTCCAACTCCCATTTGGAATTAAATACTCTTTTCTCTTCTGCTACAGTTCTTTTCCGCTTTAAGGACATAATGCAATAGTATTGCTTACAAATATTAAAAGAATTTAGAGTCTAAATTATTTAGCTATTTCATGTATAACCGTCTAAATTTTAGACGGTTTACGGTGAAATAGCTATCAACACCCACCACACTTAAATGAAGCCTCAATGTACAGCATATGTATCAATTTGTCATGAATCCACAACTCGCATAGTACATGCCAACTTAGGCGTTACATTCATTCATATATCTATATGTGACATCACCATTCAGATTGTTATACCTCGCGTAGACTGATTTGTTTTTGCATTATTTTTGTTTTACTTTAATGTACCGCATGCCAATTGCCAGCACGGCCGCCAAAGCATGTATATTGAATTACGTGTTAACGGCCGCATAAATTTTCATTGACGGCCGCAGGTTGAACATCGTTGCTGTAAAGACTGCAGAGCTATTGCCAAGTTGGGTAATTATTAGGGTAGTAGGCCTATCCAAATTCAAAACCTGCATACTTTTTCTGATCAATAGATCTATGCTTTTTATCCAATAACAACTCCTTCTATCGTTCTCAAAACTCTCGTTCCTGATGCCAGCAGTGTTGACTCATGCCCATAGTAGATGAGTATGGGGACGAAAATTGTTTTGCCTTCTTCGATAGTTCTTTATAACTCATTATTGGAACGACCGACGCTCGCGTCGCGTGTTCCTTTGTTTTTACTCGGCCATTTTCTAACTAACGAGTGCGAGATTTCAAACTTTTGCTTATAACTCGAGAACCGTTTGGTCTAACTACATGAAATTTTGACAGCAGTTTGAGATTAATGAGTTTTATGTTTGTACCAAATTTCGAGGCAATAGGTCACGGGACTTCGGGTTTATGACCCGAAAACCGCCCCGAAAGTTTGGCGTAAAAAGCGGTCTAAGTCAAAAACGGCTTAAGTACGGCAAAAAATATTTCTCATGGTTATATGTCGTAAGATATCCTTTCATCCCTACTAACCCACTTTCGGCCGCGATGAGGTTTTTTTCTTATTTTTTTCCTTTTTTCTTTCCTTTTTTTTCCTTTTTTTTCTTCCTAAATCTTGTACGCTCGAGTTCTCCTAAACCACAAAACATAGAAATCTAATTTTTGTGTGAAGTTGTTGAGGTACATACGCAATTGTGTCTCCTGAAATTTTTTTGGGGCAACTCCCCCGGGAACCCCCCCAAAATGGGACCCCCCAAAAATCAATTTTTTGAACGGCTCAAGCTAGGGTGCCAGTTTTTTTTGATATCAGTAGATATTTGAGAGACAAATATTTTGACATAATTTGGGGGTACCACCCCCCCGGGACCCCCCCAAATGGACCCCCCCAAAAACAAATTTTTTTAACCATATAACCTAGGGTGCCATTTTTTTTTGATATCAGTACATATTTAAGAGAGAAATATTTAGACATGGTTTGGGGGTACCACCCCCCGGAGACCCCCCCAAAATGGGGCCCCAAAAAATCAAATTTTTGAACGGCTCAAGCTAGGGTGCCAGTTTTTTTTGATATCAGTAGATATTTGAGAGACAAATATTTTGACATAATTTGGGGGTACCACCCCCCCGGGGACCCCCCCAAATGGACCCCCCCAAAAACAAATTTTTTTAACCATTTAACCTAGGGTGCCATTTTTCTTTGATATCAGTAGATATTTAAGAGAGAAATATTTTGACATGGTTTGGGGGTACCACCCCCCCGGGAACCCCACCAAAAAATCAAATTTTTGAACGACTCAACCTAGGGTGCCAGTTTTTTTTGTTGTCAGTAGATATTTGAGAGACAAATATTTTGACATAATTTGGGGGTACCACCCCTTCGGGGACCCCCCCAAATGGGACCCCCCCAAAAATAAATTTTTTAACGATTTAACCTAGGGTGCCATTTTTCTTTGATATCAGTAGATATTTAAGAGACAAATATTTTGACATAATTTGGGGGTACCACCCCCCCGGGGACCCCCCAAATGGACCCCCCAAAAGCAAGTTTTTTAACCATTTAACCTAGGGTGCCAGTTTTTTTTGATATCAGTAGATATTTAAGAGAAAAATATTTTGACATGATTTGGGGTACCACCCCCCCAAAATGGGGCCCCAAAAAGGTACGTTGGTACGGTACGCTTTTTTTGTAATGGTACGGGTACGGGACGTTAGTACGGTACGGTTCAAGGTACGTAGTACGCAAATTCTGAACGTACCGTACCGTACTGCCATCCTTGGTCACAGCATTAGCTATGCGTCGGTCGTTCACTGGGTTTGCTGGCAAATTCCCATCTAGTTACATTATACTTCGGCGCTACTAAGAAGTAGTGCTGTACACTTACAGCATGGATCCTACATGGTTACAGAGCCTTGTGTCCACCAAAGTCCGTATAACTATACTCCGTACAAGTTATGCGAATCATTCGTTACATTGTTAAGCAGACAATGGAGACAAAAGTGGTTCCAAAATTTGCCGTTTTTCCTATCTTTTATAATGGAAAACGGTCGAAATTTGTTTAAAAAAATTGCATAACTTTGCTCACACATGATATTTTTCCAAAATTTAAACTGCGATATGAACTTGACGCAATTCTGTATGAAATTAACGTAATTTGATTTTTATGGCAAAATCATTAGTACCTTTTTTTGAAATTTTTTCAGTAAGCAGTGCAAAATTTTGCCGATTTTTGTTTTTAACGCTGAAGTATGCTATTGAAATAGTTGATTTTTTGCTCATGTATCTTGTAAAAATATTCTATATTTTGGTAATACTTTCTTAGAAAATTGATTGCGGCATGTATTTTGAGTTTGATGTAAGAGTCTTTAGCCTCAAGTTGGTTCCATTTTTTTTTTTTGGGGGGGGGGAATACGCTATGCAAAATTGCAAATGCGCAACTTCAATTTTACTCGTTTTGTTTTTTCTGACACTTTTTTAATCTGCTTTAAAAAAATACAAAAAAAAAAAAGTAATAAAAGAGCTAAAACCGAAATCGGTGCCAAAAAGAAAAAATATGTAGGCCTACCGATAATTTTGTAATTGCATTACCGGCATAATTTTTGATTCAAGAACTAACAAAATCGATTTGTGTTGTACTTTTTTTTATAAGAACATGGAGCTCATTTTAGCCAGTGTTGGGACTATTGCCACTTTCACGAGTGCGAGTCCTTAAGCTACGAGTCCAAGTCCGAGTCCACCATAAATGAAGATCACGAGTCCGACTGCGAGGCCGAATACCACGAGTCCAAGTCCGAGTTCGATTAACTGAACTCGAGTCCAAAGTAAAGTCAAACAAACGAAAAGGTTTTTCGAGTATGAAATTTGGGCCACACACAAGCGAGAGATCGAGAAATTGCCAAAAATTTCGTTGTATTCATGCTGCCGTTAATTAACAAGCTAAGCAAACAACAAACACTTGCGTAAGTAAAAATGTACATGTTTTTTTATAAGCATAACGTTTATAAGTATGGCCAGCCTGTTTCTTGGTAAAAAAAAGCATGGTCAAAGCACAATTGCCAGCCTGAATTGTCAGAAGCGTTTATGAAATACTGTGCGAAGGTTTAAATTATATTGCATTAAAGGATGAATGCTTGTTTATGTCTAACGTTTTCATACCTGCATTGATTTTCGAAAAAAAAATGATTCAATCAAACAAGATTCTACAGAATCCACAAGCAATAGTATTATTGTACACTCTACGGTGTAGCGCAGTAGAGTATTGTATGTCTGTGATCGTGATGGTCTAAAACAGACTAAAATGTTGCAACTTGTATTTAGGCTGAGCAAAACAGTGATTTTTTAAAAATTTTCCTGAAGATCTGTGCTTGGTGATTTATACAAGTACAGTTAAGCGTATGCCATGCATATCACCAGACTACATTTTCAAAAAGCTAAGCATAACCGAGCCTGGGGCGACATGACAGAACGTGCTAACGAGCTCGTAAAGGCCATTCTCGCTCGCAAAAAAGCGCTAACAAACAAAAAATCTTCGTAGACAAACTGCAATTTCTGAGCTGTCTCGCCCAACACACGTTAAAACAGTTCGCTCGAATTTCTTTGCGAGATGTTTGTTCTGCACCAACGTCCTGCCACCTCAACGTGGTGGTGCAGTCCCCTCCCCAATGGGGATGGGTCGAAATGGCAGGACAGATCTCCCGAGGGGCTCGACCGAAAGGTCGCCCCCATTGTCTCGGACTGTTTTTTTGCTGGGCCGCCCGTTGACCGGTCACATCTGGGCGGCTCCTCTTCTTCTTATTGACCGGACCCCCTTTCGGCGTCTCCTTATCCTGGCTTTGCTCCTCATTAGTGGCAATGTCCACCCTAACCCAGGCCCCATCAGCAACCATCCTCACCCCAGGTACCCCTGCTCCATCTGCCATTTAGATGTGGGCAGAGATTCTCTTCAATGCTCTGCTTGCCTTAAGTGGGTGCACTTTCTTTGTTCCTCCCTCACCCGTGCTGACTTTCGCACTATCTGTGCAACTGGCACTGCAGTGGGCTGGCTATGCCCAGCGTGCCATCCCCAAAACCCAACTGGCTCCCCCACTCCGACCAGTCTCCTTGTTGCGCCGCCTGCGTCCCCTCCCCCAGGGTTCCCCCACTACCGCCTGGCTTTTACCATTCACGTCCACCTCGGGGCCCCCCACGTTACCCTTGCTCCATTTGCTCTCTTGAAGTCGGTAAGGATTCTTTAAAGTGCTCCACCTGCTCCAAGTGGGTGCACTTCTCCTGCTCCTCTCTGACCCGGGCTGACTTTCGCAAAATCTGCGCGGCCGGCTCCCCCATGGGTTGGAATTGCCCTGCTTGTCTTAATGGGGACCTTGCCTCTCCCACCCTCCGGCCAGCGTCCCCCCGCCCCTTCTCTCTACCTCCGCCCCCACCCACACCCACTCCACTTGCTTGCTCAGATCTCATGGATTCATCTCTGCCTCTCCCCTCACATCCTTCTCTTCTTAACACCTACCCTCCTTCCGCCTTCTCCCTTCCTGCCTCATCACCACCGCCCAAAGTTTCACAGCCGGTCCATAACTTGTCACCCCACCCTCCAGGAAATCCACGCCTCTCACAAAATCTCCGAATTCTTCAATGGAATGCTGGAGGTCTCTCCTCCTCCCGCCGTGCCGAACTGATCGCTTTTCTCTCTGGCAACCACTATGACCTCATTTTCCTCCAGGAAACACATCTCTCCTCAACCAAAAAGTTCCAAATCCCTGGTTATTATACCCTCCGCACGGACCGGACATTCGGTAGACAAGGCCCTGTTTCCTCCGGTACTCATAACACTGGTGGTGGTGTCCTCACTCTCATCCACTCTGAGCTGGCTTTCTCTCCTGTTTCTGTCTCCTCTCTGTCTTCCCAAGACCCCTACTCAGACTACACCTGTGTTAAAGTCCTTCTCTCCAACCACTCCCCTCTTCAATTTCTTAACCTCTACTCTCCTCCCATCAGAAACACTCCTTCTGACTCTCGCACCAGGACCTTCTATCCTGACATCCTTCCTAACTCCCCTGACACTTTTATCCTCGGAGACTTCAATGCTCACCACCCAACATGGGACAGACTCATTCCCCCTAACCCGCTCGGAAATGACCTGTTTCGCTGGATCACTTCCTCCGGTCTGGAAATTCTGAACGACCCCGCCTCTCCCACGCTCCTTCACCATTCCACTGGGAGCCGCTCTTCCCCTGATATCTCGTTAGCTCCTGCGTCTCTCGCTCCCCAATGTGAGTGGCGCACTCTCCCTGGCCTTGGCTCAGACCATCTCCCCATTAAAATTGTCCTCCCCCTCTCTCCAGTTCGTCACCCGAACACTCGTCCTCCCAAATTCAACTACAAAAAGGCCAATTGGGATATTTACCAATCTTATATTGCTGAGCACCTTCCCTCTCTTGATTTTGATGCACTCAACATCCACCAGGCTGCCCACTCCTCTTCCCTCTTCTTAGTCGAAGCTGCCAAGGCCTCTATCCCCTTTGGCCGCCTTGGTCGCTCCCCCAAAGCCTGGTGGTCCCAGGAAGCGGAATCTGCAGTGTGGGAACGACGGAGGGCCCGCTCCGTAGCACATCGATCTGAGTCACACCGCCTCAGATACATAGACGCTTCTCGTAGGGCGTCCTCAGTCATTTCTAGAGCCAAATCTGCAACCTGGCAAGCCACCTGTTCTAACCTGTCTCCCCGTTCTGATCCTCGTGCTGTCTTCAGGCTTCTCAATGCCATCTCTGGCAAAAAGAACACCTCCCAAGACCCTTCTTTTCCTGATTGCACTTCCCCTCTTGATACTGCCAACCACTACGCCTCTTATCTTCGCTCACATCTATCTCAAGCGACACCCCGTTCCTCGCGCAGAGCTGAAAGACATTTCATGAATGAACTCCGGAAAGCTAGCTGTGAGGATGCTTCTTCCCTCCACAATTCTTTCTGCTCTCCCTTCTCCTTGACTGAACTCTCCACTGCCATCAGCAATCTCTCCTCTTCCACTGCGTCAGGCCCTGACCAGATTGCCTACCCTTTACTAAAGCACCTGCCTGAACCTGCACAGCTCCTCCTGCTTTCTCTTTTTAACAGGTCCTGGCACTCTCACACCTTCCCCTCTTGTTGGAAACCTACCACCATCATTCCCATTCATAAACCTGGAAAACCCACTTCCTCTCCGTCCTCTTTCCGCCCCATCTCCCTCACCTCCTGCATCTCCAAGCTTTTTGAGCGCTTGATTCTTTCTCGCCTAACTTTTCACCTTGAATCTAATCATCTCCTCTCCACTTGCCAGGTCGGCTTTCGTCCTGGTAGATCTTCCCTTGACCAAATTCTAACTCTGTCTCAATCAATCTGGGACGGCTTCCAAAAGAAAAAACCTCCAGACCGAGCCAGTTTGGCTTCTGTTGACTTCTCCAAGGCTTTTGACTCGGTCTGGCACTCCGCTCTTTTCCACAAACTCCTCTCGCTCAAACTCCCCCCTTGCTTTGTTCTCTGGGTGCGCTCCTTCCTTTCTGATCGTAGAGCTAAAGTCCAGGTTGGTGGTTCCCACAGCCGCTCCTTCCGCATCAGACGAGGGGTCCCACAGGGCTCGGTTCTTGGTCCAGTCCTCTTCATTCTGTTTGTTGATGACATCACTAAGGATTTACCTCGGGATGCCCATGCCTCCCTGTATGCTGACGATCTGGCCATCTGGTCCTCCTCCCCAGACCCGCTCAAAGCATCCTCTGTTGTCCAATCCTCCCTCGCCGTCCTAGAAACTTGGTCCAACTTATGGAGACTTCCACTCAATCCAAAGAAGTGTGAGTCCTCCTTTTTCTCTACAGATCCCCATCAAGCCACTTTCCAACCCCGACTGAACCTCTTGGGCTTCCCTCTTTTGTTCAATCCCACCCCTAAATTCCTTGGAGTAACCTTTGATCGGACTCTATCCTTTGGGGCCCATGTCCAATCCCTGTGTTCCAAATTCTATCCACGCCACAAAGCCCTTCGCTCAATTGCCACTGCCTCTTGGGGTCCCACAAAAGAATCTCTCTCCCTACTCTACAAAGCCTTTGTCCGTCCGGTGCTCACATATGCCTCTCCTGGATGGTTCCCATTCCTATGCAACACTGCAACCAATCACCTAGAAGTTCTACACAGGGCTGCATGCAGGGTCATTACTGGTTGCCTCTCTTCCACCCCCTCCTCACTACTCCTTCTCGAGGCCCAACTCCCTCCTCTAAAGCTGACTCTAGAGCTTCAGACCCTCTACTCCTTTGAACGTGCTCTGCGCCTTCCCCCCGATTTCTCCAGCCTTTATGCTCTGGCAATTAAAAACGTTCCCTGTCGACTAAAGAAGAAACCCTCCTGGAGATCATTCTGTTCTTCAGCCACCAAACCACTCCCATCCCCACGCGATTCTCTGATCACGTGCCCCCCTTTTCCACCATGGTCCACAACCCACTTCACTGTTTCCCCCTTCATTCCCGACTGCACAGGCAGCAGTTCAGCCCGACTCCAAATTGCTTCAAGCAGACTATCCTCCCTCCCCCCTCCGATATCCAAGTATGGACTGACGGATCTGTCCCCTCCCTTTTTGGTCCTGGTGGTGCTGGGGTGTTTGCAACATGCTCCAAATGCAACACATCCCATTCCTTATCCTTTTCCTCTGGTCCAATTGCCTCCAGCTTCACAGCTGAAACCTTTGCCCTCAAGCAAGGTCTTGCTTGGTGTACTAGCCATTTGATGACCTGCAAATTCCAGTCAGTTCTTTTCCTAACCGACTCTCAATCAGCCCTCTCTATCCTTTCTTCAGCCCCTTCTTATCTCCTGCCTGAGTCCCTATGGAATGTTTGGTCCCTTGCCTCCTCCCTCTCCAACAACACCACTTTGAGCTTCCAATGGGTCCCCGGACACTCTGGTCTCCCCGGAAATGAAAAAGCTGATGTACTTGCCAAAACTGGTGCCTCTCTGCCCACTGATGCGATTCCAAGCCCCCTCCCCCCAGTTATTGCCAAAGTCCGTTATTCCCAATACCGCAACTGGAGACGTCACATCTCTCACTCCCATCTGAACTTCCAAGTCCCCGAAGTCTCTTCGGAGGAACTTCTTCTTTCTCGCTCCATACGCAGTGAGCTCTCTCGTCTTCGCTGCCGTGGTCACAGTCTTCTTCTATCTTCACAGGATCAGTCGGAAGGAGAATTCTGATTGTAGTGCCTGTGGACACCCTCTACAGGACCTCAATCATCTCCTCCTCGACTGTCCTGCTTCTGAACCCCTTCGCAAATCTATCTTTGGCTCCTCTCTCTCTATTCTCGATCTATGGTCCAGACCTTGGGGTGTGGCCCGACTGTTGGGTCTCCGCGGAGTTCCTTCGCGCCCCCATCCCTCGGAAGGGGTCGGGTAGTACCACCACCACCAGATGTTTGTGTTAGTACGTAATAAATATCCCAGTGTGACGTCAGATGCATTTCTACTTCAAAATAATGCGTTCAAGCGTATTGTATGTACTGCATTGTTATGGAAAAAGATACTTTAAGCTATGCGTGATTATTCTACGCAAGCAAATTCTTCAACTGATAATAATTAGTAAATGAACGACAGAAGTTAATTATATTTTTGAATCAATGTAAAATAAGAACAACTTTTTCCATGTTATAATTTTTTTAATGAAGTAAAGCGCCCTTGAGGTTGTTGGTGGGTAAAGTCATATGTTAACAGTAACTTTAGGTCTTAAGGTTTCAAAATTTTTCAAAAGTGAGCAAGTCGAAGTACACTCTTCCTTTTTAGAACCGGTAAATCTTGAGTTTAGACTGGCTGTTTTTAATTTTTTGCCAATATTTAGTCTCATTTGTTCTTGATTTTGTAAAAATTTTGAGAGCATCGATGTCAATTTCAGCGGGCATGTTTGAAACACTGTTTTTTTTTTCAAGTTGAACAACTGCCGAAAAAATTTCTCAATTGCTTGCGCAGAGCAACAGAGCTTTATAATCTTGAATAGTTGCAATTTTGCTTGCAAACACAAGAAAATCACTGAAATTTTATCGTTTTGAATCAGCACGAATTTTAGTTTCTTTGATTAGTTTGAATTTTTTTTTGGTTTGTTTTGCTGCCGAGGCTGGCAGTGTTTTTAATTTTTTCTTAAATTTTGAGCAAAAATGAGCCTCGTGTTTTAGAAAATCGTTCTTATAAAAGGTGTGTGTTACTATTTTTGTCAACTTGCACTACTTAGCATTTTTTTATCAATCGAAACAGCAAATGGTTCTCAATTACCCTCTTTACATGTGTACTTTTAACCGCGTCGACCCGCTATTTTCAATTCAGTAAAAGTTGACGTTTTCTACGTCGCTACGGTTGAGTGCTCAAGCGGGCTTGTTTGTGGGTTGAAGCATGGTTGAAGTCAACCCGCTTGCAGTCGGTAGGTTAACACGCTTCGAAGCGCGTAAACGTGAAGAAGACAATGGATAAGAGTGGAACTAGTACCGGTATTTGCTGGTAGGTTATAGGCCTAAACACATGTAGAAAGTTAAGTTAAAGCCTATAAATTGCAGATTTGGCTTGATAGTTGTTACCGGTAGGTTGTAGGTATGGGTACTAGGCCTATGCTACTGGCTATAGCTATAGGGTACGGTAAACAGGCCTAGGCCTACTCACCCTGCCAACTCAGTAGGCTGGTTCATTGAGTTCAGAAGTTGCTTCAGAGTTCAGACATTACTATCCTATAGAGTTACCTTTTTTCCATCCATATACTTCTCTTTTGATTCATGCACTTTGTTGAGGTTAAAATAAGGAACAATTTATTTCTTGCCTTAAGTTTATTGGAAAAAAATGTTATAATAATTACAGATTGTATAAACAATTTGCAAATTGCAAGAAAGAAATTCTTGATTACAATCATCATGTCAAATCTGAAAAAGTTACAATGAACACAACTACCGGTAGCCTACCACTGTACCAGACTACTAGCCAGCTTGAAGCAGTCCAGTTCAGCTGCTAGTAACTCACCAGCCATTGTCTGGCCTAAATGTTCCATGCGTTCTTACGATGAGCGCAATGTTTGCAATCATTAACACACGAGGTAAATTGGAACCCCTAAACCTAACCCTAAATAGGCTAAAGGTGAACGCAGAAACACAGTTCTGTGGCATTTACATGCAGCATACCAGAGTGTCCTGCAGTTCGATTCAAGCCCGGACCAAGCAGTCGTACAAACACCCCAACACGAGACGATCACAGCTCCTCAAATCATAGTAAAGAAAGCATTTCCTGCTTTCTTTATTTCATTCATTCTTTCTTTATTCCTAAATAGGCTAGGTACCATATCGTAGCCCACTAAAAGCCTTTACGGTGATATTTTATGACACCCCAATCAGCAATACAGTAGCCTACTCATACTGCTACTGTGCTAAGTCTGCTGTGATAGGATCAAAAGCCTACTAGTAGCGTATTAGATCTGAGATAAAAAAATGCAAACAAGGTAAAGTCAGTTTCAAAAGTCCTGGCTACCTATCAGTAAATAGGCATAATTAAATAGCCTGAGCCTGCTTAAAAAAAAGAAATCGTTACTGTAAAAGTTGACACCGAGCAGTGAACAGGTTAAGGCTATAAATTTACAGCAACATAAACATAGGCCTATTAATTAGTCTTATCTACGAACTCTCCTCTAATCTATCAATCTATTATGGTGCTACTTGATCACCATTACCAGATTACCCAGTTACCTACCGGTACGGCGGTACCTCATATGCTAAATGCTGACTTCTATAGCCTAATTAGGGACAAAGTTAACCATAGATCCTCCATAACATTAACAACTAATCATAATTGTTACGGAGGATCTGTGGTCTAACTAGCCTATTACCTACATCTACTAAGAGGTACCAGTACATCATAATACGCCTCAAGATTCAGAGATTTCAACCCACTTCAAAATTGTTCATGTAAACACAAACGCAAGTGTGTAGAGTGGGGAATCTCCAATTTAAGTCAACGCGCGTTGACTCGACCCGCTTACTTTTTGCCATGTAAAGAGGCTTAATGCAATTCACTTTTTTTTAGCAGTCTAATAGCAAACATGGCGACGATTTGAATTAATTTTCAGCAAAAATTCAAATGAGTTAGAAGTTTTCAACATTTCGCCATTAAATTTCTAAACCAAAAAGATTTCTCGCACGCTTAAAGAGTGCTTCAAGATCCTCTTTAAGTTGGCGAGGAAAATGTGACGTTTTTTACTCGAACTGCTTTCCGCAATCGCTCAAAGAAATTTAGCGAGAAAGAATGACGTAACGGATTTCGCAAGGCTTTACATACACGTGCAAAAATGACCTCTTTCGTTTAGCGAGTATTTCGTTCGTTAGCGCCTCTTAAAAAAAACTCGTTATTAAAGCGAACGAGGAAATTTCTGTCATGTGCCCCCTGATTTTGCAATTTCCTACGCTTTTATAAAAAAAAACATGTGTTGGCATCACATATTTTTCAAAAACCGGTAATTAGACTTGAGCAATGCTAAAGCCGAAAGTAAATCAGCTCCAGTACGAGCTCTATGAGGCCGCATTATCAAACTACCAGTACTGAACAAACGTTCAACTGGGGCAGTAGTAGCCGGTATGGCGAGCACTTGCATGGCCAATGAAAATAGCATTGACAGTTTTTGACAGTTCATACGCAAAATTGTAAGCAGCTGGCGAATTCAGTTTCACCGTGATCTATAAGGTCCAAGTAGCATGCTATCTGCCCTGAAGTGGAGATATTTCGAGCCTTGACACACTTTCGCCGAGCTTTGTCATAAAATGCAAAAAGCGTTGGTGCTTTTCTTGGAGGTTCTCCGTCATCATCTTCACTGGAAGCTGCAGAGGCAGCAACTTCAACGCACTGACTGCGTCTGCATTCAGCATTAATCAAATCTAAAAAATACTGTGTTAAACTTTTGTTAGTATCTGAGTTACAATGCAAACCTTGATATGTATCATAGCAGTTATTAATAATTACTAAGTTTCAAACCTTGGTTCAATCAGTTTGCAATATGAAAACGTTAAAGCAAAAGCATCTTGTCTCGTCACAACGATTAAAACTCCAAAAGGCCATGACTAACTATGGTAGCGTTGTAGAATGCGTAACAACAAAAATAAAGTGAAAACATATTGTTCCGGATTTATTTTTTTCTTATTTATATTGTGATAGTGGTAATATAAACTATAAAGTGATTTACTCAAAGCACAATACTGTTGTACTAAAACACCACTGCCTTATGAAAGTTAGAAAAAATATTTTTGGCCTTCAAATCACATTCGTACTATATGCATAAAGAGAGTTTACCTTTAACACGTGTAGCCAGCTGTCTTTTATCCTCGTTATCTCCTTGAATTTCTTCGATCCAAAGCAAACCAAACGCTGGAGCAAGTGTAGCAGCCAACACATAAACTGGATCACCAAAAGGTTTGGTAAGCCACCAAAGATCAGGATTAGATGGATCTGCATCAACATTGTGAAATATTCCACCAAAGCGGGTGGACAATGACTGCATTAACTGCTCTGCCATTAATTTCAAATACTTTAAGTTTCTCGGAAGTAAGCTTTGCAAATGCTTGCGCAAGGAAAGCTCTGTAGGCAGGACCAAGCTAATTGTTGGTGTGTCATCTGCTTGAGTCAGCACAGTGGCTTCGTAAAATGGCTGCAACAAATCTACTAGCTCTTTTAGCTGCAGCCATTCGCGTGGTGAGAAGATGAGTTAATTGCAACTGGCGTTGTTGCAAACTGTACTGAGCTTGGATTGATCCAAAGCAGTGATTTTTGTAATTTGATTGAACATCGAGTTCCATCGAGTACAAACCAAAGCAGGAATGCGTCGATTTTTGCCAAAGCATATCGGTAAATTTTTCAGAAAAAGTATTGCTAGTATGCAACAAACTTGCTATTTTGGACGCTTTTGAAAGTGCTCGTCGAATGCCTACAATATATTGAATATTTTTAAAAATTACCCCAAAAATTTTTCGAAGAGAAAATGCACTCAAAATGGATGATCTATGAAGTTAATGCCAAAGATAGAGGGGCTAGAGAGCTTTTAACTAAAGTTTGTGCATTAAAATTTTAAAGTAAATTTTGTATAACTTGTAAAAATGTTTTGCCAATAGTACGAATAAAGAATGCAGCATTTCAAGTTAACAATAATCCTATAAATAGATTGTGGAGACTTTAGATCCAACTGTGGAGCATCTACTCCATCCAGTGCACTTTCGACCTCTATTCGAATAACATTTTATTTCAGAGAAAACGTTTTAAAACATCAATTTAGTACCATACTTCTATGTGCTGCTCCCACCACTTTTTTAATTTTCTTTGAACATGAACTTGGCTCACTGAGAGTGTAGCTAAAGACAATTGGCCTCTCAAAGGCTTGATTATTTAAATTTCCGAATTTTTTCATTATCAGTGCACCCAATCATTCTATCGCGCAACCAACAACATTAACCAGACTTTGGTTCTGTACAAGGTTTTCACAGTTGTGTTTTCCTTTTACTCAAAATTTTCAAGTCTAGATCTACTGGCTTTGTCCATACCAATTGCTAGCACATAAACAAAAATTTCGTTTAGAAATACAATTGAAAAAATCTAAACTCTCCCTGTGACCTAAATTGGTTTTGCTTTATAAACATTTTGAAAACGCAATACCGTTATAATGAAGTATAAACCAGTACAGCTTTGAAAACTGTTGTTCACTTACTTTTTGAATGATTTATGCCATCTCGGATGACAAGTTGGAGAGTATGGGCAAAGCAGGAAAGACGACTATTTTTTGTGATACTTGCTAGCTCAGCATCTATTTCATCTTGATCTGCAGAATCCAGTGAAAAAAAAGGCAGCTCAGTGTCATCAGCTGATTCGTGTGACGATACATCATCTGATGAAAAGTTGGTGTCTGAGCTAGAACATTCTGTCAAAGTTTCGCTTTCTTCATCAGCTAAGCTAGGAAAACAGGTGGTAAAGGCTTTTTTCATGTTCGCAGCATTGTCGGTGATGACATACAAAATTTTGTTCCTGATTCCAAATCGTTGAATAATTTTCTCAAAGGCAGCCGAAATGTTTTCGCCAGAATGTCGACCTTTAAAATGTTCACAAGCCAAAGTGAAAGATTTTAGCTCCATTGTGTCGTTTTCTTTTATGATTACATGCCCTGTAACTCCTAAAAATGAGCGCATCTTTCGGTCAGACCAAATGTCCACAGTCACGTTGACATTTTGGCAATTCTTAAACTGATCCAAAATTTTTGTTTGCAAATTATCTGCTTTCTTCAAAATCTTTTTTCGAACAGTTTTACGACAAGGAGGTTTGTATTGGGGGTGCACAACTTTCATAAAGTTTAAGAAACCGAGAGATTCTACCAATCTTATAGGCATTCCTTCACCAATTATCAAATCACTAATCAAGGATTCCGTAATTGCAACCGCTTTCGGGTTGCTATCACGATAAACACTGCAGCTGGAAGTGGAAAAATAATCTTTAACACTTGACTGGGTGGAAATAGGGTTGGAAGAAGACGAAATTTTATAATGCTTCTGGTAATCTTCATATCTGCAAGAAATCCATTTTAAATTACAATAATTAATTGATTTTATTGAAATAAAAAATTTTTAATTTTAATTTGATTTGTCTTGATTACTGATTGCATCAATGTTTAATCCAAACGAACATGCAAAGACATTAGCAAGTAGTAATATGGTTCTGAAGGCTAGCTGCAAGGGTAAACAGTGAAGGTTTTGTGTTGAGGGTCTCATCCCTGGCCTTGGGTTTTTTGTACCTTGGCTTATAGGTTGATGCTACCAATCTTGTCTAAGTTACTGAAAAATAAAAACCTTTGTATATCAAAAAAAAAAACAATTTTAGTAAGACAATAGATGTGAGTCAGGGTAACATGAATATAATCTAAGTCAAAAAAGTAAATTTGACTATATCCATTGTTCCAAAAATTGATGTTTTCACAAGTGCTAAACCACAAAAAAAGTCAAACAACGTTTCCATAATATTTCACAAGTTATGGTGGTTTCAAACTTGATACACGTGCCTGTGTCATGCATTCAACAGCAAAAAAGAACTCAAATATTTTCAGCAACTCTTTAAGCAAAAACAATAATGAAAGTATGTAAAATACGATACTAAGTTTGCAGTCAAAGATTTTAATTCCATTCAAAATTATAAACAAATATAGAAGTAAAAATTTAAAAACAAAGGGATTGACAAACATGAGCAGCACTGTGTCAAGGCTTAAAAACTTAATTTTTTTTTCACTCAAGTAATTCAAAAACATCGGTATTTTAAACAATAACAATAAAGGTGGCTTCTTACAAATTTTTTGATTAAATTAAGTAAACTTTAAAACTTCAAAGGCATTCTAAAACCAACATACCAAATTTCAGTGTCTTTCAGCTCAAATGATTTGACTAAACCTACCACATTCTGTGGACTATAGCAGTATCTGCAAAGCTGCAGGAACCAACAATAATAGCATTTTATTGTCTACTACTCATTGTGTTAAATAACTTGTCTGTTGCGTTATGGTATTTCAGATGTGCAGTTAAGAGGTAGAAAAGCATGAGCTCAAATTACACTTAGGTACCAGCACAATCTTCTATCTGTAATTTTGTAGACTTATAATCATACCCATAACTGATCTCAAGCACACAAGGGATTGAAACAACAATCATGGAATTTTCCAAGCACAGAATAAATAGCATAAAATTCCCGCTCTCGAGACGAAAGCGTTACCGTTCAACCAACAGGCTAGTACACTGGTGGTTCGATTTTATGCCGAGTCAAATCAAAGCTTCTTTGCAACTCGATCCAGCAAGTCAGCGAAACAAAACAATTCGGAGCCTTGGCTTTTGTGACAGGCAAGAAATAGACTCGAAAACATCAATTACGCTTTTCACATGTAGAGTACACTTTTTTACATGCAAAATGTACGTGCTTGTTTTGAAGCAAAAACAATGCATACGGTTAATAAAAATAATTTTCATCTTATTTATTTATTACAAAACTATAACATCAAAATAAATACTTCACAAAAGCAATTTACACAAAAGCCTCTCTATTCACAAACGCAGGCGCGTAGCCAGAAAACTGCAATGGGGGGGAGGCTATTTCAGAGGTCAGGGGGCGTAGCCCGCAGCGCTCAAAATTTTTGTATTTTTTTGGCAAAAATAACAATTTTAGGTCTATTTTGACAAAAATTAATGCTATTAAAACGTTGCATAGAAATTAGCAGTGCAAAAACATGACTATACTAGTAGCGTAAATGGGCTATGTGAAAGGAATAGCTATTGCTGAAATTTCTGTTCTCGTATTTACAACCTAGTAAATCATAAAATCTCAAACCGGTAGTTCAACACAACTCTCAAGGAGTAATCTATTTCGTCTATATTTTATAGAGAAAGATATAATTAGGGAGGTAAACGGAAGAAAGTTTGATAGCAGTGAAATGTAATTAAGTAATACTGAATAACTACCCCCCTATACCTGAGCTTATATAATTTTTGATGAAACCTATGTTAAGCATTTTTCAATGAGCGATCAAACTCGATTACAATTTTTAGCCATTTTTCAAAGTTTTTTCTGATTTATGAGTTTTATTTTTGACAAATTACCCCTACTAAATAAACGCTTCAAAATATGCTTTAAATTATTTTTAAGTATATTCCAGTGCAAAAGACTGTCTCAAAAGTAAACAAAAAACGTGGTATTTTCCTTATTCTGCATTTTGGTCGGCAGGCTATTACCCCCCCCCCCCCCCCCCGCCCTTCTGGCCACGCAACTTCACAAACGCTTAAAATGCAACCTTTTACTGTTAGCCAAGATCAATGAAATAGCTCTATATCAGGTAGTTTTTTAGTGTTTTCTCTAAGAATATAGGACAACACAGTATTTGATATTCTGCTTCTTTGTACTGTAGCTTCTTGTTCGTGGGGTTGATTTGAACTAATGAGTTCCACAACTGATACGGTACCGGTACTTTTGAGCCCTACTTGTATATTAGAAACATCTGATAAGTTTTGTTGAGAGCAAAACTTCCATGCAATTCTCTGTTAACATACATTTCAAGATATCCTCCTGCAAAATAAGTATACAAAATGAAAATCATTTCAGCAATACCGATGGCGTAACCAGGCGCTAAAAAAGCTTCAGTCTCCCATCCCTTAACCCAAATACGCAGGGGCGAAGCAGGAAATTTGCAATGGGGGAAGGGGCTGTTTCGGAGGTGTGAAACAAACTAAACTGTTTTTACTTGGAATTGGAACAATCTTGCGCCCGAAATTAGGTAAAGATTCCTCCAAAAAAAGTCTTCCCCAGGCTGGAATCAATTTTTGTGACCAAATTCTCTTCAAATCCAGAGTCAAAGTAGTCGCATTCTCATTGTCAATGCCAATGGGGGAGTATTTCTGCTTTCAGTGGGAAAATTGGTCTCAAAACTACTAAAAACGTGGTATTTTGCAAACTCTACATGGCAAAGGGGAGGGTGGGGGCTGTTGCCCTCTCTGGCTATGCTACTGCAAATATGCATGCTTTTAAATGTAATTTAACAATAGCCAAGAAAAAAGGGAAGCTTAAGTAATTTAATTCTGTCAAAGAGCCACAGGGCTTCCAAGTCTTAGCAATTAGTTCTTTGAAATTGCTCTACAGACTGTAAACGTGGGAAATATCATCCAAATGGGTTTAATGCTTTTTTTTAAATCACAAAAATCGCCCGGCTGGTGGTTTTACCCCCAAACCCCCATAGTCTTTGGTAGCTGGGGTTCTCCCCCAAACCCCCATCTATAAAATGCAATCATATTTCAGCTTTGGCTTCAAGCCACCTTCCCTCAGCAAAATTCTTGTTACACACCTGAATGGTACGACTGCAATAATTAAACGTACATTGCATGTTCATTAGAAACATAAACATTACCACATAACGAAAATTGGATGAAATAATGACAAAATTGTTTTCCAGTTACACGGTAATATATAACTTGTGAGTTTGTAGATTTTTATTATAGGTCATTAAAAAAAAATTAAGTAATTATAACAAAAAGTCATTAATTCAAAGTCTAAACCTTTGGCAGACTACCAAACTCCATGCCAAATTTGGAGCTCACATAATCTCTGGCTTAGAAGTTAGTTAGGGGGACATTACTGTCCTCCCCTGCAGTTTCTGCATTGGTTACAATTCCAGATCAACAATAAAGACCTCATCTTCTACTGAAACTGTTTCTGTGTAATAAAAAAATGACAATAAAATACGACTAGACAATTCACAACTAATTCACAGTTCTTGATGGAAAAGCTGAAAAGCCTGTATATTTTTGTTTCAGTACATCACCACATTAATGTAGGCTATTTTAACCTTGCAAATGATTGCTGCTGTGATATCATGCAATATGAAATTTCAAAACAAAATTATTAATATTAAATAACACTAGATACGGTACTTTCTGCAAGGCTTAACAAGGCACTTTGGATTGTCTTTTTGCACGTCACATTCTTCAATTTTGACAATAAAACACCTAAATTCAAATAAAACTGTCAATTTGGATTAAAGGTTCCCTTTTAGGCAGTTAATTTTTAGTTTAAGGTCAAAAAACGTAAATACCTATGTCAGATTTGCGCCCTTCAGCTACGCTTTTAATCCGTTTGTATCAATAAAACTTGACCTAAAATGAAAATATGAGAAGCATTTGGCATAATTTACTAATAAAATTAACAAACACACTCTCAAACTTCATTTTTCCAAGCATTTTACTCAAACGCTACGGTACATTGTACCTGCAGACTCAAAAACGCGATTTTGGAACCAATTTGACGTCATGATTTCGCGCCAAATCCCGTCCGCATGACTTGCGTTATTTAAGGACGTTGGTGTCCACCAAAGTCCGTATAACTGTGTCCACCACTCGACCTCGGAAGACTCTAGAACACCAAAAGAAATGCAGTCAGAATTGACACGCTTGAGTGATTTCTTGATAATTGCTTGGCTTAAATTCACCATACCCGTTTATTATTGCATATTGTTTATTAAACAATTCCTTTGTAACGTTTTCCGAAAACTTTCGAACAAACACACAAAATTAAAATTGCAAAATCGCTCAAGCATGTCGATTCTGACTGCATTGTTTTGGTGTTCTAGACTTTACCGTCCACCTCTGCTAGCGATATTATAAAAATACTGTGTTTCCATTTGAAAATTTTGAGGTATTTGAATTTATTTTTATCTGTGAATCAAATGGCAACATACGTTTCAAAATGGTTTATAAAATGCTTACAGCATGTGGGTTTGTATATCATTTATTTATTTGCCATCAATAGACTGGTAAAGTTGCTAAGTGGCGCTATCTTAGCAACGGTCATCACTGGTTCTAAACAATCGCGGCATTATCGTAGTTACCAGTGTAATGAGAGTGTCAGATCGTGTGATCTATCGTGTCACTGCTTTTGTATTAAGCTGATGAACCAAAATCGGTTGATCGAGGGGAAAATCATTATAAATCTAATCATGTTGAAGCGTTTTTATATTCTGCTGGATCTTTAAGAGAAAAGGTACACGCTAATATGAAAGCTAGATCATACAACGCAAAGTAACGGTAAGTTGGCAGGTTGATTAATTCTGTGTCAAAGTAAAACTTGACTTATTTGTTTGGTTCTCATTTGATACTCTACTAATAGCAATACTGTACGCGGAAGTCTTAGCTCAATGTCAGAGATTATGGTTTTGAGAAAAAAACTAACTTTATTTTAAAGCCTAGTTGTAAACAGGTAAAGCAAATGTTTTTCTAAAACATGGTTCTTTTGATGTGGCCAAGAGTTGTGAAACCTTCATTTCAGAATAGCTATGGAATAATGTTTGATTCAAGTTGGATTGGCCTTTCTTTTTCAACAAAATTGTTGATATTTCTATATAATAGCCTGCATAACCATCACCCAATGGCTATTGAGAGAAATGATTTGACTTTAGTGCTTTAAAATATATTAAACAGGTTTATTTTCAATTCTGCTGTATGGGTGGCTTGATTAGTGTATAGGTGGATACCAGCTAGACTAGACTAGGCCTAGCAGTGAATCAACATAGAGCAGAGTTGTTGAATCAGTCAAGCTTGATATTGATCTCAAATTCTCTACATTCTAGGCAATAAACTTATGACACCGATAGTATGCTACACCTAATTATGTAAAGTATTATTGGATGTTAATACTTTAGCTTAGCTTGGTTCACTTTGGGCTTCAAATATGATTAAGTGGTATTCAACAAAGTTAAAGCTTAATTGACATAAACTATAACCAACATTGACATACCAGTACTTCTAAAACTTCCATTTATTTTTATGCAGACTAGCTGACAGAGAGCCAACTTGAACTCCTGAGTGTGCAGTTGCCATTTTTAAGAGAAAAAAAAGAAAATGATCCAACAATATTCGGAAGAAATGTTGACAAATTTTTTCCTGTGGAAAATGCAGCAAAAAAACGCAAACTAAGGGTTATCAGTACTTCACAGGCATGCCTTGTACCAAAAATTGACGATGACAAGTTGAACAATTTTTCATTACTTCTAGATGAATCAGCATTAATGGATCCTTGAACTATTTATTCAGAAAGTGTGGACAAGTAGAAAAAATCTGATGTTGCTACTTGTACCAGTAATAGATTTTATTCATTTAAAAACTTAAATGAAGAAATTATACGAATAGAAACTGGTATTCCCATAAAATAAATTTGTTCATTAATAGTAGATTATGCAAGAAGATTTGAAGATGACATATCAAAGACAAATTTTTATGGTTGGAGGGTGGAAAGCATAAAATTTGTGGATCAGATTCTTATCGCATTAATGAACTAAGGCAAAATTATCCCAATTTGCATCTTGCAAAGCAAAGTTGTTTTCTTACAGCAAAACTACAATTGCAAACTTAATTTTGACTTTTATTCATGTGTTACATAAATTGTTGTTTGATGATCTTATGCCAAATGTGCCTTCAAGATTTAAAAATAATGTATCTGCTCCAGGTGCATTTGCTGATTTTCCAAATTGCTGCATTATATTAGATAGTACAGATATAGAACTGGTCACGCCAAAAAGAATCGATTTGCAGCAATTTATCTATTCCACGTACAGATCTATGAACTCGTTTAAGGCCCTTGTTGGGTCGCTTCTGATGGTGTCATCATTTTTATCAGTAAGCTGTATTTTGGGTCCACATCCGACAAAGTAATAGTTCAAAAGTGTGGGATTTTAAGTCATTTTATTGCAGTTAATCTCATACTTGCAGATAAAGGATTCTTAATTCAAAACATTGTACCAGCAGGTGTCAACATTCCGATGTTTCTTGAACATAGTAAGTTCACTTGAAATAAAATTGTTGAAACAAAAAGCATTGCTAAATTTTGAATTCATGTGGAACGAGCCAATGCTCGGCTTAAAAGCTTTTAGCTTTAATTCCATAATGGCTTTGGAGTTAGGTTTTAGTTAATGGCTGCTTTAGTTAACTTACAATTTCCTCTGATCAAAGAGTCATGTGATGATAATTCTTATGAGTGATGCAAGGGTATTTTAACTGTGTTTTGCCAGTAGTGTAGTTTGGATTACTATTTAGTGTTGCTATTCTGTGTGTATCGTGTTTATCCGTGAATTCTGAAAGTGTTAAGCCAATTGCTTTTCAGGGTGTTCATGTTGACTAGAATTAGTATTATTACTGTCTATTGCTAAGAAAGCAAGTTTTGGTTTAGTATTATTTTGTAAATGCAAGCATTTTTGATCCATTTAAAAGGTATTGATTATAACCAGTTTTACTACGTATAAATTTTTTGCTTGCTTAGGTATTTTTCACCTTTGTTGGTTAGGTTATGTAATATTTAGTTAACCTCTCTGCATAGTTTGTACGAGTATTTGCGGATCTATGCAGTATATGTCATATATTTCAGAAGTTTTTGTCACGAGGTTAATATACTTATACCTCTGCTGACTGAAACCCAAAACCTTGTCTTGCGCGTGTTTTTAAAAGTTAGATTTAATTTTGATTACTTCAGGGATCAAACTTATTATAATTACATTTGACTGCCAAGCGTCACCAACATCGCTTCAAAGTGTTTATGCTAAACAACTTTTGCAATATGACAGCTTTTTTAATATTGTTATGTTATCTATTGAGACTTTCTATGTGTATTGCATTTGTCATCTTCAGAGGTGGAGTCCTCGAGGACAGATTTTGAAGTCCTTGGCCTTGAAGGTCAAGTCCTTGGCCTCGAGGCCTCAAGTCCTCGAAAATTGGCCTGTCCTCGGCTCGAGGATAGCTCTATTTTTTGAATTGTTAAAATTTTGTGGAGCGCTTGAAAAATTTTTTGGAAAACGTTTTTTTGTGGAGATCGCCTGAAAAATTTTTGTGAAGACCTTTTTTTTTTTTTGGAGATGGACTGAAAAATTTTTGTGTAGACTTTTTTTTTTTTTTGAGAGCACTTGTGCTTGTGTCCTTGGTTCTTGGCCTTGGCCTCGAGCATTCCTGTCCTTGGCCTCGAGAGTGTCTGTCCTCGGAAAGGCTGTCCTTGGCCTTGGCCTCAGATTTTTTTTGTGTCCTTGGCCTTGGCCTCGAGCCTTGTGTCCTCGACTCCACCTCTGGTCATCTTTCTATTGGCCACGTCAACTGTTAGACTCTCCACAATTTACTTTTCCACAATAAAATTGCTTGTACTGTTAGAAATGTGTGTTTGAGCATGCTATCGATATAGCAAAACTTATCACGGATATAATCAACACAACAGATTTATAATAGCAAATTAAAACAATAGAAAATAAACATGTTATTATTTTTTGTAAATGTTGTATTACAATATTGTGATAGCTCAGTTTTTTTACTTGCCAGAGCAAGTTAACTGATCATGGAAATTACTGCTATAGAAATTATCTGGACCCTTAAGTTAATTACTTTCAATGTGACTGTTCACAACATACAGTGGTACGTTACAGTGTCATATGTCATCGAGAACCCCGCTATTAATAATTAGGCAATTTAAAGATTAAATAAATACATAAAAAATACAAGCAGTGACAATATTCTTCATAGAGATTGGCAAGAAATCAATTACCAATGTATTAAAAAATCAATCTAAAAACCTAAACAGACTTGGCAGTTTTTACTTTGCAATAATTTTATTAAATCGACCTCATAAACTGATTGTATAGCTGCACAGAAAAAATAGTGCTTATCAGTAAGATTCATCTATCAAGATTTCCACCGTTAAAGGTTGAGGGGGTTTCTTATGTTACCACTCATGTACCTGAAAATAATATGCCAAACATTAGTATAGGTAGCTTAGTGGAAAACCCTATAAACTAGGGTTATCCAGATCATAAAATGAGAAAACCTGTGATAGTGGTTGCAGCAGCTCAAAGCTCAGAACTACTAATATTATAACAATTAAACACACACAAAAAGCACTTTGTATGTATAACTAGTAACCTTTTGAAATCATGTGATTGATGGACTGGCATATGGGACCAAACCAATCTTTTTTACTGCAGCCATATGCCAACCTACTACTACTTAAACACCCCCGATTCTAGTTACTAAGACCCCATAGGCCTATCAGTTGATTTATGATACTATTTCATAAGTTGCCTTATCCAAAAATATATATGGCCACCTATACAGCAGAATTGAAAATAAACCTGTTTAATATATTTTAAAGCACTAAAGTCAAATCATTTCTCTCAATAGCCATTGGGTGATGGTTATGTAGGCTATTATATAGAAATATCAACAATCTTGTTGAAAAAGAAAGGCCAATCCAACTTGAATCAAACATTATTCCATAGCTATTCTGAAATGAAGGTTTCACAACTCTTGGCCACATCAAAAGAACCATGTTTTAGAAAAACATTTGCTTTACCTGTTTACAACTAGGCTTTAAAATAAAGTTAGTTTTTTTCTCAAAACCATAATCTCTGACATTGAGCTAAGACTTCCGCGTACAGTATTGCTATTAGTAGAGTATCAAATGAGAACCAAACAAATAAGTCAAGTTTTACTTTGACACAGAATTAATCAACCTGCCAACTTACCGTTACTTTGCGTTGTATGATCTAGCTTTCATATTAGCGTGTACCTTTTCTCTTAAAGATCCAGCAGAATATAAAAACGCTTCAACATGATTAGATTTATAATGATTTTCCCCTCGATCAACCGATTTTGGTTCATCAGCTTAATACAAAAGCAGTGACACGATAGATCACACGATCTGACACTCTCATTACACTGGTAACTATGATAATGCCGCGATTGTTTAGAACCAGTGATCACCGTTGCTAAGATAGCACTACCTAGCAACTTTACCACTCTATTACATCGATAAATAATAAAACATCTTTAAAGGCGGTGAATCATCCAGCCGATTCCGGTGGTTTACAATACCTAAAACTGAACTATAATTTTTGACATTTTTTGTTTTAATTTTGGGACTGCGGTTGCAAAGATATTCAACAGAAAATACAAAAAGATATCCCCCGAAAAAGTTTTTGGAAACTCTGAGTTATGTTCTTCCCGCCAAAACCACAGCTCTCTAAAGTGTCTAAACCAGAGATGGCGCGGATAACAAAAAATGCATCCACATGCTACGATGCGACCCCAAACTTTGTCCGCATGCTGCACCGCACCGCATTCAAACACAACTAAGTTCACGCTGCACCGCGCCGCACTGCAAGTTAAATATCCTTTAAATTTCCACTAACATCAGAAAAAAATTAGCTCTCTAGCTTATGACATACAAAAAAAATTGATTTTAGGGGTCTTATTTTGGAGAGTTTTCAAAAGAGTCACCCTCTCAAACCATGTCAAAATATTTGTTTTTTTAAACATCTGCCGGTATGAAAAAAGTAATGCCCTAGCTTGAGCCGTTCAAAAAACTAATTTCTGGGGAGTCCATTTGGGGGCCCCTGGGGGGGGGTGGTACCTTCATACTATGTCAAACTATTTGTTGCTTAAATATCTACCAATAAAAAGAAAAAAATATCACCTTAGCTTGAGCAATTAAGAAAATTAGTTTTTAGGGCCCCATTTTGGGGGAGTTCTGGGGAGAAGCCTCAAAAAAATTTAGGAGACAAAACTGCATTTGCAGCCCAACAAATTTACACAAAAATTAGATATCGATGTTGTATGGTTTAAAAGACTACTTTAAAGTCAGACTCCGGCTCCGATCCGGTTCCTAATTTTTAAAAAAATTGTCACTCCGGCTCCGCTCCGGCGTAAAAATGCAAAATCCGGCTCCGACTCCGCTCCGGCTCCAAGCTCCACTTTATTAGGCCTACTGTGGTTTTGGCGGGAAGAACATAACTCAGAGTTTCCAAAAACTTTTTTTCGGGGGATATCTTTTTGTATTTTCTGTTGAATATCTTTGCAACCGCAGTCCCAGAATTAAAACAAAAACTATCAAAAATTATGGTTCAATTTTAGCTATTGTAAACCACCAGAATTGGCTGGATGATTCACCACCCTAAAAAAAATGTTCTACGACAAATTGGTAGCTGGGAGTCTACGAAGTGATACTTGGATATCCGAGTCTGCTGCCACCCAGAGAGTGTTTTACATATAAGAAACACACAAACAAAACAAATTCTAGAAAACATTATTTACAATTATTTAAGTAAGCCAGATTTGAATGATATTGTTCAGAGTGGAGTTGAGGACATAAGGCTCGAGGCCAAGGCCAAAGACACAAAAAAAATCCGAGGCCAAGGCCAAGGACAGCCCTTCCGAGGACAGACCCTCTCGAGGCCAAGGACAGGAATGCTCGAGGCCAAGGCCAAGGATGAAGGACACATACGCAAGTGTTCCAAAAAAAGGGTCTCCAAAATTTTTTTTCAGGCGATCTCCAAAAAAAGGTCTTCAAAAAATTTTCAGGCGATCTAAAAAAAAAAGGTCTAGAAAAAAATTTTGCAGCCGATCTGCAAACTTTTAACCATTCAAAAAAATAGTGCAAGCTGTCCTCGAGCCGAGAACAGGGCAATTTTTGAGAACTTGAGGCTTTGAGGCCAAGGCCAAGGACTTGACGTTCGAGGCCAAGGCTAAGGACTTCAAAATGTGTCCTCGAGGACATCCTTGAGGCCAAGAACGTCCTCGAGGACTCCACTTTTAATATTGTTGGCAAAAAATAAAATAAAACAGAATTTTAAAGAAAAAAAACTTCAACGTAATACTTTATTTTGACCATTTTCAACCATAAACAAGTACTCATTTCTAATTCGGGTAACCAGCTATCATATATTGTAACATACATCTTCCTCCCATCTAACAACAGGTAATGAAGTAAGAGTGAAATGAATTGGATTGTTGATTAATTTGCAAGTGCGCAGCTCGAGTATATTTTGATTAAAAGCATTTTAGTATTTTGTAAAGATTTTTGGACATATGTACTGTTTTATGGAAGTCTATATAAAGTTCCATATCTTCGGGCCTTGAAATTTAATTGATTTTCGCAGTTTGTTAGTTCTTTAGTTAGTACTGTAGCCTACCTACGGTAAGAAAAAGTTATCAACCTGCGTATTCTGGCTGCCTTGCCCCAATATTTATATTTTTTGAAAAGTGATGCTGACTTTTGTAACACCGCATTAAAAAAATTTAGCCTTCAGATCTGAAAATTGGGGGGGGGGGAATAATTAGGAAAAGGGGCAAGTGAATAAATCACGGAAAAGCCAACAAACTGTTGTGCATTAAAAAATTATTCGTAGATTTTTGAAAAACTGACGAAAATGCAACATATTGTTATTTCATGTTTAGACTTTTTTCTAGCATAAACATGCAAAACGATATTGGCCAAAATGTTGTGATCAATGAAGCATGATGCATGCACGATTTGAGCTCGGTCAAGTCAAGACAAAGGTTAAATTAAAGCAAATAAAAAATAACATGTTGCAGGTTTCGTGCTTGCTACTTAAATTTCCTTCCTAAACCAAAGGCTTTCGTTAAAGCTGGTAATCTTGCGCCAGTGTTACGTCGATTCTAGTAGCAGTTTTTCAATTTGTGTCGCCACGCCAGAGTGACAGATTTTCCACGCTTGAAATCTTCGGAAAAGCATACATAAAACTCCAGACTGGACTGGAAAATGCTGCAAAAATCCTCAAAGAGTCAGGGCCTGGGACCTGCGCAATTCAAATCTGGCCTGAGCAATAACATGTCTAGTAGGCGTAACCATCTACCGTATTGAACCATTTTTCAACAAGAACACACCTCTAGAGATGTCGACCGCACCGCGCGGGTACTGCGTAGAGATGGCGCGGATAACAAAAAATGCATCCACATGCTGCGCTGCGTCCGCAAACTTTGTCCGCATGCTGCACCGCACCGCATTCAAACACAACTAAGTTCACGCTGCACCGCGCCGCACCGCAAGTTAAATATCCTTTAAATTTCCACTAACATCGGAAAAAAATCAGCTCTCTAGCTTATGACTTATAAAAAATTGATATTAGAAATATCATTTTGGAGAGTTTTCAAAAGAGTCACCCTCTCAAACCATGTCAAAATATTTGTTTTTTAAACATTTGTCGGTATAAAAAAAAGTAATGCCCAAGTTTGAGCCGTTCAAAAAACTAATTTCTGGGGAGTCCATTTGGGGGCCCCTTGGGGGGGTGGTACCTCCATAGTATGTCAAACTATTTGTTGCTTAAATATCTACCAATATAATCCAAAAATTATTACCCTAGCTTGAGCAATTAAAAAAATTAGTTTTTTAGGGCCCCATTTTGGGGGGGTTGTGGGGAGAAGCCTCAAAAAAATTTAGGAGACAAAATTGCATTTGCAGCCCAACAAATTTACACAAAAATTAGATATCGATGTTGTGTGGTTTAGGAGAAGAAGAGTGCACAAAATTTAGAAAGCAAAAAATCAAAAAAGAAAAAAAAATCAATGCGGCTAAAAGTGTAGGTAGAGATGAAAGAGTATCTTACGATATATAACCATGTGAATTATTTTTTGCCGTAGGCTACTTAAACCGTTTTTGAATAAGACCGCTTTTTACACCAAACTTTTGAAGTAGTTTTCGGGTCCTAAACCTGAAGTTACTGGACTTATTGCCTTGAAATTTGGCACACACAAATAACTTAATGAATCTCAAACTGTTGTCAAAATTTCATGTAGTTAGACCAAACCATTATTGAGTTATAAGTAAAAGTCTGAAACTTCGCACTCGTTAACTTTGAAAATGGCCGAGTTAAAAGTTAAAACTAAAAAACACGCGACTTAAGATCAGTCGTTTCAATTATAGGCTTTCAGGTTTAATCTGCCATGTGTGTGCTTCTTCTCAGTTTTTCTGCACCATGTTTTGGCAATCAAAAACAATCTACCAGTCTACCTGATGATTTCATGCAACGACTGTACGGTACTAATCCTGAACCAGTAGCTCAAATAATGAAATATAAGGTATCACGTGCTCTGCATGCTGTCACAAGCTACTACACTTGTATGAAACTACCCTATGTAGTAATACGTTTGCCGTTTACATGTGTGTTGGATTGTGGAATAAATTTTGCTACTACGTACCGGTAGGCTAGTTTGTCATTGGAAATTTGTGTAGCCTAGTCTTCGTACTCTACTACATACAGACATAGGTCTACCAGATCTGAGATAGGCTCCAGACATAGGACCGAAAGCCTAATTCTTGATGACATGACCTGTTGACGAATAGGCTACACTGAACCAACTCTTTCACTCTGAAATGCAAGCCCATGTGTAGTAGAAACTGTTGTCTAGCCTTGGGCTTGTACCAATACTATAGGCCTACTGCGTACAGGGTGGGTGTGTTGCTAGGCTTTGTTTTGTGCCTCTACTCTGATGATTGTTTCCCACAAACCTGTTTCTTCTACATTTGTCTGCCTTTGTTTCATCTTCTCACCGACAGGGGTGGATGGGAGATATATTCCCCCAATAATTTGAATGAATCCCCCCCAATAATTTTAGTATAGTCTGCATCTGCATCCCCCCAATAATTTGACTTTGGTGTGCATTTGAGCGCAGGTCTCCACTAGAATTTGGGGAACAAAGTTTTCCTTTTTTTGATGAAGACCTTTTTTTTGGTCTTCACTTAATTTGCTCACCTGAAAAAAATCGTGGTCAAGGTTTATCCCCCCCAAAGCTGAAAATTGGGCAAAATTGGGGTAAAATTGCAAGTTATCCCCTCCAATGCTCAACGAAGATCGGCACCCTTACTCATCCAACGTCCAAAACCTTTCCAAGTCTAGCCTACTAAAACCAAAATCTTTTTATTGGTGTCAAAAAAAAAAAAACACGTTCAGCCGATCAAAACTAAGTTTCTTGTAGCCAAAATAGCCGATTCTAGGATGCTCCGAATTCTGAAAAAATAAACTTGAACTGAAGGCACCTTTTCCTGTTTTAGTAGCATGCATTGTCTTCAATTCATATAATAGCTACATCCAGACTAACCATCGTTGTTCATAAAGAGAAAATCACCAACAATAATTGTAAAAAAAATGTAAAAAAATTTTTGTACGCGGCGCTGCGCTGATGCTGTGACGTCAGGCGCGTAGCCAGAAATTCGCAATGGGGGGGGCTGTTTGTGGGTCTGGGGGCGGAGCCCCCAGCCGCCGGAGGCCAATGGTTGGAGGTCTGGGGGCGGAGCCCCCAGCGCTCGAAAATTTTGCATTTTTTTGCAAAAATAACTTCATTTTAGAGCTATTTTGATTAAAAAATAATGATTTTAAAACGTGGCTTAGAAATTGGCAGTGCAAACATGATTAAACTGGTGGCATAAACGGGCTATTTGGGAGGTGGCTAATGGTAAAATGTAGTTCTTTAGTTTAGATGCTGTTAAACTATAAAATCGAATAGTTCAATAAAACTCACACGGAGTAATCTATTTCGCATACAGTTTATAGAGAAAAATAATTGGGGGGGGGGGGCTAATGAAAAGAGATTTGAGAGAAATGATTGGTAATTAACAAATACTGAATAGCCCCCCCCCCCCCTATTTCTTAGTTAATAGTATCTTTGTTGATGACACCTATGTTCAGCATTTTTACACTTGCAATCAAATTTGATTGCTTATTTCTTACCATTTATCAAAGTTTTCATTTATTTGCTGGTTTTATTTTTGACAAATTAGTCCCCCCTCCACAACATATGTTTCAAAAGATGTTTTAAATCACTATTTAGTCCACTCCAGTGCATAAAACAGTCTCAAAAGTGCTAAAAACGTAGTGTTTTTCCCATTCTGCATTTTGGTTGACATATCAATGGGGGGGGGGGGCTATAGCCCCTGGCTACGCTACTGGCTAAAAACGTGGTATTTTCCTAATTGTGCATTTGGTCGGCAGTTCATTAGCCCCCCTCAATAAACGTTTCAAACTATGCTTTAAAGCATTTTTTAGTCTAATCCAGTGCAAAAGAGAGTCTTAGAAATGCTAAAAACGTGATATTTTCCTTATTCTGCGTTTTGGTCGGCAGTCTATTAGCCCCTCCCCTAAATAAACGTTTCAAACTATGCTTTAAAGCATTTTTTAGTCTAATCCAATGCAAAAGAGAGTCTTAGAAGTGCTAAAAACATGATATTTTCCTTATTTTGCACTTTGGTCGGCAGTTCATTAGCCCCCCCCCTAAATAAACGTTTCAAAATAGTCTAATCCAGTGCAAACACACAGTCTTAGAAATGCTAAAAACGTGGTATTTTCTTTATTCTGCATTTTGGTTGGCAGTTAGTTCATTAGCCCCCCCCCCCAAATGAACGTTTCAAACTATGCTTTAAAGCAGTTTTTAGTCTAATTCAGTGCAAAAGAGAGTCTTAAAAGTGCTAAAAACGTGTTATTTTTCTTATTTAACATTTTGGTCGGCAGGCCAATGGGGGGGGCTATAGCCCCCCCCGCCCCCCTTTGGCTACGCTACTGTGTGACGTAATGCAGATTTTAGTTGCCACGCTGCGCGGTGCACCAACAACAGCGCGCGGCCGCGTACGCTGCGCTGTTGCCATCTCTAGTACTGCGTAATATTTTGCGAGTTTTGCCGCGCAGTGCAGGCTGCAGACGCCGGACAGTTAGGTACTCTCTCAAAATTGTAAATTGCCGGTAGGTATGTGATCATGCACTAGCAGTACAGTACCAGCATATTCGGAATAGGCTAAAATCTGTATAGTGTAATTCCTTTGGCAAAATCAGTCGTTTTTCTGCTAGCAGATGATCATAATGCCATAACTTCGGAAACCGGAACAGCTGAAGATGGAAATTGAAAGTGATTGGAGTTAGATTGAATGCATGAGCTTGTCAAATTTTGGGGGCTGCCGGTCTCATGATAAGCCTACCAATTTTCTGGACCCTAATCTGAAAAGCTGATCCTAGTTTTAAATAGCCGCATAGACCTAAAGTAGCTGCAAAAGGAGAATAACAATTTGGTAGTGTCTGCTGCACCAGCCCGGTTTCCAACATCTAATCGCTGGTGCACTGGCAGCGCCGGTCGTTTCACTTTGCTGTTCAATTTACTATCTCTCAAGCTGGGATCGCTGCCCAAACCCTAACTCTAATCATAAGGTTTTAGAGAAAAAAAAAGAATTATGTAACGAAATTACTCTCTAGCGCTGTATTTGCCCAAGCGTGTCCAGCGTGAATCGATACCGATACCCCAACCCTCGGCTCGGCAGCCAAGCGTGTCCAGCGCGAATCGATATCCCAACCCTCGGCTCGGCAGCCAAGCGTGCTTACCACTGCACTATCAGGGCTTCACATTTGATACATCAGAGTGCTGTACCGTATTTAAATCGAATCAATGAGAAAAAAGCAATATACCGGTAATGCGCTGCCGGTGCTCCAGTGATTTGATGTCGCAAACCGGGCCGGTGATCTAGACACTTTCTAACAATTGTGGATTTCGAACTGCTGGGAGATGAAGTTTCAGTTGTAACATTCAATATGTTAGAGTTTCGAGAATTTATAATTTTTTTTTTTATTTTTCTTTTGCAAGATTTTTTGCATAACTCCAAATCCATTGAATCCGGAAACTTGAAATTTGGAATGGCAATAGGTTTTTAGTTGAAATTATTGCCGGTATGTCTATTGAAAATGAAATTTGATGGTGATGGATCATGTGGCTTGGGGGGACGGCCACCAAACTTGTGATTGTTCGACTTACCGGTATTTGAGAATTGGATTAGATTTAGCCAACACATTGGGAACTGTCAGCTACTACAACTTTATTTTTTGTTCAGTGTTTAAGTAGGGTTAGAGCAAGAGTACCGGTACCTACTTTAGAATAAACTATTCTCAACATTCCAGCCTCATGAAGGTATTTTGATAGGATTCCATGCAAATAATAAGCATTGAGTTACAGTATTTGCACTCTAGTATTCAAATAAGCTTTGCTTCATCAGAATATGACTCCGTAGTGTTCAGTGTCAGTACTTTACCAGCAAATCATCAAATTCATGCTATAGGTATATTTTTTGTTGTCATATTTTTCGTATTTTGTTTTTATGCGGTGCAGTGCGGGCCAGTCTGGAATTTGTGTATGCTTTTCCGAAGATCTCCAGCATGGAAAATTTGTCACTCTGGCGTGGCGGCTCGAGTTGAAGAGCTGCTACAAAAATGGACATAACTTTGGCGTAAGATTTCCAGCTTTAGTGTTAGCATTTGTTTTAAACAGGAAATTTAAGTAACAAGCATGCACCATGTTGTTTTTCATTAATTTGCTTTAATCCTTTGTATTAACCACCAACTTTGCTGAGCTCAAACTGTGCTCGCATCATGCTTCCTTGATCACAATATTAATACCAATATCTCTTGACCTGTCTATGCTGGAGAAAGTCCAAACATGAACTATCAATACGTTGCATTTTTTGTCTAGTTTTCAAAAATCTAAAAGTAATTTTTAAATACGAATTTAAATATGTTTCCGTGATTTATGCACCTGCTACCTACCTTTTCCTAATTCTTCCCCCCCATTTTTCAAGTCTGAACCCCATATTTTTTTTATGCAATGTGACAAAAGTCAGCATCACTTTCTTTCAAAAAAATATAAATGTTGGGGCAAAACAGCAAGAATATCATAAAGCTTGTTGATAACTTTTTCTTATCATGGGCTCCTACCGAACTAACAAATTGCAAAAAAAAAAAGATATTTCAAGACCCGAAGATATGGAACTCCATAGAGACTTCCATAAAACAGTATAAATCTCCAAAAATATTTAAAAAAAAACTAAAATCTTTTTTAATAAAACATACTCGAACTGTGCACTTGCAAATTAATCAACAATCTAATTCATCTCACACTTATTTCATTACTTGTTGTTAGATAGGAGGAAGATGTATGCGACAGTATATGGTTGCTGGTTAAACGAATTAGAAATAAGTACTTGTTTATGGTTGAAAAAGGTCAAAATATTAGTATTGTGTTGAAGTTTTTTTTTCTATAAAATTCTGTTTTATTTTATTTTTGTTAACAATGTCATTCAAATCTGGCTTACTTGAACTGTAAGTAATGTTTTCTAATGTTAGTTTTGTTTGTGTGTTTCTAATGTGTGAAACACTCTCTGGGTGGCAACAGACTAGAAGACCCAAGTATCACTTCGTTGCCCCCTTGCTACCAATTTGTCGTTGGACATTTAAAAAAAAAGATTGCTGTATACTGTAAGTGTTGATACATGTTTTATTGTTTGTTGACATAAATGGAGGCAAATGAATAAATAAATGAAATAAAAATAAATTAGGGTTACCAAACGTCCTCTTTTTGGAGGACATGTCCTCCTTTTCAATGAAAAATAATTTGTCCTTCGAGGACGTTAAAAAATGCCCAAATATCCTCCTTTTCGGCATTTTGAACAGATAAAACGTGTCCACTCACGCAGCCTTTTAGTGTATAAATATAACATCAGTAAGATCATTAAAAGTAGACCTATAATATATCGTGCACTCGCTATTGCTTACATCTTGCCAGGTTACTCTAGGATAGTCGGGGGTGTTTATGACGTAATAAATTTCTCATTTGATAATGAATTATGTTGCAATTGTTGCAGCCACTCTACTGTAAGCTAAGCTTTGTTAATACATCCAGATCTAGTTAAGTGTTAACTGGCCTATTTTAACATGTGCAGGACTATTGAATTGTTTAGTGAGCTGTTAAAAATCGCACAGTTTTACTTCAGCATTATAGCTCATAAAACGCTAATGTTGAACGTATTTTTTCCTTGATGCAGCCACAATGGTCAAAAAGAAAGAGAGCGATTTCTTTTTGATTCAGTTACAAGCATCTTGAAGTTGGTGTACAATTTCAATGATGTTACGTGCAACCAGTTTTACGACATTGTTAAAGCTGATTCTACACTACTTAAGAAAGTTAAGGAAATGGCCAAATACTTGTGGGCTAAGTCGAAATATCAAATATAATAGCACTTTGACCTATAGCTAAAATAATTGTTGCTTTTGTTTATTTTTTACCATATAGGCAATACAGAACAACTAGCTATTAATAAATTTCATTAAAAAGGTGTCTTCCTTTCTGGTGATAAAAATATGGTAACCCTATAATAAATTAATAAATAAATGTTATACAAGCCTAAATGCTATAAGCACTTTATAGACCTTTTTACAACGTATGTTGTCAGGTTGTCATTTCATTCACAGGTATAAGGGTCATTCCATGCTTAATTCAAAATTAAAAAAAAATTTTTATAACTATGTTTTTGGTATATAACAATTTGGTGTTTTAGGCTAAAGGTGTCAAAAAAATGATAATGAATAAAAAACTTTTTGAATACCTCAAGTGGTTTTCAAGTTCTTGCAGGTTGAATTTTTGGCCACTAGAAGGAGGTTTTGCCCCTGAGTTTTGAAAATAGTGCTGTAATTTCATTTCTGAAGCAGTCTAATGCCTGAAAATTGCTATGTAAGGGTTTTTGGGGTCAAGGAATTCATTTTTGATGTCAAAATTGCAAAAATATGACTGCTTCATGGTGAAAAACTATTTTAAACTTTTGACAAGAGCCCAACTTTGGGGCAAATTTCAGGGTGTAGGTGCGTCGCTGCGACAAAAAAATTTTTTTTTCATTTATATCTACTTCGCACATAGTTTTTAAAAATATAACAATTTTTTATTTACTTTTTATTGGCATGTGAACTGGAAAAGGGTTTTGTTTGGACAGTTAATTCCAATAAATTTGCAATGAAAATTGGCAGAAATCTTTGGAAAAAAAGCATTGTTGTGTGACTCAGCTATGATGTACATAAATACATACAGTATCACTTTAACTTGTACACTGTCTTTGCAGTTTTCAAAGTGCTCAATTGACATGGGCCAGAGCTTGTTAACAATGCAGAAAGTTAAAAAAAAACACTACAGGGGGAAACAGCCTGTAGCGGGGTTTTTAAATTTTAACTATTTGTAATTCTTAACTGAACTTCCTTTACCATTACAATCTTACTTTAGATTAATTTCCACCATCTCTCAGCATAGTAACACTTAAAGTTCAAAGAAGATGAGTAACAACACTGTTGTATTTATACAACTTGCAGGGTATACAGTAGCTACCAGTACTGGTTAATGGTACACACACTCTCATGGATGCAAGATTACTTAAGGTGTTCGTGCTTAATTTTTAAAAAAGACAAAATTTTGAGTTATAAGCAAAAAATAGCAATCATGTTTGAAATACATCACAAAGTACTGTAAAATTCTTTCAGTTTTGCTGGTCACACCAACACCCACATAGTCTTTGTGAGTGTGCAACCAACAAAGCTTGCACTAGTCATTAAGCAACTAATATCCTTGAAACATTTCACAGCAGTTTACCACAGTATTAAAACATTCAAAATTACAATTTGTTTAACAATTCTAAACAATTGTTTAGATTTACCCCTGATGATCCCATTTACGGAAGAAACAAACTGTTAAGTTTTATAATTTGTAATTTTTTATGAACCACAAATTGAAAAATTTCTTATGGTTTATATAGAACAAATAAAGTATGGTAGTGCTTCAAGAGTAGTTGTTGTTTTTACTTTATGATTGTGCATGTGTTTATTAAGTTTAATTTTTCAGCTGTAAGTGGTTTTGTGGCATAAATTATTTTCCAAAATACTTCCCAGGCTACATAAATTCATGTTATCAACAACTATTTTATTAAGAACAGGGCTGCCTAAGATGTGGTTCACAGCCGTATATGTGGCCCTGAACAACCTTTTGGTGCTGGCGATTGGTCTTGAGATTTACTTTTGAAGTTTTTTCGATGCTTGCAATTTTTTTACAAACAAATTGTTTTTGTCAAATTTGTTGTCTCTAGTTTTTTACATTAATTTTAATCACTTATTGCAATAAATTCTGTCAATTTTTTGCTTAATAATGGTGCTATGATTACTTTAGAAAGTAGCAAATTTGTGTTTCATTGGTCACTACATTAGCTGTGGAATACCGTAACTACTTTCATTTGATTAATTTTTTTTTTAACCACACAGTTTGCATTTCTAAAATAAGGGTCACAGTTGTATACCTTGTGGTTTGTTCAAAATGCGTTTAGTTGTGTAACTATTGAGGAAAAGGCTTTGCATGGGCTGAAGCTTTCCTCTTCAAACAAGTTATTTCAAGGCTTACCCAAATATACTAATTTTTGAACATGTTTTGGACCTCACCTATACAGTATAAGTGGTGGGATAAATTGGTATAGTAGTTCAATTCTTTGAAGTGGTTCTAAAAAGAAAGTTTCTTGCAAATGGCGTTAAAACTGAGCTGTTAAAAAGACTATTTTCATGAAATCATGCAAACCACCTAGCATCTGGAAGACAAGTCTTAAATATATAGTTCATGATGCATGTTAAACACACACACAGCAGTTTATTCAACTCGTTGGGTGCTAGATACTATTAAAACTTTGACACAGAAAAGTGTTATCTTTTTGAAGCCTCTCCTGTAACAAAATCTGAATATGATGGTGCTGTGTAACAAACAGAACTGTGCTTGTTGTGTAAGAAAAAGTTTTTTCAAATAATTGAAATTATTTTATTTCAATTTTATCAACTATATTGAAATTGGATTGGATATTGAATAGGTAGTGACTATTTCAACGAAAATTTTCAACTTAAAGAGAATAAAACGAGAATGAGAAATATTCATCCGCGCTTTTTTCATTTGCTTTTTTAGGGGTTAAGATTAGGGTTTAGGTTAGGGTTTGGGTTAGGGTTCGATTTGGGAATAGTTTTAGAGTAAGCATTTGAGTTTGTGTCAGATTTGAGTCAGAATTAATAAAAAACTAGATAAAAATTTCCGGTGAAATAAAGCCTTCCTATTGAATATTGAAATTAAATTTGGATCCGGTTTGTCGGAAGAATTTTCTGTGAAAGTTGGTGTACATCAAGGATCTGTGTTGTCACCTTTGTTGTTTGCAATGGTGATAGATGAAGTAACGGAAAATGCAAGGAAAGGATGGATGAAGCAAATTCTTTATGCAGACAATTTGGTCCTAATGGGGGAGAATATGGAAGAATTGAGAGAGAACTTTGATGAATGGAGAGAGGCGTTTGAAAGCAAAGGGATGAGAGTCAATCTTGGAAAGACAAAGCTGATGCCGAGTGGGATGGAGGAAGAAGCTTTCGACAGTAAGATAGATCATTGTGGCGTGTGTGGAACACGAGTTATGTCTAACTCGGTGTTATGTAGAGCATGTGGTAAGTGGGTCCACGCAAGATGCACAGAGAAGAAAAAAGTTTCAGTTTATGTGAACAAAAACTTTGTTTGTAAGAAATGTAGAAGCGTGGTAAATAACTTTAAGGGATCAGCAGATGAAAAATTATGTGATGGTGTGGAAACTGTGAGCAAGTTCACTTATCTAGGTGACAGATTGAATGCAACTGGTGGGTGCGAAACGGCGGTAACAGCTAGATCAAGAATTGGTTGGATGAAGTTCAGGGAATGCAGCGAAATACTTAAAGGCAGACAGTTTTCATTAAAGATGAAAGGAAAGATTTACAAAAGTTGTGTAAGATCAGCTATGTTGTATGGAAGTGAAGCATGGTGCTTGAGAGAAAAAGAGATGGCAATTTTGAGAAGAACCGAAAGAGCTATGATTTGAGCGATGTGTGGTGTGAAGCTATTAGATCGAAGAAACAGCGAGGAGTTGATTGACATGTTGGGCATAAAGGAGTCTTTAGATAGGATGGCTTGAGCAAGCAGTATACGGTGGTACGGTCATGTTTTGCGGAAAGAAGATGAAAATGTGATAGTGAAGGCTTTGAAATTTGAAATGAGTGGTAGTGGAGGAAGAGGAAGACCGAAACAAATGTGGAAAAAGCAGGTAGAGAATGAGATGAAGAAAAATGGACTGGGGAAAGAGGATGCATGTGATCGAACGAAATGGCGAGGAATAGTAAAGACAATGACTATACGAAATCTGGCCAACTCCGTCGACGGGGAAAATACCGGATCCAACATGTGATATGATGATATTGTATCAACATTTGAAAGTTTTAAGTCTTATAAAATGTTTGGATAATTTTTATCGCGAATACTGTTCATTAGGATGGTCCATATTTTATCAAGTTTTGAAAGTTTTAAGTCTCACCCCTTCAAGTTGTGTCATTTCATGAAAAAATAACTTGTGTAAAATTTTTTTGAAAAATTTTTACGTTTAGGGGTGGCCCAAACCTTTCAAAAATCGGAAATTTTGTCAAATTTTGGTATTTTTGGCATTTTGACTTTGATGTATTTTTTGATCAAAAACTGTGATAATTGATGTTTAAAATGATTTATCGCCTCATATTTGTCAAAACTTGACACTCATATGTGTTGTAAATGCAAAAAATTGTGGTCACTTGATTTCTACCACTATGTGGCGCTACAGTTTAAATCATGAAAATTGGTAATATTGTGTAGTATTTAACCAAAAACAATGGTTTTGATTTCTGGAACCACATTTTCAGCAATGGTGGTTCCAAAACTTTTTTATAATGCCATTTTTATGTGATGTCAGAGTATCAGCTTTCAGTTATACTTTTTCATATATTTCGAAAGTTTGTCAGTGAAAATTTACAGTAATATTTTTCGTTTAAAAACTTTAAACCCGATCCTTTTTTAACTGAACAATTTTGAGTTATAACTTGAATAAACTAAAGTAGATTAAAATATCATTACACACCACATTGACTAACAACGTAAATGAAAGGTTAAAATTTAAAATGAAAAATAATGAAAAGTTTAAAACCTTTCTTGAAGAAAAGCGTTTCCATTTAGTGCAAAATTCTGCAAAAATTTGGGCTGCACTTGCTTCATAAAAATGTCGCAGCACCACAATTATTTTGAAAAATAAGCCAATTTTAATTTTTTTTGCTGTAATCATTAAACAGACACAATGAGTCACCAACAAAACTGGAAAAAAGTTTAAGAAAAATAGACAAAAAGAAAAAATTAGGTGTACAGAATTATGACCAATACTAACTTTTTTTAGTGAAGCCATTTGTGATTAAACCCTGATTAAACTAAAAACAAAAAACTTTATGGTGCAGTCTCAATTACAATAATTTGCAGTCAGTTATGACAACGTTTGACAAAACTAAACTTTGGCTGAAAATACAACTAATGAGATAGCCACAGTTTTGCAAGTTGGACTGCAGCACTAAAAAGTCAATGTTGATTGTCTTTGCTTTCAGCTTTTATTTGAAACTTAAGACTACAGTCGAGGGAAATATTTTAAAATTTGACAAAACAATTATTGTGCAACACAATTGCCTACTGTAGTGTTAAAGTCAGGAGTATTACAATTGTAGTGTCTATTGCATGTTGTACAACAGAAGCAAGACCAAACACTTCAAAATAGTTCTACAATGTCGCATTGTTGCTCCAACTATTATGATTAATTTTTACTGGAACTCCAAAACTGCAATAAGATTTTGCTTGGGAGAAAACCGGATAGCCTATACAAAACAAAAAAAGTGAGACTTTTTTGTGAAGACAATGTTGAGCTCACACTTAAACTTTTGGCGATGCAGTAGGTTCTTTGCTGTCAACAGTTTTAATATGGGTCTGTGACTAACTAACTCCAAGTCATTTACCATGAAAGCTCAGAACTTGAACATCGGCGTCAAATGCTTAGCTTGAAGCTGAGTCGAGCCAAACTGAGAAAAAATTAATGAATATTCACAGCTTTTTTGTTTGACATTCAGCACTAGAAGACAGATAGGTAATTTAAATAGTAAATATTCAACCATAAAATGCCAACCAAATGAAAAATGTCAACTCTGCTTAAAGGCTACTAAATCTGACAATAATATTGTCGTCTAGTCAAAAACTATTTAAAAAATACATAGTAATTGTTTGTTCTACCGAAAATGAAAGTGAATTAAATTCAAAAGCTTTAAAATCACTGTGAGGGACAATGAAACAAGTGTACAGCTATTCTACACAAAAAAATAGCATCATATAAAAGTTTTGGAGCCACCATTGCTGAAAATGTGGTTCCAGAAATCAATACCATTGTTTTGGGTTATAAATACTACACAATATTACCAATTTTCATGATATAAACTGTAGCACCACATAGTGGTAGAAATCAAGTGACCACAATTTTTTGCATTTACAACACCTATGAGTGTCAAATTTTGACAAATATGAGGTGTTAAATCATTTTAAACATCAATTATCACAGTTTTTGATCAAAAAATACATCAAAGTCAAAATGCCAAAAATACCAAAATTTGACAAAATTTCCGATTTTTGAAAGATTTGGGCCACCCCTAAACGTAAAAATTTTTCAAAAAAATTTTACACAAGTTATTTTTTCATGAAATGACACAACTTGAAGGGGTGAGACTTAAAACTTTCAAAAGTTGATAAAATATGGACCATCCTAATGAACAGTATTCGCGATAAAAATTATCCAAACATTTTATAAGAATTGTGCAGCTTGTTAAAGGTCAGAAAATAATTTAATGTGGCCTGCTCCTTGAAAACTTTTGGCGCTCCTGAACTAGAATTTTTTATAATGTTGTTTAAAGATATTTTCTAAAGGATATTTCAGACTTTAAAAAGCAGTTTAGAACTATTAGAAGGCTACTCTCAATGAGAACTGGTAAAAAGCTACTCTCAAGGCTACTCTTTAGGAATACAGGTATAATAAATAAACTATTAAACTGTAGCTGCTTCATCTTTCGATAAATCTTGTCGGGCATACAAGAGAGTGAGCTATTGCAAAATAAGAACCTAATACTTTAGAAAGTTGATAAATGCTATTAATAGGTTATTCCTTGAACTAGCTACTTCTTTGAGTCTTTGACAAGAAATTATTGCCTCTGAACTAATATAAAACTTTGTTAAAACTCCACGTACAGTATCATGATTGACTGAGCTATTGGTGATGTATGGATAGAATGATTTTTTTTTTTACAGTACCTGAATTATGCTGTAGTTACCTCACTCAGCAAGTCAACTAGTTTCCCAAACTTGTTTCAGAAAATCCCAACAATTTTTCAAAGTGATACAATCATTAGAATTGCAGATTTATTAGAATTAACTATCCAAACAAAAACCTTTTCCATTTCACATGCCAATAAAAAGTAAATAAAAAATTGCTATATTTTCAAAAAACTATGAGCAAAGTAGATAAAAATGAAAAAAGAAATTTTGTCGCAGCGATGCGCCTACACCCCAAAATTTGCCCCCAAAGTTGGGCTCTTGTCAAAAGTTAAAATAGTTTTTCAACATGAAGCAGTCATATTTTTGCAATTTTAACATCAAAAATGAATTCCTTGACCCCCAAACCCCCATGTAGCAATTTTCAGGCATCAGACTGCCTCAGAAATGAAGTTGCAGCACTATTTTTAAAACTCAGGAGCAAAACCTCCTTCTAGTGGCCGAAAATTCAATCTGCGATAACTTGAAAACCACTTGAGGTATTTGAAAAAAATTGTTTTTATTTTTTATTCTGTGTGATACTCTTTAACTTTAAGAACTAATATCCATGTTTGATGACACATGGTGACAAGCCGTTTTGAATTGAGCATGGCGTGACCCATAAATAAATTTATATATCTCAAAATTTTCAAATGGAAACACTGTATTTTATAATATCGCTAATTGCTATTCACAGCAATAGCGATTGTCACTGTAAATAGCAATAACGATTGTCAATCGCTAGTCGAGTTGCTGTTATTTCTCAAACTATAGCGAATAATTAGATAGTCTCTAGTTTTTTTGCTTTTTTTTTCAGCGACTCTGAACCCTATTTATGATGCATACTGTTGTTGTTTGAAACATAACCTATGGTACTGGTAGCCAATACTTCTGTTCTTCGATTGCCACAGTGATGGATAGCAAACCAATTTTCAAAGTGAGGGGGGAGAATTCCAGGGCAGAATCAAAATTTTGACTCAGCTTTATGAATTGAGTAAAAAATGTAGGGGGTTGGGGGTAGAGGTGGAGTCCTTGAGGACGTCCTTGACCTCGAGGACTCATTTTGAAGTCCTTGGCCTCGAAGCCTCAAGTCCTTGAAAATTGCCCTGTCATCGGCTCGAGGACAGCACTGTTTTTTGAGCCATTGAAGTTTTGTTGGAAAATGCCAGAAACCTCATGCAAAATTTGCAAAGAGCTTTTTTGTTTTCCTCGAGAGGAGATCGTCTAAAACAAATTTTTTGAAGACCTTTTTTGCCTGAAAAATTTTTTTGAAGACTTTTTTTTTGGAGAACACTTGCGCCTGTGTCCTTGGTCCTTGGCCTCGGAATTTTTTGTGTCCTTGGCCTCAGAATTTTTTTGTGTCCTTGGCCTAGAGTCTTGTGTCCTCGACTCCACCTCTGGTTGGGAGAGCCGCTGAAAATTTTAGCTAATTTCAATAAAAAAATGACATACCGGTGTAAGCAATAAACTATACGGCTTGTAGTCTAATGAAGAATCGAGGCGGAACAAAGAGTTGAGCAATGTGTACCACTCAAGCGCAGAGAATAAAGATTTGAAAGTCTTTTGTCCAACATTAGGGTGGAGTGAAAAATAAAAATTTTTGAATTTAAAAAAGTGGTCTTGATATATGACCCCAAATACCATATGAAATACTTTTAGTGCAATTTTGAGTTCTTGCACCCTCTAGTGGTCGTGCAATTTGATCGAACGGGCTTAAAATAGTCAATTTTGCCATATCTCACTAACCACATATGCTAGAAAGCTGTTTTTAGCTTAAAAGTTGCAGAAACAGCACATTTATATCTCCACTAAAAAGAACTTTGCCATAAAAACGTACAGGAAAAAAGTTACAGCCAAATTATTGATTACAGATTTACTGATTATTGATAAGTTTTTCATGCTCAACTTCAAATGCATTGCAATTCACGTTGGCATTGAAAATAAGCCAAATGAAGTTTAAATTCATGTATATTTGCACTTTTAGTGTGCCATGCTGCTTTATCAGCTTAAAATAGTTTCTTGAATGGCAATTAGCCTTACACAACTGGGCAATGTCCAGCATAGTATAGTAACAAATATTGGAAGTTTCATATTATAGCATCATCCAGTATTGGTTCACTCTTGCATCATCATTTTATTTCTGCTAAACTTGAGGAATTATATCTAGTTAATTCAAAAAAAGTTTTGATTGTACAGTTTAATTCAAAAATACTGAAAGATACAAAAGTACAAAATTAGAAAAATAGGAATTAAAAAAGCAATTAGTAATTCGAAAAGCTACAGTTCTAAAAGGAAGAAAATTTGGCAATTTATTTAACGAGCAATTTGATACCATTGTTTATTGTATTGTAGATTCAATATATACTGTACTCGATGGCATAAATTTCGTTGTTTCTGAAGCAGCATGCTAACTAGAAAACGATTCAAGTTTAATGTTACTTGTGAAAGGTTGTATAGTGGAGAAGTTTTTCAACCAAGCTGGTAGCCTTGGGCTCTGCTTTTTGATCTTCAAAAAAAGCGTGATCATTAAATGTTATTTTCAAGCCATAGGTACTTTCATATGCCTTTCTTTGTTTATTATCGTTGCAAAAAATATTAAAGAGTTTATCAGCATCGTGCAAGAAATCCGTTTCAAGCTCTTTGTATTGATCTGATGTTTTAGATTTTTTCGGATATCTAGTTAAACCACTGAAGTTTAGCATTAGTTGATGGATTCTTTGTGCAATACTCAGCTCATGAACGAAACTTAACACCAAATCCATCTGTTCTTTTGCAACAATTCGAGCTGTATCCAACTTCCTGAAGTGATTAAAGTTGAGCAAGCCCTCAAATCACTTGTCTCTTGGTTGGCAGCAACCTTGGAGGAAAATTATCAGAATTTTGAAAAATTTCTCCATCGCACAACTTTTTACAACATTAGGCTTGGATTTTTTTTTTAGTTAGCATGCTGCTTCAGAAACAACAAAATTTATGCCATCGAGTACAGTATATATTGAATCTACAATACAATAAACAATGGTATCAAATTGCTCGTTAAATAAATTGCCAAATTTTCTTCCTTTTAGAACTGTAGCTTTTCGAATTACTAATTGCTTTTTTAATTCCTATTTTTCTAATTTTGTACTTTTGTATCTTTCAGTATTTTTGAATTAAACTGTACAATCAAAACTTTTTTTGAATTAACTAGATATAATTCCTCAAGTTTAGCAGAAATAAAATGATGATGCAAGAGTGAACCAATACTGGATGATGCTATAATATGAAACTTCCAATATTTGTTACTATACTATGCTGGACATTGCCCAGTTGTGTAAGGCTAATTGCCATTCAAGAAACTATTTTAAGCTGATAAAGCAGCATGGCACACTAAAAGTGCAAATATACATGAATTTAAACTTCATTTGGCTTATTTTCAATGCCAACGTGAATTGCAATGCATTTGAAGTTGAGCATGAAAAACTTATCAATAATCAGTAAATCTGTAATCAATAATTTGGCTGTAACTTTTTTCCTGTACGTTTTTATGGCAAAGTTCTTTTTAGTGGAGATATAAATGTGCTGTTTCTGCAACTTTTAAGCTAAAAACAGCTTTCTAGCATATGTGGTTAGTGAGATATGGCAAAATTGACTATTTTAAGCCCGTTCGATCAAATTGCACGACCACTAGAGGGTGCAAGAACTCAAAATTGCACTAAAAGTATTTCATATGGTATTTGGGGCCATATATCAAGACCACTTTTTTAAATTCAAAAATTTTTATTTTTTACTCCACCCTATCCAACATATGGATCACCCTGACGCAGAGTTGTAAACTGGCGCGTAGCCAGGAATTTGCATTGGGGGGGGGGGGGGGGGGGGGGGGCTTTACTGGGAGTCAATGCCAAAGAGGAGCAAAAAATGTCTTCATCTTGAAATTAAACAATGTAACGATTTTTTCATCCAAATTCAATTGATGACCAAAAAAAGAAAGAGAAAAGGTCTTTAGGGCCGATTTTTTTTTTGTCCAAATTCAGATGAAGACTAAATAAAAGGTCTTCACCAAAAATCGTCACGGTTTTCATGTCCAAATTCAGTGGGAGACCAAATGCTGTAGAGAGAATAAAAAAGGTTGTCTCCTAAACTTGAAAATGCCAATGGGGGGGGGGGAGCTATTTTCCATTCCAATGCAGAAGTGCAGAAATCAGGCTCAAAACTGCTAAAAACGTGGTATTTTCCATGTTTTGCATGCCAATGGGGGGAGCTATAACCCCCCCTCCCCATCCCCTGACTCTGCTACTGATCGTAAATCGTGCCGTGTTTTCTGAATGGGTTTGGGCCTAAGCTTGAGACGAGTTTTGGGCACTGACCAGTTTGGGCTTAGTGTCGGCGATCTTTTGGTTACTGCTACATTTAGTTAACTCACCACATTAGACACAAAATCGATTAAACTCGCTACGTTTGATACAAAATGGAGAATAATTTCCCAAGCAAACGCTTAGCCAAGAACGGTGAAGCATCAATAATAACATTACGCAGAGACTTCATTGCTCGATTGTTAGTATCCTAGTGATGATTCAAGGGAAGTCGGCAATTTTACTACTTCAAAAAAGTTTTGGTTAACAAAGCTATTTCACTACTTCAAGTGTTATGATGGCAACACTAATGCCAGAATGTATGCCACTGCTGCTTTTTAGAAGCTTCTAAAGATCAAAGTAGGTAGAAGACAATTTTTATCACATCGTTGGCACTTTGGTATCACATAACTAAGAAGGGAAGTTTTTTCTATTTTGTACTGTAGTATTATCACGAAAACGATAGGACATCGAAAGCTGAAAGTTGGGGAGGGTGATTTCAATTTTTTCTTGATTTTTTATGTCGCAAGTCAAAAACCAGACTTTCCTACCGCCACAAAAACACTTGTTTCGGTGAACCATTGGGTAGATGTGGAGACATATTCTTTGATGATAACTACTAACTTACAAATTATTATTCAATATTAGTTAATTACCAATCACTTCTCTCAAACTTCCATTAGCCCCCCTAATTATATCATTTCCATAAAAATATAAGGCTAGACGAATTAAATTACTCCTTGAAAGTTTTGTTAAACTACCAATATAGGATTTTATGATTTACTAGCATGTAAATAAGAAAAATGAAGTTCTAGCAATAGCTACCTCCCAAAAGCCCATTTATGCAACTAGTATACTCATGTTTTTGCACTGCTAATTTCTGTGCCCCATTTTAATAGCATTAATTTTGATCAAAATAGACCTAAAATTAAGTTATTTTTACCAAAAAAATACAAAATGTTTAAGCGCTTTTGGCTTTGCCCCCAGACCCCCATAACAGCCCCCCCATTGCTGATTTTTGTCAATGCATAGCCATGGTCTACGCGCCTGCTCTGCAATCTTTACAGTTCACCAAGAAACATGTAGTCACTTGCCAAGGACCAAAGACGACATCCGAGTCAACTGTCAATGAAGTACACTACAATATTTGCATTATTTCAAATACAAAACAAAAAAATTCAAAACAATGCTAAAAGGCGGTAAACGGAAGGCACCAAAGCTGAGCGAAGAACTTCAAACACTGCTGCACGCCTGCACAGATGACAGCTTGTTGCAAAACGTGCTGGATTCCGTTTGCAAGGTTCTAAAATGAAAAAAGTTGCTTGGCGTGGTGCTGCATCTGCTTGGCGTAACCTCGGCGTGGCAAGAACATGGATTCCATACTGGAGTGCGGGTGCAGTGTTTGGAAATTTTTTGCAGTGTGCGGACAGAACCTTGCCAGTGTGGTGCAGACGCAGTGCAGTAAAAGTGTGCCCGCGACATCTCTACTCACCTCCACATGGCCAGTTTTACGCGACAAAATACTTTTGAAAAAAATTGGCGAATGGAAATGCTCATTGAACAAATTATTGAATTTGAATTAAGGGGGCCTGGGCCCCCTGGCTGTACATGTGCTCCTATAACTGGTTATTTTCATGACAAAACAAATATTTTACCAGTAAATAATAATCTACTGAAATCTTGTGAGTGGATTAGGCTATTATTTAATGCTAAAATATTGCACGAGGCAATGCACTCTACTTTCCCCTACCTGGGCCAAATCACTTATGAAATGTAATCCCAACTAAATGTTTTTTGGACTTAAATCGTAAGTTAAGGAAAAATTGAACAATTTAATTTTTTCAATTGGCTTTTAAATGTTAAAACTTTAATCCTTTTAAATTGCTCTAAAAACATGCAAAATGTGATTTAATGGCATTAAAATAGCTGGGCTATTTTTTCCAAAAAATCGCCCAGTGGCTGGGGGCTTCGCCCTGGTGGGGGTTATGCCCTGGCACCCTCATGTGTGATTTGTTTCAGGTATACTAGTGTCTCCCAACTCAGGCATTCTAACTTTTGGTTCAAGGGCCCTCTTCCTTCAGCAAAATTCTGGTTACTTGAAAAACCAGGCCACGGCTTTTGATCTTCCATTTTATGATATCTTTGTCCCATAAAAGTTCCTCTTCCAACAAATTTTGATGACGTCATTGCATGTGATTTGTGGTTTGGCCCCCCACCAATCAAAAATCCTGGCTACGCTTTTGGGTGGAAGAGGCTGGGCCAATTGTAGTTACTTTATTTCAGATTTTAACCATAAATGAAAATGCGTGGTATAGTCAAACATGGTATCGCAGTAATAGTTGCATTTTGTATCAGCATTTGTTTAGCCTAAACCTATTCAAAAACCCTATAATAACAATTTAAAAGTTGTTGGTTGTGAAGATTGTGTGCAAAAGAACAAGTTACCTAGAACCACTACGGGGCCTGAATGCAAAGACCCCTGTCACTGGGCAATTCTTGCAATATTTTTCGAAAAAATAGCCATTTTAACACCATTTGGATGACATTTTGAATGTTTTTGGAGCAATTTGAAAAAGCTAAATTACTAAGATTTGGAAAATTTTGAAAGAATTTATTTTGCTTGGTCCAATCAGCTCCTGCACACTTACTGGTCAAATCCATAATATGTTTAAATGCTGAAAGGTCGCATATTTGGCTTAAATTTTTTGAGTGAATTTGATACATCTTTAAATTCAATAAGCTTGTTAGTCTGTAGTGATGTAGAATTTCATAATAGCTTTTAATAGTGTCGGAGCTATCATTTCCACTCTTTGAGAAATGGGTGGGTTTGAAAAAGAGTGGTTTAGATTGAAAGTTTTCGTCAAGCTCTCTTCACGAATCTAGGCTGGAATGAAGAAAAAGTAAAAATGCGGTGGTCTATGTAAAGGTTGATGACTTTGAAATAGACAATTGGTGTGCTATTAAACGCTGTTTTTGAATTTCTGAATTTGTTTGCAGATTTAAAATCTCGATGTTTGAGCATAATTTTGTTGCAGCTTTTATCTTCAAACGGTGTATTTGTGTGCTTTTTTTGCTAAAATAGATTTGGCTTAAAAGTTTTTTTTTTTACACGAATCGAGGACGACTTTTTTTGCTAAATGGCTGTCTTCCTCTTCTGTGTTAAGCTCTGTTCTGCTCAGAAGTTTATGATTGGGTATAATATGACCATTATTCAACATATATCAGCTCATACTACTCACTTTTCCACTACAAAAATCAGAGTGTGAAGTACTGAGGCATTTACGATTCATTAGTGGAAGAGACTATTTCACCGGAAATTTCTATCTACTTTTTTATTAATTCTGACCCAAATGTAACCCAAACTCAAATCCTTACTGTAATGCTAACTTCAAATCTAACCCAAACCCTAATCCTGACCCTTTAAAAATCATGTAAAAAATATGCAAATAAATTTTCCTCATTTTCGTTTTACTCTATTTAACTCAAAATTTTCAGATGAAATAGTCACTACCTTCGTTAATACAAACTTCTTTTTGACACCTTATTGTATTTTTTTCAATTATGAAAATCACGGTTTGAAATTGTGGTGAGTGTATAATGAATCATTGAATGTTTTAAGCATTTCAATAGAATTAGCCTTTGGTTTAGCATCGAGTAAGTATTTTTTCTAGCAGTTGGTTTTGTTCATTATTAGTTGCAATTTACAAATTTTGTAATTTAATTTTTGACCTTCTGTTTTGTGGTTTGCAGGTGTAAGTAGCCTAGATTATTTATTGTGTACAACTAAGATGATAATGTACTTGAGAATTTGTGCAATAATAGGTTTCTGCAAAAAATAGAATTTAATGACAAGCACAATTGAGTAAAATAACTTCTGAAATGGCTAAAAAGAGGGCATTAATTCATTCCTTCATGGAAGAAAAGCAAAAACTCAAAGGGAAAAATAATCACCCCCCACCTGCATTGCTTAAAAATTTTATAATGTTTACTGGCACCTCTTACAATACAAATAACAATGGAAAGCACACCACTGCAAATTCTGGAAATTTTGTTAGTAGTGATATGGACGGAACAGAAGTGCAAATGAAACTTAATGTATTTGTATTTGTGTAACTTCATGTATTTTAAACAAGAGTGTTAGTTAGTTTAACTTTGAACTAAACCCTTTTTTACTCGTTCATGTTTGGGACACTGGGTTCAGTTAAAACTTTGAATTTTATGCTATTGCAAAATATTTGGTTATCATTTTTGCTATTTTAAGCCCATAGGTCATGGTTTAAGCTTCAGACTTCAGATATTGTTAAATTTTATTCATTTATAGTTTTCATTGTTAATGCAGAATAAGAATGAGTCATGACACTTATGCACTTGCACAAAATTTGTTTCATTCAAGAAGCTATTTAACATGGGTCCACGAAAACTGACCACCAACTACCCTTAAACCTAATGTTGGCACTGAGTTTGTTTATGGTCAGTTTGTGATGGTCGATTGACTTGGTTCGACTTAGCATAGAACTACCTCAAGATGGGTTTGTTCACCTCCTTTTTTATGTTAGTTATGGTAAAAATTAATAATTTCTTTCCAGTTTCAAGATATTTATATTTTGTCGGTCATTTCTTGAAATACACTCTCAGCCTAGCTGATGCTCATGATGTAGCGGCTTTGATGATACAATTATCAATTGATCACTTTTTTCATCTCTGCTGAAACCATCCAAATTCAGGAGAGATGATACGATATCTATGATATCTATTGTCATTGAAATAATGCTGTTCTTGAAATTATAGAACCTTTGTTAATCAGACAGAAAATAGATTTCTTCATTGCATGCTTTTTTGTAAGAGCTGCAGAAGGCAGCAGCTCAAAATTAAGCCTCCACACTTCACAGTCAGGTTCACGTCAACTGACTGCCACAAACTGACCTCAAACAAATTTACTGCAAACCAGCTAACTCTAATGGTGGAGGTCAGTTTCTGATGGTCAGTTGCATTGGTTCCTCACAGTTTTCAATCACTTTATTTTGCTTGGATGGTCCCTGGCAATTCCATTAGAGAGGGTGAAAATTGTATAGTTGTATCAAATTCTAGATATTACTCAATACTCAAGCGACTTGGTCCAAATACCCAGGCAGAAAGTTTGAGAGTAGCCATAGGTCAGTGGTAGATCACAAACAATTGGTGTCTAGGCTGAACTGATTATGCCTATTTTAAAGTTCATCTAAGTTTTGAATTGTTTTTCAGAAACCAAATCCAGGAATATATTTAAAGCTGGAAAACACAAAGGTAATTGATGAGTCTGATGACTTTTTATTTATATACTTGTAACTGGTCTTGAAGAGATACTGCTCAAAATCGGTTTATTGAAGACATGAGAACTACTTGAGGTAATAAAGAGGTACCCCAAGTTTGTTCCGCTAATCTCCTTATCTGCAAAAATAGATATAATCCATTTGACTCCGTACCATTGGCAACCCTGTGTTTCAGTCTTTCATGACATCAGAAAAGGATGACTTTGCAGATTTTTTTGCAGAATTTCGAATATCGCATTGCTCATTTTGCAAGAAATTTTGTAAATTAGCAATTTCTTGCAGAGTAAGCAACATGATGTTTGATTATCGAACATTGCTTAGCTTATGTTGCAAGTAATTTGGCCAAGTCATCCTTTTCTGATGTCACCAAAGTTTGAAGCACAGGGTTGCCAATGGTCCAGAGTCAAACGGAGTAAATCTATTTCTGTGGACACGGAGAATAGTGGAACAAGGTTAGGGGCAACTCTTTACTAACTTGAGTAGTTCTCATTTTTTCAATAAAATCGATCTCAGGCAGTGGTATCTCATTAATGCAGTAGCCTATATTCGCGGTTTGGTTTGGTTGCAACTTGATACTAATATCAGTTGTAGCTTGGATATATGGCCTGTTATTTTTTAGGGCCTTAATTTTAAAGCATTCATGTTAAAAAAATATGTTGTGTTATCTAATACTGTGTACTCTGTTTAGTTTGAAGATCAATTATATACGGAGCCACTATCCGTGGACATAATGTTTGTGATTCTCGTCCATATTACTGAAGTGATAAAAAAGCATCTGCCATACAAAGTGATTGCAGAAGTGTATTCGAATGCCTTTAGCTATATTGCTCTGATTTAATTCTGTGGGTTAGTTTCATGATTTTCCGTCTTCAGCTTCTTTTGCCACTTTCTTCACAGCAAATTCAGTAATGAAATTCTAAAGAAAACAAAACTATGTATAAAAAAAAGTGAAGCTCAAAACAACAATGGCAACAGAGACATAAAGATATACTGTGGATAGCGTGCTAAACGATGTATTATGTTTCGTTTCAATGACCTTAAACTTGACTTGCAAAAGCTCTTTTTCGTAGAAAAAATGAAGTGAAATAGGACAAACATTTAAGGCAGTTAAATTACGATTTTAATTATCCAATAATAAGCACAATGTATAGTACATCATTTTCATTAAACTATATGTACCATCTAGACATATTTATCCATTAAAAACTATGTAGAACAGTGTCTGTGAGGTATAATCCAAGGCTGATAATTAACAGTTTATTATCCGGCATTAAAAGCAGTATTATGCACAGATTTCTTCTGAATTGATGAAATGTTTAATTTACTAGTAACTGTCGTTCACAATTGTTCATTCCTAAGGCAGCAGTGATCTGCAACACAATTATGAATTATGATGCAGTTTTTTTTAATTTTTTGCTCTAAACTGGTGTAGAACAAGCATGTTTTTTCCATGCAGTCTTTAAATTTTCAGCTCAAAACAGGATGTCAAAACAAGTATGAATGTCTACAGTTTCAAACTGGTGGTTGGAAGGTTTGTGATTGAACAAAGGGTGCTTTTACCTGAACACTAAGACAACAATTTTTTGAATGTTTACCCTCGCAGTTTAAGTTTACCGGTACACGATATTTTTGTTTGGATCACAACCTGTTTTTTTTTTGCAACGAAACCGAAATTTTAATTTCTGAATACTTTTGCGGCAAATTTTAGCTTTTCCAACCAGTTTTTGTATAATTGTATCGGCCAACAGAATAACATGGGTCCACGACAACTGACCGCGACAAACTGACCGCGAACTACGCTGATTGGCTGAGAAGGGCGATCCTAAATATATTTTTACTATCCCCAGAGCCATCTTGCCCCAACCCTCAGTTTGTGACAAAATCACTGCGACTTTGTTCGCGGTCAGTTTGTCGCGGTCAGTTGACTTGGCTCGGAATAACATGGTTGATCGTCTTTCTCTCATAGCCTTTAATGTACACTTTTGATACCATTTTCAAAAAACAAGTTATAAAAATAACCTAAAGCTACATGTGAAACACCACATTTTAAGTTGAACCTCCGAAAAATTTGAATATTTTTTTTTATAAGTGCTTTATTTAACCCTCCTGAAAAAGTCTAGAAACAAAGGTGCGATGTGGTGGTTGAATGTGCCGTATATTGTAGTGCTAGTAACATTCAGTCGGCTATCCCTGTTCGAAAAACTGTAGATCAACAATGCAAAAAAATAAAATACACTTCATGATTAGTTTTAAAATTTTTCTCTGTTTGTCATTGTTGATAGGGAAGTTGCAAGGTTAACATCAATTTTCAAATCGTGATGAGTAACAATATCTTGCAGAGTTGAATTTCATTGATGAAGAGTCTCAACAGTTGAAATTGTTAACGGTATATACCATTATAACAGCAAGTTGTTTTGCTCTTTTTATGCAAATTATGTAGTGTGCACAATGAGGCTTTTTTCACAATTGTAATTGTAATTACATTTTATTCACCAAGTTAGTTGCCTTGGCCAACAGGCAAGGAAAGGGCCTTTCGGTCTTTGAGTCAAGCTGCCACTTGCCCACCTGTCTACCGCACACGGTGGAGGTTTCACACTGTCCCATTTATTGCTGAACGTCAAACGGGGAAGCTGTGAATACCAATTTTTATAATCTTTGATTTGACCCAGCCGGGAACCGAGTCTATCCCGTTTCAGTAACAGACGCTTTATCCACTCGACCATTGATCGGTTTCAAATATCATCGATCACAAAGCTTGTTTGGGTAAAATTGCACGAAAATGTGAGAACAAAAGTGTGGTTTGTGTTGTAGCAGATAGATTTAGTTTTGCACTTCGTTGGCACTTGAAATTTGGGTTTTTTGGCACGTGTGGTTGTTTATGGTGATTGATGACATTTAATTTGCTCGCTGTACACGCGCCCCTCGGTATTTCATGCTTTTGTTGTTGTGTTTGTTGTAAAACCAGCTTAGGTTTTTGTGTCGGTGTTTAGAATAGCAGTTACAGCTGCCGCTCGACAAATTATAACAACATTTGATAAGCGTTTTTGTAATCGCGTGACGTCATTTATTTCCTGAAATGCTTCTTACGTAGAAATCTGCAAAAAATCGCCAGTCATACGCTGCATTTTCAACAACGTTGTTATGCTGTGTCTTCGTATAGTTTGTCGCTAAGCGTTTTGATTAGTCATGTAGCGCAACTGTAGCATCCGACTTAGTTTTGCAAAAATTTTCAATGTTTTTTTGTGGCGATTTTTTGAATTGCGTCGTTTTGCACGCGGAATTGAATAAATGGCTTTTTGATATCAACACAAGCTTTACTGTTTGGTTTGAATTTTGCTTCATTTTTGCAGTGTTTTTTCGTGGCGATTGTTTGACTTGCGTTTTTTTGCGGAATGGCTTGCTGATATCAACTCAGACCGTGTTTACTATTTGGTGTAAATTTTGCCACTATTTAGTTCACGTGTATGTGAGGATTTTTAATGAGGTAGACAAAGTTCTTGCTTTATTTATCGAAGATAAAAGTTTCGCTAGGAATTCTTAATTTTTATTTTAGTTTTAAAATGAAATGTTGGCAAGGCAAGGCATAGCGTGTAGTCCAGTTCAATATTGACAAGCATTAAACTGAGAATGTAACTCAGTTGATCAGAAAAGGACATAATTGACAGTATGTCGTTGGATCTTCCTCCTCAGCGTATTTAACGGTTTAGAGCGGGGCTGCGCAAATCGCATTTCGTGGGTCGTATGCGGCCCTTGTAAGAAGATTTTACGTTCCTCAAGTGGTTTCAAGATGAAGTAGCAGAGAAATTTTGTGAGAAACCAAATCAATTTTCTTCTCTTTTGATCGGTCACCACCTATAATTCTGACAAAAGTCACATCAAAATACGGTGAAGACTTTTTTTGGTCTTCACTTAAATTTCCGCCAGTGTATGTATCAAATCTCACTAGAAGTCATTTTCTAGTTCAAGCCGGTACTGATTGTGCGACCTGCTCAAAGTAACTGCGGCCCGTTCCTCAAAAAGTCTAGCACCCCTGTTTTAGAGGTTTGACTGTGCTCAGCCAGCTATTTTACGTTTGGATATTTTTCTTTGGATTGACTGATTTCCACATTTGAACAATAACAATTTATTTACTTGCGCCGGGTTGATTTCAGTACAACAAGAAAACCATCGACTTATCGGCTAATGAACTTCATTGTCAATCAGTCGTGATACCAATCATTCTAACAGTAAGCGGTTCTATTATTATTTTTTTAAGTAGAGAGTTTTTGTTTTAGCAAAGCATGCTCCTATTTTATCGCCGACGGCAAAAAGAGCGAGTGTCAAGTTAATGAGTAGCTTCTCCTGGACACCAAACTATGGCGCTTCTCCAACTGTACCCGACAGTCGTTCAGCTTCCGTAGCAGGTAATATGTGCTGTGCATTTTTACAATAATATTTTTACAACATATTTACAACAAAAGCATTTTTACAACATTACATGCATTTTTACAACATACTCATTTTTACAACTTCTCCAACTGTACCCGACAGTCGTTCAGCTTCCGTAGCAGGTAATATGTGCTGTGCATTTTACAACATATTGAGGAGCTGTGAATGCCGATGCTGGCAGTATTAGGCTTGGTCTACGCTTGGCCTAAAATCGTGAGCGTACGAGCATATCTTCTGTTTATTTTCGAATCAAATCTTTCAGTATATTCACTGTATTACACCGAAGCGTGTAATGAGTTTTTGAGGCTCATCTCCGCGTCATTGCGCCTGGACAACACAGTTTCTTTCGAAGAAATGCCACAGCAGTGGCGAGTCGTTGGCAACACTCAACGATTTGACCGGCCCGATATTTGAACCTCAGACTTCCCTCTCCAGAGACGAAAGCGTTACCGCTCGACCAACTGGCCAGTCTTGTTTATTTTCAACAGTACTGTCTAAGTTCTTTGTAGAATCTCTCCTAGATGGGAAGTTTCTTTGGCGATTATCGGCAATTGTTTTAGATTCAAATACGATTTATTTAACACAAAACAATCAGTCAAAAAGTAAAAAGAAGTCGATTTCGGCTGCAAGGAGGGCCATCATCAGTCTAAAAGATAAAACTAAGGACCAAAATTTGCTAAGCCATCACAATTATTTGGCGTATTTTGTTTTTTTTTATTGACTGTTTAAGGAGTTTTAAAACCCGATGATGTGCCAATTAAACACATTGGAGCAATGAGAATTTGGCTACTTATATTGGACGTTATATAAATCGTATTTATTTTTAACAGAAATTTGGCACGCCTGGCATACCGTCTCATCTTAACCAACGTAAAATTTAACAAAAGATACGCATATTGTACTACAAGTATTCACTGGTTGTGAAGCCCAGCGTATTTTTTATTGTCACCAAAAACTCGTTACTCCCGATACCCGACTTACCAGCCTACAATTTACAATTTGTTAAAATAAACATACGATGCGCGGGTGTTCTTACGCTTTTGTTGCAAAATTATGCAGACTGAATCCTGAGTTAATTTTTTAAACTCGTTTTTTTTGATCTTTTCAAACCTCGGTGTTTATGGGTCCACATGAACGGCGTGTTGTGAGTTAAGGCAGTGGCCGGCAAACACCCGGTCCTGTCCGTGACGAACTTGTTACCGGGCTGCGGGCTTTTAGCTCAATAGCTTGGAGTTTTTTGCGACGTGGAAGTATTCATGTATCATTTCATCTTCGATGTAGAGATAGGCTTGCTTCGCGTAAAATACATTAAGTACTGACGCTATAACTTTCAGAATGATGGACAATTTGCTCATGAAAATAAAATATGATCGCTGAATTTTTGTGCGACACTGCACTTCTTCAGCCACACTTGTGACGCAATAATAAGTTTTGCGTTAAGGAAGGGTTGAATTTGCTGTATTAATGAACGAACCGCCACTTCGCTTTAGTTGGTGAAAACTGAGGAAAAAATTAGCCGGCCCGTAAAAATAATTCTTGACTTTAAACCGGTTCGTAGAAGTAAGTCCTGGTTTTGAACCGGTTCCTAGAAATAAGTCCTGGCTGTAAACCGGTTCGAAAAATAAGTCATGGCTTTAAATTTGTCCGTAATGCAAAAAAGTTTTCCGACTCCTGATTTAGGGTAAACCTGTGATGATTATTGCCTTGCGAGTCGACCTTGAATCAAGCTGGTGAAGCAAGAGGTAGCATTCTCCGACGATCCAGGACTCAAGGATGGACGGTTAGGCACCAGGACTTTTAAGCACTAGACCCAATTTCTTTCTTTAGCACACAAATATTAGATATTTAACTGGGGAAAACTGATTGGAGGTGAAGCTGGAAATTCACTTAATTCTCAGCTGTAGATCCACTAATTGGATGCTCTTTCTTGGTCAGTAGGCTAGCCATTCGAGCCTCCAATTTTATTCTTAAGGAAAATACCTCAAATCAGTCACAAACTAAACTTTCGTTGTATTACATAACTTTGTCAGATAACTCTACAAAAAGATAAAGTAAGGAAAAAAAGTTGTATTTTTCTTGAGGAATAAAATTGAAGACTAGTATTATATGAAACACCATGAAGTCGACCTACGAAAGAATTAACGTTTCAAACAATCATTGACCTTTCAGTGACAGCTAGCTCAGTAATTATTCGTGGTAAAGCAGGTGATCTGTACCACTTACTACAGCTATGATGTATTTTTGGTTATAATAGGAGCATAACAAAGAAATATTAAGCATGCATCAAGTTTTAAGTAGGCGATTAAACTATTTTAAAATGCGGAAGTACAGCATACCTTGTTCCTACTCTTTCTATAGATAACTTAAACCATTAACGATTCTATAGTTTACCCTATTTCCTTCTTTACTTCGATCCTATAGTTGTTTAGGTACCAGCTTAATATAAAAAAGACGGCTCGAGTTACTGCATTGTTGTTCCGCGTTAGAATGATCTGCATCGAGAAGAACAGTCACGTCTAAAAGACTCGGACTAAACTCGGAAAGCGTTTCTGTTTTCAAAAGGATTGTGACTTAGTGAATTACGAGTCACATAAATTTTTGTCGGAATGATCAGCTTATTGTTGTACGATGTCACAATGAGGATTATTCATTATGCTGAGTCTACGGTTTGACGTAATATTGTATTCCCTGCGAAATGCAAGCGAGTTGCATTCTTTTTCTCGAAGGCTTGCAAAATGGCTTTCAATAGCGTCGTAGCTATCATTTCCACTCTTTGAAATATGGGTAGCCTTGAAAAAGGCTGTTTTAGATTGAACGTTTTCGTCCAGCTCTCTTCATGATTCTACGCTGGAATGAAGAAAAACTAAAATGCAGAGGTACATAAAGGTTGACTACATTGAAATGACGATGGGTTGCTATTATGCCGTAAAATGCTGCATAAATCACCTAAAATTGTGTAAAATTAATGCAAAAGTATAGAAAATATAGAAAATTTCTTATCGTTCTCTGATTGGTCAAAATTGGTCATTCTGGCAATTTGATTGGTGAAAAAATATTGTTTCGGTTTCGTCGGAAAAGTGAAAAAATCGGCTACAGCAAGATCTTCGTTCCATTTATCAGTTCTGGAAGCAACCTACATCAATTCCTTACAGCCTCTTTGCCGTCAAAATGAATTCGTTTATTCACTCCAAATTTCACATTAATTTTTTTTTTTCACTTTTCCGACGAATCCGAAACAATATTTTTCCACCAATCAAATTGCCAGAATGACCAATCAGAGAAGGACAAGAAATTTTCTATACTTTTGCATTAACTTTATACAATTTTAGGTGATTTATGCAGCATTTTACGGCATAATAGCAACCCATTGTCATTTCAATGTAGTCAACCTATATGGACCTCTGCATTTTAGTTTTTCTTCATTCCAGCGTAGAATCATGAAGAGAGCTGGACGAAAACGTTCAATCTAAAACAGCCTTTTTCAAGGCTACCCATATTTCAAAGAGTGGAAATGATAGCTCCGACGCTATTGAAAGCTATTTTGAAATTCTGTACCACTAACAAGCTTTCAAAATGGTTCGAATCTTTTGTTGTTGCTTATTCCGCAAATCCTGAACCTTAATGCTACTGCCCTACTGTAAGCATAGCGCTGTAAACAACGCTTCATATAAGAAACTGCTCTGTGCAACTATGTTGTGCTAATTTTGTGAAGCAAATAAAACATTGCAAAAGAAACGTGAGGTAAAGTAATAAACGCAGTTTAGAATCAAATTGTTGGCAACGTACTGATGTTTGGTTAAACAACTGTGCGCCATTACTACTGTAGATTTTTGCGTAACAACTCGAAAACGTTCCTGAAATAAAGCCTTCACTAAAAACAAAAAGTGATCTTAGAATGATCTCCAATAAAAGCGTAGGCAAATTTACGAACTTACGATAAGCTGTTTTGTAACTTGTTTAGACTGAGAAAATCTAGAAGCTGCTTTTTTAACCTTAACTTGGTGAGGTGGTAGTAGACTTAGATGACCTTTCGGTCCTTCGCTGTCACCTCACCAAGTGACTAAATATCGCTTTGACTCTGCAAGTTTGTGTGTTGGTTTCAAAGGAATTGCATATTTCGATGCTTTGGTGATCGACCTAGAGGAAGTTGCAGTTTTTTCTTGTGATATGACGTCACTTGGTAAATAAATAAATATGATTATGAGATGATGATGATCACTATTCTAGCAAATACTGATCAGGCCTTCAGTTAACTTGTGAAAAACTTGTCCACCCAATGAATAACCTGTTGCTGGATTTCAGGTCTGCTTAAATTGTAACGTTAATGCTATTGTCCGTAAATAGGCTCGGCCTACCGACTTTTTGTGCCAGGGTGGCTCTCTGTTTTGCCTCGCTATTATCCTAACTTATTATTAATTCTCGCGTTGGTCCCTATCTCAGATTAACGAAAAAATGCAACAAAATTTTGACGAAGATCATTATTGGTCTTCGCCAGAAGTCGTCAGAAACTTGCAACAAAATTTTGGAAAATACCGTTTCACTTTGGACGCAACAAAACCACTCTTGTCGATGCTAGGGTTGGATTGAATTTGAATTCGCTCACGAGTTATTGATGAATTTGAATTCGACTTTTGCAAAGTCAATGAATTTGAATTCAGTTTTTGCAAAGTAAATGAATTTGAATTTAGTTTTTTCAAGGTCAATGAATTTGAATTTAGTTTTTTTTAAAGTCAATGAATTTGAATTTTAAAATTAAAAACAAAATTAATGGATCCAATCCTAGTCGATACTGTTGGATAGAGCCTACAGATTGATTTGTTTAGGACGGCAGCACTGAATAGTGATTACATCTCGACCAGACTTATCAAAGCTTTACCACTTACTGTACTTTAATAGATATATTAAACTCACTTCTTCGCTTAATATAATGCTGTAGTGTATTTTTGGTGCTTTAAAACTACAGGGTTTTGTAGCATCATTAACCATACGACGTTGTCAAAAAAAAAAAAAAAAAACTAAAAAAACATACATACATTGTCAATGAAATGCTATCAAGTTTTTGGGAAAGCCAAAAAACTTCTGCGGTTAGCGCGTAGTATCGCAGCCGAACGAAGAAAAAAAAAAGCGCTTGTGCATTTTGCTTTGCATGGTTTCTGTGCCGGCATTGATCGATTTTTGTGACGTTTAAACTAAACCTCTTATTTCATTCTCTCACTCGCGTGCCGACAAGCGCTCCAGGAAAACCAGACAATTCCCTGTTTAGTTGTCACAATAAGAGTAGGATTAACATCAATAACTCTGAAGCAGACTAAAATTATGAGAAAGGCCACTGAATAGATTTGCCAATGTACAAATTTGATTTGTTTGATGTCTACGTTCCATTAAACCCGACAAAGCATGTCAATTCCTTTAATTGCAAGGTTTAAAAGTAATTCCAAACTGACAAATTCAGTTGTTTATTCATCACTACCAAATATTTGTTGTAATTATATTTTATTCACGAAGTTGCCGTGGCCAGGAGACACCGAAGAGATCTTTCAGCCTTTGAGTCAAGCTGCCACCTGTCTACCACGCACGGTTTAGGCTTAACACTGTCCCTTTTTTGATGCTGAACGTCAAGCAGGGAAGCTGTAAATACCACATTTTTGGTCTTTGATTTGACCCGACCTGAAATCGAACCCAGGTCTACCGTTTCTAAAGTAGATGCTCTATCCACTCGACTGCTGAAAGGTTTTTGAATTGTTCTTATCATTTTTCAAAAATTGGTTAATTTAAAATAAACTTTTTTGGTTTAAAAAAAAAAGAAACGATATTGCGATTTCGAGCAAAGGCTTGCTGCTTTGAATTTTCTCAAATAGTCTTTTAAACTTTATTTTAGAGTTACTTCAGATTTTCTGCTAACATTATTACGATTTTCATTTTAACGAATTTGTACCCTACTGTTTTTACTTGAAAGTATTTGGTGATTATTGCTTTGCCTTCAAATGTACTTTGTCAAAATATTACTTTTGTTCGTTTAAGATAACGGAAAGAGATGTTTTATTTCTTAAACATTTTCGCTGTAAATTTCTAGTATTTACGAGGTTTTGAGACGAGAATCTTGTTGAAATGTTCTGTCAATGCCTAAAGGGACTTGCACTTTTTATAAATGTCCTTGAATTCTATGTGAAAAATTGTATGATTTTACTCAATGAAGATCAGTGCTGGGCACCGCAAATTTACATTCTATTTCGAAACCGCCAATTTACACTCTATTCCGAAACCGCAAATTCCGCAAAATAGCAATGGGTGGTCCGCAACCGCAAATCCGCAAATTTGCGGTAGTTTTTTGCACCTCCGCAACCGCAAATGACTTTTTACTTCCGCAAACTTGAACCGCCAACTTTGCCGTTATTTTTTTCTGGTTTGATATATAGAAAAAAACTTGTAGCAGTATAGCAATCAGAGGTGGAGTCGAAGACACAAGGCTCGAGGCCAAGGACACAAAAAAAAATCCGAGGCCAAGGACAACCCTTCCGAGGACAGGCCCTTTCGAGGCCAAGGACAGGAGTACTGGAGACCAAGGATACAGGCGCAAGTGTTCTCCAAAAAAAAGGTCTCTAAAAAACTTTTTCAGGCGATCTACAAAAAAAGGTCTTTAAACATTTTTTTCGGGCTATTTCGAATTGAGGGACACAAAAAAGATCTTCGCAAATTTTCCGTGAGGTTTCTACCGTTTTCCAACAAAACTTCAACGGTTCAAAAAAAAGTGCTGTCCTCGAGCTGAGGACAGAGCAATTTTCGAGGACTTGAGGCTTCGAGACCAAGGCCAAGAACTTGACGTTCGAGGCCAAGGACTTCAAAATGTGTCCTCGAGGTTGTCGTTGAGGCCTAGGACGTCCTCGAGGACTCCACCTCTGATAAACATGCTTCATATTTTCCATGAAGGCGATAGACCTTTAGTAAACACCAGTAGGTTTTCTTCGATTTATTTAATACCCTGTTTCTGTAAGTTATAATATCGATGTGAGCAGCATGGCCGAGTGGAAATGTACACAGATTTGTTTGAACAAAACTGCGAGAGGAAGTCGATTGTGGTGGCTGGAGTGGAGACTTGGAAGAGAGTAACCTCACCTGCCAGTCACTTTCGTCACTCGTTCTAATTTCTAATGATAATATGTTCGTTGAGTTAAAAATCCTTAGTTGATTTGCATACTTGTACTATGTACTTTGTCATATAGGACAAACAGAGATGCACTAATCTTTATTGAGTCGTAGTTAGAAAAAACTCTGGACGCACGAACTTGCATTTTTGCGTTCTTGAAAAAGATACTTTGCAGGCTTGTAGGCTACTATTTACTGCTTAAGTGACGAAATGGGGGGTGGCGGTTCGCTGTCGATGTCATTTGCTGCTCCCTTCTTCGCGTATGGCAATTTGCAGATCATGATTAAAATATCTTCGTTCAAACGTGATAATTGCAGTTACCGTTTTTGTTTTTTTTTGGCTACTGTACCGGTGCAAAATTTTTTGTATTGTTTTGAAAGGTGTTCATATAGAGGTAAACGTTTGCAAAGATAACAATGTTCTAGGTGTAAGAATAACAAGCCAGGAGTTCGATTTTTTTGTTAATTTTTTTCAGTTGCAATACACTCCTGATTAATGGTTACATGAAATAATTCTAACGCGTGATTTTCTAGTCGAACTTTAGATAAGAACAGTCTTTTAAAAGCTTTCAAATTGCATACAATGTGATTACGGTGCGGACACCGTAGTACCGAGGGGTAAGGCCACTGTGCCATGGCCTTTTCCTCAGACCCTAAAAATAAAACAAGATAACGCAAAACCAAGCAGTTTTAATAGGATGTATAATAAATGCAAAAATAAATCGATCATTGTTTTGGTTTATCTTCTCCCTTCACAAATGTAGTTTTTTTGTTTGTTTTTTTTCCGTAATGTTTTAGAAGCATTTTTATTTTACGATTTCATTTTTCTTACAAGTCTCGTAAAAGTATTATACTAAAACTTGCTCCGAGAATGCGCGAAAACGCACATTTTTTGTGTAATTTTGCAAAAATTTCCCGTGGCATGCCCTGGACCACCCTAGAATGGTCTTGTCTTCAGCACTCTCCATAAACTTAATTTTTGACGTCACAGTCGGACGAAGCTTTGGCCCCCCTCGGAAACTTGTTGCGTACGCCACTGGGTACAGATATTGATTTTGAATGAAAACTCTCTCTTATTTAAAATTTTATTTTTTTGGGGGGGGGGCGCTGAGCAGTCATTATCTAAAGTAATTGCTAAACTAGAAAATTTGGGGTTTAAGTCTTGGTTATCGGTATGTAACGCAGACTTTATTAATGGTCAGTGTTAAATCATAAATTTGTTGCGACTGTGGCCTGTTTGTTGGTGGTGCTAAAAATTCTACTAGATCAGTGTGCTGTAGTAATTTACCCGCCAAAAAGTTTGTCATTATGACTAAGTTAGCTGGTGAATTTTGTAAAAATTTTGGAGTAACGCCGCCAACTGCTCAGAAATCTATGCCATTTCTTGAATAAAAAAATTAAGCATTTTACCCATCATTTGCATGATACACAAACTTTGGAAAATCAAAAATGCTTAGTGTTGTATTATGTATACATCATCAAATATCACAAAATTACCCTGGATACAGAATTTTTTCAGGATTCTAAAGCAGGCAGTAACATTAATTTCCAAATATCTTTAGAAATTTCTTGAGCGGCAACGCATGTGGTCTAAAGTATGCATTCCAAAAACACGATTAACGAAACTAAAAACAAAAACCCTAAAAATATAAAACTAAAATTGAAAATGTTGGTAGGCCTGCAGCCTATTTATTTACTAGATATGCTTGGCATGTCACCAAAGTCGTCTTGTGCAACCCTTTGCCAATTCAAAAAGTCTGTTTCCCTTTAGAAAAACAAGCCGTTAGAAGCTTTTTGACGCGTTAAGCTAACTCATTTCGCTGCAAGACAAGCAGCACCCATGGAAAGTAATCGTTCTACAGCAGAGGAACTTTGTAAGGAGGTGTTGTACTTTATAAATACATCCAAATCTGTCGATTCATTGAATCGTAAAAACGTATATTTTTGGAATTTGTAAAGAAACGATCCCAGCGATGTTGTTGATTTGCGGTAGATTTCAATTTTTTTACCGCAAATTCGCAAATGTTTGCGGTAAGAAATCGGTTCGCAAATTCGCAAACCAAAACCTTGAGTCTCGCAATTTGCGGATTAGCGGACCGATTTGCGGAAGTGCCCAGCACTGATTAAGATGTTAAACTGATGATGCACGTTGGGCAACCGGTTTTGCAAATTATGAAAAAAAATTTGTGATGGTTAAATACGAATGGTTTTGTGGCTGCCTTTTGAGCTTGTGGTCAAAATTAAAACTGTGAAATCCGAGCAAAATGGGTGCAATTGCAAAGCATTGTTTTGCTGCAATTGCAAAGCATTGTTTTAAAGTTAAGTCTTTCGTTCTTTTAAGTGGCAAATTTATTTTTAATTTTGAGACCAGTAACTATCTCAGTATCCCTTTAATTGCTTCGCTTAGGAATTCAATTTATCATTTGGAAAGCAACATTTACCCTTAATTGCTTCAACTAATTGCTGCATTGCCATGAGCATTTAAATTTACTTTCGTTTTTTCATGTCTGCGTTCTTTAAGCAGGACTTATTAGTTTCGTCCTCCATTGCTATTTCGAAACAACAATTTATAGCAAAATATTCTAAATTTAAGTACTTATTATTTGATTTCGGTTAAGAACTGACCTTCACAATTATTCATAACTGGCAGCTGATATCTGCTTTAAGATTTACTTGAAAACTTAATTTAGTTGATCGGTTATTGGGACTTCGTGCGAGCGCGTAGTACCATTGGTTTTGTTCGCGTATATTGGTAGATGAGGATTGATTTGCTTATAACTAGCAAACGGTAAAACCTAGAAAGTTGAAATTTGGATTCAACATAACAAATAATCAAAGCGTCTTGTGTGCCAATTTCGGGGTTCCTAGGTCACGTGATCGTGAATTGAGACACAAAAAAACATAAAAAAACGGTAATTTTTGGCTTCAGAAGTTATTAAATCGCTTATAATTCTAAAACCACTTAACGTGCAAAGCTAAAATTTGGACAAAATGTGTGTGCTTAAAAATGCTTTATGCAAACCAAGTTTGAGGGCGCCCGGTCACGTGACCAAAATTTTACAGGCCAAAAGTGGGCAGAAAGTGGACGATTTTGAACCGATATATCTCGGTAATTACCGATATTGATGAAAAATGATTTGTGATTTTTGAGCACACTATCAACTGAATTTCTTTAGGTTATGTTCGTTTACCCCAACTTGAATACTATTTTTCTTCTTTTTTGTTTTTTTTCTTACTTTTTTTCTTTTTTCTTATTCTTCTCTGGCTATCTACTTTTAAACCGCTAAACGCACTTTAATTAAAGTTTGAGCGATTGAAGATATCAGGGAGGACTAGTGTCCGACTGAAATTGGGGGTGCCAAGTTAGGGGAGTCCCCCTCAAATGGGTCCTCCAAAATTTTGAACTGTTAACCCGTTGGAGCTAGATGAATCAAATTTTCGGAATGGGTAGATATTAGAAATAAACTAAACCTAACAAAAATTGGAGGGAGCCACAATGGGGGGTTTCACCCCAAACGGACCCTTCAAAATTCAAACTTTTTACCCTTTTAAGCAAGATACTTGAAATTTTTAAGGTAAGTAAATATAAAGGAAAGATAGAATTTGACAAAATTTGGGGGTACCGAAATGGGGGGTCCCTTCCAAACGAGGCCGAAAAAATTCAAACTTTTTAACCACTTATGCCAGACACATGAAAATTTCAGAATAGGCGAATATTACAAAAAGATCAAATTTGACAAAGTTTGGGGGTATCAAAATGTGGGGTTCCCCTCAAACGAACCGCCAAAATTATGAACTTTTAAACCATTAAAGCAGGTGATTAGGTACGGTACGGTATGGAATGATTTTCTGTACTCCGTACTTCCAAAAAAGTATCGTACCGTAATTCCGTACCTCGCTAAAATACTGTACGTAACAGTACGGTAAGGACAGGGGTGCCGAAACCCGGGGGGATGGGGGGATATATCCCCCCAATAATTTGACTGTATCCCCCTCAATAATTTGAGTATGGTCTACACAGCAGCGTAGCCAGGGGGGCTGTAGCCCCCCCACATTGGCATTTGAGACCGTTAAATGCACTAGAGTGAACTAAAGAGTGATTTAAAACATTGTTTGAAACATATTTGTTGAAATTTGTTGAAAATAAAAGTGGGGGGCTAATTTGTTGAAAATAAAACTAACAAATAAAAACTTTGAAAAATGGTCAAAAATACGCAATCAAATTTGATCACAAGTGTAAAAATGCTAAACATAGGTGTCACCAACAAATATACTATAAACTAAGGAATGGGGGGGGGGGGGGGGGGCTTTCAGTATTGTTAATTACCAATTTCTCTCAAATCTCTTTTCATTAGCCCCCCTCCACTTATTTTTCTCTATAAACTGTATACGAAATGGATTACTTCTTGTGAGATTTATTGAACTATTCGATTTTATAATTTACCAGCATCTGAATAAGATAACTAAAATTTTACCTTTAGCCACCTCCCGAATAGCACAATTATGCAACCAGTTTAATCATGTTTGCGCAGCCAATTTCTAAGTCACGTTTTAAAGCATTATTTTTTTATCAAAATAGCTCTAAAATTAAATTATTTTTGCAAAAAAATGCAAAATTTTCGAACGCTAGGGGCTCCGCCCCCAGACCCCAGAGCCTTCGGCGGCTGGGGGCAAAGGCCCGGTGTAGCCTCCGGCAGCTGGGGCAAAGCCCCCAGACCCCCAAAACAGCCCCCCCTTTGCGAATTTCTGGCTATGCGCCTGGGTCTACATCTGCATCCCACCCGATACTTTGACTCTGGTGTGCATCTGAGCGCAGGTCTCTACTTGAATTCGGGGAAAAAAGTGCTCCAATTTTGGTGAAGACTTTTTTTTTAGTCTTCACCTGAACTCGTGGAAAAAAAGTGTTCCATTTTTGTCGAAGACCTTTTTTTTGGTCTTCACTTAACTTGCTCACCCGAAAAAAATCGTGGTCGAGGTTCATCCTCCCCAATGTTGAAAATAGGGCAAAAATAGGGTAAAATTGCAAATTATCCCCCCCAATGCTCATCATAGATCGGCACCCCTGGGTAAGGAATTTTTTCCGTACCGTAATACCGTACCTTTCCGTACTAATTAATTTACTGAATATTGATTTCTTCCTACGCAATAGCAAACAAGAGGTTTTACAATTAGATAATTTTATTTTTTCCTCAAAAAATTCGTGCTCTCACCGAACTAGTTACGGTACTTAGTATTAACATTAAATGATTAAAGTGAATAACATCAGCTCGATGACGATAATAAACATCATACTTTCGCTTTATCCGCAGCAATTCAAAGCAGCAAGCCAGAGGCGTTGCTGAGAATGGTGGCACCCGGGCGGGATTTCGCGGTGACACCCAGAGCTGGTGTCGTGGTGTCACCCTTTGCCATGTGACGCTTCCGCAGTAGTAACCGACTTAGGTGAAGATTAAGTCCAAATGCGGATGGAGACAAAAAAAAAGATCTTCAACGTAAATTAGCGCAGATTTCGGTCCAAATGCGGATGGAGACCAAAATAAAAAAACGGTCTTTACGACAAACCGGTAGAATTTTCGGCCGGATTATGGTTTTACATCATAATATGGTGTCACCCCAAAATGGTGACACCCGGGGCGAACCGCCCCCCTCGCAACGCCACTGCAGCAAGCGTTATGGTTTTATCTACTCATCTCTATTGTCCCGCTTCAGTATCCTACAAATGGCTAAAGTGTTCGCCGCTTTTGTGACATCGTTTCAATAAATAGATTAAAATTTTTGTTTTATGTCATAAAACTTAGCCTTTAGTGGGACATGGAACCCTGGAAAATCAGCACAAATTGTAAAATAATTAAGTAAAAGCTCGATCATAAACCGTGGAACTAACACCGATAATAACTAATAAACGACCGAATTGAAAAGTATTGTCTGTTTTTAATATAGTTCAAAAATATGGCAAGCAAAAGGTTTGTGTGTTACATCGCTGAAACATTATTGCCTTGATTATGTCGCCTTTTACTCTAAGCTTCAAGTCATTTAGAATGTATCTTTAGAAAGGGCTGTTGAAAATCATTTAGAAAGGGCTAATGAAAAGAGATTTGAGAGGAATGATTGGTAATTAACTAATACTGAATAGCCCCCCCCCCCCCTATTCCTAATTAAGTTTATAGTATATTTGTTGATGACACCTATGTTTAGCATTTTTACACTAGTGATCAAATTAGATTGCTTGCTTTCGGCCATTTTTCAAAGTTTTCATGAAGTTGTGAGTTTTATTTTTGACAAATTAGCCCCCCCCCTGAATATATGTTTCAAAAGGTGTTTTAAATCACTATTTTAGTCCACTCCAGTGCATTAAACAGTCTCAAAAGAGCTAAAAGCGTGCTATTAGTCTTATTCTGCATTTTCGTCGACATGCCAATGGGGGGGGGGGGCTATAGCCTCCCCAGCCCCCACCCCCCTGGCTACGCTACTGCTCTCACTGGGTTCTTCAATGTACAATAATTTATAATTAGCTATAACTCTCAGTCTACATGTATTATTATCAGATAGTATTATTATCAGATAGTTCTTCATTTAGCATGCCTCCTGCTTACGCTAACGTCTACCTGATCAAATAATGGCACTACTGTAATAAATATTCTTATTTCGTCTTGCAAAGCACAATTATTGTTAGTTGGTTATGTCACAAAACTTTTGTTGAAATTCTGTAGTATACGTTAAGATCGCAATTCAAAACATGATTGTTATGTCACAAAACTTTTGTTGAAATTCTGTAGTGTACGTTAAGATCGCAATTCAAAACATGATTGTTACGTCATAAAATCATACAAAGTTTACGTCAAGAAAACTCCGTTGTGGTCAAACTTGTACAAAAATTGGTACGTAACACATGTACCCGTGTTTCCCCGATAATAAGACCTACCCGTAAAATAAGACCTAGCGTGATTTTTGAGGATGATTTTAATGTAAGCCCTACCCTTAAAATAAGCCGTAGTTGAGAGCGGCAGAAAGACGAAAGAGTCAAACATTCTCTGTTCTTGAATAAATTGTTGTTAATGAGTTTCTGAATAAAAAACATGTTAATGGCAAGTAAATGTAGATCTTTTTTCGTAATTTCTGTTTATTTAAAATGTCCTAATTTTTACTTTGTAACTTCATTTTTTGATATATCAAAATAATACATCCCCCGAAAATAAGCCCTAGTGCCATATTTTGGAGTAAAAATTAATATAAGCCCTGTCTTATTTTCAGGGAAACACGGTAGTATATTCAATGCAATAATTTCTGCAAAGTCAAAACCAAATTTTTTGTCTTTGAAACTTTATGTACGAAAAGAGTACGGTACGGTACAGAAAAAATAATACCGTATTTTCGTACCGTACCGTAGTTTACTAGAAAATACCGTACGTAATTCCGTACCGTACTTTTCAAAACTCAACCGTACCGTATTTCCGTACCGTACTCAAGTCCCTGCATTAAAGCTAGATAAATCAAATTTTTGGAGTGGGTAGATATTGAAAGCAAACCAAACAACACAAAAATTGTTGGTTCCAAAATTGGGGGTTACCCCCAAACGGAGACCTCCAAAATTCAAACTTTTTACCCTTCAAAGCTGGACACATAAAGTTTTTAAGGTAAGTAAATTTTAAAGAAACATAACATTTAAAACAATTTGAGTAGTACCAAAATGGGGGGTCCCCCTTAAATAGGGCCGCCAAAAATCAAACTTTCTAATCAAAATGGGGTGTACCCCTCAAACGGGGTCGCCAAAATTCCAACTTTTTAACCACTTATGCTAGACACGTGAAATTTTCGGGATATGCAAATATGAAGAAAAGATAAAATTTGACGAAATTTGGGGGTACCAAAATGGAGGAATCCTCTTCAAACCAGGACGCCAAAACTCAAAATTTAACTACTTACGCTGGACTGATGAAATTTTCGGGATAGTCAAAATGAAGATAAGATAAAATTTGGGGGTACCAAAATGAAGGGATCCCCCTCAAACAAGGACGCCAAAATTCAAAACAACCACTCACCCTAGACTGATGAAATTTTTAGAATAGGCAAATATGAAAAGATAAAGTTTGACAAAATTTGGGAGTACCGCAATTGGGGTCCCTCTCAAATGAAGATGCCAAAATTCACACTTTTTACTTGTGTAAGTTAGACACATCACAATTTCAAGGATGGATACATAAGCAAGTATTAAAGAAAGATAAAATTTGACAAAAAGTTTGTAGTACCAAAACGGGAGTCCTTCAGAATTTAAACTTTTCAACCATTCAAGCTAGACATATGAAACTTTCAGAATAGGTAAATATAAAAGAAAGATGAAATCAGAATAGATAAATAAAATACCGCATATACTCGCCGATAGGTCGCGCCACCGTACAGGTAGCACTATTAGTTGTGTGTTAAGAAAAGTTTAATTTAGAGTTGACTCGCACATAAGTCGCACTGAAAATCTAGGTAGTTAAAAGGCCCTTTTTCTAGCTTTTTTGCACAGATAACTTCAAAACTTAAAATAAATTTTCGAAGTTATCTGTGCGAAAATTAAAATAAACTTCGAAAATTAAAATAAATTAAAAACAGATAACTTCGAAATCGAAAATTAAAATCGCAAAACCATTTTTTCTCAACAAAGCGGGAAAATCCAACGCACGCTGAGCGGTCGCATGTGCGTGTACGCTCATGAAACTGTCTCGCATTGGTATGTGCGGGTACAAGCGCATGCACCCGTATTCGATAGAACCACAGTGGCAATAGCACATTTCCACTACAATTCGTGTCTATAACGGCTTATTAGCCGGAAAATACGGTACTTGCAATAGCCGAAAACTTACGATTTTGTTCCGACTTGGTGACGATTTGTTGTTACAAGTTTTATTCGATTTGATACGACTTGTTGCACTTATGTCGAGCGGATTGGTCGCACCTATATTTAAAAAAAAAAATGTATAAGGAAAAAGTTGCGACCTATCCGCGAGTATATACTGTATCACTAATTTGAAGTGCCACAATTAGAGAATCCTCCTCCGACGGCCCTTCAAAAGCTTTAACCACTCATGCTAGACCAAAAAACGAGGATCTCATACTAATAGGGGTGCTCCAGTTGTGTTGGCACCTCCCCCCACTAGCTACGAATGCTAAACAAACTAAATCTATTGGATAAGCTAATATGAATCAAAGATTAAAGATAACAAATTTAATTGGCCACATTGAGGAGACCATGCCAAATGGGCTCCTTAAAATTTCAAAATTTTTATTACGAAGTACTCCAGCTAGACATAATCAAAGAGTATCGGTAAGCTAATATAAGAAAAGGTAAAACATGCCAAACTTGGCAATGCCATGTTGGACGATTAGCCCTTAAATGGACCTTCAAACTGTACGTTAAATTCTCACAATGAATTGGTATCACAGAAAAGTAGAAAAGTAAAACCTATGGGATTACTGCAACATTTAACACGTTGAAGTACCTGAGCTTAATGGTTTTGTTAGATTTAAGCTGTATTTATGGCCGAGTATTTTGACTTAACTGTCACTGAAGACGTTGGAAAAATCTTCTTGCTGTTCAAAGTTTTTGAGCAATTTTATCAAGAAAGCTTTTGTGCTGAATAATGGATGTAATACAATACACTGTACAATATCTAATATGTTGGCCGCTGGGTCGCACTGCTAAATAGCGTTCTCAGAATAAGAATGGTAGTAAACTGCGTGCTTATTTTTGGCCGTGGATAGTGTTAAGTGTGGCTGATGTAATAAAGTCGCTGGAATTTTAAAGATGGCTCTATGTCATTTCATAACCAGATGGGAGTTTGCCAGCAAACCCAGTGAACGACCGACGCGTAGCTAATGCTGTGACGCTCAAAAGTACTTTTTGTCTACCGTAAAATCAGCAATTATTCAAAAATATCTGATTATGGAACCTCCACAAAAGTAGAGTCAAAATATTTGTCAGTTAAATATCTCCTGATATCATAAAACACTGGCACCCTACCTTGGGCCATTCAAAAATTTGATTTTTGGGGGTCCATTTGGGGGGGCCCGGGGGGTGGGGGGTACCCCCAAACTAGGTCCAAATATTTTTCTGTTAAACATTTACTGATATCAAAACAAACTGACACTCTAAGTTAAGTCGTTCAAAAAATTGATTTTTGGGGGGGTCCTCGGGGGGGTGGCACCTCCAAACTATGTCAAAATATTTGTCTGTTAAATATCTACTGATTTCACAAAAAAGTAGCACTCTAGCTTGAGCCGTTCAAAAAATGGATTTATTTGGGTCCCCATTTTGGGGGGGTTCCCGGTGAAGTTGTCCCAAAAACTTTCGGGAGAAAAAATTGGGTTGGCAGCTCAACAACTTTACACAAAAATTAGATTTCGATGTTTTGTGGTTTTGGAGAAGAGGAACGTACAAAAATTAGGAAGAAAAAAAAGGAAAAAAAAGAAAAAAAACCTCATCGCGGCCAAAAGTGGGTTGGTTGGGATGAAAGGGTATCTTAAGACATACAACCATATGAAATATTTTTTGCCGTACTTAAGCCGTTTTTGACTTAGACCGCTTTTTACGCCAAACTTGCGAGGCGGTTTTGGATTCTAAAACCAAAGTCACGTGACCTATTGCCTCGAAATTTGGTGCAAACATGTAACTCTCTAATCTCAAACTGCTGTCAAAATTTCATGTAGCTAGACCTAACCGTTCTGGAGTTATAAGCAAAAGTTTGAAATATCGCACTCGTTAGTTGGAAAATGGCCGAGTAAAAACCAAGGAACACTCGACGCGAGCGTCGGTCGTTCCAATAAAGAGAAAAACTGTTACGAACTCCTAATAGCTTTTTGATTGACGTTACTTGATTATTTTGATAACTTTTTGAGACCTATTAACATTGAGAGCGAATGACCTCCAAGTTGTTAGAATGAACTGAAAAGAGCGCAATGTGCGAAAGAAGTGGATGATTTTTGGTAAATAGTTGTTCAAGTTGAACATTATCCCTGGTGTTCTGGAAAGCATAGAGTTGAATAAATTATAAGTTTTCAATGTGAAGTCATCGTAAAGTTAGACTCTGTAATATCACTTATAAATTTATAAGAATTTGATTTTTTGTTTCTAAATTTTGTTTGTGTACGTATCTCTTTCCATGCTAATTGCTTAGGCAGACATTGTTTAATTTAATTCTTTGATTTTGAGAAAAATTTGTCGAACTGTTCATACATGTGCTGGTATAAAATTCGTCTTAAAAAAATATTGCAGTTGGCTAGTTAGGGTGTAGATTTGATACTTGGAATAGTGTGTCAAATTTCTGGTCAAGATAATGTAAGCTGCAAAATCCAAAAATCATATTGGCATTTTCAGATCAAAAGTTTTTATTTCTGTGTTTCAATTGGAGCAAAGGTTATAGTCGAAGTATTTGTTTTAGCGAGGGTTTAATTTGTAACCGCAATTTTAACAATTGCGCTGCTAAGCGAAAATTCAACTAACTCCTTAAAAATTGAAACGATATCTGATAGATATTTATAGATGCCTTTTCTAGACATTTAAATTTTGAAAGCCGTTAAACACAAACTTGACTAAGTTTATGGAACGTTATGAAATTCGAAAGCGATGTATTTCAGATGTGATTATCAACAACTATAAACACGCTTAGCGCAATTGTGAAGTGCTTTAGTTCAGTAAGTTGAATACTTTGCCGAAGTCCCCATATCGCTAGCGATGTCATATTCTAGTTAATAAGCTCGCTTTGTTTGCTGGGTAGTAAGATGGAATATGACTGCTTAAAAGGGCATAAAGTTAACTTTTAAGGTCGTTAAAAACGGTTTTATTGCGTCCTTCGCATATACATTTGTTGGTTTGTGTGTCTTAACAATCGTGTCATTTTTTTGATGTATCGATTACGATGGATGTAAAGTTGGCCGATAATGCTCTTTATGCTCTCCTATAGTACGGCGATAGCTCATTTTGGGAGAGCGTCGGGCTCGTGATCGGAAGTCGCTGCTTCTTTGTTCGATTCCCAAACAAGCAATGCGTCGTTGAGTGCTCGGAAAGACATTTTACGCTTGTTTCCCATTGGGGTCATGCATTCGACCGTTTGTGGTGGCCCTGCCTGATGAAAGACTTGCAGACAGAACCCAAACTATAATGAGCGTTGGTGAGGTTCGACAGAGTGAGAATGCTTGGTTACGCGTGAAACTTATTTACGTGGGAACAGCTAACTAATGAAGTCCATAATGAGCGATTTGCTGGAATACCAAGTTGTTTTTGTGTGTTTTTAGACCTGGAAGAAATCTGCTATCCAGCCGAGTATATTCCACCATCACCGGGCATGACCAACGTCCATAGAAGATCATCAAAGCATCGTGTTTCTTACAAGTAAGTTTAACATCAAAATTCGATATAGCTCTTCCGATGCTGAAATAGAACTATTTTTTGTGTTTTTGTCGCAGTTTGTTACGTTTGGTGACAGTTGAGCCTCGGAAGAAAAGGCAACAGTTTTATAGGGTTTCATATTGTGATTCATTTATTTTTATGGCGTTGAGAAGAAGGTAGATCAACGAGCTCACGCGCTCGTCAGTCGCACAGCGTTTTTATATCTTTTATTTTTGTTAATTTTTGTCAGCGAATAACTTCGTCGTACTCTTTCTTAATTGCCCGTTCTTCTTTGGGGTTGTGATTTTGTAGGAGCAGCAATTTAATATAGAGCTGCCATATATCATGATCTTCCTTCTCTTCATTCCGTTTTGCTCTTCTTCTTTCGTATATTCACGAAGTGAGATATTAAAACTCATCGTTCTTGAGGTATTCCAGCAAGTCTTCGATGTTGGTGTCGGAGATGTTGTAAGGTGGTTTTAATAATAGGACATTTGGCAATAATATGTCTTGCAGTTTGGATGAAGCCACACTCACATTCGCTAGATGTCATCAAATCCAGCCATGTTCGATTTAAAGCGACAGACTCCAGTGCGAAACCGATTTAGCTGTGTTGAAATTGTCCATGCTTTCTTGGGGTAATGACTTTTTTCCGGTTTTGAAGTCAGTTTTTTAATGTACAATATGTGCTTGTGGCATTATGTCATTTTGATCAAGTTGCTCGACATATGGTCGTAATAGTCGCCTTGATTTTAGTTCGGTTGCAGTTTGTTGTTTGTATAATGCGTGATGTAAACGATGGTCGCTCACAAATGTAATCTTCTCGTATTTAAGTCCTAATGTTATTTCGGGCCCGGTCATTAATGTATTTCAAACGAGAGTGGGAGTGGTGCTACCTGATCCCTTATCGAGGAATAGCGGCGCAGAGACTCAACGGTTGGGCCACCCAAAGTTTCTTGGCATCACCATTCTTAACCGTCGGTTTCTTGATCGTCTTTCGGGGCAGGGCCTTTTCTGCTCCTCCTACTACAAGTTAACGCAATTTAAGTTTGTTTGGGTGCTTTGTTTTGAGGCATTCTGCGTACATGACCAAGCCATCGCGGAAGTTTTGATTTGTAGAAGTAGCGGCTCGAGTTTGAGAGTTTTTAATAGAAAAGTAGCTTACAAATATGGTGCAGAACAACCGAATCTTTGTTCCTCATGAAATTTTATCTGGAACGTTTGCATTTGTTCTCATAAATTTGATTCTACAAGAAATGAAACTCTGCTAAAAGAGAGTTGAAACTTCGATTTTGTATTGAAACTTGCAAACGAAAACTGAAACTAAAAGTTTCCAGCTTGATGCCAGTGTTCCTAAAAAAGAAGTGCTGCCTCGTAGCTACTACACGGAACCGCGCACAAGCACCGCACGGTTCTCAATTTAGTTGAGATTTTTGATTTTTCAAATTAAAATAGCACTTTGAAATTAAAGGCTGCAGTTCATATACAAAAGCTGTTTTACAGCAGCTGTTTAAACTTAACACAATTGCGCTAGGACGCAGTGCACAAAAAAAATTATCATTGGCTGCTATTATTATTGTTCGCGATGCCCATCTCCGTATCACTGCGCTGGGTGACCCAAATTCTTTCTAAGGATTGCGAATCGTTTGCACTGCTATCGCAATTTGACCAGTTTAGGAAATAAACACCAGACGTTCCGAATCAAACACATCTCCACTGGCGGATGTGTTAACTCCTCTATCTACGGTCGGTGTTCGTACAGTAAAATATGCGTTACGGGTTATTCACCTTCGTCGTAATGGATTCACAACAACTGACCGCTCACTAACCCTAAACTAAATATTTGCGGTCAGTTTGCGGCGGTCACTTGATTTGGTTGTGTAATACATACGTTGTAATCAAGTTACAATAATGTTCAAAGTGAAAAGCTTATTCCTTTCAAAATATCCCAATCAATTACCGTAATCGATTTTCAACACACAGCTCTTTATAGTGAACTTAATGAGTGTGTTTTGAGTGAGATGATAAAAGTTTTGCTACAGCTCTCTTTTATTTTTCGGAATTTCCAATGCAATAATTAAAAGGATTGGTTTGGGAACGGAAGTGGACAAAATTCGTGTTCCAACATGCTACGTAATATCCTATGTTGCATGTAATAAGTAGAATAGCTTTTCGTGAAGTTGCGAGTAGGCATTATGAGTACTCCGGTAGTGCTGCTATTGTGACAAAATAGTAGGTAGTTATCGTCTCTTGACCATTTGACGCGACTTTAATTAGAGTGCTAGATTTTCATTCGCAAACTTACATTGGCCGGAGGAGAGCGAAGGGACCTTTTTTTGCTGTCTTGGGAGTCAATCTGCTGGTTGTTTACCACACACTGTGGAGGCTTCACACTGTCCCTTTTTATTGCTACGCTATTATATACATATTTTCTTCAGTCTTTGGCTTGACCCGACTGGAAATCGAACCCGAGTTTATCGTTTCAGAAGCAGACGCTCTATCCACTCAAGCACTTACCTGTGACGACGGGTTTTACACGAGATCTTGTAATGCCTAGAAGCGTATAACTATTCCGCGTACGAACTTCCTCGACGTTCGATACAGTGTAGTAATTACGTTCTTGGAAAAATGTTAAACCTATTTTTTGCATTGGCACCCAGCTATCATCCGGTTGGGAGTGTAAACTTGCCGAAAGGCTTGCAAGTAAAAGCTCATAAAATGCTCTGTGCTTATTGGAACACTCGGCCATTTTCCAACTAAGGAGTGCGAAATTTCAAACTTTTGCTTATAAACTCGAGAACAGTTAGGTCTAGCTACATGAAATTTTGACAGCAGTTTGAGATTAATGAGTTATATGTTTGCACCAAATTTCGAGGCAACCAGTCACCTGACTTTTGTTTTAGAACCCGAAAACCGCTGCGCAAGTTTGGCGTAAAAAGCGGTCTAAGTCAAAAACGGCTTAAGTACGGCAAAAAGTACTTCATATGGTTTTATTTTTTTTTCCTTTTTTTTCCAAATTTTTGTACGCTCTTCTTCTAAACCACAAAACATCGAAATCTAATTTTTGTGTAAAGTTGTTGAGCTGCCAACCCAATTTTTTCTCCCGAAATTTTTTGGAGCAACTTCACCGGGAACCCCCCAAAATGGGGCCCCAAAACATCAATTTTTTGAACGGCTCAAGCTCGGGTGCCAGTCTGTTTTGATATCAGCAGATATTTAACAAATATTTTGGCAGAGTTTGGGGTAGCCACCCCCCCAAATGGACCCCCCAAAAAATAAATTTTTTGAACGGCTTAACTTAGAGTGCCAGTGTTTTATGATATCAGCAGATTTTTAAGAGACAAATATTTTGACATAGTTTGGGGGTTTCACCCCCCCTGGGACCCCCAAAAATCAATTTTTTCTACGGCTCTACTTATGGTGCCAGTTTGTTTTGATATCAGCAGATATTTAAGAGACAAACACTTTGACGTAGTTTGGGGGTGCCACCTCCCCGGGGACTCCCCCAAATGGACTCCCATAAATGGACCCCACAAAAATCCATTTTTTCTACGGCTCTACTTAGGGTGCCAGTGTTTTATGATATCAGCAGATATTTAACAAACAAATATTTTGACATGGTTTGGGGGTGCCACCCCCCCAGGAATCCCCCAAATGGACCCCCAAAAATCAAATTTTTGAATGGCTCAAGCTAGAGTGCCAGTGTTTTATGATATCAGGAGATATTTAACTGACAAATATTTGACTCTACTTTTGTGGAGGTTCCATAATCAGATATTTTTAAATAATTGCTGATTTTACGGTAGACAAAAAGTACTTTTGAGCGTCACAGCATTAGCTGCGCGTCGGTCGTTCACTGGGTTTGCTGGCAAACTCCCATCTAGTTCACATTTGAAAATGAAAAAAAATTGGTTGTAGTTTATGGCATCCTAGTTGTTCAGATGTAACTGATGACAAAACAAATTCGTATGCCGAAGTACCGCTTCAGTACTTTCTGTATGCATAAGACTTGAGTTCTCAATAAAACGGGTGTGTTGAACTTAGCACTGTAGAATTTTGTAGAATCTAAGGACGAATAAACATTACATTAGTGTCATAGGTGCTTATTCTTATGATTGTTAGTATAAGATCGACTTCTTATGCTCGTGTGTTTAATATGATGACGATGTGCTAATCCGCAGAAATGCTTCGTAAATAGTCGTCTGCAGTGAGAAAGAAGTCGGCAAGTAATTTCTCTTTGATCACAACTTGTATTGGTGGTGAATATTTTGTTTCAAATTTGGAAATTGAGAATACACAAAACTTCACGAGAGTGTTATGCAGGTTTTTAATCAAATCGTAAAACTAATTACAAATAGCTTAATTTTCAACCAAACAGTCTTTTTGCTCGAAAGTTGCTAAAAAACTCCTTTCAGCGATGCTTCTAGGCAGGCATGTAAGTACTAAATAGCCTTGATTTTGAGGACTTTAGATCTGCCAGTATTTCGAAATTCCGAAAATGAATCTCAAAGATAGATACATAATGTATGAAATTTTGATAATCATTCATTTTGGCCTACGAAGGACTACCAGAGCGGCAGCTGCAGAAGAGAATCGTTAGAACGACGAATATAATTAACGAGCCTTGCAAAAAAGTAAAATTTTGACAAGATTCGAACCGAGAATGAAATATCGACCCACTGCTCTTGCTAATGGGAGTAACTATAGGATAATGGGAGTGACTGTTTACCGAAAATTTTTAAGTTAAAGAGAATAAATCAAAAATAAGGAATATTCATTCGGGATTTTTTCATTCGCTTTTTTAAGGGTAAAGATCAAAGGCGTCGGCAAGGGGGGGCCATGGCCCCCTGGATTTTCACACACTCTCTCGTAAACAGGAGCGCACCCAGAAAATTTTAAAGGAGGGTTCAATTTTTCAAAAAGAAACCAGACCCAATTTCAATTAAATTACAGGGTGTTTCAAAATAGTTGACCCCATTCTAAATACCCATATCTCGGAAACTACTTGATGGATCATAATGAAACTTAATACACTTTATGTTGAAGGTCATAAGTTTTATTGGCTAAATTTACAAAGAAAAGTACAAATATTTGTTGGTTCTATGACATATTTTCATAAATCTTCAATATGAGCGCCGCCTGTGACTCAGCACAAGTTGAGTCGGTATTCGTGGTGGCCATTTCACCACGGTCACCCCACCTTTCTCCGTGTGATTTTTTCCTCTGGGGTTATGTGAAAGGACTAGTCTTTGTACTTCCTCTTCCAGCTAGCATTGAAGAAATAAAACAGAGAATTACAGCTGCACTGGAAACTGTTACCGAAGACATGCTACAGCGAGTTTGGCACGAGCTCAAATACCGACTCAACGTGTGCAGAGTCACAGGCGGCGCTCATATTGAAGATTTATGAAAATATGTCATAGAACCAACAAATATTTGTACTTTTCTTTGTAAATTTAGCCAATAAAACTTATGACCTTCAACATAAAGTGTATTAAGTTTCATTATGATCCATCAAGTAGTTTCCGAGATATGGGTATTTAGAATGGGGTCAACCATTTTGGAACACCCTGTATTTTAAACATTAATGAAAATGCACGGTATTATAGTCAAGCAGGGTTTCGCAGTAATCTGGTAGTAGTTGCATTTTATTAAAACATTTGTGTATTCAAAACCCCTTTAAAACGATTTGGAAAGTTGTTGGTTGTGAAGATTGTGTGCGAGAGAACAAGTTACCACAATGGGCGAAGCCCCCAGCCGCTGTGCAATTCTTGAAATTTTTTTCTGAAAAAAACTGCGCTTATATCGCCATTTGAATGACATTTTGAACAAAATGACATGTATGGGGGCCTGGGGGCGAATTTTTTGCAATTTTTTTCGAAAAAACAGCCATTTCAACGCCATTTGGTAAACATTTTGAACGTTTTTCGAGCAATTAGAAAATATGCTAAGTTAGGAAGATTTCGAAGAGTTTGAAAGAATTTGTGGTTGCTCAGTCCAATCAGCCCCTGCATACTTACTTGTCAAGTCCAAAATACGTTTAAATGCTGAAAGATCGCATTTTTGGCTTAAATCTCTTAAGTGAATTTGTTTTTAAATTCAAAAATTTGTTAGTGATGCAGAATTTCAAAATAGTTTTTAATAGCATCGGAGATATAATTCCACTCTCTGAGAAATGGGTAGCCATGAAAAAGGCTGTTTTAGATAAAAGGTTTTTGTCCAGGTTTTTTCACGAATCTATGCTGGAATGTAGAAAAGTCAAAATGAGGTGGTATAAGCTTACATAAAGATTGATTGCATTGAAATAGACAATCGGTTGTTATTATGATGCATAATGCAGCAAAAATTACCTAAAATGTTATGAAATTAATGCAAAAATATAGAAAAAATAATTTGAAAATGATAGCGCCGTCGCTATTGAAAGCTGTTTTTAAATTCCTAAATACGTTTGCAGATTAAAAATTTCAACGTTTGAATGTAATTTTGTAGGGGATTTGATCTTCAAACAGCGGATTTGTTTACTTTTTTTTTGCATTTGGCTTAGTAGTTTTTTTTTTGCACAAGTTTTTCCCTAAATGGCCGTCTGTCTCTTTTTAGTGTCAAGCTCTGTGCTTCTCAGAAGTTTGTGATGGGGTATATTGCTGTATATCTATTATTCAATGTCTATGGATATATCAAATACACATAGTTTCGCAATGTTTCTGTCAGCGATATTGTTGGTGAAATAAATGCTAAAATCTCAATTGCTTGGTAAATATCGCGCTGTTCGTGCGGGATCAAATTACGGCTCTAAAACAACATCTTAAATGATCAATAACAACTAAACAGATTATGTAGTTAAAAGTAAATATAGCACAGTGTTACAAACTGTGTTATATCAACAACATGATGTTGCTTTTTGAGTTCCAAAAGGGGGAGGTTTCGACCCCCGAAACCCCCCCCCGGGTGCGCCACTGCTCTTAAACCTCCCAAATTTCAAAAATTCTTCCATTTTTAGTAGTTAATACTGGCTCTATTCTTATTGGCCCCCCTGAAAATTTTTCTGCCGACGCCTATGATGAAGATTAGGGTTTGGGTTTTGGTTAGTTTTAGAGTTAAGAATTTGAGTTCGGGTTAAATTTGGGTCAGAATTAATGAAAAACTAGACAAAAAATTTCCATGAAATAGTCCTACTCGACTCCTGCAAACGTGGAGTCTTGTCTTGTCAAGCTTGGACTTAGTAAGTTGCAAAGCTGGTGTTGCTTTGAGTTTATTTTTTTAGAATGGAGATCACTAAACCAAGCCAGCCCATAAAATTATGTAACACTAAAATCATTTAACTCAATTCAAGAGCGAGAGATGGAATCATATTCCAAGTTTGTTATCTGTTAATAATAATTAGTTACTCAGGCCCGTTTCCACAATAAGTTTTACACAATGACAAACGCATTTTTCCGGCATTACTTTTAGATTCAAACTTTGTACTTGTTCTGCTATCTTCAATAGGTCTGTCATCATTAACCTAAGCGCTATTAAATGGACGACAAGTTGTGTCTTTGTTTGAATTACGGTTATTAGTTGTTTGCCCTTAGAGTTTTGATTATCAATTTAATTAAACATCATTTTGTGACACTATAAAAGCAGTACTGGCATAAGTTGCGTGTTCTGTATAGCCTCAACTAAATTTGAACATGAAATACTTTCTTCTTAAAGTAAACTTTCACTTTAAGTAATTATTTAGAATGGACGATCGAAGTCTAAAAATAAAATTCATATTGTCAACAGGTATGTGCGTCAGTTAGTGAGTTTACAGTTGGTATCAAACTTAACAACGTCGAAGAATTCTACTCCACTGTTTTAAATCGCACTCTATCGAATTTGAGAGCTTAATTAAAATTTATGTCGCCTTAAATCTCACTTGAAGCTTGATTTGAATTTATTCTTCAGAGTGGAAAAACCGGACGATGTGAAAACAGAAGCAGAGCCAAGATAAATTAAGAATATTACTTGAATGAAGTAAAATGTTTCACATTTTCTTGAATCTTTTTTTTTTCTGTTTTTTGAAAAAATTTATTCTTGAAAAAATTTACTTAAATCAACACAGTTACACCATGATCAGGTAGGCGCAGATGTTAGAATTAGGATAAAGAATTTTTAACTAGGATTAGGCTTAGTATTGGAGTCCGGGTTTGGGTTAGGGCTTGGCATTAAGGTTGCACTCTGAATTTTAATCTTATCTGTTTCACCGTGGAATGGCGTAAGCTCGAGAGCAAATTTTGGAATCGGTCGAAAAAGAAGACTTATTTCAGTGCCAACTTTACTGTATATTGACCACAGTATTGCTGGAATGCTTTATCATTCTCTTGAAAATGGTTGAATTTTCATTGGTGAAACCTAGCAAAAACTAGATGGGAGTTTGCCAGCAAACCCAGTGAACGACCGACGCGTAGCTAATGCTGTGACGCTCAAAAGTACTTTTTGTCTACCGTAAAATCAGCAATTATTCAAAAATATCTGATTATGGAACCTCCAGAAAAGTAGAGTCAAAATATTTGTCAGTTAAATATCTCCTAATATCATAACAGACTGGCACTCTAGCTTGAGCCGATCAAAAATTTGATTTTTGGGGGTCCATTTGGGGGATTCCTGGGGGGATGGCACCCCCAAACTATGTCAAAATTTTTGTCTGTGAACTATCTGCTGATATCATAATACACTGGCACCCTATGTTGAGCTATTCAAAAAATTGATTTTTGGGGGTCTATTTGGGGGGGTCCTGGGGAAGATAGCACCCCCAAACTATGTCAAAATATTTGTCTGTTAACTATCTGCTGATATCATAAAACACTGGCACCCTATGTTGAGCCATTCAAAAAATTGATTTTGGAGGGGTCTATTTGGGGGGGTCCTCGGGGGGATGGCACCCCCAAACTATGTCAAAATATTTGTCTGTTAACTATCTGCTGATATCATAATACACTGGCACTCTAAGTTGAGATATTCAAAAAATTGGTTTTTGGGGAGGTCCATTTGGGGGGTCCCCGGGGAAGATGGCACCCCCAAACTATGTCAAAATATTTATTTGTCTGTTAAATATCTGCTGATATCATAAAACACTGGCACCCTAGCTTGAACCATTCAAAAAATTGATTTTTGGGGGGTCTATTTGGGGGGGTCCTCGGGGGATGGCACCCCCAAACTATGTCAAAATATTTGTTGTTAAAGATCTGCTGATATCATAAAACACTGGCACTCTAAGTTGAGACATTCAAAAATTGATTTTTGGGGGGGTCCCCGGGGGGGGTGGGGTGGCACACCCAAACTATGTCAAAATATTTGTCTGTTAAATATCTGCTGATATCACAAAACATTGGCACTCTTAAGTTTAGCCATTCAAAAAATTGATTTTTGGGGGGTCCCTGGGGGAGTGGCACCCCCAAACTTTGTCAAAATATTTGTCTGTTAAATATCGACTGATATCAAATAAAACTAGCACTCTAGCTTGAGCCGTTCAAAAAATTGATTTTTTGGGTTCCTGATGGAGTTGCCCCAAAAACTTTCGGAAGAAAAAATTGCGTTTGCAGCTCAACAACTTTACACAAAAATTAGATTTCGATGTTTTGTGGTTTAGGAGAAGAAGAGCTTATAAAAGTTAGGAAGAAACAAAAGGAAAAAGAAATAAACCTCATCGTGGCCAAAATTGTGTTGGTTGGGATGAAAGGGTATCTTAGGACATACAACCATATGAAATGTTTTTTGCCGTACTTAAGCCGTTTTTGACTGAGACCGTTTTTTACGCCGAACTTTTAGGGCGGTTTTGGATTCTTAAACCAAAGTCACGTGACCTATTGCCTCGAAATTTGGTGCAAACATATAACTCATTAATCTCAAACTGCTGTCAAAATTTCATGTACCTAGACCTAACCGTTCTCGAGTTATAAGCAAAAGTTTGAAATATCGCACTCGTTAGTTGGAAAATGGCCGAGTAAAAACAAAGGAACACGCGACACGAGCGTCGGTCGTTCCAATAACTATTCTGTATTAGTAGCAACATGTGTTCTATCTTGAAGTCGAGTAAATTGTTATGTTTCGCTTCAGTTGTCCTGTTAACGACTTACTTACTTGGCATTAATCATCATTTACTGATGTATCATTTAATCGCAAAATGACGCATTCTACTTTCATTTCACTTGCTAAAGCACAAAGGTAGAGTTGTTAACAGTGCCAGCTCCAGTTATGAATTCGCTGTTGATTAAATGTAATAACAACTTGTGGTGAAGTGGTACGTATTTTAGTGGCAGATTTAAGACTAAAGAGTCGTGAAAACAATAGGTGTCTAAGTAATCCATAAAGAGTCCACAACAACTGACCGCGAATTAACTCCAAGGTTGGCATTCAGTTGGTTCGTTGTCAGTTTGCGGCGGTCAGTTGACTTGATTCGGGCATTTGATGAGAGGTTTTCGGAAGCAGTAGCCACTTGCAGTATTTGCGGTTTATTGTAGAGACAATTGTTCCTACTGAAGTTGAGATATATTTTTGCGTGTTATTGAAAAAATAGAAAAAACGCTCCAAATTAAATACGAATTTTGAAATTTAAGAAGGAAACTGACAATATGTTTTCTCATGTGAGCTTGTCAACGGGCCGATTAATTTGGGCTTGGGGTTAGTTGGCCAAAAAAAAACATTAGAAGTTACGTCCAAGTTTGGCAAGCTTAGTTCAAAACCACTTCGGTTGTGTTTTCGTGAAAGTGGACAATTCTATTTGAATAAGGATTGACGATGTTTGCTTGGAGAGAGAGATTGTACATTTTCTTAAAATTAAAAAGCAAAATAAAATTGCAAGCTCTGATGTATTTACTACTATGATTAAAAGGACCTTGTCTACACTTTATAATCCTGAATTCAGCCGAAAACTTGCATCAAACTTCAGCTCTATGCAAACCCGATTATTAACTCTTCAATGCACGCTCTCTAATCGCTAGTAGTTTAGCAGGTTAATTAAATTAACATTAAAATCTGTTCTACGTTAAAAGTTGTGTTCATTTGAGATTGTGATGGAAAATTATGTCAGTATTAAAGCAAATGTTTATATTTTCAAGTAAGTAATTTAGTTGAATTCAATTTTGCTTTCTACTACCTGTTTAGATTGGATATTTTTGGTTTATTTCCAGTTAGTTATATGCGCTCAATAATTTACGCATAAAGAAACGTTTCAAGGATGTTGAAGTTGGCCTTTTAACATGTTAAATTTCTGCGCTGAAAGCTAGATTTTTGACCAATTGCAGTGTATGCTCCTTCTAATTTAAAGAAGTTCACAATAAGACAAAGACAGACCTCGGAGCTGAATAACGGGACGATGTGAAGAGCTTAGACAAAAAAAAAACAGAGCCAAGATAAAATAAAACATTCTATTTACGAGACGTTTCGACTTAAACTGAAGTCATTATCAATCTATAAAAATCATGACGTTAGAATTGTTGAAAGACCATCAATATAGACCAAAACGATAAACCGGAGGTAGTAGTTAATAACCTGGATGGATCTTCATTTCCACTATATGTATTCAACAGCTGATGTGGCTTGAACATTTTGTAAATACTGTTTAAGTTTTTGTTGTTTTTTTTCTTCCCCTTCCATTCGTTTTTTTTTTCTTTTTTACCATCTTTTGGAATTTATGTCTTTTGCATGTCCTTTTTTTTCACTTGACCTTGCCTCTTTACGATGTCATATTATCAAAATTACTGAATATTTTTGCGTATCACTTAACTACCTTTATGATTTAAATGCAAAAGTGCAAAATTTAGTAAGCACCCTTAATTTCTGAGAGAAATTTTGAAGCTCTGATTTGTTGAAAGTTTTAGTTCTTGAAAATTTTACTGTTTCATAATTGTACTTGATTAGTTCAGTTATTAGTCCTGTCTCTAAACTGTAAGTGAGTTGCTAGTTTGACCCGTAGATCTTTCATTTTAGCGCCAAATTTTATCGGCAGTACATTACAGATTTAAAAAGAGAGATAAGTTTATAAGCAGGCCTTCACTTGGAATTCTAATACCCAAGGTAAGTTTTGTAATTTTTTTTTACCATCGTGGTTAGAGGGTTTTAGTTTTGCCTAACTTCATTAAATTTAGGTTATCTGTGGCAAATTATTATAATGTTTTTCCATTTCTATTTTGGTTTGGTTTTAGATTTTGATTCTTTTAGATTTTACCCTTGACCCGGTTATTAACTACTACCTCCGGTTTATCGTTTTGGTCTATGTTGATGGTCTTTCAACAATTCTAACGTCATGATTTTTATAGATTGATAATGACTAGTTTAAGTCGAAACGTCTCGTAAATAGAATGTTTTATTTTATCTTGACTCTGTTTTTTTTTGTCATAGACAGACCTGTTTTGAAAGTTCGAGGTCGAAAACACTAAATAAATATGTAGCTTAGCATCTAGCATTGAGGTTCAAGGGCAGTTTTGGGCTTGTATTCAAAGACCGAACTTGAAAGCGTTAACAAAAAGAATGCGACTGTATGTAAGCGTACCGCAAGTTGTCATAGCTTTTTTTCATTTAATAATAGTAAAAAATGTTTTTTCCGTGCCTACTTTCTGTGGGAGCTGCTGCTCAGCTTGAGCATGTTTTTTTTTTATCATTTTTTAACTGTTCTTAAAAATTATATTTCTTGACTTTCTCAAGAAGTTCAGCGCCATTGTCGTGTGGCTTTTGTTTTCGCCACTGTGACTTGCAGAGTTGCCACATCTTGGACTTTCCTTGAATTTTGTTTGTAAGTCCTGGAAAATATCTGAAAGACTTTCCTTTGCTTTACCGGAACAGAATAGCAAAGCCACTACCCCGTGAGTTGTGAGAAGCGATAAGAGGAATTTTTTCTCTTTGGTTTTGGAGTGATAATGAAAATTAAAAAGTCCTGTAAAAGTAGCTGCCGGCCAGTTGGCCGAGCGGTAACGCATTCATTTCTGGAGCAGGAGGACTGAGATTCAAATCTTGGGTTGGTCAAATCGGACACGGTGTTGCCAACGGCTCGTCACCGCTGCAACATTTCTTCGAAAGAAGCTGTTTGCCCGGGCGCAATGACGCAGAGATAGGCTCCGCCAACTCGTTACACGCTTCAGCAAGTAGAACGAAAGATTTGATTTGATTTTGTAAAAATAGCCTTAAACAGTCTTGGAAAATGACCTAAAAAGTCCTGAAATTTAATGCTGTAGTTTCTGTGGCAACTCCAGACTTGATTACGTACTGAACCAAACAAATTAATTTGTTTTGTATGTAAAGTCAAATCGTTGGTTAAACAACCGGCAATCCCCTATCGTGAAAAAGCTATTATGCGTGCTGTCATTTACCGCAATGTTTAACACGATTAAAACTATTATTTTGATCGAAAAGTTATTTTTCATCGATTTCCGGGGAAAATTATGCTATTTAGATCCAATTTTTTTGAACCTTATATCAGTGCTCTTCAGCCGTTTTTTACGTGGTATACGTTTTTTAATTTAGCAAGAATTTTGTATACCTTTTAAGTAGTAATGTGTTCACGCTGTCTGTAGATGTGCAGTCTGTGTATGTAACTTCATATTACTTCTAAAAAAGTTGCATAGCAGAATTTCAGCAAATTCTTCTGCAACTGTGAGGTAGCACTTCACTCACTTAATCTGCTTTTTCATTAAGATAATGTTTCATCAGCATCTGAATTCGTACGTAGCCTATCCTGGCTGCCCACTCGAACCTTCAAACCACACACGAGGGCAATTTTTGTACTTGCCATTGTTCCCTTTTCTCAGATTACTCTAATCAAACTCTGACAACAAGGTCACCACAACGAGGATTCTCGACCAGTATCACACTGGCACTGCACTTAGTTCAACTGCATTGCGCTAGCACAGTGCCGTCGCCAAAGCAAAAGAAGTGAGGGGGCACTAGCTGAAAGTGAGGGGGCCTTAAAAAATAGACTGAATTTTGCACATTAAAACTGATCTTGTACAGCTAAAAAATTATGTTCATTTTTAAAAATTCTGCACTCATAAAAAAAGAGACCTAAGGGCGGAAACGTTTCTTAGCTTGTTTCATCTGCGGACCGTGACTTTTAGACACAGGATGTTTATGCGCCGCCGATTATACGCCGGGACTTTTAGTTGCCAGGACTTTTAAGCGCCAAGACTTTTAGGTACCTGGACTTTTAGTCGATGAGACTTTTAGCCGCCAGAGGTAAAAGAAATTTTTTTCCAAAATTAAAAAAAGTATTTTTTTCACTAACAATATTTTTTCCAAAAAAAAGTTTTTCAAACAAAAAAATATTACTTCGATTAAAATGTTAATATTTTCGAGGCTTTTCATTTGACACTTCTCAAGAGGAATCGTCAGAATAGAGGGCGCAGGAAAAGGAGTGGCTATAGGAAAAAGCCGAGCAGTAATTGGCTGGAAAAAGATCAGTGAGAGAGTGTAGTGTCATTTGTGTACAATTTTTAAGTTAAGAACGAATTCTTTTTGTCGGCAGAGGGCGGGGTTAGAAGTTTTGATAAAAGTGACATTGAGGAAAAAATACAATTAGAAATCAATTCTTTTTAACACTTTTTTCGCTCTCCTTCCGTCTATCTGCTTTTGAAGTCACTTTTATCAAAGCTTCTCACCCCGCCCTCTGCCGACAAAAAGAATTCGTTCTCAACTTAAAGGTTGTACACAAATGACGCTCTCTCATCGATCCTTTTCCAGCCAATTACTGCTCGGCTTTTTTCTATAGCCGCTCCTTTTCCTGCGCTCTCTATTCTGACGATGATTCCTCTTAACAAGTGTCAGATAAAAAGCTTCGAAAATATTAACATTTTAATCGAAGTAAAACTTTTTTGTAAGAAACACGTTTTTTTTTGGAAAAAGCTTTTGTTTAAAAGAAAAATACGTTTTTGAAAATAAAAATTACAAAAATTCTTTTTTGGAAAAATACGTTTTTTGGAAAAAATACTTTTTTTGAAAAAAATTAAAAAAATTTTTTTTTATCTAATTTTGGCCTCACGCTAAACAAACTGATGTAACTCAAGTGGGCTACAGGCGGGGCGATTTTAGGAGCAAAATAGCGATTTTAACGCCATTTTAATCACATGTCTCACGTTTTTGAAGCAATATGAATAACTAAATTTCTAAAATTTAGACGTCATTTGAAAGAAGTAAATTGCTTGCCCCTTCAGCCGTCCCGCCCCTTACTTCAGGTCAAATCCAAAGCAAGTTCAAATGCTCGTATTTTAGGTTAAATTTTTTAAGGGATTCGGCATAGGAGGGCTTTAGCGTCTTGTCCCCTTCCCACAGGTTGCGCCCTGACTGCGACCTAAAAATCTTGAGTGTGCTCTAAAAATCAAAAACAGCTGGTCTTTAAAAAATGTTTTCACGTAATGTTTTAGGCATAATCACTAACGAAATACCGGTAACATTCTGTAGGCTTACATCTCTCTTGCGTGACATTTCCGTAAAGGGGTGTTAATAAGACGTATGATTGCGTCACATTGATGTACAGCAGTAGATTGCCAGCAATTTTGCAAACAATCGAGAAAACTTCAAACGAAACGAGAATTATGTTTGAACGTTATTATTCCTTTTTCCATCAATCTCAGTTGTCTTGTCGTTACGTGATGTTCCTAAAACAGTATTTTGAGTAAACTGAAATGGGGGGGGGGGTCACAAGCATCCTTTAGGGAGAGCAAAGCCCCCCTGGCCCCCCGTAGCGACGGCACTGCGCTAGCATCACTAAGCAGTTCTACTTCAAAGTAGTTCCAAAACCAACGTTTTTTACCGAATAACCTATACGTCAGAAACTTCGAACAATCGCTTTTTGTGATGAGAAGTACCTACGCAATTATAGCATTTGTATAAGAGTTAAGCTTGGCAAAAACGTACAATTTCGAAGTTAGCACGTTGGTTTTGTACTGCGCAATATTGTCATTTAATTTGCCATGGAAAATATGATAAAAAATATGTAGAATCAATTTTTTTGCAATCATATTTAATTGAGTTAAAGAAGGAGCCCAAATCAAAGCGGTATACCCTTCGGCCTTCGTATACCGTTTCTCAGTTGTATACCTTGATTTTGATGTGATGTACTCTTGGGTATACATACGCCTATACGGTTTACCCGTTTGAGAAACACTGCCTTATGTCACAACTTAGACGCTGCACGTTTTTTGGTAAAATTTGCCTTTGCAACTTGCAATGATTAACATATGCAAATTTCTTTCCATTGCACACACATACTCAGAAAGCTACGACTGTGCAGTAATGGAATTGCTACAGAAAGGCCAAAACCGGATGCACTCCTGAACCAACATGATAAATTTGATATGAAAGCTTTTTGACTAACACTTAAAGCGGTATGGTTTCAAGTATTTATAAAACTTTTTTCGCTGATCGACGAAAAGTTGTTCTGTTGAAAAACATGTTTTGTTCTGCACTACTAGGCGCTTAACTGTGCGGAAATAAATTGCATTTCCGGGTGCTTGCAAAGTTGAGAATTCTGTTTCTTTGCAGCTTTTGCATGAGCATTTAAAGTACTGTGTTTAGAAAAATCTCCTACTCTTTCCGACGTTATGTCGTGCTTGTGATTTTTGAAGGAAAAAAAAATCCGAAGTCACACCAGTCGGAACGCAAACCTGATCGAAATGGTTCTAAATATTTAATCTTACCACTGGATTTTTTAACATGGTACGAACACAAACCAAAAAAGGAGGTTGAATTAAGCTCTCGGTTTCTGGTCCCATTTTTTGCCCCTTCGCCACCCGCAAGTAGAAATTGTCTGACCTTTTGTATTTTTTCAATATTATTTTAACTGTGGCAACGTTTAACTAGTCAGGCTAAGATAACGTAATTATGCCGGTATTTAGTGCGAAAATTACCCTGGCTATATGCGCTAACTATATCCGGTAAAATAAAGTTGTCAAAAATTTTAATTATAAAGGAAAATATTAAAACAATTTTGCAATCGTTGGCTGACAGTTGGTCGCAATCCTGTCATTTAAACACGTTTTTTCATAACCGGAGGATGTCGCAAGTGAGCTGGTAGTGTCAATCAAGTTGTGAAGAGCGATTTTCTTGTTTTAGAGGAAGTTGCATACATAATAGGCACTAAGGTCAAGCCAGTCAAACAATTGTTCAACTCGACAGCTAACCGTCATAGCTGTCAATGTAGCGAAGAATCTTTTCGTTATCTTTAGCAATTGTAAAGGTTCAGAGACTATGGGACTTAAAAAAGTTATAGCAAAAAAGCTACAGCAAGTGTCCAGTCCACTAGAACTTGTTTTTGCATGCGAGAATCAACTGTCTTCGTTTGTAAATGAGCCTACGACGCGGTACCAAAATCGATATTAATGAGTAGAACTGTTAATAGCGTTAGTGATAAATATTCGAGGTACCTGCCACAACATTAAAAAAAAGTGTTTGGGACATAGTTGTGAAGACATCGTGACTTTGGACTCTTTTTTTTGCATATCCGCTATGTCGAAAGTCAGTCGGATTAAAATGCGAGTTTTTTAATAGCAAGGATTAGCATTCGACGTCGGGGTTCGAATTACTATTATTTTGAAGACTATGTCTCAAATGTTAACGAACTGTAAAATGTGGTTGTCAGATTAAAGCACGCTAGTTTAAAAAGTAGCGTTCACATCTTCCCTGCCTGATGACGTTCAACATTAAAAGGGACAGTGTGAAGCCTCCACCGTGTGTGGTAGACAGGTGGCAAGTGTCAGCTTGACTTAAAAACCGAAACGTGCCTTCGCTGTCTCCTGGCCAAAGCAACTTCGTAAATGAAATGTAATTGGGACTTCGCGTGAGCGCGCGTAGTACCTTTGTTTTTGTTCGCGAATTTTTGCAAATGAGGATTGATTTGCTCATAACTAGCAAACAGTAAAACCTAGAAAGTTGAAATTCGAACTCAACACGAGAATTAATGACAGCGTCATGTGTGCCAATTTTGGGGATCCTAGATCACGTGATCGTTAATTGAGCGATTTTTGACTTAAAAATTTATTAATTCGCTTGTAACTCAAAAACCTCTTGGCAATGTAAAGCTGAAAATTGAACACAATGTGGATACTTATAAATGGTTTATGCAAACCGAGTTTGGGGGCGCCCGGTCACGTGACCAAAATGTTACCGGCCGAAAATGGGCAGAAAGTGGACGATTTTGAACCGATATATCTGGTTAAATACCGATATTGATGGAAAATGGTTTGTGATTTTTGAGCACACTATCAACTGCCGTTCTTTCGGTTTTGTTTATTTACTCCAACCCGAATACTGTTTTTCTTTTTTTCTTGTTTTCTTTTCTTTTTCTTCGGCTATCTACTTTTAAACCGCTAAACGCACTGTATTCAAAGTTTGAGCGATTGCAGATATCAGGTAGGACTAGTGTAGGACAGAAATCGCGGCTGCCAGCCTGGCTGGGAGGATCCCCCTCAATCGGGTCGTCCAAAATTTTGAAGTTATAAACCGCTACAACTAGATGGATCAAATTTTTGGAGTGGGTGGTTATTGGGACTTCGCGTGACGCGTAATACCATTGGTTTTGTTTTCAAATTTTGGCAGATGAGGATTGATTTTGCTTATAACTAGCAAACGGTAAAACCTAGAAAGTTGAAATTTGGACTCAACATAACAATTAATAAAAGCGTCTTGTGTGCCAATTTTGGGAGATCCTAGGTCACGTGGTCGTGAATTGAGAGACACAAAAAACATAAATCGCTTATAATGCCGAAACCACTTGACGTGCAAAGCTGAAATTTGGACACAGCGTGTGTGCTTATAAATGCTTTATGCAAAGCAAGTTTGGGGGCGCCCGGTCACGTGACCAAAATTTTACAGGCCAAAAGTGGGCAGAAAGTGGACGATTTTGAACCGATATATCTCGGTAATTACCGATATTGATGAAAAATGATTTGTGATTTTTGAGCAATTTATCAGTTGCCTTTCTTTTGGTTATGTTTGTTTACCCCAACTTGAATACTATTTTTCTTCTTTTCTTTTTTCTCACCTCCGGCTATCTACTTTTAAACCGTTAGATGCACTGTATTCAAAGTTTGAGCGATTGAAGATATCAGGGAGGACTAGTGTCCGACTAAAATTGGGGGTGCGAGGTTTGGGGATCCCCCTCACAAAGGTCCTCCAAAATTTTGAACTGCTAAACCGTTGGAGCTAGATGAATCAAATTTTTGGTTGGAATGAATAGGTATTAGAAATAAACTAAACCTAACAAAAATTGGAGGGAGCCACAATGGGGGGTTTCACCCCAAACGGGCCTCCAAAATTCAAAGTTTTTAATTAAGGTAAGTAAATGCAAAGGAAACATAAAATTTGTCGAAATTTGGGGGCACCAAAATGGGGGTTCCCCCTCAAACGAAGCCAAAAAAATTCAAACTTTTTAACCACTTATGCCAGACACATGAAATTTTCAGAGTAGGCAAATATTACAAAAAGATCAAATTTGACTAAGTTTGGGGGTATCAAAAGGGGGGTTCCCCTGAAACGGGGCTACCAAAATTTTAAACTTTTAAATCATTTAAACTAGATAAATCAAATTTTCGGAGTGGGTAAAAATCAAAAATAAACGAGGACCTCCAAATTTCAAGCTTTTTAACCTTTAAAGCTGGGCACATGAAGTTTTTAAGGTAAGTAAATTTAAGAAACATAAAATGTGAAACAATTTGGGGTACCAAAATGGGGGTCCCCCTTAAATGGGGCTGCCAAAAATCAAACATGCTAGACACATGAAATTTTTGGGGTTGGCAAATATGAATAAAAGATAAAGTTTGACTAAATTTGGGAATACCAAAATGAAGCAATCCTCTTCAAACAAGGATGCCAAAACTCAAAATTTAACCACTTACGCTAGACTGATGAAATTTTCAGGATAGGCAATCATGAAAAAAAGTTAAAATTTGACAATATTTGGGGGTACCAAAATGAAGGGATCCCCCTCAAACAAGAACGCCAAAATTCAGAACTGTACCACTCACCCTAGACTGATAAAATTTTTGAATAGGCAAATACGAAAAGATAAAGTTTGACAAAATTTGGGAGTACCACAATGGGGGTCCCTCTCAAATGAGGACGCCAAAATTCACACTTTTTACTTGTGTAAGCTAAACACATCACAATTTCAGGATACACAAGCAAATATAAAGGAAAGATAGAATTTGACAAGAAGTTTGTGGTACCAAAATGGGGTCCTTCAGAATTCAAACTTTTCAACCATTCAAACTAGATATTATGAAACTTTCAGAATAGGCAAAGATAAAATCAGAATAGATAAATAAAAATGTCACTAATTTGAAGTGCCACAATTGGAGAGTCCTCCTCCGATTGGCCCTTCAAAAGCTATAATCACTTAAGCTAGACAAATAGCATACGCAAAATTGGTAAAAATATAATATGAAAAAAAGTGAGGATCTTGTACTATGGGGGTGCTCCAGTTGTGTTGGCACCTCCCCCCCATTAACTACAGATGCCAAACAAGCTAAATCTATTGGATAAGTTAATATGAATCAAAGATTAAAGTCAACAAATTTAATTGGCCACATTGAGGAGACCATGCCAAATGGGGACCCTTAAAATTTTAAAATCTGTTACAAAGTACTCCAGCTAGACATAATCAAAGAGTATCGGTAAGCGAATATAAGAAAAGGTAAAACATGCCAAACTTGGCAATACCATGTTGGGCAATTAGCCCTTAAATGGACCTTCAAACTGTACGTTAAAAATTGGTATCACAGAAAAGTAGAAGAGTAAAACCTATGGGATTATTGCAACATTTAACACGTTGAAGTACCTGAGCTTAATGGTTTTGTTAGATTTAAGCTGTATGGCCGAGTATTTTAACTAAACTGTCGCTGATGACGTTGGAAAAATCTTCTTACTCTTCAAAGTTTTTGAACAATTTTGTTAAGAAAGCTTTTGTGCTGAATAATGGATGTAATACAATATACTGTACAATATCTAATATGTTGGCCATTGGGTCGCACTGCTAAATAGCGTTCTCAGAATAAGAATGGTAGTAAACTGCGTGCTTATTTTTGGCCGTGGATAGTGTTAAGTGTGGCTGATGTAATAAAGTCGCTGGAATTTTAAAGATGGCTCTATGTTATTTCATGATACTGTAACCTACCGCTTAAGTTCGCAACTTAAATCTATGCAGCTTTTGCGAACTTAGCAAAATTGTATTGTTTCATAGTTTGATGATGTGTTCTATCCTGAGGTAAAAAAAAAAGAACAGGGCGTGTAGTTGACCAGTTCTTTTACAGTTGGACATTGTTCCAGGCCACTTTCCCGCTTTTGAAAGAAGTAAATTAAAGTGGTGTTCTCTCTCACCAAGCTTTACTAGCTGGAAACAGCCTTGTGATATGGAAATTATTGCATATCTTAATGATGTTTTGTATTTTTGCGAACTTGGTAACAAGTTGAAGGCTCACAAAAAAGAGCAAGCAAGTAGGTTACCTCGGGATGCAGCTGGTGTTGCTTACGGCAACCCTGTCCATTTGCTAGATGCAGCTCAATACATTGAGCTTGCCGGGGATTTCATTTCGGATGCAACAATTAGGAATATGTTCAATTTTACAAGTCTCAGTTAGTAACGTTGCGAGGTGGAGTGGATGAGAAATTTGATATTGTGGCTGATTTATTGCGTAGCGTTAAAGCATTGATTGATTGATGCATCTTTATCCTCCTATCAGGAGAAAGCGACTGTTACGGATTCGTTCTCATTCTACGCCTGCTTTTATTGAATTCGTAACACGCGATTTGGTTCAAAGTATAGTTTTTATTGCCAGTGGTCAGCGGTTTCTAGAAAAAACAAACGTTAAGTAACTCAAAAAACACAAGAAATAATTCATGAAAAAAAAATTAAAGTAGAAAAGTATAGCAAAACAAAAAAAAAAATAACGCTGTAACAAAAACAAAATAATAACCTTTGCACATAACTCGTTATCTCATCAACATAATTTATTGTAACAGGAATTTACACAAATATTGTACATCTCACTTACCGATGAATTTGCGATGCAGACGTAGCTCTCAAATTGTAACTGATAATTTGGTTGTAAATCCCATGTTGATTTGAAAGCTGAGACTTTGCAAAAATTTAACTCTTGCTCTAACGGAGGATGGGGGGGGGGGGGGGGCGTAAAAGGAAATATTGGGGTGGAGCAAGCCGGTCAGATAATATCCAGGATTCAACAACGGGCACTTGGGCGACTACTCAATACTACCAATTTAAAATGTGTTCTAAACATGTTACAAAGGCAGCGATAACTTAACTTCAATCTAAAATTTCCTTTTTTACCGACTACTCCCTTTGTTATTTATATAAAACCAAGAAGCCTCTGCTCTCCGCAGACATTAAACTAAAATGCGTGGCGACACCCGCAAAGTCTCAGCTTGCAAACTCCAAAAATTTGCATACAACACAGAGATTGAAAACAATTAATCAAAAATTTCTTACGTCATTAAACAATAAACAAACAAGTACTTGCAACACAACCGGATTTGCCAAGTTTCAGCGTCTGCGACTTTGAGATAATTTGCTTTTGGGCTTTTTGAATCAAAAGATAATTGAAGATAATGAGCCATGGCGTTGAGTGTAATACAACAAATCAAAAAACAAAGGTTCGAATCTTCACTAAGAAAAAAGAAAACAGAACGGCGCTACAGCGACGGTGCGATATGCTTTGGACGAATCCACTCCCGCTTAGGAGTTGACCATTTTCCAAGCTTTCCGGTTGATGTTTGACTTTTTCCCACGTAATTTTGCGGACAGAAAAACGGAAAAGTCGGTTAGGGTTAGGGCTGACCGTAACCTAACCCTAATCCTAACCCTCCTTTTAACACGATTTCCTACGTTTCCGCCTTAGGAAAAAGCGGAAATCGTGCTAAAAGGCGGTTAGGTTTAGGTTAGGGTGAGCCCTAACCTTAACCTCCTTTTTCGCCTTTTAGTCATTCTTCAATTTTGCTGCTGGTTCGAAGCCACCAAGTAGAGATAATCATCGTAGGGGTCTTATCCAAGAACGCAACAGCTTTGAAGCATTTAATAGACGAATATGCTATAGAAGAGTTTACGCACAATTGCACGTTGATGACGAAAACAATGAAAAGTTTTGGATGATGTAAATGAGGTACTGGAAACAATGCAAATAACACCAGAAAACGCAGAAGATGAGAGTAATCATACAATTGCCACAGCTTGCACACCATTTCCGGAACCAAAAAAAAACAATATCACTTCACTTGTGGGTATGAAAACATGTACGAAAAAGTCCTTGAAGTGCAAGATCATTGTTATGTCCAGAGGTGCAAGTTCACGTAACAGATGAATATAGCGAGCTGAAAAATTCTTTTGAACACTTTCAGTGAAAATTGCGACAGGTGATTGGGGAACCAAAGCGCAAAAGAGGTTCTATTACGGATCAACTAACGCTTCATGACATGTTTGAAAAGTGAACATTAAATTACTTGCATTAAATTTTTGAAAAACTTGAATCTAAAATTTGCGGAAATTTTGTGCGAACTTGACAGGGATGCGAACTTAAGCGGTAGGTTACTGTAAAGAGAAAAACTGTTGGAACTCTTCATAGCTTTTTGATTGACGTTACTTGATTATTTTGATTTTTGAGACCTTTGAACTTTGAGAGCAAATAACCTCCAAGCTGTTAAAATGAACTGAAAAGAGCGCAATGTGCAAAAGAAGTAGATGATTTTTGGTAAATAGTTGTTCGACTTTAACATTACACCTAGTGTTCTGGAAAGCATAGAGTTGAGGAAATTATTATAAGTTTTCAATGTGATGTTATCGTAAAGTTAGACTCTGTAATGTTACTTATAAATTTTTAAGAATTTGATTTTTTGTTTTTAAATTTTGTTTGTTTACGTATCTTTTTCCATGCTAATTGCTAAGGCTGGCATTGTTTAACTTAGTTCTTGGATTTGGAGAAAAATTTGTCGAACTGTTCATACATGTGCTGGTATAAAATTCTTCTTAAAAAAACATTGCAGTTGGCTAGTTAGGGTGTAGATTTGATACATGGAATAGTGTGTCAAATTTCTGGTCAAGATAATGTAAGCTGCAAAATCCAAAAATCATATTGGCATTTTCAGACCAAAAGTTTTTATTTCTGTGTTTCAATCGGAGCAAAAGGTTATAGTCGAAGTATTTGTTTTAGCGAGGGTTTTGTTTGTAACCGCAATTTTAACAATTGCGCTGCTAAGCAAAAATTCAACTAACTCCTTGAAAGTTGAAACGAGATCTGATAGATATTTATAGATGCCTTTTCTAGACATTTAAATTTTGAAAGCCGTTAAACACAAACTTGACTAAGTTAATGGAACATTATGAAATTCGAAAGCGATGTATTTCAGATATGACTAATCAACAACCATAAACACGTTTAACGCAATTGTGAAGTGCTTTAGTTCACTAAAGTTAAATATTTTCGCGAAGTCCCCGGATATCGCTAGCGATGTCATATTCTAGTTAAAAGTAAACTAAATTTAACAAACGTTGGGGTTCCACAATGGGGGGTTCCCACCAAACGGGCCCTCCAAAATTCAAACTTTTTAGCCTTTAAAGGTAAACACATGAATTGTTGAAGTAAAGGAAATATAAGGAAAGATAAAGTTTGGGGGTTTCAAAATTGGGTTTTCCCCCTCCAACATTGCTGTCGAAATTGGAACTTTAACCATTCATGCTAGGCACACGGAATTTTCAGTGTAGGTAAATATGAAGAAAAGATAAAATTTGGCAAAATTTGAGTTACCAAAATGGGGGTTTCCCTGAAACAGGGCCGCCAAAATTTTGAACTTTTAAACCGTTAGAGGCAGATGTATTGAATTTTCGGAATGGGCAGATATCAAAATAAACTAAACCTAACAAAAAATGGGGAGTCCTCCCCAAACGGGGCCTTCAAAAATTCAAACTTTTTAACCTTTGAAGCTGGAAATATAAAGTGTTTGAGGTAAGCAAATGTAAAAGAAAGATAAAATTTGACCAAAGTTTGGGAATATCAAACTGGGGGTTTCCCCCGCGAAACGGGGCCGCCAAATTTCAAACTTTTTAACCACCGATACTAGATGCATAAAATTTTCAGCGTAGGCCAATATAAAGAAGAGATAAACTTTGACAAAATTTGGGGTCACCAAAATAGGGCCCTCTCAAACGTTACACCAAATTTTTGAACTTTTAAAACGTTAGACCTAGTTGGATCGAATTTTTGGAATGGGTAGTTTTTAAAAAGTAAACTTAACAACTAAACAGAATCATATACTAAATACATAAAACAGCATCAAAGATATAATCATAAACAAAACTTTGTGATCGAAGACAGGAAAAAAAATTTAAACACAATCTAATCTCGAAATATTCAAATTGGAGTTCCCTATAGATATCGCTTGCGATGTCATAGTCTAGTTGAGCTTAATGGCTTTGATAAATTTGAGCTACATGGCTGAGTTCTTTCTTTTTCACGAACCTGTCATCTGTGACGTTTAGAAAGCGTACTTTTTCTCATGGTTCAAGGTTTTGAAGAATCTAAGCAAGGAAGTTTAGTGCAAAATAATGCATTAAAAATTATGTAGCGTGTTTCGAAATTATGGTCCCTCCCTCCACCGCTTACATGAAAATTTATGAAGTTTTTTTCGTTAGACTAGTTTGAAGTTCATTAACGTAAGTTTCTACTGAGCTATTTTGGATTTCAAATTTTTCCACCATCATGTCGAGTAGCTGAGTTAGATAAACAAACCCACATAGCTAATGATTGAGAGAAAATTAGATGGATTGATAAAGAATAAAAGCCTGAAATGCTGGAGGATTCGCAGCACCTATCACCTTCTACGCTAAATCTTCACAAAACATGCTGGGTAGTCATTTCGAAAGATCGCGTTAATTAAAGGCCGTATAAAAAACTGTGATGGTTTACCAAGTTACTCTCATCAACCTGTGACAACTTGTGAGTGAAGCATTAACTAGGGAAAATAAAATTTGATTCTATGCCTTTTTTGTAATTTGTCAAATTATACCATTCGAGAATGAAGGCTATGTGGCAAAAGTATGAACGATTTAGTATAAAACTTAAATAAATTCCTGTTTTAAATTTGCATAATTTTAAGACTTTTTTTTATTTTAGTTTAAGCTGTTGAGGAGGGGAGCTTTAATTTCGAAACAACCAATAAGTTGAATTGCGATGCGAAAAATCGTTTTCAGAATCATACATGGCTATAAGTTTGGTAGATGTAACGAAATTTGCTTGTGAGTGGCTGGGACTTTACATAAGCGTAGTTGGGACTTCGCGGAGCGCATAGTACCTTTGTTTTCGTTCGCGAATCTTGTCATACGAGGATCGATTTGTTTAATAACTAGCAACCGGTAAAACCTAGAAAGTTGGAATTTGGACCCAACATAGCAATTAATGAAAGCGTCACGTGTGCCAATTCTGGGGATCCTAGATCACGTGATCGTGAATTGAGACACAAAAACATCAAAAAACGGCAATTTTTTTCCTAAAAATTTATTAATTTGCTTATAATTTCAAAACCACTTGACGCGCAAAACTGAAATTTGGGCACAATCTAGGTGCTAATGAATGCTTTATGCAAACCGAGTTTGGGTGCACCCGGTCACGTGACCAACATTTTACAGGCCGAAAATGGGCAAAAAGTTAATGAGTTTTGAACCGATATATCTCGGTAACTTCCGATATTGGTGAAAAACGGTTTGTGGTTTTTGAGCACACTATCAACCGCCTTTCGTTTGGTTGTGTCTGTTTATCCCAACATGAAAACTATTTTTCTTGTTTTCCATCTTTTTTCTTACTTTTTTTTTCTTATTTCTTTTTCTTCTGCCTCTGTCTTCTTTTAAACCGCTTAACGCACTGTATTCAAAGTTTGAGCGATTGAAGATATCAGGGAGGACTGGTGTGGGACTTGAATTGGGGGTGCCAGGTTCAGAGGATCCCCCTTAATCGGGTCGTCCAAAATTTTGAACTCATAAACCGTTGGAGCTAAATGGATCAAATTATCAGAATGGGTAGATATTAAAAATAAACTAAACCTAACAAAAATTGGGGGTACCATGATGGGGGTTTCCTCCCCAAACAGGCTTTCCAAGATTCGAAAGTTTTTAACCTTTTAAGCAAGATACATGAAGTTGTTAAGGTTAGTAAATATAAAGGAAACATAAAACTTTGCAAAATTTGGGTGTAGCAAAATGGAGGGTCACCTCAAAACGGGGCCAACAAAGTTCAAACTTTTTAACCACTAACGTTAGACGCATAAAATTTTCAGGGGTGGCAAATATAAAAAAAAGATCAAATTTGACAAAATTTGGGGTTCCCAAAATGGGGGTTTCCTTCAAACAAGGTCGCCAAAATTTTGAACTTTTACACCATTAAAGCTAGATGATCAAATTTTTGCATTAGGTAGATATCAAAAATAAACTAAACGTAACAAAAATTGGGGTTTCCAAAATGGCGGTTTTCTTGGAAATGGGGCCTTCCAAAATTCCAACTTTTTAACCTCTTAAACTGGACATGTGAAATTTTTAAGGAAAGTAAATATAAAAGAAAGGTAAAATTTGAAACAATGTAGGGGTAACGAAGTGGGGGGTCCCCTTTAAATGGAAACACCTGAAGTTAAACTTTCCAACCACTCATGCTAGACGCATGAAATTTTCAGGGTAGGCAAATATGAAAAAAAGATAAAATTTGTAACAGCTTTAGGGTACCAAAATCAGGGGGTTTCCCTCAAATAGGGCCACTAAAATTCAAACTTTTTAACCACTTATGCTGGATACATGAAATTTTCAAGATAGGCAAATACGAAGAAAACATAAAATTTGACAAAATTGGGAATACCAAAATGAACGGATACCTCTCAAACAAGGGAGCCAAAATTCAAACTTAAACTACTTACGCTGGACTGTTGAAATTTTCAGAATAGGTAAATATGAATAAAAGACAAAATTTGACAATTTTTTGGGGTTACCAGAATGGGGTATTCCCCTCAAACGAGGACACCCAAATTCAAACTTTTTAATTATGTAAGCTAGACACATTACAATTTCGGATACGCAAGCGAATGTGAAGGAAAGATAAAATTTGACAAAATTTGGGGCGCCAAAATGGAGGTCCTTCAAAATTCAAACTTTTCAACGAATCAAGCTTGACTCATGAAACTTTCCGAATAGATAAATATCAAAGCAAGATAAAATCAAAATAGGTAAATAAAATATTTCTAATTTCAGGTGCCACAATTGGGGAGGCCTCCTCAAACAGGTTCTTCTAAATTTTTAACTTCTCAAGCTAAACAAATAAAATTTTTAAGATAGGTAATAATATAATATGAAAAAATATTCAGGATCTCATACTAAAGGGGTTATGCGATTGTGTTGGCACCTTCCCCCATTAACTGCAAAAGCTAAACAAGTTAAATCTATATGGTAGGTTAATATGAATCAAAGATTAAAGATAACAAAGTTTGGTTGGCCACTTTGAGGAAACCATGCCAAATGGGAGCCTTAAATTTTTAAAAATCGTTATTACGAAGTACTCTAGCTAGACATATCAAATTCTAAGAGTCCTAGTTGGCTAATACAAGAAAAAGATAAAACATGCCAAACTTGACAATGCCATGCCAACATTTCAGACGTTGGAGTTCTTGAGCTTAATGGCTTTGTTAAATTTGAGCTGGCTTGCCGAATTTTTTTACTAAACTGTCAGTGTGACGTTGAAAAAATCTTCTACTTGCTTTTCAAAGTTTTTGAACAATTGTATTAAGAAAGCTATTGTGCTGAATAATGGATGTAATGCAATATACTGTACAATATCCAATATTCAGAAGTTACATAGCAGTCTTGAAACATAAAGTTTTTTTTCACGGCTGTGAGGTAGCAGTTACCTCACATATCTGCTATCCCATTAGGCTAGTGTTTCATCAGCATCTGAATTCACACGTAGCCTATCTTGGCATCCCACCCGAACCTTCAAACCACACACGAGGGCAATTTCTACACTTGCCATCGTACCCTCTTCTCAGATTACTCTGATATAAGTCTGACAACAAGGTCACCAGAAAGAGGATTCTCGAACAGTATCACACTGGCACTTCACTTAGCTCAACCGCATTGCGCTAGCATCACTAAGCATGGACACCGTATATGACATCACATTAGCAATTTACCACAATAGTACGCTATATGCATATTTCAAACTTGTTTGTTATCATCAGGCGTACATAACTGTGTAAATGCCTATTACAAATTTTGAACCCCAAAAGCCAAAATTAACCTACTTGTCGATAACCGGTAAAGCAAATTACTATATACAACGCCAGTCAACGCCCATACGAATAAATTTTCATTTACTCGTATGTGCTTTGAAAATTCAGAAGTTACATAGCAAACTTGAAACATAAAGTTTTTTTTTACGGCTGTGAGGTAGCAGATATGTGATAGCAGATATGTGAGATAATATGTGATATGTGATATGATAATATGTGAAATGTGCTAGCAGATATGTGAGGTAACTGCTACCTCACAGCCGTGAAAAAAAACTTTATGTTTCAAGTCTGCTATGTAACTTCTGAATTTTCAAAGCACATACGAGTAAATGAAAATTTATTCGTATGGGCGTTGACTGGCGTTGTATATAGTAATTTGCTTTACCGGTTATCGACAAGTAGGTTAATTTTGGCTTTTGGGGTTCAAAATTTGTAATAGGCATTTACTCAGTTATGTACGCCTGACGATAACAAACAAGTTTGAAATATGCATATAGCGTACTATTGTGGTAAATTGCTAATGTGATGTCATATATGGTGTCCATGCTTAGTGATGCTAGCGCAATGCGGTTGAGCTAAGTGAAGTGCCAGTGTGATACTGGTCGAGAATCCTCTTTCTGGTGACCTTGTTGTCAGACTTGTATCAGAGTAATCTGAGAAGAGGGTACGATGGCAAGTGTAGAAATTGCCCTCGTGTGTGGTTTGAAGGTTCGGGTGGGATGCCAGGATAGGCTACGTGTGAACTCAGATGCTGATGAAACACTAGCCTAATGGGATAGCAGATATGTGAGGTAAGTGCTACCTCACAGCCGTGAAAAAAAATATCCAATATGTTGGCCGTTGGATCGCACTGCTAAATAGCGTTCTCAGAATAAGAATAGTTGTAAAGCGTGCTTATTTGTAGCCGTGGATAGTGTTGAGTTTGGCTGATGTGATAAAGTTGCTGGAATTTTAAAGATCGCTCCTTGTTATTTCAGAAAAAAGTGAAAAACTGTTAGGAACTCCTAATAGCTTTTTGATTGACGTTACTTGATTATTTTGATAACTTTTTGAAACCTTTGAACTTTGAGAGCGAATGACCTCATAGCTGTTAAAATGAACTAAAAAGAGCGTAACGTGCAAACGAAGTTGATGATTTTTGGTAAATGGTTGTTTGACTTTAAACATTACACCTAGGGTTCTGTAAAGCATAGAGCTGAGGAAACTGATATAAGTTTTGAATCTGAAGTCATTGTAAAGTTGACTTGTAAAGTTTATCACTTATGAATTTAAAGAATTTGGTTGTTTGTTTCTAGATTTTGTTTGTGTACGTATCTTTTTCCATGCTAATTGCTAAGGCAAGCATTGTTTGATTTAGTTCTTAGATTTTGAGAAAAATCAGTAGAAGTGTTTATACATGTGCTTACATAAAATTCTTCTTTAAAAACTATTGCAGAGGGCTATTTGATAGTGTAGATTTGATATTTCGGATAGCGTGTCAAATTTCTGTTCAAGATAATGTGAGTTACAAAATCCAAAAATCATATTGGCTTATGCAGATCAAATAGTTTTGTTCCTGTCGGAGCAAAAGGTTACATTTGAAATATTTGTTTTTGCGAGGGTTTTGTTTATAACTGCAATTTTAGCAATTACGCTTCGCTGCTAAGTGAAAATTCAAGTTGAAACGAAAACTAATAGATATTCATAGATACCTTTTCTAGACATTTAAATTTTGAAAGCCGTTATCCACAAACCTGATCAAATTAATGGAACATTATGAAATTCGAAAGCGATGTATTTCAGATCTGACTATGAACAACCATAAACACGCTTAACGCAATTGTGAAGTTCAGTAAAGTTAGATTCTTTCCAAAGTCCCCAAATATCGCTTGCGATATCATTTTGTAGTTTGTAATGGAGTGAAAAACGGTTTAAGAAGTCGTAAAAAGTCCTGAGATTTGACTAATCGTAAACTGTTATGCGAGCTTTTTGATTGACGTTACTCGATTATTTTTGATAACTTCAAGAGATTTAAATTTTGAACTCGAATAACCACAAAGCGATTCAAGTTAGTGAAACAAACTTTGATTGGGGCGCATTTAGATTATTGTTCGGACAATCAACGACCACATTTTTTGCGAATTCATTTAAAGCAATCGGATCACTATTTTAAAGCTAAATAAAGTTCAGTAAAAGTTGGATAATGCCGCCAAGTTCCCAGATATCGCTTGCGATGTCACGTTCTAATTACAATTATATTATTCACACATTTAGCAGGTATCATTTTATAACTTTTGTGATGCAGTTTGCGGTAGAAAAGCGCTTTACAAATAGTATAACAAAGCTCTATTTTTAGAAAAAAAGTTTTTTTGGGTCATTTGAGACACGCTTAAACAGACGCCAAAATTTGTGACGATTTTGGCTTGATCCAAATATTTTCTCACTGAATCTCCAGAAATATAAGACTTTTATCGCCAAGTTTTTAGTTGAGCCAATAAGCCCCATGATTTTCTCTTTGTTTTCTTGGAGCGATCAAAGCTTTGTTTTGAGAAAAAAAATCTCTTGTACTATTTTCTCCTTTGTGCAATAAGAAGTACTCAAGCAGAAAACTCTTTCAAAACCGAAAAAAAACAGAAAAACAACGTTTCAAAGAATTTCAGTCGTGCCGTGACGCCAGAAGTAATGCAAACTTGCAACGTATACAAGTTCAATTTTACTAGTAGTTCTCTACGTAGAAGCGCTGTGTTTATTATTTTTGTCGATCTATTTGCGATACGCCATGAAACGGCGAAACCTCGTATAACATCAATGTAGTAACGTTTAGCCAACGTTCGTTGCTTTTAAAAGATGTAGAAATTTTGGTCCAGAGCGTTGGTTGGCCGTTTATTCATTCAAAGTTTTCAAGTGTTTGAGTGACTTTGCTATTAGTGATAGTTTGTCTGTAGGATGAATGTAAACCATCAATTCATGGCAGCTTTTTTCAGAGTAATCAGGTACTTTGCTGCAAGGGATGTCCATTTCAGAATAATTACGTATTCTAGAATAATTCCGAATCTTTTTTTCCGAATCCAAAATTCCGAATCCTAAATCTATAAAATGGCCGTCAGTACTATTTTGATATCAATGCAGCAAAAGGCATTGTTAATGAATGTGTAGCCAGTACAAGGATTACAGCACTATAAATCACATGATTATTGGATATTTTCATTCTGCAATGCTTCATCAGTTTCTCTGAATTTTTCGTTTTTATTTTTACAGTCATTTCTAGTTGTTTTCATGGAAAGGAAACAGGCCCGCAACTATGGGGGCTTAGCCCTCCTAGAGAAAATCACGCCATTGTAACATCAGGGTCAAAAGGAGGCGTCCCAACGCGGTCGACCGGCTCGGTTGAACAAATTTATCACTTGCAGTTTTTCTTCACCACTAAACCGAATTCTAAAAACGGAACCGGTTTTGTAGGATTCGGTATTCTGAAGTGGACATCCGTATTTGCTGCTGCTGTTGGATTTGAAAGGCAGGGGCGTATTTAGGGAGGCATTGTGCCATCCCCCCCGTTGGGTCGCCAGTAAAGTTGTTTTTTTTTTCATTTTTTAAAGCAATGTTAGACGTTACAGCAATGACAAGCTAATACACATAGCGGTAGCAGCCATAGGCGTGGGGGGCAGGGAGTTTGCCCCAGAACCCCCCAATCGAAATGCCATTAATGATGAAAATTAGACAAAAAGCCTTTTGTTTCTTCAGTTTCAGTTCTTTTATCGTTTTTTGCGTACAACATTTACGCGTACAACAGTAATTAAAATAATATTGACGACCAGGGAGCCCTGGCCCCCTCAATTCAATTTTTTCCAACCAATTTATATGTGTAACCCGGGTAAAATTAGGAGTTTTGTCCTAAAGTTGCTGTCTCAGGCCTTCATTTAACCTTTTTATGAATGCAATGTAATAACCACGGGTGGATTTACTATACGGCACAGTGCCAGGGCCCTGCACTCAGATGGCAAGACTTTTTTTGGTCTTCGTCTATAATTGGCAAGAAGATTTTGCAAAAATCTCCAAAGTCCCGAAGGCCCCACGCAATTAAAATCCGGCCCGGTCAATAACATGGTTAGTAAGCGCAGGCATTTATTGTACCATTTTTAATAACAAATCACCTCCAACCTGCCAGTTTTTACGCGACAATATACTTAAAAAATTAGATAGGGGAAACCATAGGCGTAGCCAGGATAGAGAACCAGAGGCCCAGCCCCCCCCCCCCCCCCCAATCGAAATGCCACCAATGATAAAAATATGACAAAAATCTTTGTTTCTTCACTTTCTTTTAGCATCTTCGCGTACAACAGTACAGGCGTACAACAGTAATTAAAAATAATTTTGACTACCACGGGGCCCGGGCTCCATCAATTCAATTTTGCCAACCAGTTTAAATCTATAACCCGGGTGAAATTAATGGTTTTTGTCCTAAAAGTAGCTACCTCAGGCCCTCATCTAACCTTTCTATGAGCGAAATGCAATAACTAGAGCCGGATTTGCCATATGGCAGAGTGCCAGGGCCCCTCGCTCAGATGGTAAGGTTTTTTTGTTCTTCACCTATATTTGGCAGAAAGATGTTGCGAAAATCCTCAAACTGCCAAGAGCCCAGCGTAATATAAATCTGGCCCGGGAATAACATGGTTTGTAAGAGCAACCATCTATTGTATCATTTTTAAATACAATTCACCTGCACCTCGCCAGTTTTTTTGCACAAAATTTCTTTAGAAAAAATTAGCCAGAAAAAATGCTCATTAATGAAATTAGGTAATTTTAATTGAGGGGGCCTGTGCCTCCTGGCCGTACTTGTACTCCTATAACTGGTTAACTTCATGACAAAACAAACATCTCTAAGGAAAATCTTCGAGTGGAGTAGTATTTACTGCTAAAATATTGCTGAAGGCAATGTACCTTACTTCCCCTACCTGGGCCAAATCACTTACAAAATTTAACCCCAAAATGCAAGGTTTTCTACGTGTTTTGGGCTTAAATTGTAGGTAAAGGGAGGATTGAACTATTTAAGTCTTTCAATTGGCTTTCAAATGTTAAAATTCTAGTTCGTTCAAATGGTGAACACGTGCGAAATGTGATCCAATGGCATTAAAATAGCTTTTTTTCCCAAGAAGTAACAAAAAATCACATAGCGGCTGGGAGCTTCGCCCCCAAACCCCTATAGCCTCCGGAGGCTGGGGGCTCTGCCCCCAGAACCCCGTCTGTGATGCGTTTCAGTTCCAGTAAATTACTAAACACGTCTCCCAATTTAGATACTTTCACTTTGTAACTTTGGTGAACCAGATCACGACTTCTGGGCTTCCATTCTATAATATCTTTGTCCCGCAAAAAGTTCCTCTTTCGAAAATTTCTGATGACGTCATTGCATGCGATTTTTGGTTTTAACCCCCCCCCCCCAATCAAAAATCCTGCTTACGCCTATGGTAGCAGCTGCTTTAGCTTTTTTAGCTTCTAACCCAGGCCTGTACCCGGAAACGCGCAAAGTGGGGCTGTTTGGGGGGTCTGGAGGAGGAGCCCCCAGCGCTTGAAATTTTGTGCAAAAATAACCTAATTTTAGATCTATTTTGGTAAAAATTAATGCTTTTAAAACGTGGTATAGAAATTGGCAGTGCAAGCACGATTAAACTAGTTGCATAAATGGGCTATTTGGGAGGTGGCTAATGGTAAAATTTCAGTTTTCTTATTTACAAGCTGGTCAATGGTAGAATTCGATAGTTCAATACAACTCAGTAATCTATTTCCTCAAATGGAAAGAGATTTGAGAGAAGTGATTGGTAATTAACTAATACTGAATAGCCCCCCCCCCCTACCCCCCACCCCTATTCCTGAGTTTAAAATGTACAGGGTGTCCATAAAGTCTCTACAATTAAAAAAACTTAACTACAACGTCAAATGATGAGATATCGCAATGAGGGTTGTTTTTATGTTAATCAGTATTTCATAAAGTTTTTGTTGACACTAAAATTTATTGTTTCAGGTAAAATTTTAACGTGTTTTATGATTGAGTTATACGAACCCCCATAAAATGACTACTCCTGAAGAAAAATCCCATCAAAACAACCTGTCCAAACAGCTTATGATGCAAACAGCAACAGCGACGCGAAGTCACGTGATTAGCATCACAAGCTGGTTAAACAGAATTAGCATCACAACCTTATTCTGTTCAACGAGCTTGTGATGCTGATCAAGCAACTTCACGTTACTGTTGACGTTTGCATCACGAGCTGGTTGAACAGAAAAAAAGGCTTCGATTTTTGGTGAGGTGACAGCCGTCACGTCCCTGTCTCCATAAATTTCTTGTACCATAAACGAATTGAAGGACGTGGTGGTGGGTCTCTTCCATACTTAGTTCCGTGGTCTCGATGCGTCTAAACATTTGATTTTCTCAATAAACCAGGAAACACACTGCGCTTTTTCTTGAGGAGTAGTCATTTCATATTTTAAGGAGGTTCATGTAACTAAATCATTACACTTGTAGAAATTTTATCTGAAACACATAAAAATTTTATCTGAAACAATAAATTTAAGTGTCAATGAAAAATTTATGAAATACTGATTAACATAAAACAACCCTCATTGTGTTATCTCATCATTTGAAGTTGTAGTAATTTTTTTTAATTGTAAAGAGACTTTATGGATACCCTGTATTTTTTGATGAAACCTATGTTCAGCGTTTTAAAACAGCGATCAAATTTGATTGCTTATTTTTCGCCATTTTACAGAATTTTTACTGATTTGTGAGTTTTATTTTTGCCCAATTAGCTCCTCTCCTGTATATACCGGTATGTTTCAAAAGATGCTTTTAATCACTTTTTAGTTCATTCCAAAGCAAAGCAGCATTCTCAGAAGTCCTAAAAACGTGGTATTTCCCTTATTCTGCATTTTGGTCAACTGGCCAATAGGGGAGGAGCTGTAGCCCGCCCCCTGGCCAAGCAACTGTTCTAGCCATGCTTTTTTCAGTTTCGGTCTTTGTAATATCATGGTTTCAAAATTAGAATTAAAATAAATATTAGAATAAACGTTAGATTTTCCAAATTAGAATAAACGCTAGACTGGGAAGAGGACCATTACAAACATTAATGGCTGAAGCTGAAGGTAAACTGCAGTACAATGTTCCAGCTTTATGAGCCCTCCTTTGAAAAGTATTTAGATACTACCATTCATATAAAAAACGTCTAAATGCTTTTTAAAGGACTGCTAATAAAGGTTGAACATTGTGCTGTTGTTTATCTTCAGCCATTAATGTTTGTAATCCCCTTGTAGTCCCCTCCCCAGTCTAACGTTTAGTAAAAGTTTGAATCAGTTATTTGGGTGAAAATCAAGAAAAATGAGTTCAATTGAAGTTTGATTATTTTTCGAACTAAAAATTCTGCGGCTCCTTTATCATTCGGATTTGAGAAATATTTGCATCGATATCTGCTGCTATTTGACGCTCTCTTTCAAGACGATCGTGTGGAAAACTAAACAATTAATAGTCAAAAGTTGGATTTTGCAGCCATTTTAGAATTAATTCTGGTATTTTTTCATCGGAAGAACGTTTTTCTGCTTTACAGACAGTATTTGCAAAATTTTATAATTCTTGCTGCCAGCGGCTCGCTACCGCTACGACATTTCTTGGAAAGGAGCTGTGTTGCTTGGGCGCAATGACGCGGAGATAAGCCCCGCAAACTCGTTACACGCTTCGGCATAGTACAGCGAGTATCACGAAAGATTGATTAGGTATTTTGACCGAAATTTCAAATGTTACAACGAAATGCTGTGTTCATAGTATCATTCGTCGATGCGTCCTTGGTAAAGAGCATTAACGCCAATTTCCTTTGAGGCTAATGCCTAGTCATTCTCGCCGTCGCGATGGTCCAGCCTGACGAAACACTTAGAAACATAATCCAAAAAGGGTTGACAATGTTCTTGTGGTTAGAAAGGCAAGAGAGCCTGCTTTTTCACATCGTCATGGAACCAAAAAAAGAGACCTAAGTCAGTGAATGTCATAGCCCTGAAGTTGCGAACTGTGCTGAAGGGTCGGTTTCGAAGCATCTGATTCCGACTCCTGACTTAGTCTTTTTCTAAAATTCCATCGGCTTTCTAATAAATGAAGTTTGCTACTTTCTTTTCACTTTTTTTAAAATTTTTTTTAATTTTTATTTTGAGTGTATTCTTTTAACTTTGTCGACTTGCGACTGTGGTTCAATTCCCAGCACAGTAAGGAAAAAAATTGGTGATAATGGTGGTGCTACTCAACCCTTTACGAGGGATGGGTGCGCGGCGAAACTCTGCAGATTTCCAACATTCCGGCCATTCCTCAAGGTCGGGGCCAATGGCTTAAAGTCCCGCCGTCTCTTCTGTGGTCTTTTCGAATTTGGATGGTGTCGAAATTGCAGCCAAACTTTACCGCAGCGTTTGACAGAAAAAATTTGAACTTCCGATTTTGTCTCTGACTTCTCGAAGAAACACCAGCTCTTGATTTTTGACTTTGTTTCAGACTCCACCTTACTAACCCTGATTTCCAGCCTGGTACAATTACAAATTGACGTGAAAAATGTTTTACATTGCATTTGCTATTGGTCAAATATGCTGAGCAGTGAGCAGTTTCCTTTATACAATTGTGTTCTGCGTTTGAGATAACGCATGTAACATGTCTATGTAAAATAACTGGAAATTTTTGCGCAACAGTCACTGATGCTTGAACAATATTGCTGGTTTCGACGTTGGTTTTCATCTTAAAATTTCGGTTAAAATTCGCATCCTTTGATATTACTTTGTACTTATCTGCAATGCAATCCTGCGCCTATTCTGACAGTTAGCATTATTGTTATCAATTTTGTGAGTGCAGGATATTTTGTGCTTTATGATAACAAATTTTCGCGTGAAAGTCGTCTCTTTTTTGTTTATTCTTGCAACAAGTTACAGCAAAGGTACGTATTTAATATCTTGTGATGCATTTGCGCTCTAAATTCTGGCAAAGAAAGCCTAGCTTTTTATTTCGTAAGTTGTTGTTTCGTTGAACGGTTAGGCTCAGGAGTTAAGTTAGGTTTGGAGTTAATTGTATCAAACTTGTCTCTGCATCATTGCGCTTAACCAGCAACTTATTTTCGATTAAATGTCGAAGCGGTGCGAATCGTTGGCATTGCAATGTTCGATTTGCCGACCCGGAGATCGAATCTCAAACTTACAGTTCCAAGCAGCAACATCACATATCTTAACTGTGCGGCGTGTAACTCTGCGGTTAAAGTTACGTTCCGAAAAATCTGGCGTTTTATGGCGTATGATTCGTTTGTGTGAACCAGGCACTCTATATCTGTCCAACCACACCAACGCAGAGCCCCCTTAGGGTTCCGTTTGTTAGTCCTTTGTCAGGCTGGGCCACCATTACGGGTAAACTGACCAGTGCTCTTAATCAACAGAGTCCAACGGAGAATACGACACAGGCTATTGCATTTTTACAGACCAGTTTTTTTTGTGTCGATAGCGATATGCAGCCTACAGGAGGTGTTCGCATGAAAGAATAATGTTGAAGCACAATAAACTTTGTGTGAATGTGAACAGGAAACTAACAGCTTACGCACACTTCATTATAACAACATATTGTAGACGCAGATATTACGTTTTCCTGTTATGTGCTGCTTTCACTGTCTACAGTAGTAAATTCTGGTATTGTTTTCAAATTTTAGTGAGCAATTAGCTCAATCGGCGAGTTGCAAATCAAAAGGAATTAGTTAATTAGGCAATTTATTGGTATTAAAAAAAGAATTATCTGCTGCTTTTTGCGGTTAGAGTTCATTAGGTGATAGGGTTAATATGAGTGTAGGTTTTGACTTGTTCCTGTTCATTGAAAGATACTACAGAGTATAGTTTTAGAGTTACTGTAGGTACATACGTACTTGACTAGTTTTCTTTCTCAGCTAGTTAAATTTTGTAGAGGGTAGCCATAACCCAAAAGTGCTCTGTTATAATGCGCACTTTACAAGATTATACCGGTTCTTGATGCTGAAAAACTAACCTCAGAATTATTTTGAAATGGTTCGGTTTACTGACACTTGAAGCTTGCCATATGTTAGCTTTGCATGTTTCTCAAGAATATTTGTTCAAGAAATTGTAATCAATGTATTGGCATTTAATTTTATCTAAATAGATTAAAAACCTTTTAAAAGGAAGCATGCGTTATGGTATATCATTCAAGAACAAATGATTGATCCGAAAAGGAAAAGCAGAGGCCTAGAATCGGATAGAAGGAGATGTTAAACGTTTAACTGCAGAAACCTTAATGCGATATTAATAAAATCAAATGCCATTGCAAGATATAGTTTTCTTATTTGTCTGTAGTAGAAAAAACAAATGCACTATTTGGGATCTTGAGCTATTTCGGTTTCAGAACAACCTTTATGCAGATAAAGGTTAAAAAGTGCAAGTTTCAGTTAAATTTCGTAAATCAAACGCAACGTGATCCGTATCGCAATCAGTTGCTGAAGCCCTCCCCCCCTTAGCCAAATTACTAAGAGCATTTAACCCAAATACGCAAACTTCTAAACGTAGTTTGGACTTGATTAGCAAGTTAAGAAGAGAGAAAGCAAAGGAAGTAATTTAGTTCTGTCAAATGGCTTTCAAATCGAAGCAATTTAGTCTTTTCTCGTGGCTCGTAAAACGTGCGCAACCTTATACAAATGCGTTAAAATGGCTATTTTTTCGTAAACTTACAAAAATTGCCAGCGGCAGACCTCAGGCCCCCATGATCTCCGGCTGCTAGTAGTACACTTGAAATGCAGCATGCTCAACACCCCGCTCTCTATATACAGGATGGGCCATAAGTATCATTGTATATTTGACAAATTGGACTCCGTATAATCGCAGCAAGTATCGTAGCTGATGCGTCTTCATCGGTGGCCCTACACCTTGGACCACTTCGTGGTTGGTCTGCTACATTTTCAGTTTTCTTAAACCTGCAAATTTCTCGTATGTATTGAAACTTGTGGCCCACCCTGTACATTTTTCGACACACACGAGTTTTAGCGTTCAGTTTCAGTTCTCTCCCCCATCATTATCAAAATCCTGGTTGCGCTGTGCGCCTAAAATACCTGTTTCCTCTTAAACGGGTGCTAATCAACTAAGTTTCTTTGGCATGCTTGAAGAAACTCTATTTTGCCATTAAGTGAGCGCAAATTGAATGCAATCGACTTGAGTGTTCCAAACACAAGCAGTCTACCGGTACCTGTATTTCGAAATTTAAGCCAACAACCGAAATGGCCGTTTTTGTGTAAACCGCACTGTATATTTTAACTTATCGCAAGATATTGATTTTATCCTGTCGCATTGGATAGTACGTGTTCCAGTTCAAATCCTGTGCTTTCATGGTAAACCTGAAGTTAACGGAAAAGGTTTTGTTCTTTTTGACTGAAATAAAATTTTAAGTAAACTGTCACTAAAATCTCAAAAAGCTATTTTGACTTTTTTGTTTACCGGAACAACAAAATGATTCGATGCCTCTATTTATAAACTTAAACAACATTGTCAACTTCAAAGATTCCATGAGTGCCATAAACATTTTTGCATTCAGCTTTGTGGTAGGATGAATGAATTTTTTTCCTATAATTTGTTTAACCCATATCACCCCAACCCCGAAAAAATTGATGATTTTGATATTGCAGGTTCTTTAGGTCACAAATAGATCATAACTGAAAAAATTTTTTGAAAAAAAGTTTTTTTAAAGATTTTATAAAGAAAACAATTTTTGTCAGTTTAAACTGACGCTGGCGGTAGGCGGGTACGTGTAGAATGTTATAGCGCTCAACTACGAGCACATGATGCGTCCGTTTTTTTTGCGCGTACGATTCTGATTATTTGTTTTGCGCTTTGTTTAATGACTAGTGTAAGTAAATTATGTTAAATTATATTAATTGTCGCCGATAATATGCATTCATGCAAATTATTACTGCAATATATTGACGTAGATATTAGTATACAACACAAAGGAATTGAAGAAAATTCAGTCATTTATTCAAAATGAAAACTTTCAAAACACTCAGGGTGCAATCCAACATTACATTTAATGCAGAAAAATTTGGAAGTTCCTTTACATCCATTTTTAGCGCAGCGTCTTTGCGTTCCTTTCCTAATCCAGTGGTGATTTTCTTCGGCCATTCGCACATGATTCTTGGTTGCCGATTTTGGGTATAATGCAACCGAATCATTTTTTGTTTTATAGTTTTTGTAATAAGTTTCCACAATTACCCGGCGAAACTCCAAAGCATCCATTCTGCTTTCGCCTTCATTCAATTGTTTTATGCGGTAAAGCTGATAAGCGTTGTTAATAGCCACATCTATGCAAAATCGAAATAAAGGCCACCACCATTTTTTGCTTCGCAAGTTGATCATGTACGCCGCAAGATTTTGATCCAGTCGATCTACACCACCCACGTAGCGGTTGTATACATGCACAACTTTTGGTTGGGGAATATCGATTCTTTTTTTCGCTTCCTGGCTGTATCGCTTGACCTTTTGTACAGGATCCTTGCCTGCAAATGTAGACAGAACGTTAACAACTTTATTGTCCTTCCAACGAACAGCTGCCATGTTGATATTAGCATCAACTGCAACATCGCTAGCACCTCGAGCTTCTTTTTCCATCATTTTGACGTCTTTTAGTGGTGGATTTTCCATCCTACACAACCGTACAGTTCCTGTAGCTGCAATCGATTTCAGTTGAAGGTACCGAATTAGCTTTGTGCTAGTAAAAAAATTATCCATTACGGCGTGATAATTCGATCCCGGGTGAGGTGGTAACATTTTTAGCAAGTGAGCCACAACTGCGGCACCCAGCCCAAGACCAATGTCACCATACTCCGTAAAAGCCGCGTCTTTTCCAGCATATGGACGAAATTCGATGCAGTATCCCAATGGCTTGGCCATAACCCACATTTTATAGCCAAATTTGATGGGCTTGCCATGAATATACTGCTTGGCTCCATGTTTTCCAAAATATGGAACCATGGACTCATCGACGCTGACGTGTTGCTCTGGTATGTAGTTTTCCAAACATTGTTTGTTAAGAGAATCGAACAAAGGTCTGACTTTGGAAAATTTATCATTTTTATCCAGATGATCGTTATCACATAAATGCAGATATCTTTTGCATTCTTCAAATTCTCCTCTAGACATCATGGATGACACCAGACGATTGTTCGTATCATCGCGCGTTTGCCAATACATATCTTGCCGGGGTAGACTGGCATAGCCACTGACAATAATAATCGCCAAGAACGCTTTTAATTTTCTTTTGGTCATAATAAAATTGTGATTGCCTTTTTGTCGTGCATATCTTGTAGATTCATCACATATCCGTTCCAGCTCCTCATTACTAATAAATCTTTCAAATAATTGATGTGGCAACAAATTTTCATCAAACGTTGGAGGAGGTAAATCCCATTTGTTCAACAGAGAGTCCGAATTAACATCTTTGTGTTGCCATTTTGGTTTGTCTTTGCTAGATGCATTTTTGTTTTTTGTAGACTTGGATGTCTTTTTTCTCTAAAACAACAGACATGATTACTTCAACAATAACTTTTATTGTTAAAAGGCAACGAACATAGTTCTTCTATCGGTATGGAACAGCCGTCTAAAAGATGCGAGGTCTGCGTGCTCGTCGGCAAAGTACTTACGTAGGCCCAAACACCCTGACAAATGAAACATAACAGGACGAGAGCTCAACTTTAGCAACAGCTGTTTTTGCAAAAATAATCAGGCCACTGAGTAATAATTATAGTATAGTCAAATGTAAAACTAACTTTTTTGGATTTTGGCGGATCAGTGGTGGATTCTCTGCTCGTCTGGTTTGTTGATTCCAACTGCAAAATATAGCTAATTATTAGTAACATATCAAAGCTAACTATAATTCTTAATTACTGCAGTTTAATAAAAAGAGAAAAATACCTTGTACGATTTTGCTTATTTGAAGTTATGACAATACTGCAGAAAGAAAGTTGTAGCACTACTTTATACACATGTTGAAGCTTTTTTTCTATAAATTTTTGAAATATTGTTCCAAGCGCTGCAATCTAAAATCTCTAGACGTACCTGCTCACTACTTCCAATTTCGCCCAACTCTACTTCAGCTCTTGATAGAAGTTGGTGGGGACTGAGGTTATCAGGCACTCCGGTCATGTCACCTCCATCATCTTCTTCAGTTTCATTTCCATCATCTTCCGGAGGAAATAAAATAAGACTTGGATCAGTTACCAATTCAGCTGTAGATCCGTTATTTTTTAGCTCTTCCAATGCTTCTAAGGCTTCATAAACATTCATAATCTAGTAAATATTACCACGGTAACACTGTAAAATTACCTGAAGAAATACTTGCGCAAAATTTAATCAAAATATCTCAACTTCAACAATGAAACCATTTAAATTTACTTTATCTTAACTTTTGATTCACAACGCAACTTCGCTTGCAATTGCAATTTGTCACACTCGGTAAGCGGCTACACTCATTTTACTCGTAACAAAATTTTCTCGAAAAATGCAAGACCCACAACTGTTATTTGACAAATATTGTTTTGTACTAGAAATTAGATCACTTCATTAATTGTCCGTGGTGAGAATTAGAGAAAAGTTGAAGCTAAAACAAAATTGCGAATTAACCAGTCATTGTTCCAGAAAAGGATTAAGGTGCAATAAAACAACCACAAAGTTCCAATTACTTTTACAAAATGAGGATTACCTTTTATAAAAAGATTTCCGTGCAATAAAATAACCACAAAAGTTCTAATTTATTGTTACAAAATGCGGATTATCTTTCATCGAAACGATTTAGGTACAATAAAACAAACTATTACAGATTGCTTAATCTCAAAATCTAATTAGCGAAAAAATTTCACACGTACCCATTTACCACCAGCGTCAGTTTAAACTGACGCAGGAAAATTCCCACATAAAGCAAGTCAAAAACGTTTTTTCGCAAGTTTTAAGCTATTGTCATCTTTAGGTATAAATTTATTCTTTGTTTTTCAAGGTTAGAAAATTTTGCTCTCTCACGGTAAGTTGCAGTGACGTCATCAATGAATGACATGCAGCAAAAAACAAAAATTATGCATTTTCTTGTTATGTTTATTATAATTTTTTTTTTACGCAAAAATTAAATAAAAAAATGTTTGGAATTAAAAGTCTAGGATGTCATGAAATGACAAAATTAAACATTACTCAATTTGATGTTGTCAACCTATCGAAAATCAATTTTTTCTAGCGTCAGTTTAAACTGACGCAGGCGTGATATGGGTTAATGCATGGAAACCAGGGATACGGAAGCGCCTATTTTTCAATTGCTTCTGCTTCCACTGCTTCTACTTTCACCACCTGATGAAGTAGTTTTTGCTTAAAATTCTTCATCTAAAAAGTGTTCGGGCAAAAAATTTTTTCCGGGCTTGCAAAAACATCACCATTTTCATCTGAGAAGCATACAAAACCATATTGCGTTATTAGATTATTCATCACATAGACCTAAGCATAGGCGTACCCAGAAATTGAGATTGACACAAGGTCAAAACTAAATTTCCAATCACAAAGGTACGAATATTAGTGTTCTAAATGCTAATGCTGATGTAAATTTGTCTAGCCGCACAGCCAGTAATTTCCAGTAAAAAACTTTAACGTTGGGGTTTGGAGCGGAACCCTTTGCGCTTGGAATTTTTAGATTTTTCATAAAAATATTGTCTTTTAATCGCTTCTGCTGTAAATTTTTACTTTGGTATAGTACATAGGTTGTCGCAATATTCAGATACGTAATTTTTCTTGGAAGTAACTCTGATTTAGTAGCGGCTTTGCTCTGGCTCCTGATTTTGTATGGCAACATCAATTATTAGCGCGGCAAAATAACAATAGAACTCTTCTTTGTTGGTGTGATAGGGCTAAGTTGAACATGGTTAAACTACAAGTGGTACTTGAGCTTGGCTAAGAAAATAACATAAGGCAGCATTCTACTTTTTAAGCCAAGCCTACTTCGAAAGTAATTTGCATTCCGTATTGCAATCTGTGTATATGACCTAGAGCTGTGGAGTGCGTCTGAATTTCGAAAACAGTACAGCTCACCAATACGTAAGGCTAGAACGAAATCGCGCATTTTTCCATGTAATTTTTGAACGATAGCTTGCTTTTCTGAGAGCGGAACAGTGACCTTCTTCGAATTATTTTGAGTCTGTTAAAAAGTTTTCGTTTATCTTGAAAGAAAATTCTTTCTGATATCTAAAATTTTAATTTGTAGATTTTAATCAGATAGAATAAGGTTTGTGAATGATGCAGTGAAAAATGGCTGCAACAGACAGGCATGCTGCGTTTCGAACACGTCGTGACACTGCCGAGATTTTAAGTGCTTACATCGACAAAATAAGCGAGCGTCACCGCCGACCTTCGATTGTATCTCAGTCGTCTTCCCGTCGTGGTAGCACCACCTACTGCAGACGAAGTCTAAGCCACCCAGTGATTTCGGAGTCAGACATCTTCGTTGGCCGGCTTGAGAGACGCCGAAGTGCGGTCACGTTTCCCTCAACTTTCCGAACTTTGTCGTCCGTTGCTTCTTACCCCTGCCGGGTCAAATCGAGCACGTCTTCACTCTCCACCTCCTCTCACTCTCCCGAGCTATGTTGCTACAGGAGCAAAGGAGTGCGCGGGTCGGACTGGAGCATCTTGGGACACTATTTTCGCCAACCTAAAGATGAAAAGAAACTGACCATAAATCAGATCCGAATCCGAAAAAGCTTGGAGTACGTGTCTTTCACCGTGTTTTAGTATCCTTTAATCGAATTCTGTGGAACGATAAACTACTTGACGTCTCATAAAATTTTGCATGACAGATTAGTGTAGAAGCTTAACTTCGCTTTAGTGACTTGATCTTATTGGCTAGGTTGAGATTGCTATGAGCAGCAGCTCTGTAGAGCTGACTTAAATCTTTTCCACTACTTATATTATTCTTAAAATATAAAAAAGTGAAGAATATATACAAAGGTCACCGGTTTTGATGCTTGGTTTTAAAGAGCCACTTGTCTCTTATTTAAGTTTTTGACATTGACGCTTTTTAGTCTTTGACGCTTTTTGCGGTGTGACTATACCACACCCGGCAAGACATTAATCTGTACTTCAGAGCCAGGGATTTAAAGCCATCGATTTAGATTAAAGAGATGAGTCACTCGTGTCGCTTTCACAAATTCTGTGCCGCTTTGTCGTTGCTTGAAGCTAGTCATCTTTTCGTACAGAAGGTTTTTTTGCTTGAAATTTTAGCCATTGTGGTGCAGCACTGCAAAAAATGCGCTACAAAATTTCTCTTTTCATGGGTTTAATGGACTTTTTCCTGCTACAGAGAGAATTCTTCACTCATTTGGCGAATTCCTGGTAGAAAGTGGAAAAGTTCAGCTCTTTCAATTGCGCTGAAATAGCACTAATCGAATATGCTCCATTGTTTTAAACGGTGACTCAAGGTTTCGCCCATTGGTTAGCGTTTGAAACGTTTCGCCAAAATTGCAGAAGTAAAATTCTCACAATTGTATCAATACAAAGACATTAACAGGACACTTTGAACAAACCAAGCCAACTGACCGCTAACATTCGGGCGAAGGCTAGGTGACCGCTAACATTCGGGCGAAGGCTAGTTAGAAGTCAGTTTGTTCGCGGTCACTAATTTGTGAACCCCACACTGATTTGGTTGTCAGTAACAATGACTAAAAATGGCATTTAAACGTATGACTGAACCATCAAGAGGCCGTGGGTATCGCAGCCGCGGCAGTTCTATGACGTTTTGTGCCAGTGGCTAGCGAAAGGGCTGGGGCGATCCCCACCTGAGTGCTGTTTGAGGTTCAAACACCACCTTCGGGCATGGCATCCAGGACGGTAAATTTATTCGCCCGTAAAAAATCGCCCAATGCTGCGGTAAAAATCATTTTTGCTCTTTACTCATTGGCATCCACCCCCCCTATACAAAATCCTGACAGTGCCCTTTTTTATGTCCCCAGTTTCTCTGGGCCCAGTTTGTTTTGCTTTTCTCTTCATACCCTTCACAGATCTCGGCTTTTTTTTTTTTTTTTCAGAAATGATGTTTTACCCCCACTAGTAGTGAGGATTTATTTTTGTCGGTGGTACGTCATTCCTCAGAAGGCGAAACGACCATCGCCTTTCTTGTTGCTATTTAAACGTTGGAATTCAATATTTTGAACGTGCGTGGCTATTCATCAATTACTCAAATTTCTGTTGTGTAGAAAAGCGATCCAGCGAGCCGGTTGTAACATGACAGAACTGGATGGAACAGGATCTGGTGCTGGAGCGGTGTCGCCTGGTGCTGCCAGAAGAGAGGCTCATGTTTTCACATCCGTAGATTGGACGGTAGGTAGTACGATGTTATAGTTTTTGTATCGCAAAACGAGCGTCTTCGTTCTCACACATTAGTAGCAGTCATCCAAAACCCCAAACCCATTCCCACCAAGACTAACAATTCGACCCGATTTCAGTTGTACCAGTTTTTTCTTGTGAATCTAAATGATAGCTTGGTTCAACGGATTGTCATGCCAGAGAAGTTTGTGTTCAGTGTTTAATTGACATTTTACTTTATAGTTTAATTATATCTTTATTCAGGAGACAGCGAAGGCACCTTTACGTCTTCGAGTTAGGCTGCCACCTGCCCGCCTCTGTCTACCATACATGGTGGAAGCTTCACACTGTCCCTTTTTAATGTTGAATGTCAAACAGGAAAGCTGTGAACTGTGGCGCACCCAGGGGGGGGTTCGAGGGTCGAAACCCGTCCTTCTGGAGCTCAAAAAGCAACATAATTTCGTTGATAAAACGCAGTTTGTAACACTTTGCTATATTTACTTTTAACTAAATAATCACTTAAGTTGTCGTTAATCACTTAAGATCTTGTTTTAGGACCATAATTTAAACCTGTACGGTATGTGACAAGCAATTGAGATTTTTGCATTTGTTTCACCTACAATATTGCTGACAGAAACAATGTGTAACTATGTGTATTTGATATATCCATAGATATTAAATAATGGATATATTATACCCGATCATAAACTTCTGAGCAGAACAGAGCTTGACACTAAAAAGAGAGAGACGGCCATTGAGTGAAAAAAGTTGTCCATGGGTAAAAAAAAACTACTACGCCAAATGCACCTTTTCAAAAAAAAAAAAAAGCAATCAAATCCGTTGTTTGAAGATGAAACCTGCCACAAAAGCACATTCAAACGTCGAGATTTTTAATCTGCAAGCGTACTCAAAAATGTAAAAACAGCTTTCAATAGCGACGAAGATATCATTTCCAAATGATTTTTTCTATATTTTTGCGTTAGCTTTATAGTATTTTAGGTGATTTTTGCTGCATCATATATGATAATAACAACTCATTGTCTTCTATTTCAATGTCATCAATCTTTATATAAGCTTATACCCCGCATTTTAGCTTTTCTTCATTCCAGCGTAGATTCGTGGAGAGAGTTGAACGAAAACCTTTTAATCTAAAGCAGTCTTTTTCAAGGCTACCCGTTTCTCAGAGTGGAAATGATAGCTCCGACGCTATTAAAAGCTATTTTGAAATTCTATACCACTAACAAATTTTTGAATTTAAAAACGTATTCACTTAAAAGATTTAAGCTAAATCGCGATCTTTCAGCATTTAAACGTATTTTGGACGTGATCAATAAGTATGCAGGGGCTGAATGGACTGAGCAACAATAAATTCTTTTAAACTTTTCCAAATCTGAGTAATTTAGCATATTTTCTAATTGCTCTAAAAACGTTCTAAATGACGTAAAAATGGCTGTTTTTTTCCAAAAAAAAATTGCAAGAATTGCCCAGTGGCTGCCCCCATACATTTTCAAAATGTCAAAAACGTTCAAAATCTCATTTAAATGGCGTTAAAATGGCTGAAAAATTGCAAGAATTGCCCAGCAGCTGGGGGCTTCGCCCCAGGCCCCCATATATGTCATCTTGTTTAAAATGTCAAAAACGTTCAAAATGTCATCCAAATGACGTTAAAATGTCTGTTTTTTTCCGGAAAAAAAAATTGCAAGATTTGCCCAGCGGCTGGGGGCTTCTCCCCCAGGTCCCCATAGTGGTAACTTGTTCTCTCGCACGCAATCTTCACTACCAACAACTTTCAAAATCGTTGTTAGAGGGTTTTTGAATAAACAAATGTTATAACAAAACGCTACTATTACCGCGAAACCCTGTTTGACTATAAAACGTACATTTTTATTGATGGTTAAAATAAATTAACTACAAGTGGGTCTGGTTTCTTTTTGAAAAATTGAACCCCCTCCCCCTTAAGAATTTCTAAGTGCGCCCCTGGCTGTGAATACCCTTTTTTTCAGTCTTTGTGTTGACCCGTCCAGTAATCGAACCCTAGTTTACCGTTTCAGGAGCAGACGCTCAGTCCACTTGACTTTTGATCAGTTAACTAAACTAGAACTTCTTCAGGACAATGCCATTCCGGACCATCACATTTGGTCCCCAACCAGTGCTTCCGGGGATTTGTGTTACGTTGGAGAAGAAAATTGCCAGGTACGTAGCATTAGTAGTTAGATAAATAAAATAACAAAAAAATGTTTTTTTTGATTATTACAAACAATAGACTGGAAATCTCTTAGTATTATTGAATTTTTGCTGACGCCATAAAGGTATAATGCTGAGTTGAACTGGTAAATAAATGGATAAACGAAGAAGCTTTTTATTTTCTGCTTTTGGTCATCAATAGTGGTATGATTGCTGTCTTCGTATTCTCTTTGAGCCACTTTGCTCGCAGTGCAATCAAGTCATACCTAAGAAGAGTTTGCTATGTTACCAGTGATATGAAATTGATTAAACCAAGCCTATATGACAATATGAAAAATCGACAGCCCAAAGCACTACATTTTGCGTGAAATAAGTCAACTGACCGCGAGTATTGGGATGTTAGTTGGCGGTCATTCGGTTCGCGGTTAGTTGTCGCGTACCGTATTTTCCTTCATCGCTAAAATATTTCGACGAGACTGTTTTTTTGTTTTGTTTTTTTATTAGTATTAACAGGTTTCTGTTTTGAATAGCTGATTGTAGCAAACGACAGATTAGCGAATTAGTCTTAAATGTGTTGGTATTACGCAATTGTCAATCTCTTGTTACATTTGTTGCTCTGCGTAAATGAGACCATGTCGTTTGTGGGTGGAGCATTTTACTGCTTAATGTTTGAATTTTTATTTTGCTGTCGCTAGGTCTTCGAGTTAAAAATCAAAACGTGCATGTTATATAATTTTATGCGGTAGGATCTGCTACTCTATTGCTGTTCAAATCTTAAAGGGGAACTCTAGCCTAGCCAGGCTATATATCATTAAGAATCCTTCGAAATTCTAAGGTCTTTGAAAAAAGAACGAACTTTCAAAGCCTTATAGTTTTGATGAAATTCGATAAAAACTGGTGAAACCGGAAGTCAATTCTGATTGGCTTGCGTTTCGCGAATTCTGTGGAAGTCAAGTCTAGATACAGCATGTAAGTTGAATATTTCGTAAAAGAATACAATACTGACGCAGCTGGTTAGCGTCTTTTGGCGTGACTAGCTGGTTCCATGCGTAGGTAATGTAATAGGCGTAGTCTCGACTTATATACAGAGCAGACTCAGAAAGTTTTTAGCAGTACACTCACCTAGCCCAGTAATACATGCACCCATATATGCCGTTAGCTGTTACCAGTATGTTTAATTAGCAACTTGAATTGAAAAAAAAAGTGACCAAGAGTCATTCAATACCAGTCCTGGTATGTTGTACCGGTATGCTGTAACATTTACCGTACGTTACCCAATCTGACTAATTCAGAGTGAGCAAATTTGGCATTGGCTTGTAACTAAAAATTGACAAGATTCGCTTTTTATGATACCAAACTAAATATTTTACTGGTATACGCAGAGCATTATTGTGTAATATTTCAAGCTGAGACAATTCAATACTAGGTCGGAAAGCATTTATTCGAATTTTGTTTCTTTTGTAGCAATCGATTTCTTTTTTTCTCTTGAGTTAAATGCAAGATTTTGACGCGCGGCGGTGCAATCCTTGAAGCGTTGTGGTTACGGCGCGTGTCTGTCGAGTCGCACTCTTGCGTTCGCTTCGCGCTGCACTCTTTTTTTTTTAATTTGTCTTTAGTTCTACTATTTTATAGTATCTAGTGCTAGAAGTGAAGTTCCGTTACCACTGCTTTTATAAAAAGTTTTACAGTTATGCTATTTCACCGAACGTTTGAAAATCCAATAATAAAAGCTACAATATATTGAATTTTGAATGCAGCACCCTTATAGCTTTCTTAAGTTGAAACATTGTAGTGTTATGTAACTGCCAGAACCTACTGGTACAACATACCAGAACTAGTACAGTATTGAATGCCCTCTTGGTCTCTTTTTTTCCAATCAGGTTGCTGATTAGACATACTGGTAACAGCTAACCGCCTATATGGGCACATGTATTACTAGGCTAGGCGACTGTATTGCTGAAAAGTCTGAGTCTGCTCTGTATATAAGTCGAGACTACACCTATTTCATTGCCTGCCCTTAAAACCAGTTAGTAACACCAAAAAACGCTAACCAGCTGCGCCAGTATTTTATTCTTTTACGAAATATTCAACTTACATGCTGTATCTAGACTTGACTTCCACAGAATTCGCGAAACGCAAGCCGCACAATTACATCATCAGAGCGTTAGCCAATCAGAGTCGACTTCCGTTTCACCAGTTTTTATCGAATTTCATCAAAACTATAAGGCTTTGAAAGTTCGTTCTTTTTTCAAAGACCTTAGAATTTCGTAGGGTACTTAATGATATATAGCTTGGCTAAGCTAAAGCTTCTCTTTCACGTAAAGTACTAGTTTTGAGTTGATGTCATTGTCACGTGATCAACATGTGATTATTTTTAAGAGGGAATTTAGGAGGAGTGGCCGGTGTCAATTTAATGGCACTAGCCGTGGATTGAACAGAATGCTCGTGGTCTTGGTTCAATTTTCTGCAAAAATATTTTATGATTGAAGGTTTCCACCGAACCCTTACTGGAGTTGCAGCTACAAAAGTGCAGGCAATAGCATTGAACACTTTGAGAATCATTCAGGAAGACAGCAGAAGCGCTTTTTAAACTCAAGCCTACCGTTTTAGCAGCAGACACCCAATCCTTCAGGCCACTGATATGTTAGGGCAGTGGTTCTCAGCCTTTTCAGGGTACACGACTTTGCGACCATTTCTGCGCGGACCTTTTCGGCGCCAATATTCCGTGCTTTTTTACTAACCCAAACCCTAACCCTGACCCTAACCCTAAATAACTGAACTGTCAAAGAGCACCGAATTGGCGCCGAAACGATCTGTGTCGAAAACGACCGGCCAGGAAATAGGTGGCGCCGAAATGGTCGCACCAAAAAGACGTGATCCCGTTTTACCACCTCGCCACTTAGGCATTTGCTGCTGCGCGTCGCAGTATTGCAAACACAAGTGGAAACACTCTTGAATCTTGCTATCGTATGGACTTGCATGTTTTCATCCAGCTCTAGAAAGCTGTAAATCCAGACTTTTGGTGAAAAAAGATAAAAAAGTTACTCGCGTACCACCTGGAAAACCTTTGCATGCCACAGGTTCAGAACCACTGTGTTAAGCTAACAGTTTGGTGAAACATCATTGCCGTTGTTTGAATGATTTAGTTCACTCTACCCACGCTTGCGTTGTGTAGTCTATTTTCTGGAAACTAAATTACTATGCGTAGGCTGGTTTTTCGTGTATTTTTAGAAGCATTTAGAGCAGCGATATACTGTATATGGATCAATGACGTTTTCGTTTCAGAAATCTGGCCCTCGCAAACGATGTAGTGCATGTCATATCGTTGTGCACGAACTATGCTTCAATCAATTTGCAAAGGTAAGAAGGTTCAGTTTTGCCGTAATTGCTGTATTGTTGTATTCAAATAAAACTCGAACCACATGAATGGTCTATTCTCGGCAAGACAAACGTAGTTGTGGTTTTGAATTATACAATAGTTGCAGTGGTTTCGTTGCGTATTTTGCTCTAGCTTTTGGTAGGGATTACGCTGTCGGGTTTCGTTGAGTCCTCCTTTCAAGTGACAGTAGAATATGTAGACATAAAGCCACTAGCTGGATCAGCCTCCGCTGGTCAGAAAAAAAAAAAGACTACGGATGGGATTCGAACCCAGGTCCGCAACAGCCGGAGACAAAGCACTGATATCGAAGTTGTTGTAATGTAGTTCATATTTATCTTCCTGTCATTGGACAGTGTCAGACGCTAACTGTTGGACGATCCGCGCACTTTCAGTGCAGTGACTACTTCATGCTTGGAGGAAACCGCACTTGCTTAGGAGTTTCCAGTGATCTTAAGGAGTTTCTAGTTCTTGTGGATTTTTTCAAATTCTTATCCACTGAATTTGTGTCTTATCCAAGGACGCAACAACATAACTGAGGTGCGGGTAGTGCAATATTAATAGATGCTTAATGGACTTGTTTTACAAAAGAAAAATTAAGAAAAATTGCCCGATTTAGCATTAGCTAACCAGGAAAGCGTATTTGTTACCAAATCTCTTGGATTCTTTTTGTAGTTGGCTGTTGAGTAACTCGAAGTTGGTTACCTAATTGTCGAATACTACATACGCGGTCATTACAAGGTTGATTTGCCATGAAACCAAATTGTTTATATGAAAACTATTTTTTTTGCTTTGTTGCTTTTGAATGCAAATTATTCATCTCTTTTGTATCAGGATTAAAGCTACACGTTTGCTTTTCTTCAGCATTGATGAACGCCTGTAAAATCGAAACAGAGTGCGCTTGATTTTTTTCCTGATTGTAGCTTAATAGATTAATTTTACAAGTTTCCAAGTAGAAAATTAGTCGAAGAAAAATCTATCGAACGCTGTCACTGGTTTCTTGTCTGGTTTTGCTAAAAATTTTCTTCCATTAGTAGTTATCCTAATAGCTTTGGTATTGTTTACTTTAGAAAATGCTATTACATGGCTACAAACCATGCTGCAAACGTAAGAAACATTGAAATGTCTTCCGTTTTGCTAAAAATGTTCCGGTTTGCATCGATTATATTTTATTTTAGGGCAAGTTCTTGAGACAAAGTAACATTTTTTCTTTGAAAAGCGGTTGATACTTCCGTTAATGCATGATTTTATCCTAGCACCAGTTTGCTTTTGTTTTACGCATTTTAACATCTGTATTTCCATCGTTTCAGATTGGTTTTCCTTGCAAGACAACATTCCGAGAATGTACCTCGAAATCTATGAGAGAGGTAACTCGTTCATGTTGTATTTCAAATTATAACGTCGTAGCTTTCGTTCTAAAACGGTGTTTTCTGGGGTCTGTGATTGTCGTACTAAGTTTTCTCAAACTATAAGAAATAACTCATTTACTTTACGTTCAGTGCGATAATAGGAGGGGGGCGGTAAAGCAATCAACTTCTTGCGATTTAAGTTCCAGCGTAGACCAAATAATAGACTATCTCACTTGCAAGTTCCATTGTTAAAGACCTGGGTCAATGGTTTGAAGTTGGTGTTATTGGCCATTTTTTTAAATATTTCCTATTTTAGTTCCCTGTGAATCTTAACGTTGTGCTTCAAGTGTTAATCAGTGTTGTTGAAAACAGCAATGCAAGTGCTGTAGTTTGTATAAACTTTCAGAAAGCCTAAATTTGAAGATTGGCAATAGATGGTCATAGCAATATGAAGGGAGACCCGGATACCAGTCATTTTTATTAATATGCTGTGTGTTCGTTAGGCAATCTTTCCTGTTTAACTATGCTGACGAACGCATAGCACCCATTTTTGGTTCTACGAAGTTTCGCTGAACACTGTTTTTCAGCCCCACTAGGAAATAAGTTTTACTTATTTTCACCAGGAATACAATGATGCAATGGTAGTTTTTTTTATCAACTGTAAGAAGATACTTGTTTAGCTGAGGCTTAATATGTGATAAATACTTGCAAGTGAAGGCATGTTGCATTTTACTATACGAATAAATCTAGGCATTGGCCAAAATGATACGGTTGAAGTTTGCGAAGGGCCCAATTGTTACACCTAGACTTTCAAAATAGTTATGATCAGCGAAACATAATCATTTGACTTGGAAAAAATTTCGGCTATTTTTAGCCTTAATTTAAGATTAAATTAGCTTTAAAATATCTATCGAGATTTTTCTCCTTTTATTCGTGACTTCCAAAGTATTTTTAGTTGTTTCATGCTAACGAGGTTGAAAACTTCTGTCAGTGGTTTATTATCCGCTTTTAAAATTTCTCGATTGAATAACACGACATTCTAAACTTTTGCATGCACTATATAAAATTGTTGCTGCTGTTATTACTGTATATTTATTATTTATCCTCCTGTCACCCACCAGCTTCAGACGCTAGCTACTGTATTACATGATCTGCTCACTTTTCGTTCAAATTATTATTGATTTGTTCAAATCAGCTTGTTCAGTTGATTTGGTAAGCTGTGATTTGTGTAAAATTTTTCGAAAACTATTCTTTTGTTTCTATTCTGATAAGCCTAGATTGACGTTTATGTATTTTTTGAAAACAAATTGTTTTCCATTTCAGTCACTTGTAGTCCACCACCACTGGGTGCATAGAAGAAAATTGGAAGGAAAATGCAGGCAATGTGGAAAAGTAAGAATCTTCGTTTGCAAAACCATATCTGCAACCTTGGCTACTGTATGATATCAGAGTACAGCTTAAAGTTAGCAAACAATTAGACGAAAAAGCAATACGCTCAAGCCAGTAGGTTTAGCCATATCAAATGGAAGTACGCTTCTATTCTTAATGCAGTGCCAATGCAGTTTTACGTTGAAGGTGAATTGAATTGAAGTAAGACAAAGAATATTTAAGTTGTAAGTCGAAAAGTCAACCTGTGTGAACTGCAAATAAAATTTCCGTGTGGTTTTTGTTGTTTTCCCTATTTGGTATCACTTTGATTTTGCTGTATCCAACTCCGCGTTAGATTTCAGTGTGTTTCAAAACCATTATTTGATTATAAAATTGATTAAATTTTTTTATTTTCGCTTTTAGTTTGGTGTTGGTGGAAAATTCAGTTTGTTTCGTTGCATCATCAGCATTTTGTTTACATATAAAACTTTTTTATGCATATATTTTTAGGCGTTTGAAAAACGCTTTGGATTCCGAGAACCAACAAAAGTAAGCAATTTGTTTTAGATTCAAAGCAGTATACGATTTTTAACTCAAGTAGCCGAACCCGGTTGTCTGTGTGGGTCTACCCCGTAGGCCTATCAGTAACGGAGTTGTTAAGAGCGTCTGCTACTGCAACAGAAGATTCTAGTTCAATTTTTGGTTAAATCAAAGTCTGTATAAATTAGTATTCAGAGCTTTCCTGTTTGACATTCACCATCAAATGGAGAAACGTACACTGAGTTGATTGTTAGTGGTAGATAGCTAGTAGCTTGTCTCGGAGAACCCAAGAGCCTTGGCTGTTCCTAGAAATGCATTTTGTTGATAAAGTTAGTGCCTTTTTGAATAAATATGTTTTTATTTTCTTTGTATTGCCAATAGGAAGTTCGTCAATTGTTTTGCAAATTTGATGCAAAATAAATGGCATGCTATGTGTCAAACTGGCGCGTATAAACAAAACATCATTCATTATCAGTTGCCTCAAATCAATTGATTAAGTTATTTCGAAAACAGCTTGCTTATCATTACATTGCAATACTAAAAAATCTACTAAAAAATCTTCAATTGAGGAAACAAAATATGTTTTTTAAGGTGGTAGTGTGTGTTGTCAGAAAACACTGTAAAAATATATTTCTGATGGTCGAATACATTTATAAATAAGTGGAACTAGGTTGTGTTTAAATCAGGGCTGAAAATAGGGCCCAAAAATAGACGGTTTTTATTTCTACGTGAAATTTGCTCCTACCACGGTTCAAGATGTATGGCATTGTTGATGCTTATTGCGTAGCGCGTGCGTTTTGATGATAAATTTCGTTCAAAATGTACGATAATTTTAGCTTTAGCTCTATTTGCAGTGCTGAGAAAACAACAAGTTCTAAAAATAAGTGGTAACGCTTAACAAAAATCCTAAAAGAAATAAAATAGAAAAGCAGCGTTAAGACCCAAGAGTGCAAAATTGGCAATTTTTGGAATCTTTGGCACAATTATGTCGGGCAAGTGTGCAAAAACAAATCTTTTAAAATAACAAAATGATCGGATAGAAATAATAGAAAGCTTCCGAAGAATAATGAAATTAAATTAGTGCATTTATTTACTCGAAATATTTGCATATTCGATGATTTTGAAGCCAACTTTTTTAACACAAATAGCTTTAATTGCTGGGACGCTCCAAGATTGTCAAATAGAGCAAACCCAAGCAGGTTTCCACACGTATTTCGTTCTGTTGTCATACTACAGTACAGTTTAGAATTCGAAAAAGATTCCAGTTGCGAATTCAAATAGCTTAGAGAGGCTAATGAGAAGCTAGCTAACTGTTTATCACTGTTTAAGTATCTATAATACTTTTATTTTAAGTTTGTGGTACTTTATTTTAGTTTTAAGTGATCAACTATGTACTCAGACGTAAATAGATTTTTTAGTGTGGTTATAGCTATTTGCCTGCTTTTGGACCGCCTTGCCTATCAGATAAATAAGGAACTCCTACAATATGTGCTCAGTTTTAGTTGTCTTTAAACATAGTTTATATTAGTAAACAGATAACATCAAAGCGTTTAGATAATGTCTAATATTGATACCACTAAGTCTTGGTCTTTGTCAAAAATAGCACTATACTTAATGGGTAATTATAGTACCGGAGTCTTTTACGTGAAATCATCGTGGTAAGGCTGCATAAAAGCATTCGAATTTTGTTGGTCTGCAATAAAATCACCGACACTTTTCCTTGTATGGCATTCATTACAAACTATCGTTTTGTTTTAACCAAGAAAATTAACTGTTTTCTACTTTCGAAGCGATTCTGAGACCCGACTGTTTACAAATTACAACTGTTTACTGTTTACATCTAGTATAACTGCAAATTCTGGTTCGATTCTGGTCAAACCAAGGACAACGGGTCAGTGTGTAACGAACTCCAAAAAAAAAGACTAAGCTCGCCTGGGGTTCTTACAGGACGCGTGCTGTCATGGATCCAGTTCTTCTTTATTCAAAAACAAAATGAAACAAATGAATAAATATATCACGCCACAACACGGTTTCAAAATAAATTTGAAAACCGGCGAGCTAAAGAAAGAAAAGTCCAGCTGGCTTAACCACAAAATGCACGTTAGCAAAATATCTTAAACGTAAGTAACGTCATTTTAGCGTCTGACCATCAGGTCTTAAAAAAGAAGAATGATTTGAAGAACGCTTGCCATCACAGTCAAGAATTGCAAAGTTTGCCTTCTTCATGCGTCGCGCATAAAGAAGAAACAAGCTTAGTTATATGCAAATTTAAACACGTACAAAATTCCAGCGATTTGTAACAAGTTTCGAGCTAAAATTACAACAGCTGCAAAAATGCCCTGCAGACCGCGCTTTTCGCGTGAAGGCAAACAAATCAAAAATTCGAAAATGCAATACAGCAAATCAGGATTTAATGCTATGACGTAACACAGTGTAGACTACAAACTCAAGTGGTGTTCTACAGATAGTTGCCTCGCAGCTTGACTGGGTAGCTGGTGGCTGAGACGGTAAAGGTGTCGTTTTTGCGACAACCCTGGTTACAAGGGTTTAACCCTTCCTATCTAAACTAGTAAGTCCCCAAAGTCTCTTCGGAAGAACTGCTCCTTTCTCGCCCAATTCGCTGTGAGCTTTCCCGTCTTCGCTGCCAAGGCCACAGTCTTCTTTTATCTTCATATCTTCACAGGATTAGTCGGAAGGAGAATCTGCTTGTAGTGCCTGTGGACAACCCTCTACAGGACCTCAATCATCTCCACCTCGACTGTCCTGCCTCTAAACCTCTTCGTAAATCTATCTTTGCCTCCTCTCTCTCTCTATTCTTGACCTATGGTCCAGACCTTGGAGTGTGGCTCGACTGTTGGGTCTCCGCGGAGTTCCTCTGCGCCCCCATCCCTCGGAAGGGGTCGGGTTGTACCACCACCACCACCAGTGTTTAACCCTCATCCTGGTCATGTTGTTGCGTCCTTGGATAAGACACTTTACGATGATTATCTCTGCTTGTTGGCTTCGAACAAGCACCAAATTCAGTGGGTAAGAATTCGAAAAAATCCACAGGAACATTGGATCACTGGAAACTCCTAAGCAAGTGCGGATTCCTCCTAACACGAAGTAGTTATCGCATTGAAAAGTGTGCACATCATCTAGCAGTTTGCGTTTAGTGCTGTCCGGTTGAGGTAGGATAAAGATGCAACTACAACAATAGCAAGTTTTAAGCACCTTGGTAAATTAAAATACAGTAAACCAAAATTTATTTTTCACAGATTATTGCAATTAGTTGTTCTTGGTGCAAGGAAGCATACCACAACAAAGTCCATTGCTTTCAACTCCAGAAAATTAACGAACCCTGCAACCTTGGAGCTCTTAGTAAAAGCATTGTCCCGTCAACTTGGATTATAAAGGTAAAAATACTGCCCATTTTTCGTTGCCCCTTTGTTCTTTCTACCCGATCACGACAACTGACTGCTGACTGGCAACTAACCCTAATACTGGCGGTCAGTTACTTTGGTTTGTTATAGCGTGTACTTTTTTAGAATTGAGTACTGTCCACATTCTTTCACTCTAGAATGTTTTTGCAAATGAAGTGATAAAATTTTAAAGTATATACGGATTATATGCAGCCTTGTTGCTCTGCAACAGTATTTCTAAGGCACTTTGAAATTGTCCTATGAATAATTTAAATTGAAACAATCAGAATATAGCAGTTTACAGAATTACTGTTTCAATATTCTTTGTTGAACTTCCGAATTTTAGAATACTGTATACGCTTAAATCTTTTACTAGAAATCGTTTTGTTGTGACTCTTTTTGAATCAGAAATGCTTTCTCCGTGTCGAAAATACGACTGCATTTTGGAACTTGTAAAATTTTACTATCTTTAGAAATATTTTGCAAAAATATCTACTATCTTTTTTTTACAAACTATATTACGACGCCTACAAGAACAGCATAGAATGCGATTTGGATGGGTTCCGTGTTATAATTCGTTTTTTTGAAGGATAAAATCTGACTCTTACTACCGCAATGCAAAGTAAGAATTTTTTCTATAATTTTTGTTTTCGGACTTGAGTTCTCCCGTGCAGAATAGGCAAGCTACCCACCCAGAGTGTCATGAGAAGCGACTGATCAGCAGTGGTGAGAGTTGAAGCTGGGTAGCTCCTCTCTTGTCGAGTCCGTCTTAACGTACCGTCTCCCCAACGTGGGGGTATATGGTTCGTTTTCGAACGTTAAGTAAATCGAATCCCGAAGGGTCCGGGAAGAAAGTCGGCTGCAAGTTTCCGTTGGTGTAGATCACTTGTGTGGTCACTTATTCGCTATTCAGCGATCGCATTTCGATTGCTGTGGAATAGATCACTATTCTCCGCGTTATCATGGAGATCTGTGGTGTGACATTCCATTGCTCCATACTCTCGTCCACAAAAAGGTGCGTTTCAGTTCCAGCCATAATCTAACTGCTGTATACATGTGCTACTTTTCGCTTTTTAGCGTAAGCAAGGTTTCTTTTAGTCACCAAAACAAAAATCTGCTCGAAACCGATCAAAGCGAAGGAGCAGATCATCATCCGGGACTTCTAAAAAGCGATCAACCAAAGAAAATCGAACAAAACCGTTTCTCATACGTCCATTGAGCCACCAAGCCGCATTCGTTTGCCCAACGTTAGTTTTTATCAATCCAAAAAGTGGAGGTCGGCAGGTAACTTAAAGAAGTTTATCGAGAGAATTTTGTTGCATTGTTTCTGGAGGGAAGTTGAAGAAAATTTAAGTTCAATTTTTACTAGATATCGGGCTAATCAAATCACTTTTGAAAAAATATTGCCAATGGAAGACAAAATTTGTTTGTAAACCATAACTTTGCTTTTTTAAGTATAAATTTGGTCATTTAAGGAGTAGTAATTATTTGGGATTTAGCTTTCATGTCGCTTCTGTTGGTTCTTTGTGAAGCTTCAATACGGAGATCAATTTCACGATTAGTTTGAACAAATTAGGACGGAGGTATAATGCCCCAATCGACTGCTAGGAATGATTAACATAGTACGTTAAACAACGATTTTTATTGCTTTTTTGGCTGTATGTCCCCATTGTCCCATCGAAGCATAAAAAAAGTTCTTCCACCATTGCTTGGTATTCAAACAATCTTAACCGTTAAAAACAAGGAAAATTATGGATATTACCCGCAATGGCAAAAATATCTTCCTTAATCTGGAAAGTCCTCATCAGGGTGAAAAATTCGAACAGTTTGCAATTAATCAAGGATGCAAAAACTATTCAACATATTTCTAAGAGCTTATAAGTTTTAGAAACATTTTTTCTGAGCAGCGTTATTTTTCATTGCAGTTTTGCATTTCTCTAAATAAACTTTAAGTAACCTGTCAATAATCTAGTCAACAAAAAAAAACAAGCGGTAGAATCATGGCAATCTTTTTCTACCTTTTGTTTCGATTCGTTTTAGCGCGGTTTAAATCTGTTACTAACTTAAATTGGTCATGAATAATTTACGTGGTTATTTTTCAGGGTGCTAAAATTCTACAGGCATTTCACTGGTACTTGAATCCAAGACAGGTGTTTGATTTGTCTAAAGAAGGTCCAAGAGAACCGTAAGTCCTTGTTTTATTAATTTTTCTTGCTCATATTAAGTCCCTGCCTACACTCTGCGTAAAATCTTAAGCGTACATTCGTTTCATTAGTTTGTTTCAATAAAAATTTGGCGCGCCCTGCGTGACATTATACCAACGTTCAAGCTGCTAGGATTTGCTCGTACGCTCACGATTTTAGGCACAGTGTAGACCGGTCCTAGGAGTTAAAGCTATTACTGCAAGCTGTCAAGTGTGTCATTATTTCATTATTTTTTTTCAATTTCATTGTTTTTCATTATTTTGGAACCGTTGTCATTATTTTCTAAATAGTCTACTGGTATTTTTTGAGATCACTCGATAAATTGCAATAAATCGTTAGTCATTGAAATGAAGACTTTTTTTTTTTTTTGAGATCATCTAAAAATCTCGCTAAAACTACACGAAGACTGTTTTTTGAATCTCTTCGACTGTCCCTGTTTTCTGTCTAAAAAAATATGTTAAGTCTAATTAATTATAATATACTTGAAAATTGTCATTATTTTATGTTCAGCAGTCATTTTTTATTCATTTTTTTTTAATACAACGACGTGATAGCCTGTTACTGCCGTAATAGTTTGTACTCTAGTTCAGGGGTCACCAAGCTTTTTTCGCTGAGGGCCGGATTACTGGGAGATTAGCGGCTGCAAACCGGATGCGAATTGAGAATAGATATACAAATATTTAGAATTTCCATTGATTCGAATTGAGCACAATAAATAGCAAAGTTAGGCGTCAGCGGTGATATAGCAAAATTGTGATGAAAATCGATTGCTGGCGGGAGCACAGCCAGAAATTTTTGAGGGGGAGTTTCAATTTTTCAAAAAGCAACCAGACCCAATTGTTCTTAATTTATTTTAACCACTAATGAAAATGCACGGTACTGTAGTCAAACAGGGTTTCACGGTAATAGTTGCAATTTGTTAAATTTGTTTATTAAAAAACCCTGTAATAACGATTTTGAAAGTTGTTGGTTGTGAAGATTGTGTGCGAGAGAATAAGTTCCCACTATGGGGGCCTGGGCAATTCTTGCAATTTTTTTTCGGAAAAAAACAAACAGCCATTTTAACGCCATTTTGAAGGTTTTTGACATTTTTAACACGATGACGTTTTGAACATGACGACATGTATGGGGGCCTGGAGGCAAAGCCCCCGGCCGCTGGACAATTCTTGCAATTTTTTTTGGGAAAAAAAACAGCCATTTTAACGCCATTTGGATGACATTTTGAACGTTTTTAGAGCAATTATAAAATATGCTAAATTACTAAGATTTGGAAGAGTTTGAAAGAATTTGTTTTTACTCAGTCCAATTAGCCCCTGCATACTTGCTGGTCAAGTCCAAAATATGTTTACATGCTGAAAGATCGCATATTTGGCTTAAATTTTGGCTAAAACCGTTCTCGAGTTATAAGCAAAAGTCTGAAACTTCGCACTCGTTAGTTTGAAAATGGTCGAGTAAAAACTAAGAAACACGCGACGCGAGCATCGGCCGTTCCAATTATTTAGTTACAAGCAAATATAGCAAAGTGTTGCAAACTGCGTTATATCAAAAAGATTATGTTGCTTTTTGAGTTCCAAACCGGAGGGGGGGTTCTATCCCCGAACCCCCCCTCTGGGTGCGCCACTGGTTGTTGGAATTGCTGAGATACAAGGTATCAAGTTCTTGAAAAAACTCCTGACACCTTTTGGCCCAAACTGTAGTTGCCCAAGGCTTGGAAAACACAACTCCTAAAGCTACCCATGGTATGTGGCAAACATTAAAAGGGCATTCTAGTCAAGTTTTTCACAATTGACCTAAATGTCCAAATAGGCCTAAAATGCATGTACACCAAATTTAGATATTTTTCGCCTTGCCGTTTTCAAGATATTACAGTTCAAAATTGCTATTTTTCTCTCACTTCAGTGTTGCCATTTTGTCAGTACTGTAACAGAAGATTAACTTTTAAAAACCTGGCTTATGTTTATTGAGAATCATGAACATGCAGTAACTATTTAAAAATTTTGTTTCTAATTGGCAATCTTGGAAAAACTAAGGGGAAATCTAAGCTGTTATATCTCAGGATCGTACGGTCGTAGAATTTGGTGAAGTTGGTGTTCAGATTTATCAAGTTTTTTTATTTTTGAGAGAAAATCGAGCAAAAAAATTTCCGACCTGAATGCCCTTTTAAACTTGTAAGGTTGCCCTGTTGTAAAAATGTAGAAATTCAACAAACAACAAGTCAACCACGAACTAAGAACGAACGATTTCAACAAGAAAGTTTTTGTAACAGAAACAAGAAAACAAACCCGAAGAAACAGCTAATACACTAGTTGGACAATTCGGATTTTTTAGAATATGTTGATTGGATATCAGGCAGCTAGCTATACCTTCATTAACCGCAAAAAATACTGTTCTTTCCAGTTTTTGATTAAACACCCGTCACTCAGAATCTGTTCTGCTTCTTTAGTAGTCATTAAGGAGTACAATATTGGTAATACAAGGTTCAACAACAACGTCAATGTTTTATAAAAGATTTGGTAATGATTTTGCGTAATAGTTGTAGGTTAGCTTTTAGTTCCGCAGCATGTCGCGGGCTGTAATTTGGTGACCTCGCTCTAGTTGATTCTCATGCTCTAAACCAGCCAGTCGGTCGAGCGAGAAACGCGTTCGCTACTGGAACAAGGTTTTGGGTTCTAATCTTGGGCTGGTCAAACTGGACACTGTGTTGCCAACTGCTCGCCACCGCTGCGACATTTCTTTGAAAGGAGCTTTGTTGCCCGCAGGCGTAATGACACGGAAATGGGCCCACTACTCGTTACACGCTTCGGCGTGATTCAGCCAGTATAATAAACGCTCTGATTTTGAACATCTATCAAAGTAAACCTTTTAAAAGGCACACAAAAAGAATTCTTATAGTTACATTGATTTGTACTTTTTACCCCGCTTTACTTTAGCTTGGTAACAACATTTTTAGCGGTTGAACGATTGGGTCTGTAACCTGCAGAGGTGAAATTGTTGTAAAAGCAATTTGGTGATTGTATGTAAGAGGTGTACTTGGCGAAAAATCGTGAACTTCATAGCTGTTTCGTTATTTATTGCACTCTTTTTTTACAAGAACATCTGGCTTATTTTTGTTCAAAAATTTTGAACAAATTCAGAGCAATGCCATCCTCGGCATGAAAAAATAATAATTTAAGAACACAGGTCAAAGTTTAAAAACGAAACATAAATTTCTGTGATATAATACTGTATTGTAACGAAATAATGAGGTTTTAGCGATCATATCTGGTGGACCTTGTTGTTTTGTTTGCAGCTTTGGCAGTCGATAAAAATTGTTTTTTTCTCTTTCCAGTTTAGCAAAAGTGCACTTGCTAAAAACAAATGAAGCTGAAAATTCGTAAAAATTTAAGAACAGCCAGCTTCATCTCAAAATTTACTGGTTCTTTAAAAAAAAGTGTAGTGTTTCGTGTAATTGTTGTTGCAATCACGTATTTATTCACCTAGTTGCCTTTGCCAGGAGGCAGCGAAAAGACCTTTTGATCTTCGAGTCAAGCTGCCACTTGCCCAACTATCTACCACTCACGGTAGAGGCTTTACTCTGTCTCTTTTAATTGCTGAATGTCAAGCAAGGATGTTATGAATATCTAATTTTACAGTTTTTGGTTTGACCCAACCCGGAATCGAACCTAGGTCTACCGTTTCAGTAGCAGAAGCTTCATCCACTCGACCACTGATCGGTATCCCAAGTAGTAGTCTCCTGCTGGGGTTAAACTACCAATTTTCTTTCGGTTGCTGATTTATTCTGGTTTAGGCTCGAACTCTTCCGTAAAGTTCCAAATCTTCGTGTATTGGCTTGTGGTGGTGATGGGACGGTTGGATGGATTCTGTCTGTTCTGGACAAACTAAATCTTCCCCATCCTCGTCCTCCTGTGGCAGTTTTACCCCTAGGAACAGGCAACGATCTTTCCAGAACATTAAATTTTGGTCATGTAAGTACAGAAATAATTTATTTGTTCATATTTCTTGTAGAGCCCTATTCACTTCATTGTTTTTGGTTGATCGACATGTGGCAGCGGTGCGACTCGCGGTATGGTTTATTTAATTATTTTGTACTTCCTTTACGAATGAATTAAAGGGCTTCTCAATTTCAAGAAATCTTTGGATAGCAAACCATGGAGACCCGCGAGAGAAGTTTTCCATTTTCACACCAATCAAAGAGTGTTCATTGTTCGGGCTAGGTACTCTACCACGATTCAGCGGCTGTTGCTGATAGGTTCTCCTAAGTCGCCTCTTGCCACCACTTCTCTACTGTGTAAGCGCCTTCACTATTGTAACCCGAAGAACCACAGGGCGAGAAATCATTACTTTTTCTTTGCGTAGATAACGTCCTGTCATGTCCGCTCGGGTTTTTCTTCCTGACACTATTCATTCATGTTTTAAAAATTAGCCGCGCCTCCGTAATATGAAACAAAATTGTAGTTAGGGATTGTTATTATTGCTTCAATAATTTGATACAAAAAATGTGAATAAGCAAGTTGCCACTCCACTTATCACTGCTTAAAGTACTGGTCAGTTACTAACAATGTCACTACTACGTGTATTCTGCTCATTTGCCATTATCGATTACAGATCAATTTGAAAATCAGCGCAATGCATATTTGGAATTAGATTGATTGACCTAGATAATGTTGAACTGCTCGGTAGCACGTAATTAAGTGTTTGCTTACTGTATCTAGATAATTTTAAATGCCATCGATCCTTTGGTCGATGATAAACTTTATTAGCTCAAGCATAAAACGTCGAAGATAACTGAAATTGTAGACGGACACTGTTCATTTATGGCGCTTGTAGGCCGGGCTTGGATGTCCCCATTCAGGTGCGTAACCAGGATTTTGCTAATGGGGGGTGGTTTAAACCCCAAACTAAATTATTTTTTGCGTCTCGCAGAAACGGGGGTCTGGGGGCAAAGCTTACACGTGATTTTTCGAAAAAAAAAGCCCAGTTTAACATCATTTGAATGACATTTTATACGTTTGTAGAGGCTTTTGACAAAAAGAACTAATTGCTAAGATTTGTAAGCCCTGTAGCAGAATTAAATTAATCGTTTGCGTGCTTTCTGTCCTAAAGGTTAACTGCGCGGAAGCCTAGGTAAGAGCCACCAGAACGGCAACCACTTCAAACGAGCATCGCAAAAAAGTTATCCTACCCCAGGATTGGAACCTGCAGCCTTTGGATTAATCGATCCACTGCTCTACCAATTGAGCTAGAGAGGATGTCTCCTCGCATGCTTAATTTTGGCTATTTAAATCCAGCAACTTGCTTTTACTATGATGTTGATAATAATTTAACTATGATGTTTTGGCGTTTGCAGGTCAAAGTTCAGACAGTCGACGTTTTGGTTGCTCTTTCCTAGGCTTCCGCGTTGGTAGCCTTTAGGCCAGAAAGCATGCAAACGATTAGACATTAAAACTTGGGCCTGCAAACGTCAAGACATCACAATTAAATTATTATCAGAATTAAATTTCTTAGCCCTTTCGTCTCTAGTTTCTGGTCAAGTTCAAAATACGTTTAAAAGCAGCATATATGACTCTGAGTTAAGTTTTCTAAGTGACTTAACTTAGGGGAGAGGGGCTAAAAGCCCCCTTGGTTATGCTACTGTTTCCATTCCTACGACGGTTTTTGCAAAGATTTCATTTCACCCCGATATTATGTTTTGTTGAAAATCAACTTTAACCAGGGCTCCTACCGCCAAGTTTTGAACAGTGATTGGCTGTTGCAAGCAACAAGGTAGGCCCAACTACTCAATCGCACATCACTTGTAGACTTCCTTTTGTGCCTTTATATCCCGAATGCTCTTACTGATGAGTATCAATAGTACTTTCGGCTTTTACATGAGTAATTTGTATGTATTCATCTCACAGTAATTTATGTGAGCACTTTTGGGGTGTAGCAAACTTTAAACACGACTTCAACCACAAGATGACAATTCAATTCTCTTTACTGTAGATAACAATTTTTCTTTGAAACCGAGCATAAAATATCATATTGCGCGGTATTTTGTTTAAATTATAAAAACATTACCGAAGAGTTCTGTCGGAGAAACTTATGAACAAAAAATGAAGTTAGCTTTGCTAAAAGTCATTAAAATGTGGACTGTTTAATATTTACAGCCCAATTTATAAGCCATTATATAATTTTTTTCAGGGTTACACGGACGAACCAATCCACAAGATCATCCAGGGAGTGGAGGAGGCGAGAATGGTAAAGTTGGATCGGTGGAAGCTGACTGTTGAGAAGAATGAAGAATCGGTGAAGACGAATGACGAAGAGGAGGTTGGCAATGTTGCTCCTGCTCTAAAAACACAAAGAATGACGACTTTGTTAAAGCATCAATGCGATTATTACTACACAGTTGTTATTATTGCGTCACGACGGATTAGCAGCTAGTAGGCGACGATAGCTCAGTGGTAAAGTGTTGGGTTAGTGATCGAAAGGTTGCTGACTCTCGGCTCGATTTCCGAACTAGCAATGCGTCGTTGTGTCCTTGGAAAAGACACTTTACGCTTATTTCCCATTAAGGCCAAGCAGTCTACCCGTTGTGGTGGCCCAGCTTGACGAAAGACTTGCAAACAGAACCCGAAAAAAGGTGCTCTGCGTTGGTGTGGTTAGACAGACTTTCGGCTTTTGCATAAGTGTCTGGTTCATACAAACGAGCAGCTAGTAATTTTTTTAACCGCATACGAGCAATTTTATAATATATACATTTATAATTGCATTTATAATTAAAAATATATATTTATAATTTATAATTGCACATTTTTTAGACCTAATTTTGGCTTCAAATCACCTTCGGGCTTATGTTTTTAGGTTCGGGCCTGTACTAGTCTGCTCGTTTACAACTCTGGGAATTTTAATTCAACATTTTTTCTAAAACCGTTTTTTATTTCAAGAAACACTAAAATCGATCTACTTTCAACTTCAGACTTTTCTTTCTCTGTTTCTTCATTGCCCACTTTTTCGTGAGGGTTGCGGGGCTTCAGCTCTAGATTAATTTGGGGCTGTTTAGTTAGTATTAGGCAGCCGCGTAGCTCAGCAAATTAAATATTTGCGCTTATAACCAAAAAGGATGTGGTTTCGGGCTCGATTTTTGAACCAGTTATGAACATAATTTAGTAAGTACACTGAGGAAAACATGGAAATGAGATGATACTGAATTTTCCTTGAACTTGATGCGCGCGAGAACTTTGCAATTATTCTTAAAGGACTTGGAATTTTTTCTTTTAGTTCCACCCTCCTCTGGTTCCGGATTTCCATTCGGCTGGAGTGGATCGGCTTCCTCTTGATGTCATCAACAATTATTTCGGAATCGGATCAGACGCTCAGGTCACGTTAAATTTCCACGAGTCCAGAGGTAAACCTCTTGTTTTTGAAGTAATTTTAATTTTTGATTTTTGGTCTACTTGACCACGAGCAAGTAAAATACTGAATTTCACCAGAGAATCAATTTCAAGGAGTTTATAGGTTTCTGTCAAGACTAACTTGGTATTTGAGTTTAGGTGGTGCCAGATGTAACTGCTCGTCATTTTAATACACGAGTAATTCCGACTCAGTGAAAACTAAAAAGGAAAAAACTGTCTAAAGCATATTGAAGACTGGTCATGAGTCAACCTTTAGCATGTTTGTAATTTTGCAACCTATTTTCCTTGGCCAGGAGACAGCATAATACCGTTCGGTCTTCGAGTCAAGATGTTCACCTGTCTATCCTACACACGGTACAACCTTGACTTTGTCCTATTTAATGCTGAAAGTCAAGCAAGGATGCTGTGAATCGAATCCGAGTCTACCGTTTCAGTACTAGATGTTATATTAACGTGATTTTAGTACCAGTTTTGATGTGCTTTTGTTGGAATAAAAATGTAATCGAACTATGGTAATTTGCACTTTGAAGAGACTCTTTTAAAAAATGCTAGACTTGGCTATCATAATAGATGTTCTATGTTTTTGCATTATTAGAGATTTTTTTTTTTTTCAGAGGCGCACCCTGCCAAATTCACCAGTCGTTTTGGAAACAAATTCTTTTATGCTCGAGCTGGAGTGTTTGAATACCTGACACGCCAGTCCAAAGACCTTTCTAAACATATCACAGTTGAGGTATATCCTTTAATTTAAACGTACACACTTTTCTGACCGATTTAAAACTTGATAATTTGCCTAGTGTTTTGGAATTGTAATCCAGAGCCAGAGCATTGATTTAAATTGGAGCATGCGTTACTAATTAGTTATAACCATTAAGATTATTTTAGCAAATTCGTATTTGATATTAGCTGTTGTGATATCAAGAAAGGACACCGTTGTCCGGATCCCACGGGCAAGCAATTTAAGCATGCGATATGAGTTGGTACAGAAGCGAGAGGGCTTATTTGAAAATTGGACAGCCAATGTTATATAAATAGTAATGAACTGACAAGTTTTTGGTATCCAGTAACGAATTGTCATTCATTCTCAAGACATACCTAGCAATCTACCAATCAGTTAGTTTTTTTTTTTGTCATTTAACAGACATTGACATAACTTTTGAGTGAAAAATCAGAAAATATTTAATGATTTCGCGCAAAATATCTGAAAACTATTGTATATTGTAGCATATAATCGTAAACTAATGCTTGCAATTGCAAAATTGATCGAAAAAATTTCAAATTGCCGGAAAAGTTATTTCCAAATTTGGCATGTGAAATAAATCTAGGATAAAAGCTGTTCTTGGTTTTTTAAAGCTAAACGTCAAGCAGATAAACAGCAGAAACTATGATATTGATTTAAAAGGTTTCTGGTTTGACCTGAGCTTAACGTTTTAATCGCAGATGCTCTATCCAATCTTTTATGAAAAAATTTTTCGACTTTCTAAATTTTTGTTTTGTTTCAGTGCGACGGAGTCGATTTTACTCCGAAAATCCGCGAGCTCAAACCGGTCAGTATTGTTTTTCTCAATATCCCGCGCTTCAGTTCGGGTACAATCCCCTGGGGAAACCCCACTGGAGTGGAGTTCAAGGCGCAACGTCATGACGACAAACTGATTGAAGTTCTTGCTTTTAGCCTCAACCAGCTGGTAGGTTGACAGCAACTTCTCTTTGTTTTTCAACACCCACGTTCGTATCTGTAGTCCTAGCTAAACTGATGAGAGACATGAGATGGTAGTCGATCCGAAACTCAAAATTGCATGAGATGTCAGTTTGTATACATTTTTTCTATGTGAACACGAGGTTCATTTTTGCTCAAAATTTTAGAATAAATTTGGAAAATGCTAGCCTCAGCATGGAAAAAAATAGTTCCGAACACGGAGTAGTACCGTACATTTGTAGAATAATCAGCAGAGTTTTCTTGTTGTTTTTCTGTATTGTGTTGGTTGATTTATTTAAAACTAATCGTAGTCTGTAACAAAAGACAACTTTTAACCAAGCTAGAATAAGCCACTTTGCTCTTCAATAAGCTTAAGAAGAAATTGAGAACAAATGAAGCTGAAAATTTTTAAAAATGTTAAGAACAGCCAGCCTGAACCCAAAATTTACCAGTTCTTATAATGATGTAAATAACGCTCTTGCTTCCATTTTCAGGGTATGATATTTGTCGGGGGTCATGGCGAAAGACTTACACAATGTCGGTCTGCTACTATAAAGACAACGAAAGCACTGCCTGTTCAAATCGATGGGGAGCCATGCAAGTACGTTATGTTAACGAGTGGAAATCTGCTATTATCTCTATTAGTTTATCAAATTTTCAGAAGATAGCTAAGTGAGTTCTCGATCCTTGAGACAAGGTGCCACTTTTAAACAGGGTGGAAACTTGGCACTGTTGCTTTTTAATACTGAGCATCAAGTAGGAAGTCGTTCTACCAGTGTTAAAGGCTTTGGTTTGGCCCAGCATAGAATGAAACTCGAGTATATCGTTTTAAACGCAAATGCTTTATGCACTGATCAAAAATATTTTAAAGAGTTTGTAAAATTCATTGTCGTTTTACATTAAGAACTTTTCCAAAACTTATGGTTTTTCTCTACTAACTAACAGTTGATTTTTAGGTTAAACCCGTCGATCATTCATCTCGATTTTCTCAACCAGGCAAACATGTTGACGAAATCGAAACGTGGAAACGAGTAAGTAATTAGCGCCTGGAAAAAGTTCACCCGGACAGTCTGTTTTTTCAGAAAAAAAAATTCAGTAAATTAACCTGTCAGAAGTTTTTTTTTTTTTTGAACACTGGAAGTAAATACGCTCTAGCTCTACAATGTGCCTATGAAAAGTGAAATGTGAGCATGAAGTTCTTCTGTGGCTTTGGAAAATACTTGAGAAGCAAAGATAAAGCTTTAAAAAGCATATTTAAAATTCAATGTGCTAATGAATAGCTTAACATTTAAAACGAATAGAGTTAAGGCGTTTCAAGCCTCCTTTATGCAGTGCTTAAGTGATGGGCTTCAAATCTTATTAGGCGTGACAGCATGTTCGATTCTTGCCTAAAGCACTATTGGTGTTCCACAGGAAGGATATTCGGAAAAAGTCTTTTAATGCTTAGTGACGTACCGTACTGTAAGCCAAGGGTTTTTCAACGGTGTGGCGCCAGAGAGTCGAAGGTGCGCCGTAAAATTTTTCCCTACTAGAAGCGATTTCCTCTGCCGAAGAGACAAATAGTCCTTTCATCCTACAATGGAAACTTTAATCAAAATTCCCATACAAAGTAAATTTGTGAAAATCATAAGGGCGTCAGGAGTCTGTTGCGTCTCTGAACCATGAGCTCTTATTCAAAATTTCTGCAGCGCGCTAGAATACGTACCGGTCATATTCGTAGAAAGAAAGTTTGCGTGCCGTGATGAAATCCACGGTTCTTCGATGTGCCGGTGCCAAAAAAGTTTGAAAATCGATGCTGCAAGCAATATCTTATCTTCGTTGAATCTTAACTATGAGAAACATCAAAAAAAAAAAAGGAAAAAGTCGACAAAAAGGAAACCAGATGATGTGAAATGCATCTTTACTTTTTAACAGAAGAGGACTGGTCCTAGCATGTTTTTTAACCCATGCATTATTTTAGAATTCAGTCAGCGCATGAGCAAATTAAAATTCGAGTCAATGCTATACACAAGGACAACTTCGACGCGTTTAAAGGTGCAATGGAGCTGTTGAGCGTCAACGGTATGTAAATATCGTCATCGCAAAAACGCAAAGAAAAAGCAGTTTTCAATTTACGTAGAATTTAAATATTTTAATTATTTCGAACATTAATTGATTTTGTAGCATGTCTCTCAGCCTCTGTATCTTGTCAGCGGTAGCTGCAGCTTTTTTTGTTCGTAGAATATGCAAGGCTATAGCCTCATAACTTTCATACGCAATGTCACAGCCTCATAACTTTCATACGCAATGTCACAGCTCTACAATCAATTTATTCTGTAATTTAATATTTATTGATTTCAACTGTTTTTCCACGTTTGTGATTTATGTTTTAAGCACGAAAATTCATCTATTTTTCAACTATATGGAATGCCGCACGCTGCACAAAATCGCCAGCGATTGCAAATAGAACGGAATTACAACAAAATCCAGCGATTTCGTTATTCCGTTTTATTTGCAATTTTTTCTCCAGGAGACATTAAAGGGACTTTGCGGTCTTCTAGCCAAGCTGTTACTTGCCTACCGCATAGGATCCTGTACATTTCCTCGAAAAACACCTTCCAGAAAGGACATTTCTCCGAAAATCTATTTTCCAGAATTGACACTTGCCAGAATGTACGTACATTTGGCCGAATGGCCATTTCCCCGAAAACCTATTTTCCAGAATTGACACTTGCCAGAATGGACATTTGGCCGAATGGTCTTTTCCCCGAAAACCTATTTTCCAGCAATGACACTTGCCAAAATGTACATTCGATGTTAACAATTATTATACAAGAAGACGAAATAAAACTCTTTTGTTCAGTTAAGCCGGGTAAATATATGTATTATATCAGGTTTAGTTCTACCGCCGTGTACTGTGCATTTCTAATGTACTAATGTACAGTTTTAGTCGATGGTTTACTGATTGGAATTCTTTAAAAAAACAAAAATGCCGATGTAAAAACTATCTGAACTAATTAAACAAAAATTGCCGACACATAATAAGTACAGTACACTAATTCTTACACAGGTATTTTAACCACGAAGAAATTAACTAGATGGGAGTTTGACAGCAAACCCGGTGAACGACGGACGCAAAGCTACTGCTGTGATGCTCAAAAGTACTTTTTGTCTACCGTAAAATCAGCAATTATTCAAAAATATCTGATTGTGGAACCTCCAGAAAAGTAAAGTCAAAATAATTGTCAGTTAAATATCTCCTGATATCACAAACAGACTGGCACCCTTAGTTCAGCCGTTCAAAAAATTGATTTTTAGGGGTCCATTTGGGGGTTCTCCGGGGGGATGGCACCCCCAAACTATGTCAAAACATTTGTCTGTTAAATATCTGCTGATATCATAACAGACTGGCACCATAAGTTGACCCGTTCAAAAAATTGATTTTTGGGGGGTTTATTTGAGGGGGTCCCCGGGGAATGGCACCCCCAAACTATGTCAAAATGTTTGTCTGTTAAATAGCTGCTGATATCATAAAACACTGGCACTCTAAATTGAGCCATTCAAAACATTGATTTTTGGGGGGGTTCCCAGGGGGTGGCACCTCCAAACTATGTCAAAAAATTTATCTGTTAAATATCTACTGGTAGCAAAAAAAGTAGCACTCTAGCTTAAGCCGTTCAAAAAATGGATTTTTTGGGGCCCCATTTTCGGGGGGTTCCTGATGGAGTTGCCCAAAAAAATTTCGGGTGAAAAAATTGCGTTTGCAGCTCAACAACTTTACACAAAAATTAGAATTCAATGTTTTGTGGTTTAGGAGAAGAAGAGCTTATAAAAGTTAGGAAGAAACAAAAGGAAAAAGAAATAAACCTCATCGTGGCCAAAATTGGGTTGGTTGGGATGAAAGGGTATCTTAAGACATACAACCATATGAAATGTTTTTTGCCGTACTTAAGCCGTTTTTGACTGAGACCGTTTTTTACGCCAAACTTGCGGGGCGGTTTTCGGGTTCTAAAACCAAAGTCACGTGACCTATTGCCTCGAAATTGTGTACAAACATACAACTCATTAATCTCAAACTACTGTCAAAATTTCATGTAGCTAGACCAAACCGTTCTCGATTTATAAGCAAAAGTTTGAAATTTCGCACTCGTTAGTTGGAAAATGGCCGAGTAAAAACAAAGGAAAACGCGACGCGAGCGTCGGTCGTTCCAGGATGTTGCTTGATTATTATTTTCAACTTTTCAAGGCATTTAAATATTGAAAGCGAATAACCAGAAGCTGTTAAAGGTAGTGAAAAAAGTTTGCAAGAGGCGCATATAAATTATTCATCTGACTATCAACGACAACATATTTACAAATTCATTTAACGCAGTTGGGTCGCTATTTAAAAGCGTAATGAAGTTCAATCAAATTTGGATACTGTCGCGAAGTCGCCGAATATCACTTGCGATGTCACGTTCTAGTTTAGCATGTATCTTTCCACGACTCTACAGTCTACTCTAACCGCAGTATCCTACAACAGTACAAGATGTGATATGTTCACTAGTTCAATGCTTGCTATCCAATAAACACATTTTTTCATTTCTCAGCAAGTCAAAAAAGCTGCACGAGCCGCAACTAATTTTTGTCCATTTATCACAACAAAGAGTGAAGAAAGACCAGCTATGACGTCACCGCGTTTAATTTCAATGCGTTATAGAAGCTGCAAAGTGAACAGCTTTTTTCAAGAGTTTTCCAAAATTTTTTGTATTAAAATAGTTATAAAAATGCAATAATTTTCTAATTTTTGCGCTCGAGCGGCAGAGGGGGAGAAGATGATTAATTATTTACTGGTCGCAACAGCAATTCTAAAAATCTCCAAAATAAAATAATAATAAAAAAAGAAAATCGAATGGACGATGCAGGGTATGCTGCAGCTTTTTTAGTTACCAGTACGAGCCGCCCATGCCGCAAAAGTATTTAAACCTGAATCAAAATTATTTTATTCCTTGATAAATAGGATAAGAGCGTCATTTGTTTGATTGTGCCCTTTGTTTGTGAATTCCATGTAGCCATCTTTACGTTAATACAATAATCATCAAGATAGATCGGTCTGTTTTCACCTAAGACCGAATTTTGTCGACAAACAATGATATAGTCAACCGTTTGATCTTGTTGCTACCAATAAAGGATGGCTGAGATGTCCCCAGCAATATACTGTAAGTACAAGTTAAAACATCTAAATCTTGCCCCAATGCGACTTACGGTGATCAGGTCGCGTTGCTGATGCAGATGATTTGCAAGCGAAATGCCGAACTCGAATAATCGTCGTCGAATACAAGATAACATGCTTTCATCGATTTTTAATTTCTATGCCTGCTACGTTTGAAGCATGTAGATGATTGTAGATAATTTGACCGATTCGGGATATAACTCTTTTTTAACAGGAAAACTGTTGCAGTAATGTACTAAGATTCACCTGTAATGAAAAATCAATATTGGTTATTAAAAAAAAAAAACCGGCCGGTTGGTCGAGCGGTAACGCGTTCGTCTCTGGAGCGGGAGGTCAGAGGTTCAAATCTCGGGCCGGTCAAATCGGACACAGTGTTGCCAACGGCTCGCCACCGCTGCAACATTTCTTCGAAAGGAGCTGTGTTGCCCAGGCGCAATGACGCGGTGATGGGCCCCGCAAACTCGTTACACGATTCGGCGTACTACAGCGAGTATAACGAAAGATTTGATTGGATTTGATTTGAAAAATAAAAAAAATGAACATTTTGATTATTTTTCTCAATGATGATTTTCGAGGAAGTGTAATTTTATTCTGGAAAATAGGTTTTCGGGAAAACGTCCATTTGGTCAAATGTACATTCTGGCAAGTGTCAGTTCTGGAAAATAGGTTTTTGGGGAAATGTACATTCTGGCAGGTGTCAATTCTGGAAAATAGGTTTTCGTGGAAATGTCCATTCGGCCAAATGTGCATTCTGAGAGGTGTAAGGATACCTACCACATATGGTGGAGGCTTCACACTTTCCTATAGACCTGGTCGACACAGAGCGTAAAATCTTAAGCGTACGAGTATATTTTTAAGTTTTATTTTAAACAGAAATTTGGTACGCCCGGCGTATCAGCATGCAAGCTGCCAGTTGGTTAAAACAAACCTTAGATATTAGATAAGCTTGTATGCTCACAATTTTACGGGTCTTAATGCTGAATGTTTTGCAGAGAAGTTTTCAGTTCCAATTTTTATGGTCTTGGGTTTGACGTGATCGTAATTTGAACGCGAGTCTACCGTTTTAGTATTGCGCTGTTGATTTACTCTGCCACTACCCTTTGATTGCTTGAACCTATTTGTACTTGTTTTTGTATCGTAAAAGCTATCAGTTGATTAAAACAAGTAGGAATTGCGCTTATACGCTTGCAGTGTTACGCCAGTGAAAGCCAGGCGTTAGTATTTTTACTGCTATTTATTTTAGCTACACCTCTCCTGGTAACAGTTGTAATGAACCAGTCTACACTCGACACTGTGCGATCTTGTCTGCTTCTTATCATGAGCGTAAGTGCTCAGTATTAGCATGTCGATAATTGATAGTGCCTTTCGTTGTTTTTTGCATTTGGTATTTTTTCGAATTTGAAATTGTTTTATGACAGCTGATTTCTGAGTATTTGTTTAAGGTAGATTAAATGCTTTTTTTTCGCGTTAACCGTGATTTTTTAAATTTGTAAAGAAAAATAACGTGAAAGAAGTTTTATATTTTCAAAGTTCTGGTTTTGGTCGGGGTTTAGTGCTGGACTTCGAGTTAGGAATTAGAATTAATGAAAATCTATTTTAACTTTTCGATGCATGTTGTGCATTGAACATCAAAACGTCTCACCTAGTGACTATATTTTTTTAGGAAATCGAAAAAACTTCCCACCCCATATCAGAAAAATGGATGTTTCTTGACTGTGAGTAGAGTTTAATATCGAAAGTAGCCAAAGTTCAAAACTATTCTGGCTTGCTTTTATTTTGCAGCGAGTGGCACTGAGAAGTTCTATACGATCAACCGAAGCCGAGAGAGCCACCTAGTGGTCAGTGACGTAATGACGAGGGACAGAGAAGTTTATATACTCGATATTCCAGGCGATATGCAGCATTCTAAAAGTGTAAGATGATAAAATATCTTTCTTATTTACATTTTAAATGCTTGTGACAGAGTTTTTTAAATGCAAGCAAGTGGTAATTTCCGCAAATACACGGAATGTTTTAATGATTAAATGAGAATAGCAGACTAGAGTAACTCATTCAGAAATTAAAGTCGTTGGGCTCAGTCTTAAGAATTACATATCCAAGTCTCGGTGTTAAAGGTTTTCGATTTCAAAAAAAAATAGATCTTGAAATGTACGATTTTTGGGTGGAGGCTGGCTGTTCTTAAATTTTCTCGAATTTTCAGCCTGATTTGTTCTTGAATTGTTGTCAACTTTTTTTTGAGAATAAACTGACATAAATTTCTTCTTGCATAGTTGAAAGTTGTCTTTTGTTATAGGTCATGATTACTGTCAGACAAATCAACTATGTCCATGTAGAAAACGCCAAGAAAACTTGGCTCACGTACAAATGCGTCGTTCTGGCCGCTGTTCTAATTTTTTTATGCTGAGGCTGACATTGTTCTTACTTTGTTACTACATTGTAAACAAAAACGAGCCTCGTGTATTATAAAATTGTTCTTATAAAATAGGTGTATAGCAATATTTGTTTATTTAATTTAAGGCATTGTGTTTAGTGTTAAAACTTGCCAAAAACTGGCATGCTTTCAAGTAAATCCAAATTTGCTAATGATTTTTTAACATTGCAGACCACAAGCTCATTATCGACACTCGACTACCAATCCTCTTGGTATCGCAATAGAATAAGAAGTGATTCGGGCGTCTTTAAAAGGTACTTCCGTCGAAACATGTTTATTTGTTATTTTACTTTGTTTTTGTGCGGTTGAAGTTGCTTCATTTTCGCTACCACGGTATTACCGTTCAGCGATACGAGTAAAATAACATCATTGGTTACTCACTATACCAAAATACTTTTAATTTTTTTTTTTTTTTACTGGGAAGCGTGTTAAATTGTGTGCTAATACATTTCATGAGTGGCGCAATTAAAAGTTCATCTCTATAACGATTGGTAGGCTTTGAGATAAAGGAAAGAACCGAACATTCCACTTCAAGATGAATAATTATTGTGAGATAACTTGGTAAACGGTGTTGTGGTCATGCGGCACTAAGCAGCTGTTAATTTTAAAGTTTGCTTGAAACCAAATCTACTTTGTGATATGTTGTTCTTTTTTTTCAGCAATTCAAGTGTTTTTGAAAGCTTAGCCCAGGTAAATATTTTTACGCTATAAATACATTCTAGAGCATTAAACTAAAAATTAGACTAAAAAGCACAATTGTCTTCTTTTTGACCGAGAGGATTAAAGGCGTCGTTTTTACGATGATCCTGGTCAAATAATCTGGGTTCAACCCGCACCCTGGTCACGTTGTTGCGTCCTTGGATAAGACGCTCTGCGATGGTTATCTCTACTTGGTGGCTTCAAACTAGCAGCAACTTCAGTGGATAAGAATTCGAAGAAATCCACAGCTAAATTGGACCACTGGAAACTCCTAAGCAGGTGCAGATTCTTCCAAACGCTAAGTAGTTGCCGCAATGAAAAGTGTGTGGATCATCCAATAGTTAGCGTCTGACACTGTATGTTGCCAAGAGGATAAATATGAAAGTACAGCAAAATTACACAGTACAAGCAAAAAGTCTTTCATAATTCCACAATTTTCAATGTAAACTTCCGTTATTGAACTTAGAGCCTTGAGCATCAATCCCACGACGTTCACGAAAGCAAACGAAAGTTCTTTTTTCTCTGTCACGTTTTTCAACGTGAGTTTAGAATATGTAATTGTTTCACTTTTGATACGAATGGATAGAGCGTTTCGAAAATGTCAATCTTGCAGGGTTGCAAAAACCAGTAGCATCATTGAGGCGGTTGATAATAAGACGCTACTTTTCCTTTTTTGTTTTATCAGCTCGTGCAAAATACGTACTAAATTTTATTTAAAATTTAGACTGATGGAATAGAGGAAGAAATCAAGCTTAACGGAGTAGCGGAGGCGGAGTTTTGTGAATTCAAACCTTCAGACTCCGCAGCAGCGTCGCTCGATGTCGTTTTTGAACAAACAGAGGATGGACTGAGATCGCTAGTACATGAAGATTTACCCGACGAAAGGTCGTTTACAATCGGCGACGACTACGAAAATCTGCCGATCTCTCTTACTCGCTCTTCGCCTGCATTATCCCATTTGCGCCAAGTAGGTGAAAAAAATAGCGAGTTTTGTGAGGCCCATGTTCGCGTCATTGCGCGTGCAGGCAGCACAGCTCCTTTCGAACAAATGTCCAGCGTTGGCGAGTCGTCAACAACACTACGTTATGACCGGCCAGAGAATTGAACCTCAGACCCCCCGGTCTAGAGACGAACGCGTTATCTATCAAGCTTTATTTTAAGCGTATCCTTCATTTTTTAGAATCCAAACCGTTCTGATAGCGACTGTTCTTCGAATTATTCGACGTCTAGTAACGAGTATATTTTAACGGACGAATCAACTGCCTCTCCAAGCAAGAATCGAAAATCTCCGTTGAAAATCGCTTATTCCAACCCTCCTGTTCTCAGTCAATCTCTTGTTGAAGAATTTTCGTCGTAAGTAAATACTGCGTTTTCTGTTCAAGACGTAACTAGCGTTCACCATGCGGTGGTACGGTCATGTTTTGAGAAAAGATGAAAATGTTGTGGTAAAAACTTCAGTGGTGGGTAGTATAGTTGTTGAGAACGGAACAGGAATTTGAAGTGCAGGGTAGTATAGTTGTTGAGAACGACCGAAATAAACGTGGAAAAAACAAGTACAGCATGAAATGAAGAAAAATGGACTCATGAAAGAGGATGCATGTGATCGAACGAAAAGGCTAGGCATGGTGAAAATTCAATGGCCATACGAAATCCGGCCAATTACCTTGACGGGAAGAACCCGGATCAAGACTGAGATGATGTTGGTGATAACTAGCATGCCGCAGGAAACCCAACTTAGGTCAAATTTTGACAGTTTTTTAGTGTACGAATTGTATCTACTGTGGGATGTTTCATTTTTTCACCTTTTTCGATATTCAAAAAGCTTGGGGTCTTATATGCCGGGGTTTTGGACACAAGTAACGAATTCAATTTTTTTTTCGTTTATGATGTCATTTTGAGCTGGCACCCCGCGCTTGAAAATTATGACGTCATTTTACGAAAAACCGCGGTTTCTCGGCAACGGCTTGTGACAGAAAGCTCAAACTGATCTCAAACGACGCGGAAGGGTCGACTTCCTATCTGCTTTTCATACATTGCTTGCGTCCATCTGCTACCAAAAACGAATTATTGACGAAAAACCGAAGTTTAGTCATTTTTACCTGTTTTTCACGTTTTGTTTACAATGTAATTTGGTAGTAGTTGTTTAGTTTACGAAATTTTTGATTCCAATCAATCCGACACTGGCATACCTGACACTGACTGTAGCAATGGCTACAACTACAAATCATTATTTCTCGCAACGTTATTCAGTCGAAAACACCAAAAACAAACTAGAACAAAAGCTGGCAAGATTGGATGCCAACATGCTGGCAAGTGTTTCTCGCCACATTTTTAAGCCTACGATGATTTAATTCATGAACTGTTGAAGGTGAACTCCATCGAGCAAGGTATGCCCTAGATTTCGTGTCTACAAGACTCAACGCAGTCTTATTATTAATTTTGTTCCGTATGATTGACTTGAGTAGATCAATATGTCGCTCGGTACTGCGATTGTTATTGTCTATTGGCTTCCAAAATTTTGGGTTTATCCCTGGCATGAAAATACAGGGAGATGCTTTGCTTTCCGATGTGAAAAAATCACGAAGACGGGATTTGCGATTTTTCAAGAGAGCCTTAGTGTCAACAGTATCGGGAAAAGAAGACACCTTCAATGCAAAAGGGCAGCACCTCTGAATGAACACTTAAAGCTACGTTTTTGAGTGACAACCATTGTGAAGCATGGTGTCAGAAATACTTCGAAACACGCTCGGCAAACACTTGCCAGCATGTTGGCATCCAATCTTGCCAGCTTTTGTTCTAGTTTGTTTTTGGTGTTTTCGACTGAATAACGTTGCGAGAAATAATGATTTGTAGTTGTAGCCATTGCTATAGTCAGTGTCAGGTATGCCAGTATCGGATTGATTGGAATCAAAAATTTCGTAAACTAAACAACTATTACCAAATTATTACATTGTAAACAAAACGTGAAAAACAGGTGAAAATGACTAAACTTCGGTTTTTCGTCAATAATTCGTTTTTGGTAGCAGATGGACGCAAGCAATGTATGAAAAGCAGATAGGAAGTCGACCCTTCCGCGTCGTTTGAGATCAGTTTGAGCTTTCTGTCACAAGCCGTTGCCGAGAAACCGCGGTTTTTCGTAAAAATGACGTCATAATTTTCAAGCGCGGGGTGCCAGCTCAAAATGACATCATAAACGAAAAAAAAAATTGAATTCGTTACTTGTGTCCAAAACCCCGGCATATAAGACCCCAAGCTTTTTGAATATCGAAAAAGGTGAAAAAATGAAACATCCCAATTTACAGATACTTATGAGCAATCAACCAGTTTCGAGACGTAAAAAGAGCGAAAAAGCGTCAGGTAACCAACTAACCATCCAAGACGTTTTCGTTTCGACGAAGCAAATACAGCAAACGTTTCAGAAACGTTGGCATTTTCGTTTTCCATTTATTTTCGGGAAAACCACTAACACTTTAAAATATTACTAGTAGTGTTTGATCACCAAACATATCAATACTGACTTGCAACTTTGATTACTTGAGTTCGCGGTAGTATAAAAAAAATTATGTTTCTGTTTGCTGGCCGCTTAATAACCAACGTATATTTTAGGCATCTAACTTTAGACGAATCAAATGAAACTACAACTAAACCCCATATCCGAAGCAAAACAGACAGCGATGCTTCAAGGTGACAAAATAGTTTTTTAAATCTTTCTATTAGTTGGAACTTCGCGTGAGCGCGTTGTACCTTTGCTTTTTGTTCGCGAATTTTGCAGATGAGGATTGATTTGCTCATAACTAGCAAACGGTAAAAGGTCGAAAGTTGAAATTTGGACTCAACATGAGAATCAATGAAGGAAGGCTCTATTTCACCGGAAATTTTTATCTAGTTTTTTATTAATTCTGACTCAAATCTAATCCAAACTCAAATGCTTACTCTAAAACTATTCCCAAATCGAACCCTAACCCAAACCCTAACCTAAACCCTAATCTTGACCCTTGAAAAAGCAACTGAAAAAAGCGCGGATGAATATTTCTCATTTTCGTTTTATTCTCTTTAACTTGAAAATTTTCGGTGAAATAGTCACTACCATCAATGAAAGCGTCTTGTGTGCCAATTTTGGGGATTCTAGGTCACATAAAAAAAAAGGGCAATTTTGGGCTTGAAAATTTATTAATTCGCCTATAACTCAAAAACCACTTGGTGTGTAAAGCTGAAATTTGGGCATAATGTGGGTGATTTTAAATGGTTTATGCAAACCGAGTTTGGGGGCACCCGGTTACGTGACCAAAATGTTACCGGCCGAAAATGGGCAGAAAGTGGACGATTTTGAACCGATATATCTCGGTAAATACCGATATTGATGGAAAATGGTTTGTGATTTTTGAGCACACTATCAACCGCCTATCTTTTAGTTACGTTCGTTTTCCCCTACTTGAATACTATTTTTCTTGTTTTCTTTTTTCTTATTTTTTTTTTCTTTTCTCCGGCTATCTACTTTTAAATCGCTTAACGTACTGTATTTAAAGTTTGAGCGATTGAATATATCAGGGAGGACTAGTGCGGAAATGAAATTGGGGGTGCCTGTTTGGGGGATTCCCCTCAATCGGGCCGTCCCAAATTTTGAAGTTTTAAACTGTTAGAGCTAGATAGACCAAAATTTCGGAATAGATAGATGTTAAAAATAAACTAAACCTAAACAAAATTGGGGATGCCATAATGGGGGTTCCCCACTCTCAAACAGGCCTTTCAAAATTCAAACTTTTTAACCTTTTAGGCTAGGCCCACAAAATTTTCAAGGTAAGTAAACATAAAGGAAAGATAAAATGTGAGGATACCAAAATGGGGGAGTACCTCCAAATGAGGCGGCCAAAATTGTAACTTTTTAACCACTCACGCTAGACACATGAAATTTTCAGGGTTGGTAAATACGAAGAAAAATTAAATCTGACAAAATTTGGGGTTACCAAAATGAGGAATCCCCTTGGAGCAAGTCCGCCAAAATTTTGAACTTTTAAACCGTTGGAGCTAGATGGATCAAATTTTTGGAATGGGTAGATATTAAAAATACACTAAACCTAACAAAATTTTGGGGTTTCAAAATGGGGGATTCTGCCCGAACGATGCCCTCCAAAATTCGAACTTTTTAGGCTGGACACATGAAATTTTGAGGTAACTAAACCTAAATTAAAGATAATTTTTGACAAAATTTGGGGGTTCCAAAATGGGGGTCTCCTTCAAACGAGGCCACCAAAATTTTAAACTTTTAAACCGTTAAAGCTAGTTGGATCAAATTTTCGGGATAGGAAGATATAAAAAATAAACTAAACCTAACTAAAATTGGGGGTTCCAAAATGGGGGTTTTCCCCAAACGGAGCCCTTCAAAATTCTCACTTTTTAATGTGTTAAGCTGGACGCATGAAATTTTTATGGTAAGTATATATAAAAGAAAAAGAAAATTTGGGGGTTCCAAAATGGAAGTCCCCCCCAAACGTGGCCGCCAAAATTCAAAACTTTTTAACAATGCATGTTAGACAAATGAAATATTTAGGGTTGAAAATTATAAAAATAAGAAAATTTTTGACAAAATTTGGGGGTACCAAAATAAGGGGATCTCCCTAAAACAGGGCTGCCAAAATTCAATTTTTTAACCACTTACACTAGACGGATGAAATTTTCAGAATAGATAAATATAAGTGAAAGATAAAATATGGTAAAATTTGGGAATACTAAAATGAGGTTGTCCCTCTCAAACGGTGCCACCAAAATTCAAACTTTTTAACCACTCACGCTTGACACATGAAATTTTTAGGATAGGCAAGTACGAAGAAAAGATAAAATATGGAGGTACCAAACTCAAGAGATCCTTCTCAAACAAGAACACTAAAATTCAAGTTTAACCATTTACACTAAACTGATAAAATTTTCAGATTAGCTAATATGAAGAAAAGATAAAAATTGAAACTTTTCAATTGTTTAAGCTAGACCAATCAAATTTTCAGGATTGGCAGATATCAAGGAAAGACAAAATTAATTTGAGGCAATAGCATCAGGGGTCCCTTAATTGGATCCTTCAAAATTCAAACTTTTTAACCATTCAAGCCAGGCCATGAAACTTTCAGAATAGGTAAACATAAAAGAAAAAGAAACTCAGAATAGGTAAATAAAATATGACTAGGTGCCACAATTGTAGAGTCCTTCAAAATTTTTAAACCATTCAAGCTAGACAAATAAAATTTGCAGGATAGGTAAAAATTTAAAATGAAAAAATATGGAGGATCTCATACTATAGAGGTCCTCCAATTATGTTGACACCTCCCCCCCATTGACTACAAAATCTAAACGAATTAAATCTATTGGATAGGTTAATGTAAATCAAAGATAGATAACAAAATTTGGTGAGCCACATTCAGGAGACCATGCCAAATGGGCCCCTTAAAATTCAAGTACTCCAGCTAGACATATCAATTTTTAAGAGTACCGGCAGGCTAATATTAGAAAAAGATAAAACTTGCCAAACTTGGTCATGCCATGTTGGATAATAATTCGACCGAAAGATCGTGTTAATTAAAAGGGTTATGGAAAACTGCGATGGTTTACGAAGTTATTCTAATCGACTTGCGACAACTTGTGAATGAAGCATTAACTAGGAAAAATAAATTTTGATTCTCCTTGTTTTGGAATTTGTCAAATCATACCATTCGTGAACGAAGTCTATGTGGCAAAAACATAAACGATTTAGTAAAAAACTTAAATAAATGCCTGTTTTAAATTTGCTTAATTTTAGGATTTTTTTTATTTTAGTTTATGCTGTTGAGGAGGGGGCTTTAATTTCGAAACAACCGGTATATCAATACTATATGTTGAATTGCGATGCGAAAGAGCGTTTTCAGAATCATACATGGCTGTAAGTTAGGTTGATGTAACGAAATTTGCTTGTGAGTCGCTGGAATTTTAAAGACCGCTTTATGTTATTTCAAATGGAATGAAAAACTGTTTAACAACTCGTAAAAAGTGCTGAGATTTGACGTTGTATTGTAAACCGCTATGCGAGCTTTTTGGATGACGTTACTCGATTATTTTTGATAACTTAGAGAGATTTAAATTTTAACTCGAATAACCACAATGCCATTCAATTTAGTGAAACAAAATTTGAAAGGGGCGCATTTAAATTATTGATCTGACTGTAAACGACTACATTTTTTACAAATTCATTCAAAGCAATCGGATCACTATTTTAAAGCTTAATAAAAGTTTAGTGAAAATTGGATGATGCTGCGAAGTCCCCAGCTATCGCTTGCGATGTCACATTCTAGTTTCGTTTGCTAAACCAAAAAAAATGCAGATCTTCAGCGGTAAGATATCGAGCTGTTAGGGCTTCCTGTATGACTTGACTTGGCAGTAAGTGCTTTCTGTTTTGTCATTTTTTGCTTTCTTAAATTGTGGAAGATTCGTGTGTTACTATTTTAGTTCGACGTTCAATTCTTTTCCGTTAATGATTTTGTTAATGCTTTTTGGATAAAATTGCTTTTGGAAATTAAAGGTCCCTGACTTTTTGTCGCGGCCGTTTCCAGTTTGAGAGGTTTTGGCCAGGGCTGCGGAGCCCAAGCAGTTTTGCCGGAGCCTTTAACTGCACTTCTTGTGAAGCCAGAAGTGGAGCTACAAAAAATCCACAAACTTCAGAAGCAACTTTCCTCGAACGAAAAAACTTGCTAAATCCAAGCAAACGTTCATACAATTATTTAAAAGCTAAAATTTAACTTTTTAAGTGTTTCAGTTCGTTAAGTAGTCCTTATAATTTTTCAAAGTGGATGACTACTAAGATCTTTTGGTAGTCAACAGTCAGTGGTACAACCAGGAGAGAAGGGCTAAGGAGGCTGAACTCCCTTAGCCAATACGCTTAAAATTTTTTACCCGAATTGTGCATGCTTTTAAACGTGTTTTGGACTTGACCAGTATGTAAGGGGGGTTAAGACTGATGAGGCTGAGAAACTTATTAAGTGTCCAATGATAACCAAATCTTATAGCAATTAGTTTTTGTTAAATAACTCGACAAAGGTGCGAAATACAATCCAAATGGTGTAAAAATGACAATTTTTTTCCGAAAAATTACAAAAATCGCCCAGCGGTTGAGAGCAGACCCCATAACCTCTAGCGACTGAGGGTTTTATTCCCACACCCCATCTATGAAATGCTATCAAATCTTAGTTTTGGATTCAAACTCACCTGCTCCCTCTTTAACAAGTTCAACCTCTTCTCTTAGTTGCGTGACTGTCAAAAATTGACTTCAAGGATTAGATAGGCTACCGAAAAAAAAGTTTTTGACTTTGTTGCGACTGGCAAGGGGCAATGATGCGGAGCCGGAGCCATACTTCAAAAAATTGCAGCTCCGGAGACATAGGTGTAAAGAACAAGAGCTGTCGGAGCGATGCCTATTTTTCAATGGCCCCGCAGCTCTAATTTTGAATTGACGCACGTCCATTTTGCCTGTAAGATGCTATACTAAACCCTAACCCAGCCGCATCAAAACGTCTCACGTCAAACTGGTCGTTTCTAAAAGTTGTGATCCGAAAATAATGGTTTCAAAAACAGCAATGGCGGTTTTTAAAAGTCATCATCCAATTTAAGTAGAAAAAGGGCAATCAGGTCGGAAATTATTTTGCTCGGTTTTCTCTCAAAAAAATTTGGCAGTTCTCAAGACTAACTTCACCAAATTTGAGCTTTCTGCGACCTTCCGTTCCCGAGATACAATAGATTACATTTCCCCTTAGAAATTTTGCCAGGGTTAGAATTGCAAAGTTAGCTGCTTTTCAAATAATGTAAGCCAGCTTTCTAAAAGTTAATTTGTTGTCACAATATTTGCGAAAATGGCAACACTGAAGTACTGTAAGAGGAAAACTGTTAATTTTGTTCTGCAATATCTGGAAAACGGCAAGACGTAGAAAGCTCAAATTTGGTGAGAATGCGTTTTAAGCTTATCCCAGCGTGTTAGTCAACAGTGAAAAACTTGACTTGCATACCCTTAAAAGTAAATATTCTGTGCTGCTTCATGGATGGTACAATGCTACACATTGGTCGCTTTAGGCTTTCGTTTGGAGAAATCAGAAACAGTAGTCCCCATGTTAGACATAGAGCCAATTGAGGTTGTTATAGTAGGTAAACTTTATTAGTTTTGACTATTGAGAGGAACAAAGTTGGTATACTTAGTTTATTTTTGGGGTGGATAGGTTGAACGTTATCTTAGATATAAAAAAAGAAATCGCTGTCTGGTCTTTGATTTTAATTGAAAACCTGTTTACCTTGCAGCGTTGCCGGTTTCAGTTTATCTCCCAGTCAGATGTACAACGTGTTGCAAAAGAACCGAAATCAATCCAATAATGTAAGTGCTTTTCCGAAGAACATTGTAGCTGCGTTAACTAACCACATGCAAAAGATGAAATAGTTATCGTTCAGCATTGCATTCTTGCTTACCAAGTTGTGTTGGTTAGGAGGCCTAAAAGAGGCCTTTCTGTTTTGGAGTCTAGCTACCCCCAGCGATTTCCCGGACTGCTTATCCACAGCCCTCACTGTGCTTTTTGTTGCTGAACGTCAAAGTGAGAAACATTTTTGTTTTTTTGAAAACCAGTTTTTAAAGTCTCATAATTGGACCCGACTTAGAATCAAACCAGGGTCTACCGTTTCACTTTGTTTACCAGACCAAAAAACGCAATGTGAAATCGAGATTTTTTTCAGAATGAAAAACGGGCAAAAAACCACAAGGAATTGATTTGTGTAGATACGGATGCAAATCAAGTTCATGAAAAAAGTTTTGTCGATTCAAGTGAGAAAATTGCGGAAGAAAAAAGCTCATCATTGACGAGCCAAGGGATCGAAGAAACTAAGTTAACTGAAACGAAAGAAGAAAAGGAGTCAGATAGCAAAAGAGTTTGCTTGTGGTGAGTATAGGCTTCCTAAAATTTTTCTTGCTAATTGTGTGTTCATGTTTTTGTAACTTTTTTGGTCGTTCTTTCATGCGTATAAACCAGGTTTTGTGTCCGTCATAGCGGTACAGATTGCAAGTCTTTTGTCAGGCGGGGCCACCGCAATGCTTGGCTCTATAGAAAATAGGTGTTAAAAGTATTTCCCAAGGACGCAATGCCGCAGTGTCAGGGAATCGAACCCGAACTAGCAACTTTGTGATCACTGTTTCGGCGGTTACGTCATTGCAATGACATCTACCGATATTTCCGGTTGCTCCTAATCAGATGCAAAATTTGGGGCTCAACAATTTCCGTTTGAGAGTTGGTTAGGGAGCGAATTTGCTGCCTCCTCACAGTTGTATAACTAGCCTTGGCGAGTTTGGGGTGGCTAATGTGGATAGTTGGCTTGTTAAGTTGATAGGTTGGGTTTCATATGGGAACAATTTTGCGAGTTAGGACTAAAATAAGAATACCAGACCCAGATTTTAAAACCACGAGTCTAGCGTGTCTTGTGTTTAGGAACAAAATTTTCCTGGATGCAGCAAAACGTGGTGATCTTGAAAAGATGCAAAAATGTATCACCCATGGTGCTCAGCTGAATTCGAGGGATGAGGAGGGATGCACTGCTTTGCACCACGCTGTTAGGCACGCGTATGATCATATTTTTGACTGGCTGATTCAGACAGGTTAGTTGTTCACCTAGCAATAATTTGTATAAACTGTATGTAAAAAATTACAAATCGATTATGTACAGAAAATAATTGTTTCTAGAATCGGAAAAAGTTTTAAGCTTTAGACTTTTTACACGCTTATGATTTTTGACGCTCAGAATGTTTAGTCTGTTAGGGTCTTACTTTCGGAGCAACTTTCTGTCATTTTATTTTTAAAAATTTTGGGAATGACAAGAGTGCTTCCATTTCGTTGAAATTCCCTGCCATCTTCAGGTGACATTCATTTTTTCAATTTGCTTTGCCACGACCGTAAGCAAACAGCACTGCATAAAGCAGCGTGGTATGGAAGGACCGAAATGTGCGAGAAACTGTTAAATGCTGGTGCTTCATTGAAAGTTCAAGATTACAAGGTAGGTGAAAAAAGTAGATCGTCGGAAGATATGTTGTTGCTCATTTGCTCAATGATGTTATTATAAAAATAGTGCCCTGCTGATGTAAATTTTTCTCTTTGGGTTATTGGATTTTGACCATTATCAAGTTAATGAAAAAGGTAATGTTGTTTTGCTTGTTTATTGTTTATCCTCCTGTCACCGGAGAGTGTCAGACGCAAGCAATCGGATGATCCGCGCACTTTTCATTACGTAACCACTACGTGTTTGGACGAATCCGGATTTGGTTAGACGTTTCCAGTGATACAATGTTCGGGTGGGTTTCTTCAAACTCTTGTCCACTGAATTTGCTACTCGCGGTTCAAAGCCACCAAGCAGATATGATCATCGTAAAGCGTTTAATCCGAGGACACAATGACGTGATCAGAGTGTGGGTTGAACCCAGATTACGCGATCAGGGCCGTTGTAAAACCCTTTTACCCTCGCGGCCACGCTGCCGACATTCTACCAGTATCGCAGTAGCAAGCACATAAAAAGTTTAGTGTTCGGAGGTTATATATTCATGAGTAACTTACTTATCAAATGCCAGCGATTAGAGTGTTGAATATTTTCTTATTAATCAATTTTGGTGCAGCTAATTTTTAAAGGTTTTTACAGTGGTATTGAATAATTACCGTTATTAGTCGGCTAGTTATCTTTCTGAATTGTAGCTAATCGCAACTTTTATCCATTTTGTGGTATTTGATATTTGCATTATTTGATCATAATATTTGCATTAACTTATTCTGTTTTTTACCCAATTGTTTCAAAGATATTCAACTTTGAACGCTTCGTGTCTCCATTTTACCGCAACATCAACGATTTCATTGGGAAATACTTACTGTCTGTAAGTTAATTATTGTCTATGCCGTCGTAACGCATTGATGATTACTTCCGCAGTAGTTTAATAGTGTGGCATTAATCAGCGATGCTTTACGATGGCACAGTCGGTTATTAGCGTCAGTGTTGCCAACGAAAATTGTAGAATGTAGATGTTGCGATAATGCGAGAAACACCATGATTGTTTGAAAGTAGATCCCTGTAAGGCAGTGGTTCTTAAACTATTTTGAGCGCGACCCAAATCTGAGTTTAATGATCATCTTGCGACCCAAATCTCAAACGTAGAAAAAATGTTTTTTTAATGTTAGCACTCTGCTATTTATTCAGATAAGACACAGATAACCAGTTACAGTACACAATATTTTGACACAATTTTTAACAATAATACCTGCAATTTAATGTGCTACTTCGGGAAATTGTTGCAAACTACTTCACGATTATAAAAAGTAATTTCGGCTTAGTTTTGTAACAGTTGGTCTGCCACTAAAGCTTTTAAAAAACTACTAATGATGCAATAATCTCATTTTATTGAAATGAAGCCTACTAAATGTGAATGATTCAACAATTCTGAAAGACTTAGTAAACGGAAAGAAAAAAAATTAGATTTAGAAAATTTTGATCTTGCGAAAATCGTTTTGACAGATTTGAATCATCTTGGCGCGACCCTTTTTTGAAGTCTTCGCGGCCCATACTTTAAGAACCACTGCTGTAAGGTTAAGTCAAGGAAAATGGGAGTTAGTGTAAATATACGCGGTTGTTATTGCGCTAATTTTAGAAACCCCAATGATTTTGCTGGGTCCTGCTAAAATATACAGGAGCACAGGAACCCTAACCCTTGCGATCCTTTTGGTCTTTGCGGTCCTGTATATTTTAGTAGTACCGATTTTGTCTGCTTTTTTTTTTAACCGTTTGCCCCCCACTAGTTAATGTATAAAGTGGAATACTTTCGATTTAACTACGACACTTAAAAAAAAAGTGGAAACCCTACTGTTTTTAGGGGCTGAAAGCTGTCGATAGAGCTAAGCAATCGGATGTCCAAGGCTTGGTTGAATTGTTTCTCAAGTGTGAAGCATTGAGAACACAGGAGCTGCAGGAAACTCATTTATGACGGTTGCGATACTCCGTTTTGATCTGCTTTGCTCCAATCCATGAAAACTTGGGACAAATATTGTAATTTTTGCCCGTTCTTACCAACGCGAGCAAGCGTGCTTATTTAACCTCGTCGAAAATTCATTTCGTTTTAATTAGATTTTGACTGCAAAAAAACTATACCACTGTGTATTTGTCGCGTTAAAAAATCATTGTGCTGACTCTTGCTTGCTAATTGCTATTAAACTTGCTTCAATTCTTGCTCTCTGCGTCTTTGAAAGATGCAGACATTGTATTTGCTATGCTGACAGCGAAGATGTATCTCTAACTCTTTTAAGTTTTTTGGTGATTCGACGTTGCACAAAATTGGGGTATTTTATTATTCGACTGTCAAAATCAAAACCTATTTTCAAAAATGCTAGTTTTGCTTGGCTAAAATGCTCGTTTGTGATTGTCACTTTTTTAAAAGATTCGCTCTTTTTTCTGGTTTTGCTTTTATGATAATATTTATCGTGACAGCGAAGGCAATCAATGTTGTTTTAAGGCGTTTGTGGCGTAAGTTTATTTTTCACTGAAATAATTTATTCATTAGTTGTTTACTTATAATCATATGACGCTTAATAGGCATTTTCCCACGTTGCGTTTAACGAAACGTATCTAAATTATGATCAAGATATTCGAAAAAGTAATGGATGCACTACTCTCAACATTCTTTTCTAATTTTCGACCTTCATGGTTTAGCCTACCTTGGAAGACATAGTAGTTATTGCGTTCAAGTTGGTATTGATTTTGGAACAATTTTCTAACTTGCTTTCATATACTCTTTAAGATTACAGCAGTGCCGTCGCCAGAGTAAACGAAGTGAGGGGGCACTAGCCGAAAATGAAGGGGCACTAAAATAGATCGAAATTTTGTACACTAAATCTGATCTTGTATGGTTGCAAATTATGCGCAATTTTTAAAATTCTTTGCTCATGTCTAAAAAAGATATATATATATATAAGGCCTGTGGTATTTTTTAGCTCTTTTCGTTCCGGCCCATAATCACTTGAAAAAATCTATCTGCAGTGTGCTACCTAATATACTAATAAGACTGCGACCTAAATAACCTTGAATGTGCTCTAACAAACCAAAAACAGCTGGTCTTTGAAATAACGAACTAACGATTTTGTTGGTCTACATCTCTACTCCCAAACACAACCGCAAACAGGCGTGCATCCTAGATTTTGCTGAAGGGGAGAGGGGGTCTTTTGAACCAAAAGTTGAAATTTTTCATTTGAAAAATGCCTCAATTGGGTGGCGACTGAGAAAAATGGTGCAACTCAAGCATATCATAGACGTGAGTCAGGGAGCGAAGCCCCCAGCTGCTGGACTAAGTTTTGATTTTTCGAGAAAAATGGCCATTTCAACGCTATTTGGATCACATTTCACGCGTTTTTAAAGCCATTTCAAAGAATTAGATTGCTGGAGCCAGTTGAAAAATTAAATTGCCTATCTCATTCAGCCCATACTTAACGTACAGGTCAGGTCCAAAACACGTCTAAATGCTTGCATTTTAGCGTTCAATTTTTAAGTGGCTTGGCTAGGTGAGGTAGGGCTGAAGCTGCCTTAGCCCCCCCCCCCCCTGATTGCTTCACTATTCGTAAACGTTTAGCGACTTAGATGTGCATCCCGACCCATGGTTTGAAAAACACTTGCTTCGGGCTTAGATTGCTTTGAATTGTATACATGATACAATGCAAACGTTCGTTGTTTTCGAATTGACACGATTAGCGTAATTACTTGATGACTTAATGGGTTCAGAGTGGTAAACTTTGGATGTTAAAGCTGGTGTTTGAAACTTGAACCGCTAAACTTTCGGTGCAATATTTAAAAACTTCCGTGTACTGTTAATGTAGGTACGGTGCCTTTAGTTAGTCAAGTAGGTAGGGTTGAACGTTATTCTTTTTTGCATCATTGTTGGTTGTCTTGTCCTTACGTGATGTTCCAAAAAAACTATTTACAGTAAACTAAAATGGGGGGCAAGCAGCCGTTTGGGGAGCAAGGCCCCCCGGTAGCGACGGCACTGGGTTGCAGTTACCACTGGCAAACAATAGAATATTTGGCTTGGTGTGACTTCAATATTGGTAATAAAGCACGATTCATTCATTGGTCATTTTTTTGCTACTAGGTTCAATGACTATTTAATGTTTATTGTCTAGGAAGGCTACTGTGGCCAAATGCTACCGCCTGATTTTCGGCGCTTGTTTTACGTACTTCCAAGCAACTTCAAAGCATCCACTATAGTAGAATTTTCGATTTCCTGTAGTATGACGTCGACTTCTCTGTAAGACCTTATTCCAAGTTTTTTGCCGACACTAAATTATATCAATAGGCTAAATCATGGCCGAAAAATGTATGTCTTGTTAAGCTCAAGAAAAGAATTTGAAACTATTCGTCATAGTCTTCTTGCCACAGCGGTAGACTTGACGAAATGGCCGTTTTTGCCATTTTTTAAAATCCGTTCTTATTGCACTTCAAGTGTGCTGGTTTTGAAATTTTATTTTGTTTGCGTGAACGTTTTCGTTCTTTTTTTTCTGTGCAATAATCAAGTTAGATAAGCAAAATTCAATGCTGTTGTCTCATCGCACTATTTTCGATTACCACTGACAGGTGTGAGAACCATGACTTTAGATCATAGTTGGGCACAAGTCCGTTAATCGTTTATCTGTTTATAACGAAGCTAACTTTTTCATTAACTCGTTAATCCGATAAAAAGTTTTTTATGTTAATGGACTAAATTAACTTGCGCTAAGTTCTGTTAACTTCCGTTAAGGTTGTTATCGTTAATATCTTTCACCATTCGTTCATCGTACCGGTACAAACCAGTTTGCACTGGTAACACTTGTTACGTATTAGCACGAGTTTTATAGAAAAAGCGAAGAAAGGAGCTATTTTTTGTGGCAAATAATAACCTGCTGCCTCATAGGTCTATTAATTATTGCGGTTCGCATTTTCTAAAGATTTTCCGATTGCAGGTTCGTTAGTGCATTTGAACTTATTTTTATCTTGAAATTGGATTAGACTGTAAAATGTAACTTCCAAAACACAAAAAGACCACCATAGCAATAAATATTCCCTTACAATCAGCTCAATAGCGTCAATACGTGTTCTAGAAGCGAATGAATAAAGAGAAATGTAAATTACACTCAAAATATTAACGGACTTTATTAACTTCCGTTAAATAAAGCTGAAAATAACGGATTAACGTTAACGGACTAGTGGTTAACGAAGCTGACGTTTTGCTTTAACTTCCCCACCTATGCTTTAGATTAGTAATCTAGTTTTGATTTATCAATCTGCCGTAGCATTAACCTGTTGGTCGAGCGGTAACGCGTTCGTCTTTAGAGCGGGTGTTCTGAGGTTTGAATCTCGGACCGGTCTAATCGGACACAGTGTCGCCACTGCTGCTACATTCTTCGAAAGAACCTGTGTTGTTCGGGCGCAATGACGCGGAGATGGGCCCCTCAAACTCGTTACACGCTTCGGCGTAATAGAGCGAGTATAACGAAAGATTTGATTTGAATCTGCCGTAGCCAGGAAATGCGAAGTGAACTTGCTGAGTCTCAATTTGGGTATTTACAAGCCCGGCTCCACGGTGGGGCATTGCGGGTCCGTGCCCCCCCCCCAAGCGAGGATTGTGCCCAAAAGGAAGTAACAGGCCCGGTGCCTCGGGAGTGCATTTCTGGGCGTGTGCCCCCCTGCACAAAATACTGCTTGTGCCTTCCAAGCGTGAGTAAAGTCTCGTTGCAGGACGTAAAACACGACTTAACGCCAAGACGAAGCCTAACGTCTTTGTTTTTGGTCTTCAACTCTGACTTTGTGATCGAGATCCCTATCATAAGATTCCGTCGTGCCCCCGCCAGGCTATAAATGTGCCTCCCCGAGCGAAAATTGTGTCCTGAAACGAGGCAAACGGACCGTATCCATGGACATGATTTGGGATGAAGATCGTTTTTTGGTCTTCACTTCCAAAGTTGAGGGAAAAATGTATCTGTGCACCCCCTCCCCCCCCCAGTCAAGCTATTCTGTTGCTGGGCCTGGGTATTTACCTGAGGTGGAGTCGAGGACACAAAAAAATCTAAGGTCAAAAATCGACTTTCCGAGGCCAAGGATCCAGGACAAAAAAGAAAAAGGTCTTTGCGGTAATCGCAAATTGACTGCGAAATTTCAGGCGTTCTCCAAACAAAACAAAAAAGAGGTCTTCGCGCTGAAAATCGCAAATTTTTCATGAAATTTCAGACGAAGAAAAAAAGGTCATGACCAAAGGTTGGCAAGTTAATGGAAAACATTAGCTTCGTTAACCACTAGTCCAGTGTTTCTCAACCCCGAATCCGCGGACTCAAATGATTCCGCGGAAGGTCCTGGATGAATCCGCGAGCACAGTTGCTTTTGCTAGTAGTCAGTTTATATTGTATTATAAATAAAACGTAAAATACTCCTATTTCACCAACTCTATCTTTGTGATGTCATAGCATAGATATTTAATGCGGTTTCCTTATCAGCCTGAGTGTGTAGATCAGTGTAGTAGCACAACATTCATTTGCTCCTCAAGCATCAAAGTACGGTAAGTACAGGGTTAACTTACCGTGCTTTGTGCTAGTCAATTCGTTTTTGTACCATGCTGTTTTGCCTGAGGAAGTGTGCATCATACCCACGAAAGCTCGCGAAGTTTGAATAGAATTAGTTAGTCTTAAAAGTACCACTGATTTTCTTTCAGACATTGATTAGTGTAGTTACTTAAAATGGCTAAAAGAAAGCAAATTTTTACATATAGTGATGAATACTTCAAGCTTGGATTTACTTCGATTGAGGTAAATGGCGAAGTGAGGCCGCAGTGTGTGTTGTGCTAAACAGTCTTAGCTCACAGCTCTTTAAATGAAGCAAAACTTCGTCGATACCTAGAATCAAACCATGAAAATTTTGTTAACAAATCTCTTGAAGTGTTTAAAGAAAAAGAGCATCAGGTGAAGCGAAGTCGCATTGATCGCCCAAATGCTTGGGGGGGAATAATATATTCTCACAGTCATGCAGTGCGTGCTTCTTTTGCGGTTGCATGGAAAATCGCTCGTGCAAAAGCACCTCACACAGCTGGAGAAAATTTGATTAAACCAGCATCTGTTGAAATGGCCAGGATAATGTGTGGTGATGCTGTTGCCAACAAATTGAAAATGGTTCCCTTGTCAAACGACACCATGAAGCGGCGTATCACAGAACTTTCAAGAAATGTTCTGCAACAAACAATCGTTGCCATAAAACGCTGTGAAAGATTTAGTTTGCAACTGGATGAGACAACAGATATCGGAAATGATGCACAGCTCATGGTGTTTGTGCGATATTTAGACACAAATGATTTCGTAGAGCAGTTTTTGTTTTGCCGTCCACTTGCTAAAAATACCACAGGAGAAGAAATATTCAAGAAAGTGGATTTCTTCTTTGAAGAACATCAGCTGGAGCGGTCTAATTGCGTGTCTGTTAGTGCTGATGGTGCTCCAGCCATGATGGGAAGTAAGAAAGGCTTCATGAGTTTTGTGAAAAAGAAAAACAATAACATTTCAGTTGTTCATTGTCTTCTCCACAGAGAGAATCTGGCAACAAAAGAAATACAAGAAAATCTTGCCATAGTTTTCAAGGAGGTTGTTTCTGTGGTGAATTATATTAAATCTCGTCCTTTGAACACTCGCTTATTTCGTGCTTTGTGTGATGAAATGGGAGCGGAACTCAGTGGGCTTCTATTCCATTCAACTGTTCGTTGGTTGTCACGAGGTAAGGTGCTTGAAAGAGTGGTTACTCTTAGAGATGAAACTCATGCTTTTTTAAAAGAGCAAAAGCATGAACTTGCTGATCGCTTTCGTAATGATGAATGGATTGCGAAGTTGCTATTTTTGGCCGATGTTTTCAGCCATGTAAACCAACTGAATAGTTCTATGCAAGGAAAAGAGAAACTATTTTTTGATGTTTTGGAAAGTATTGATGCATTCAAAGGTAAAATAAAGCTGTGGATCCATCGAATGAAAAGTGGGAGGTTAGCTGCTTCCCCAGGATTGAACTTATTCGTGGAAGAGAATGATATCAATTTGGGCGTCATTCTTCCCATCTTTCTTGAGCACCTCAACACACTTCTTTCTGAATTGGATCGTTATATTCCTTCCAACGATTATTGCAGAATCTTTAATTGGGTTCGGAATCTTTTTCAGGCGTCAGCGCTAGAAGTTCGTTCAGATATGGACTGCATTGCTGAACAGTTGCTTGAATTGCAAAGTCGACAGATGTGGAAAGACAAGTTTAAAAACGCTTCTTTGACTCAATTTTGGGCAAATGTGCAGTCAATGGAGCCTAGTCTTTCAGATCTTTGCAAGCAAGCTGCAACGGCTCTTTTGCCATTTCCAACCACATACCTGTGTGAATCTGGCTTTTCAACACTGACGATGATCAAAACGAAGTATCGCAATAGACTTCAACCAGAAGATGACATCAGATGTGCATTGGCAACCATAATTCCGGAATTCGATAAACTTGTCAAGCAAGTTCAAGGACAAGGCTCTCATTGAGTGTGTTTTGAGTGAAAAACAGTGCTTGCTTTTTTTCGTTGATACCGTATTAAGTTCTCTTATTTTGTGAAATACAGTGCTTGCTTGGTTTTCCTCTTAGTTTGCGCCTCGCACTGTTTGGATTTCGACACCCTTCGCCAAGAGGTTTTCCTCTTGGATAGAAATCAAAAACCTATTTTTTATTAATATGGCTTGAGTCCGCGGTTATATAGACGAGCTTGAGAATAGTCCTTGGGTCAAAAAGGTTGAGAACCACTGCACTAGTCCGTTGACAAACTTCATACCTCGTTAACCACTAGTCCGTTGACAAACTTCATACCTCCGTTAAAGTTACAGTAATTCGTTATTTTCAGCTTTATTGAACGGAAGTTAATGAAGTCCGTTTATTCGTTGACATTTTGAGTGTAATTTACATTTCTTAGTATTTACTTAACTCTAGAACACGTAATGACACTGTTGAGCTGATTGTAAGGAAAAAGTTGCTGCTATGGTGGTCTTTTTGTGGTTTGGAAGTTGCATTTTACAGTCTAATCCAATTTCAAGCTAACAATAGGTTCTTATGCACTTAACGAAGCTACGATCGGAAAATCTTTGGAAAATGCGAACCGCAATAATTAATAGACCTGTAAGGCTGCATCTATTATTTGCCACAAAAAAGCGCGGCTTTCTTCGCTTTTCCATAAAACTCGCGCTAATACGCAACAAGTGTTACCAATGCAAACTAGTTTGTACCGGTTCAATGAATGAATGAATGATGCAAGAAATTAACGATGAAAACCTTAACGGAAGTTAATTTAGTCCGTTAACATAAAAAAACTTCTTAACAAATTAACTAGTTAATGAAAAAGTTAGCTTCGTTATTAACGAATTTGTGCACACCAGAGGTGGAGTCGAGGACACAAGGCTCTAGCTAGGCCAAGAACAGAAAAAAAAATCTAAGGCCAATAACAGACCCTCTCGAGGCCAAGGACGTAGGCGCAAGTGTTCTCTAAAAAAGGTCTTCAAGAAAATTTTTCTGGCGTTCTCCAAACAAAAAGGTCTTCAAACATTTTTTTCAAGCGTTTTCCAAAAAAAATGTCTTCAAAAATTTTTTGCGGGCTTTCTCCAAACAAAAAACGAAAAAAAACAAAAGGTCTTCAAAAATTTTTTTCAAGCGATCTCCAAAAAATAACATCTTCAAAAAAATTTTTCAGGCGAACTACAAAATTTATCAATTCAAAAAAATAGCGCTGACCTCGAGCCGAGGACAAGGCAATTTTCGAGGACTTCGGGCTTCGAGGCCAAGGACTTCAAAATGTGTCCTCGAGGACTCCTCCTCTGGTGCCCACCTATGGTCATGACCAGGGCCTCAGAGAGAAATTTTTCCAGGGGGTGGGAAGGTCGATACCGGGCCCCTAAATCTTATTGGGCCCCCCAAACCTTATCGGGGCCATGCCGTAAAATCATTTTTCGTCCCGGCACCAAACTTGCGCAAAATTTTTTTCGATTTTTTGCCCAAAATTTGTGTAGAACGAAAAACAAAGGTCTTCACTCAAATTTAGTCCGAATTTTTACCCAAAATCAGGTGAAAAGCCAAAAAAAAAACAACAGATCTTCACTCAAATTTAGTCCGATTTTTTGCTCAAAGAATGATGAGCAAAAACTTAACGCGGAAACCTGAACTCTTCCGGGCCCCCTACGCCCGGGTATGATGTACCCCCCTGAACCCCCTCTCGTAGGCTCTGGTTATGACCTTGGCCCATATTTAAGAAATCAAAATATAGTACTGTCTTCTGGCGAGGACAGGGCATTTTCGAGGACTTGGAGGCTTAAAGGCCAAGGACTTGACCTTCGAAGCTAACGCCAAGGTCTTCAAAATGTGTCCTCGAGAACTCCATCTCTGGTATTTACCGTCAGTCAGAAAAGTTGCCAGACTCGGAAATCGAACCCGCTGCAACTACTTCCGTAGCATACAAATAAATCTCCATCTATAGTAGTAGCAGAAGGGCACTAAAGGGTGTAACCACGAATTTGTGTAAATGGATGCGAAGTGGATGTGAAAAGGAAAAAAAGGATCTAAAAAAACCTGCAAGCTCAGTGTTACGTCACTTCAGCTGCAGCGGGTATCGAACCTGGCGTTGTTTGCGTTTGTCAAGGCCAGGTATCGCTGCTCTTTGTATTGCTGCTAACACGTGATGTTTTACCTCACAATTACCGGTATCAGCCAGTTCGCTCTTTTGCAATTGCTAAGTTGCATACTTCTCTAATCGGCGTTTTTGCCTGCTTGCTGCTGACATTTCTTGACCTAGTCATTCTTTTTTGGATTATGGTCTTAACTACTGGTAGTATCTGAACTCCTTTCCAACTGGAACTATTTTCAAATTTTTTGGATCTTCTTGCTACTGCCTGAACACTTTTTTGGTATGTACAAGCGTTTATTTATTGTTTTTGCTGTTTGTATAGATACGATAGTCTTCTGTTCTTAATCTTCAGTAGTTGATAGTTGGAACCGTAATGCTCTGTTTAGTTTAATATTTTTTGGCCCTTTCGCTCGTACAGCCGGTTTTATGTTTATTTTAGAAACCGCTCCCCGCCGCTCGCTCACCACCTCTCGCTCGACCACATGCAATTGACGTCGACTTTCGATCAGCTTTAAGACGAATAAGCGACAATCACCAAATCATTACAACGTTGCTTTCGTTTCTTTTTCTCTACAACGCAATAGAAATCATCTTTTGTCAACGATTTGTATGAGAGCTTTTCAAATTAGTCCAGTAGCGTAGCCCGGGGGTGGGCTTGAGCCCCCCCCCCCCCATTGGCCTGTAAAGTATGCAAAATCGCACGTTTTTGGTGCTTTTGAGGCCGATTTTTGCTCAAAAAATGAAAATAGCCCGCCCCCCGAAGGAATTTGGGTGCCGAAGTTGTGAAGTCGTTGCCGTGATTCGGCCGGAAGAACCGTGTGAATTTTCAATTTCGGCCGAAAAATCCGTGATGACCTTTTTTTTTTTTTTTTTTTTTTTGGAGATCACCTGTTTTTGGGCGAAAAAATCGTTTGGATTTACGATTTCAGCCGAAAAATCCATCTCAATTTCAGTGAAGACAGTGGTGGTCATTAGCATGGGCAAGCTGGGCGGTTGCCCGGGGCCCCCCCACTTGTTTTTGCGCGCTACAGGGGCCCCCCCAAAAAAAGTTACATAACATATGTTCCCCAAATTTTTGTAGCACATTTAAGCCTACTGTAAAACCTTAATTTGTAGCGGCATTAAGGTTCAGGCATTAGGGGCCCTTTGTGGAGGGCCCCATTGGAGGCTCCTTTTGGGGGGCCTTTACGAAGGGCCCTTATTGGAAGGACATTTTTGGAAAGGCCCTTATTTGTACATTCTTCTGTAAATAAGGGCTCCATTTGTAGAGAGCCTTTTATGGGAAGCACGTACAGAGAGCCCATATGTGGGGGCCGTATGTAGAGGGCCCCTTTGCGGAAGCCCTATGAAGAAGACCCATTTGAGATCATGAGAGGGCTTTTTGGATAGTCTCTTTGCAAAAGGCTCTTTTCGGCTATGGAAGAGGCTCAATGCAGGGCGCCCTCTTAAGGAAGGCCCCTTTGCAGAGGGCCCTGTATGGATGGTTTCTTTACAACTTTTCAAAGAGCTCGTTAGACTTGCAGGACCCCATTTTGCAAAGGGCTCTTTACTGTTGGATTTTTGCAGAGGGTTCTTTGTTGAGCGGTTTGTCAGTATGCAGTATGCCAGCCTTTTGACTCAGTGCTTTTGAGTAAAAACATACTGTAAATAGTGGGTAACATGTTAACATCATGTAATGAATATAAGTGTACGTAAGGTACCGTAGCTCATAAACAGCCTTGGTAATGTTAATCACAAGTGTTCTGTGAGAATAATGCTATGCTGCCAGTTCTGCGTTTTTTATGGTTGGTGGAAATCTACTGATAAGACTAACCGGCAATGTCATTGATGTCACGTTGTAATAGTAATAGCCTATTTAATACAAGAACGAAAGCAAGCAATATCCACAAAGCTATTTAGAACCGGTAGGCTATTTTCTTATTAAACAAATAGTGGTGCGAATTTGCATAACAAACTATATTGGCCACAGAGTGAGTTAACAACGTTTGCTTTAAAAGATTCGTAATTTTCGTATGCTTATTCCATTACTGGCTTATTGCTTAATTTTAGTACCAATATTACCGACCTACATGGTTTAGAAATCCTTTCACACCATTACTGCTGAATGAGATGGGAGCCTACCAGTATGTTTATATGTTTAGAGTTTTGCTTGTACAAGAGCTTTAATCTGTTAGTACAGTTTTGCAATTTACAGCCGTGAAGAACATACAAAAGCAGCAAAGTTGCCTATCGTTATTGTGGTGGTGCTCTCTACAAGGATATTTATGTAGCTGCTGCATATAAGACTGCTTTTGGAAATGGATGTAGATATCTACAGTGCTTAACTGATGCTATCAGCTTAGCAGATAACCGCATTTTAGAAAATTTTTGTTTGTGCTGTACAACGTGTGACATAGGCCTAAATCTATTGAGCTTGAGTAATTTTTCCAATGTTCAGTGTTGAATCTAAAGTTGTACTGTTTTTAGTATTCCCCACTGTCAGTTTTGACTTTTCATTTTTTAGTTTCTGTCTTAGTGATTAGTACCTTTTTGACCTTATTTTTATTTTCTTGCAAGAGCTGTTTTTTTGTTTTTGGGAAGCACAATAAGATGTACTACGTCAAAAGCATTTAAATTTCAGATGTTCAGCATGTTAACACATTGAAGGCGGTGAATCATCCGGCCAATTCCAGTGGTTTACAATAGCTAAAATTGAACTATAATTTTTGATATTTTTTGTTTTAATTTAGGGAATGCGGTTGCAAAGATATTCAACAAATACAAAAAGATGTCCCCCCAGAAAAAAGTTTTTGGAAACTCTTAGTTTTGTTCTTCCCGCCAAAACCACAGTAGGCCTAATGGTTTAGAGAACTGTGGTAGGCCTAATAGTTTAGAGATAGTTTATTTCTAAATAGTTTATTTCTAAATAGTTTAGGCCTAACTCTCTCTAAATAGTTTAGAGATATTTAGGCCTAATAGTTTAATAAGATTACAGTAGGCATAATAGTTTGGAGAACTGTGGTTTTGGCGGGAAGATCAAAACTCAGAGTTTTCAAAAACTTTTTTCGGGGGGATATCTTTTTGTATTTGTTGAATATCTTTGCAAACGCAGCCCCAAAATCAAAACAAAAATATCAAAAATTATAGTTCAATTTTAGCTTTTGTAGACCACCGAAATTGGATGGATGATTCACCGCCTTTAAGACTACTATAATCTAGTGTAGACTCTGCTACAGTCTACTGTACTTTCTGTTTTTTAAGGGTATGTAATTATTATATTAGTTTATTTTTTGAGAAAAGCTAGTACCGGTATTGCTAGCCAAGATGCAAAATGGGATTGAGGGTGCAATGAAGTAAGTTCGTGGTTAGCTCTGATTCATGATGAGCTAGATCGTGTAGTAGTGACTTCTGTCTAATTTTTGCCCATTGCACTATCTTATTTTTTATTCGGTACAGTAGGAATCAGTTAGTATTCATTATGCACCTCCCTCTCAGTTTGAGTGTTTATGAAAATTAAAGTATTTGCTGCTCTTATATTAAGTTTCCAAGTGCTTTCATGTCTGCTTTTTAAGATGCAAGGCAGCCAGTTAGGTGCTGAGTTTTCAAAGTGTTATTACTACACGGTACTGTAACTTCAAAATTTGTATTTAGCTTTTGCATGTCACCCAGTTTGAGTGTCTGTTGATTGTTGGCTGTTGTCATGCTGAGATATGACATAACGTCTGAGTCTACATTCTGTACAGTAAAATAACGTGCTTACTGCTTACCACTTGAAAGCTTCCACTAAAAATGCCTCGTTTTATGGTATTGAGCATGTATATGGCTAGGCCTAATAGGTAACGAGTTATGACACTGCTTTTCACTCTTGAATTCCAGTATGTCACTATCGCGGGTAGCATAGCCAAAGTCTTGTTTTACAAGTTACCATATTATAGGTCTACTAAGTTTAATGTGCTGACTGCTGTGCTAACTACAAATATTTTTTTATTGAGATTCAAGTATAAGAAAGAATAGACTGTATGTGCATAACACATAAGAACTTTTTGCGAAGTTCTATGATTTGTGATGAATCAATTTAGTGTATTTATGCTTGATAGTACACCAAAAACACAAAAGTCTAAAATTTCGAGAATTGGAAGTCCATCATAAGTTGAACTCAATAGTGTTATGACACTGCTAGATACGTATGGTATTTGCCGTGGTTCTTTGGCTCAGCGAGTATGAGCAGTTGACTAATATTCACTTCACTTTCACTTTTTCAGATCCTGATCTGCTAGTTGTAAGAGTTTTTGGTTGTACTCACCCTTAGATGAACTAAAACTGATGGTAGGCTACATGCAGTAGCGTACGCAGGATTTTGAAAAGGGGGGGGGCCAAAAATTTCAGAAAATTTGGGAAGAACAAAGATCTGAATCAGAAGTTGTTCCACTCAAATTTAGTCTCATTTTTCGGCCAAATTTAGGTGAAGAGCACAAAAAAAAAGGTCTTCACTCAAATTTCGTCCCATTTTTCGGCCAAATTTAGGTGAAGAGCAAAAAAAAAAAAAAAAAAAAGGTCTTTACTCAAGGTCCGTCCCGTTTTTCACCCGAACTCACTCAAATTTCCAGCCAAAAGCCTGAAAGCCTGATGCCCAACTTACAAAGGGGGGGGGCCATGCCTCAATTTTGCTCACTTTACTATGCAATTTTGCAATCCTAGCGACCCAAAGGGGGGGCCACGGCCCAATGGCCCCCCCCTAAATATGCCCCTGGCTACATGCCTACATCGGTTAAGGAAGAACTTTTTTGGGGGGACAGGCTTGTGCTAAGTACCAACCCGGTAGCGCTGATCCTACACGATTTCAGTAGCATTAGGTGTTGCTTAGGGGGGCCCATTTTTTGTCTCCTTGCCCGGGGCCCCCCCAAGTCAATGACCACCACTGAGTGAAGACCTTTTTTTTTTGAGATCACCTGTTTTTGGGCGAAAAAACCGTTTGGATTTAAGATTTCGGCCGAAAAATCTGTCTCAATTTCGGATAATTCGTGTGAATCTGTTTCAAGATCAATGAAAATTCGGTTCAAGGTCGCTTACAGTTGTCTCACTCTTTCAAAAAAGCCCCCCCCCCCCCCCTCTTTCAAATCCTGGCTACGCGCCTGAATTAGTCTGAGGTGTTTGCTCAGCCAGTTAAATTCTATAATTCAGACTTTACACTCAGCGCTATTTTTCTGGACGAGTGTATAATAGAGTAGGTGATAATCAAGACAGATCTCCAGTTGTTAAGACCGACGTCGAAGTAAAAAAAAGCCTTCATCGTCCGGAAACCACACTCATCATAAAAGGTAGCAACGCAGTGAATTTTCGGAGGGGAATCTGTTATAAACTCCCGAGAGCAGGCGCGTCGATTTCTGCAAATTTTTTTGGGGGGTCCAATGTAATAACCAGAGCTTTTTTTGGCAAAACCTTGCGAATTTTGTTTGCATTGTTTGTACATCGTAGGTTTTGTTTGCATTGTTGTACGTCGCAATAACACATATGATGCAGTTTTTTGTTTTTTTTTTTCGGTGGTACGCCGTTTAGGAGATGAGCTTACGATATTTTGGAAGAAAAAGGAAAAAAATCTTTTATCGCAGCCAAAAGTGGATATTTTTGTGGTATTTTTTGAATGCGACCTCTTTCACGCCAAACTTTTGGGGCGATTTTCGGACCCTAAATCCTATGTCACGTGACCTATTGCGTCGAAATTTAGTACAAGTAAACATCTTGTTATTCTGAAACTGCAGTAACTTTTTGGTTACAAATATTTTGGACTATTTCCACTGTACAGCTCTGCAGTGGCGTAGCTAGGGGGTAGGCCCGCTATAGGTGGCACTATTTTAGGGTGACACCTTTTTATGATAATATAATCAAATTTTGATGTAAAAATTCATAAAATAGCGGCAAAATTTCTTTAGCTAAAATAACAGCAAATTCATATAAACCCCCTGAATTTATTTTGCAACTCTGTGAAAAGGTAAGCTTTCAAATCTTCGTGAAAACGTCGTTTTAATAAAAATAAATTTTTCAGCGACACCACTGCTGTTCCGTACTTGTCAGCGTTGTAACTTCCACTACTGAACTAAATAGTCAACCTGGTTAACTGGAACTAATCTTTTTCCATATAATTACCGGTAGCCTATTTTATCCTCAATGTTCCAACGCAGTGCCGTCACCAGAGTAACCGAAGTGAGGGAGCACTAGCCGAAAGTGGGGGGGCACTAAAATAAACTGAACTTTTGCACATATAAAAGCATAATTTACGTCTACAAATTATGCGCTATTTTAACAAGCTTGCATTTATATCTTAACCCTTATCGCCCGAATTTCCATAAAAAAAGTTGTGTTTTTGCTTTTCATTCTGGCAGTAAAATGCTTGACGAAACAACCAAAAAAAGCGATTTTTTAAAGTAGCCACAAATAAAAAGTTACTTTGAATATTACAAATGTGCTAATATGGGCACTTATTCAAATACCCTTCAAATCATCAGCGTCTTGTCCCAAGAGTCTGTCCAGTTCGGCCAAGAGTCTCGTCCAGCTGGGGAAAACCTTCACTCAGAGCGGCTGTGGATGCTTGAAAAAGTGTCTGCAGCTCTCAAAACTACTCCCACTACCATCCCACAAACTCCACACATTTCCAAAAAAAAAAAAGTGATGACATCACAATGCCCATTGTCTGGTTCTTACTGCAGATCGTAGTAAAATTCGCCCATTTGAATCAATGGTAAAATTATTACATACACGCAACTTCAAACAACCACTGTAGGTTAGTGGGCGACGTTTTTTGTTTGATTTTACTTTTATTTGAAGAGCCAAAGCTTCGTAATTCCATTTCAGGTTATTTCCGGGGTTAAAAGTCTTTATAAATGCGTATTAAACTCATTTTAAAAAGGGCACTTTTGCACCGTAAAATAGCGTTTTAACGCTTATTTAATGACATGTGATAGTTCTGAGCAGAGTTGCGATTGGCATATAGGATAAAAGAGTAAAATGATATTGACTTCGCACCAGGATGCGATCATACAAGCGAAAAGAGTAGTTGCAAATTCTACCGATTTCCTAAGAATAGCAATTTGGCTTCAAATTGGGAATCACGCTGCAGGTAAGCTTGTTTTATAATCAAAACTAATCACCATATGAAGTCAAGTTTTTCGATAGAAGATTAGGAGAATTTCAAGCAATATTATTTATGTTCACTTTTTTTGGTCCTCTGCAGGAACAATGGTCTAAAGCACTGTGGCTAGCTAACAGCCAGGTTCTTCAATGGAGGAGGAGTTGGGCAAGTTGACCCTAACCCTGACGAAAAGAAAAACTGTTAAGTTTTCTAATTTTATTTATTGGGCACACTTTTTGCAGGTTTTTCGACTAGTCTCAATTTCTGCCAAAAGCCCTGCACAAAGGACGTGCATGGAGCGCCAGGAGTCCAGGTCCGAAACTGGAGCGCCTCGCTACCCTAGTAATGATCTTTTTTGTTTAAGTTTTAGTCCCTTTTTTGGCAAAGACACTTTTGCTTTAAGAAGTGGTTTTTAAAAAACTTTAAATACTCTCTCAGTGAAGACCTGTAACCATCATACCTGAAGTACGACCTAGGTATTCTACAGTAGAGGTAGATCCCTGCCGGTAATATTTTCATTTTTGAGAATAGGGCAACTAGGTTGGGTTGTTCGTGGAGTGCCCGCTGAAATATCAATCCGGCCCAGTGGTGGACCCAGAATTTTCAAAGAGGAGAGGAGAAAATTTTTCAAAAAAGGAATACTTTCGCTGCCGAATTTTTGGCTTTTTTTACTGAAAATAGGGGTTTCCACGCTATTTTCAGACAAAAATTAGCTAACTTCGTTCTCGTTTGCTAATATATTGTCAAATAAACCGATTTAATGGCTTTTTTGGCGTCGCATTCGCCCTGCTTTCAAAAATTTTGGATACGTTTCTTTAAAAATGATGACTTTAATTGAGATCTTCGTCCAAAATTTCACAATATTTTTTTTCGGTTTTACTTAGGCATCTTTTGGTTTTACTTAGGCGTTTTGTGCTGCCTCGTGGCGGAGTGTAATTTAAGGAAGAAATAATTATTATAATAGCAATTTTTTGTCTGAAACCCTTTTCTCTACTAAATATCGTAAGTGACATTACTATGGGACTGGATGTAGGAGGATTTAGCTCTCCTAGACCTTACCCCAGCAAGCCCTGCCGCGCTTACCGTATACGCCTGTATATGCGACTTTAATTTTGCATTTACAAAATAATACAAAATCATTTACTTTGCTTTGACCTTTCTACACTATGAGCTGTTAATTAAGAGCTGTAGCCTTCATTCATTTCTAAAATTGTTGTTGACCTTTTTTTGGTCTTAGATTGTTCTTGACTTCACATTTCGCTATGTTTATGATTGTTAAGCAATTGATTTTCTGTACAGTATATCCTCTGAAGTTGTCTAGAAACGCTAGTCTGTGTCATAATAGTACCCTTTTTAAAATGAGTTTAATACGCATTTATAAAGACTTTTAACCCCGGAAATAACGAAGCTTTGGCCCTTCAAATAAAAGTAAAATCAAACAAAAAACGCCGCCCACTAACCTACAGTGGTTGTTTGAAATTGCGTGTACGTAATAATTTTACCATTGATTTAAATGGGCGAATTTTACTACGATCTGCAGTAAGAACCATACAATGGGCATTGTGACGCGCCACTAAACCGGTCTATTGTTGCGCAGTTCGCGTATACAAACCAAGCAACAATTCAAGCGCATCGTGTGCAGGATACTACGTCATTTGTCGGTCACGGAAATGCCAAAACATGATGCTTAGGTAAACGTAAAACAAATACGTTAGCAGCTTTGAACAAAATCTTCATGTGTAGATAAAGTCAAAAAATGGACTGAATGTTGTTCACGTATCTACAAGGTAATTTCAAAATGCTCTTCTTGTCTAAGTTTTGAAAAATAGACTGTGAATAGCGAAGACACTTCTTGCTTTCAGTTGAAAAATGGAAAGTTTCAGGAGCGTCAGCTTTTTTGCAGTGTCTCAAATCCAAAGTAATATTACCCTACACAAAAATACTTTTTTAGATTTTATAGTTACTCTATGCACTGATTTGATTTTATAACAACAATTTTATAAGAATATGAAGTTCATTTTTGCTCAAACTTTAAGAACAAATTAAGAACAATGCCAGCTTCAGCAGTAAAAAAATTAAAGAGTAAATGAAAAAAAAAATTTCAAATCGAAAAAAAATCTGTACTGATTAAAAACGAAATTTTAGTGATTTTCGAGTATTTGCAAACAAAATTGAAACGATTCCGATATCATAAATTGCGCAAGCAAATTAGAAATTCGTTCAAATTAAAAAAACTCGCTTTTTCCTTTTCGCAATTTTACGATGCTGCAAAAACGGCAAAAAAAAGCGTTTACTCAAGCTAATAAGGGCATTCGAAATTGAACAGTTTTGCAAACGTGTTTGACAAAATAAACATCGAGGCTCTCAAAATTCAAGAATAAATTAAGAAGAAATGAGGAACTTAATTGGCAAAAAATTAAGAACAGCCAGCATCAACTCAAAATTTACTGGTTTTTGTAAAAAAAAAGAATAGTGCAATTCTATTCATATAACTTAAGATAAAATTTTTTTACTTTAATTTAATGTTACTTTTTTTCCCGAACCATTTTTTTTCTTTCAACGCTCATTTGAATGGTAACCTGTTTTTTTTAAACCGCGCTTCATTCGAGGCAGAATGTAGTTAACTTGATTGCTGATTGTATAGAGATGTAATAAGGGTGACCATCGCCCGAGGGTTAAAAAGAAGGAAGCTTAAAATTAACTTTTTATCGGCAGGCCGGTTACCAAATTTTTTTTTCACAGTAGGCAGCAGCGGTTGGACTCACTTTATCTCACGTATTTGTTCTCGCGCGCACTAAGTAAACTGTAGGCTACATTGTACAATGTAGGCGTGTACATTGTACAGGGGCGTCCGCAGGGGAGAGCACTTTATCTCACGTATTTGTTCTTGCGCACTAAGTAAACTGTAGGCTACATTGTACAATGTAATCTACATTGTACAAGGGCGTCCGCAGGGGAGGGCAAGGGAGGTACTTGCCCCACCCCCGAAAATTAAGATGTCAAATAGTTTTTGTTTAAATTTGCAAAATAATATTAATAAAGCTATTTACAGTATAAAGAGGGGGGACGCGTCCCCCCATTTAGAGTTAGCGTCCCCCCATCGAGATTTAGCGTCCCCCATCGAGATTTAGGTATCCCCCATCGAGATTTGAGTGCTGGATGATCAGACGAAAAAAAGCCAGCCAACATGAATAAATCTAACAAATTACGGCCGAATATAGTCCCAAATTGCGGGGATAAACTGATTTCGAGGGAAAAACACTTCAATTTTTGGCAAAGACCTTTTTTTGGTCTTCAGTCAATTTCGGTGACGGAATTACGTAATCTTCATTAAAGTACTGCAAAAGCGTCCCCCCATGCAAAATTTTACAATTTAAGTACTGCTTATAGGCACAATCAAACCTTTGATTAACAGCCTTAGACATACTGTTTCGGAATCGACATTCGTCGTTTGTTTCTCGTCAGTAGGGCGATTCACGGTCAATAAAGTCAATTTTTTTTGGATGTAGAGAATAACTAAAAATGTAGAAACAAAATTTTACGGTCGTAGGATCAGTATTGACGAAGTTATAAAGCCAATAAATGTCAATTTTTTGCTTTTTAGGTCAATTTTAGCTTTCTTGCTTTTTTTGCGCGATTCTACTTCATACTGAAAAAGAGATATGACTCAGGTAATTTAGAGAAGGAGGTTCGTAACTGTTAGTGGTACCAGGGAGGTGTATGTTACCGGTATTAAAGTTTTACACATGCTTAATTTATTAATGTCTGATGTGATTTGATTGATATCGATTGTAAAGATCCGTTCAGATAGCTTTGCAACATTGCAATCATAGCAAAATTGGTTTATGAATATGATGAAATAAGCTTTTCGTCGTGTTTTCATTTGTTACATATTTTTGTCGCTACGTACCGGCAGGGCCTCAGAGAGAAATTTTTCCAGGGGGTACGAAGGTCGATACCGGGCCCCCAAATCTTATTGGGCTCCCCAATCCATATCGGGGCCCATGCCGTTAAATCATTTTTTGTCCGATGGGTGTAGATCTTCATTTAGAAGCGAGGGAATAACGATATTCGCATACAGCATAGTCACTAAATATATAATATATATATTTAGTGTCTATGCATACAGTTAGGACCTATATGAAAAACACAATTAGACATAAAATTGGTTTAAATCCAGCTAGGGGGTCTGGGGGAGCGCTGTGAGCTCCCCCAGCGAGGTCCGGGGCAGAGCCCCGGAAGCTTTAGCACTTTTTATGTTTCTCGAGGGTAAAATACAGCATTTGATCAACATCGCAGCACCAAACTTGTTTAAACTGACAAGCAGAAAATATGATATACATGAAAGAAACTATGTGAAGTGGGGGATGATGACATTGACACAATATTATACAATATAATGACTTTAATACTGCAAATCCAAATATTTTACTGATAAAAGTTCTATCAATTTAGCTAGTCGGATAAAATATTCCCACCCAAAATCTTGATTATCTTGGCAATAAGTTTATTTGTTAATATACGGGTAATATACCAGTGCCTAGATTGAACTAGAGGCTAGATAGACATAAAAGGCAAATAAGGCAGGAGCTCAGATAGAGTGAGTTACTTAATGATAGTAGTATAGTATGTCAACTTTGACTCCGCTCTTTGAGGTTGAAATGTTTTTGGATCTCTGAAAATGAAACTTTGACTGCGCTCTCTGAGGTTGAAATGTTTTTGGACCTCGTACATTGTTATACTGTAGAATTAGGGCTCTCAAGTCAGAGAAATGTACCAAAACGTTAATTTCGGTGCAAGTGTATGGATTTTGATACATTTTCCCCTTTTTTTAATCAAATCGGCCACTATTGGATAGTCTAAAGGCTGTGTTGCAAAAATAGCGACCAATTACCAGTACTGAATTGGCTGCAGGCGCGTCGCCAGCGGGGGGGCAGGGGGGGCAATGCCCCCCTGATTTTCGTTTTTGCCCCCCCACGGTATTTTTGGGGGAGGAAAAAGTTGCTGGTTTTGGCCGGAAAAAACGTTTGAATTTGTGATTTCGGCCAGAAAAAGCCTTCAGATTTCGGCGAAGACCTTTTTTTTTTTTTATTTGGAGATCACCTGTTTTTGGCTGGAAAAAACGTTTAAATTTGTGATTTCGGCCAGAAAAAGCCTTCCGAAGACCTTTTTTTTGTTTTTGGAGGTCACCTGATTTTCACTGAAACTTCGCCTCAATCCAATTCAGGAATAATGTAAAAGCTTTGCCCCCCCCGATCTCGCGAAGCTGGCGACGCCCCTGATAGGCTGACTGATATTTTTGCTGTTAGCAAGTTTGATTATGGCGTTATGGTGCGATACCAAAACTTAACGTGGAAACCTAAACTCTTCCGGGCCCCCGGGCCCGGGTACGATGTACCCCCTGAACCCCCCTCTCGCAGGCCCTGCGTACCGGTAGTCAAAAACATTAGAATTGAAAAGACAATGCATTGGTTATTCGAACATACTTTGATGTTGCAAAGATTGCAATGCAGCGAAACACTGAATACGACTCTGGATTCTGCGCAATTATGCAAAGCAGTTAACAGGCGCGTAGCCAGGATTTGGAAAAGGGGGGGGCTTTTTTTGAAAGAGTGAGACAGCTGTAAGCGACCTTGACCCGAATTTTCATTGCTCTTGAATCAGGTTCACACGGTTTATCCGACATTGAGACGGATTTATCGGGCGAAGTCGGAATTCAAACGCTTTTTCCGCCCAAAAACAGGTGATCTCCAAAACAAAAAAAAAAGGTCTTCACTGAAATTGAGACGGATTTTTCGGCCGAAATCCGTAATTCATAAGGGCTTTGCTGCCCAAAAACAGGTGATCTTCAAAAAAAAAAAAAAAGATCTTCACTGAAATTGAGACAAATTTTTCCGCCGAAATCCGAAATTCAAAGGGTTTTTCCGCCCAAAAACTAGTGATCTCCAAAAAAAAAAAAAAAGGTCCCCTTGGGCACAAAGTTAGTCAAATAGACAAACATGGGCTAGATTTATGCAGACGACGTAATTTAGATGGTTTAATTTTTGTCGAAATGTTGTCTATTTTGCAAAAATGCATATAGTTGAAAAGACGTCTTTCCAAAGAAGTCGAATATACGTAGCTCAGAGATCTTGACACGTTGTTTAATTTTGCGTTTATTCGACGTCTTTCTAAGGACGTTTATTCAACTTTGTGTACTTTGCAAAATAGACAACATTTAGACCAATTTTCGTTTTAGACGTCTTTTAAACGTTTTGTGCCCACTGGGTCTTTACTGAAATTGGGACGGATTTTTCGGCCGAAATTGGAAATTCACTCGGTTCTTCTGGCCGATTCACGGCAACTACTTCACAACTTCGGCACCCAAATTCCTTCGGGGGGCTGTTTTCATTTTTTGAGCAAAAATCGGCTTCAAAAGCACCAAAAACGTGCGATTGCGTACTTTTCGGGCCAATGGGGGGCTCGAGCCCCCCCGCCTCCCCCCCCCCCTTGCTACGCTACTCGCAGTTAAGCATGTCGTTATTCAATATTTTATGTAATTGTTGCGCAATCACAATGCCTTTGTTACGTTGCCCAATATAACAGATGCAAGACTGAAATTAAGGTTTTTGTTGCGGTTACCAAGTTGGTAACCTGTACAAGTGTGCATTTTTGCAAGAGTCAGATGGAACGAAAAGGCATAAGAGACTAGTGTGGTAGTTTAAGAGAGCACCTCCTATATTTTTTATCTATGTACTGTATAATGTGTTAAATGAGTAAGTTTGTAAAATATGCAACATATAGATAGGCTGTAATCGTAATTTACGGTTGTCCTCTGACAAATTACACTTGCGGTTTGAAGTCTAAGAATGCGCTCTGCTCAAAGAAAACACGACGCACAGCTAAGTTAAATCAATCAAAGAAATCTATTAAGCTTAAGAAAACAAATGAATTACGTCAAAATTTTAAAACAGCTTGGTTCAATCGTTAGCAGCAAAAAGTAAATTAAAAAAGGCACAAATTTAATCAAAGCAAATTCTAGTCCTACACAAATATTATAATCCTACACACATATAAAATAACAAATGGCGGCAATTAAACCCAATAAATATCCCACTATTTATGAATTCAACTATAAACCCCAAACTATGAATCTCAAAAAATACTTTAAAAGGTTACAAAAAAAGAGAGATTTTACTTTAGAGAAAAGGAGTCTAAGAAAGTACCTTCCTTCAACCAACCACGGCCAAAGTCCAACAAAGTCTAAACTGAGAACCAAATTGTCTTCGGCAATGGAACAAACAGGAATCGACCAAAATCCTTGATTGAGTGAAAACTGGTAGCTGGCGTCAATCCAACAACGGGGATACCGTACTACGCTTCCTTCACGTAGCGGAGAGTGGTGAGCGATGAGCGGTGAGCGATTCTTAGCTGGTTCCAAAACGCGAGGACAACCAAACTTCTGTCTTCGCAAACCGAGTGTGACGCAATCGACTTCTTCGATCCAATTCACAATTCGTCGTGATGCGGCTCTTCGTCCTTCTTGACTTGGAAGCCGCTCTGCAATACCCAGCGAATCGAACAGCACCTAACTTCTTCGGAAAAGACTGCCCAGTGCAGCAATTCCAGAACATAAATCAGCTCAACCTGCCGTGCAGACCAACACTGTGGGGCACGGCGAACGATAATTCAACACTTCAGTCCAACGCTCCAGTTCAACACTAAATCCAAAGGAAATACACCAACGTATATATAGGCCAAAGGCACGTGGTCAATTTCGTGAAGGTACAAGAGGAGAAACGGAAAGGTTTCCGGAAAAACAAGTTAGCAAACGCTGTAAATAAGCCCCAAAATAACCTAACCCAGCGGCAAGTCGCCTAGTAAATTTCCAAGTTCGTAGAAAAGTAAGGAGAAAACGACCAAAACTACGCAACTTGGCGTCGAGATACGTATGCATCCAAAAACACGTAAAATGAAAATTCTTACTTATTGAGAACTATGACACATCCTAAAGGACAAAACACTACGTAATAAACAGCGGGTATCCGAATTTCCCAACAAAACACTACAATTCGTAGTAAAGAAGTGATATCATGGTATATTTTTTGAGAAAACAAAAACAAGATAACCAAAATTACGTAATGTGAAAGTTGCTGTAACATAGGCTAAACGATGGCTATAAACTGGCTGCAGCCTACTTTGGAGAAACCGTGACATCTGCAGCCTACTTCAGAGATACCGTGACATCTGCAGCCTAGGCTACTTCGGAGATGGGTCACACCGTTCCAGTATCGTTTGCTTTGTGGGGAGCTTTGTGTTGAGTGTATACCGTATTTTTCTTAATCTTTCTATTCCATAAAAAATGTCCAAAATAAAGACTAAAGCTTCTTATTGTTTTGCTGGGTCATTTCTGTTAAATATCAGCAGTTTTGGAAAACGAAGTTAAATATTGGTTAAGCTAAACATGGTTAGTGTAGTTGAACCTGTGGTTTAATTGAATATTCTCTTTCAATGTAGGAAAATATCGTACAAATTATAACGGTTCCATTGCCGTCTACTAATTCAGATATTTTTTAGAGTTGAGTTTATTTTGACAATTTTATTCAGCTATCATTATTAGACCGGCAGCCCAGAAGGTTTATTTACCTCAAAGACGGAGGAAGGTTTGATGAGCCTAAAATACACGTCTTTATTCGTCTTTTAAGAAAATGTTTTACTGGCAAGCCAAAAGTTCGGCTAAGACCCCCCAAATCCACAATTTAAGGGGGGATCAAAAAGGCCTTTATTTACCCCAAACACGGCATGGATAAAAATTGCTTAAAATCGTTCTCTGGGGCCCACTGAACACTGAAATGGCGAAGACAATAACTTTAGGTTCGGCTAACCCCCCGACAGTAACAAATTTTGGGGGTCAAAAATGGCCTTTATTTACCCCAAAGACACCATGGATAAAAATTGCTAAAAAACGTCCGTTGGAGTCCACTGAACACTGAAATGGCGAAGACAGTAACTTTAGGCTCGGCTAACCCCTTGCCAGTAACGAATTTAGGGGGGGGGGCACAAAAATTGCCTTTATTTACCTGAAAGACGGCTAGGGTAAAAACTGCTTAAAAAAATTTCTTGGAGTCCACTGAACTCATAAATGGTTAAAAGTTAACTTCGGTGCGGTTATCTCCCTGACAGTAACAAATGTAGAGGGGAGATCAAAAAATTGCCTTTATTTATTTGAAGACGGCAAGGATAAAAACTACTCAAAAACATTTTTTGGTAGTCTACTGAAAACAAAAACAGTGCCAATAAACTTTGGTATACTCCAACTGATTTCTTACTCTTACTCCAAAAGTCATTGCACCACTAATTATGGCTTTTACAGTATTGTTTTTGAAAAAATTCATTTTAGGTTGATGACGTCCTCAATAATTAAGTAACGTGATAGTCGATTTTGGCAAAAATGACGTCATATTTTAGTGACGTTACATGTGAGCAGTTATCTTGTTTTCACAAAAATCGTACAACTTCAAAGATTGCTCGCGAAACTGTTTTGCAGGATAGATTACGTCATTGAGCCGATCAGTGTTTGAGTGGATAGAGAGTCTGTTACTGAAACGGTAAACTCGGGTTTGATTTCCGGTTGGATCAAAACAAAGGCTATAAAAGTTGGTATTCAGTTTCGTTGCTTGACGTTCAGCATTGTGTGGTAGACAGTGTGAAGCTTTTACCGTGTGTGGTGGACAGGTGGGCAGGTGGCAGCTTGACTCGAAAACCGAAAGTTCCTTTTGCTGACTTATCGCCAAGCAAACTTGGTGAATAAAATGTAATTACAATTGCAGTAATTTCAAGACGAACCGGTCCTGCACAGTTAATTAAGCGACGGAAAAATTAAAAAATAAAATCAAGTAAATTTGTACGTCTTATATCGCACCACCAAAACTGCGTTAAGTTTGTATCACAGTCTCGAAGCAACTAATACGAGTATAGTATTTCAAAGAAATCTAGAATCTCAAAAAACGTGATAAATTTACTAATTACCAGCATTCAAAATGCTCGCTAGCTAGTTTACCATTGCGATTAAACATTGCACAAATCGTTCAGGGCAGAGAATTTTAATGATGACAAATCTTAGATTTATCAGCTCAAATAAATTCGAACATCGTAAATTTGCTGTTCTTTTAAAAGAAGCAGAGATGTTTGAAGAGATTTAATTATCACTTTTTACGCAAACAGTAGAATGTTTGCTTGAGTAGTAAACTCTGAAGTCCAACATGCGTAACCTTGAAAATATCAATTAACATAATGGATTACATTACTAATGCAACAGTTCTAATCCAAAAACAGAGGCCTACTAAGAAGAGAGATAAGTTGGCACAGAACGGCGGAAAAGTGTCAGATAGTACCGTATCACAAATCGCAACTATCATGCATATCTATTTTACAAATTTTTCATACATCAGCAATTATTAGTAAACACGTCCTGGAGAAATTTGCTTCCGGGTCGGGAATCTCTATTCTGAGTACTATTTTGCAATGATCTGCAACCTGGAGTATGTAAAAGGTATAAAAAAGGATCGAGTTTTCTTTAAAAGATACAAACAAACATTGACTTGTCAAACACGAAAGAAAAAAAGGCTTTTTTTTAGAGAAAATCCTGTTTCACTGTTTCAAGTCAAGATAGATGATCGTAATTCTGTAAATCCAGTGGGGCTACTCAAATTTTGCTAGAACTATATCTGCACAGGACCGCAAATAGGGGAGAGCTCAAGCAAGGGGCTCGAGCCACCCCCCCATTGGCTTGTGAAGCCCCAGACCCCCATTGGCCTCCAGCGGCTGGGGGCTCCGCCCCCAGACCCCCAAAACAGCCCACCCCATTGCGAATTTCTGGCTACGCGCCTGCTCTTCTAACATCTCTATTTGATTGATGGATTTTTATTTTCGGGGTGATGGATCGGTATTTTGGGTCTTGCTACAGCAACGAAGCAGCTTTTGTTGAACTAAAACAACCTCACTTTATCTTGCTTTTCTTTTTGTTGTAGAATAGAGCATTCATTTGGAACTGGTATGAAACTTCGTTCTCTCCCTTTCCTTACCCACTATCCGTTACTCAATCATTGCTTTTTGGCAATGAATACTACGTCCGCTAGTTGCTCTTTGGAAATTAAGTGTACTGGATTATCTTTTGCTCACTTTACCAGTGTCCACAAATCTCGGCCGGATTGACGACTTTGCCAACTTTAGCTCCAAATTCTGTTAATGAAGACTCCCAATGTTAACGATATGAGTGAATCTGAAAGCTGGATTTGTCATCAGTTATGTAGTGGATGTTTTGCTTATTGTGCAATGGATTGCAGTGTTGGTTTGCTGGAGAAAGCAAAAAAACATAGCAGTTTTTGCATGATTTGACACTATCATCGAAGGACAAGAATTTAGCACAGTGATACCTGATACCAGCAGTTGCTTTGAGGAAAAGTCAGCCTGTAAAACTACGTTTGTTTTTTTATTCGCTAGCGTAGCGCTTATCGATGTTTAATGCGAAGTTGAATGCTTTCGAGAGCATTTTATTAGTTAGCATTTTCTTGCGGTACCAGTACGTGGCGACGGTCGCGTTTACCTCAAAGGGCTTTACTCCAAACTACCATTTGTAAGATACAGACAAATTTATAGCTGTAAGGTCCAGCCCCTCTTCTTAGCAAGTGTTTGGTTATGCCCCTGATAAGAAAAAAACATTTAGAGTTTTTTTATGTGAAAATTGTTAAGGTGCGTTTAGACTGGACGCGAAGCAACGCGAAGCGAAGGTTGGCGACCTTCGCCAAACTTCGCGAGTGATCGCTTACGTCACTCGCGAAGGTTGCAAACCTTCGCAAGTGGTTGCTAATCTTCGCGACAGGTCGCTTCATAGGCTAATTTCAATAACTTACTTTAAAATGTATTCAATGAGCAGAAAGCTTTGCGTACTTTATTATTGAAGCACTATTATAGTCATCACAGGTTCTGTTTCGTCATAGCGTGCTGGAATTAAAACGAATATTGAGTTTGTATTATGCTATCACGCAATAACCGTGAAGAAGAGTCTAGACTAATAGCTATTATGATTTTTTTATCAGGGGCATAACCAAGTTTTTGGTTATGCCCCTGATAAAAAAAAAAACATTTAGATTTTTTTATGTGAAAATTGTTACTCAAGCATCTGATTAAAATGTTAGTTCTCACATTTTCATGTAACTGATGCTTCCTTCCCCAGTCCAATTATTATTATTATAAATGCTGTATCAAGTTTTTTGTTTAGTGGTGAATAATGAGAATGGAACAATATTAATGAACTTGCTTGGCAGCTACTTCTCTACCAACAACAGTAACCTCAGCAAAAAATAGAACTCACTTTCTACTGGTTAGATATATATTGGCTTTCTAGTCTGTCTAATTACACTGACTGTGATTGTAATGATTGAACTTCAGACTCAAAATTGTTTACTTTGTCACTTTATTCACCATGTAAAGCAGTTAAAATTTTAAGAGACAGCAAAAATGTTTTGAAATTCACAAACAACTAAATTCAGACATTACACAAAGACACACTAAATGAATATTTAACACACTTGACACTACTATTTTCATTACATAGGACTCAAATGAAAAATCACTACCAGACTACAATATTCATGATTATAAAACTTGGGGGAGTCCAAAACCATTGCTTCCAGTTCAACTTGATCACGGTCACAAACCTTCAGAAACAAGAAGACGTTTAAGAGGACATTCAGAAGAAAAAATTCCATGTTTGTAGCTATTCAAAGAAGTGACTACAAATTAGGCCAATCCAAAAGTTCATAGGAATTTTTAGATTTTTTGCATCTATCTAGCTCTTGTATGTAGCAGTGGAGCTTGAAACCAATTCTAAATACAGTTTTATTCACCAAGTTTGCTTGGTCAAGTAGGCTAGACAGTGAAAACACTTTTGCGAGTTTTCCAGTATTCAAGCAATTGTTCAATTGTGGTTACTTTTAAAACAACAAGCTAACAAACAATGGGTAAAAACACTATCAACACACTCAAAACTAGCCTGTTGGTGGGTTATTTTATATTCTAAAAAAAAACACCATGTTAGTTTAAGTTTACTTTAAGACAAAAAACCAAAAGCTGCTCAGCCAAAAGAGCTACTGGACTGGTCATCTGCTATGCTGCACAGAATAAAAAGTTTTGTTTTAAAAGCTAGATGTCGTGGGGCTAGGCCTACTGCTTTGGTGCATTCATTATAATGAAGCTTTGAGATCCAGCATAGCTACGAAAAATCAGTGTAGGATTTACAGCCTTAGCTGTCTAGATCCAAATTAACTTGGCTAGCCTAGGGCTATCGCGAATCTAACTTTGCCAACAACCTAGGCCTACTCTTTGGACTGATAAATAGGTGCTAAACCTTACAAATGAACTATTTACATTATTTTCTAGCAAACTGCGATCGTAAAAATCCGATCAGTGAATTAGTTGGTTATCTTACTACAGCCTGCAAGCAAGCGCTGTTGCGCAACTGCTTGCGAAGGTTGCGAGCGGTTGCAACCTTTCGCGAGCTGTCGATGACGTCAAATTTTGGTTGCTTTGCGTCGCTTCACGTTGCTTCGTGTCCAGTCTAAACGCACCCTTACCGGTAATTCCAGCGTTCTATGACGAAACAGAACATGTGATTACTATAATAGCGCTTCAATAATAAAGTACGCAAAGCTTTCTGCTCATTGAATACATTTTAAAAGTAAGTTATTAAAATTAGCCTATAAAGCGACCAGTCGCGAAGATTAGCAACCACTTGCGAAGGTTGGCAACCTTCGCGAGTGACGTAATCAACCACTCGCGAAGTTTGGCGAAGGTCGCCAACCTTTGCTTCGCGTCCAGTCTAAACGCACCTTAATGCGCTGGTTTAACCAATCTGCTTTTTGAAATGCTTGTTTTTTTGAAAGGAGCATGCCAACAACTAAATGAATGGTGATTTGCTTAATTACTTGTCTACCATTTAAGCCGGCTAATGCCGATTGTAACCTGAACCGATATCTTAAAAGCTTGAATAATTAACTTCCCTAAATAAAATTGAAATTTCACCATTAGATACCGTATTTGAATGCCATCATTTTTTTTACTACTTATTTTTTTAAAGTAGCGGCAGCGGCCACTTGTTTTGCATGCAAGTAGCGGCAGCAGCAGCAGCGCTACTTTTTTGTTTGAGTAGCGATAACTGGCAACGCCGCTACTTTTTAAGTAGCGGGTGCCCAGCTCTGTAGATGTATGGCTACGCGCCCAAGTCTAATCATATTTTGCACCAATGGCGGATTTTCCACCAATTACACTAATCATGTTTCGCAGATGGGGACGGAGCTCGTGGATCCTCGTAACAGTCCCTCCAACCATTGCAGAATTCTGGTTACGCGCCAGATACTAAACGTGTGCTGCTCATACTTCCAAGTTTTAGAATTCTACTATGAGAATTTATTGATCAAGTCAAATAACAACCACTATCTAGAATAATGAAGTAGTACCGCTATCTTTAAAATATAACCTTTTGCAACTATACGTTATAAAGCGTAACACCACGAAATTCCGCCCCAGGTGTCACCATCCATAGCAACGCCAATGAGGTACAAGAGGAAAAGGATTGCCCATTTTACCTGAATTATTATACAGCATTTTCTTAAAAGGGAGCGTAAGCAACACTCTAGGATTAAGCATCAAATTGTTTGATTTAATAATCAATATCAAACGTTTCAGCATCTGTCATTGAGCGCTTATCAAGATCTAAATTCAATACAGCATTTAATATTTCAAATTTACGCTGTGCTTATATAAACACTAAAATAATAATTACTCCGCCGTTAAATTAATTTTTATCAGAAACCGAAATGAAAACCAAACAAGTAATCATTTTTTCGGTGAAAAATTAGAAAATTTTCGGTGAAATAGTCACTACCAGCTTAATAAGCTACCGGGCTACCGGGTATACGTTGGTAATTGGAACGACCGACGCTCGCATCGCGTGTTCCTCTGTTTTTACTCGGCCATTTGCTAACTAATGAGTGCGAGATTTCAGACTTTTGCTTATAACTCAAGAACCGTTTGATCTAACTACATGAAATTTTGACAGCAGTTTGAGATTAATGAGTTTTATGTTTGTACCAAATTTCGAGGCAATCGGTCACGTGACTTCATGTTTATGACCCGAAAACTGCCCCAAAAGTTTGGCGTAAAAAGCGGTCTAAGTCAAAAACAGCTTAAGTACGGCAAAAAATATTTCTCATGGTTATATGTCTTAAGATATCCTTTCATCCCTACCAACCCACTTTCGGCCGCGATGAGGTTTTTTTCTTATTTTTTTCCTTTTTTTTTCCTTTTTTTTTCCTTTTTTTTCCTTTTTTTTTCCTTTTTTTTCTTCCTAAATCTTGTACGCTCGAGTTCTCCTAAACCACAAAACATAGAAATCTAATTTTTGTGTGAAGTTGTTGAGGTACATACGCAATTGTGTCTCCTGAAATTTTTTTGGGGCAACTCCCCCGGGAACCCCCCCAAAATGGGGCCCCAAAAAATCAACTTTTTGAACGGCTCAAGCTAGGGTGCCAGTTTTTTTTGATATCAGTAGATATTTGAGAGACAAACATTTTGACATAATTTGGGGGTACCACCCCCCCGGGGACCCCCCAAATGGACCCCCCAAAAACAAATTTTTTTAACCATATAACCTAGGGTGCCATTTTTTTTTGATATCAGTAGATATTTAAGAGAGAAATATTTAGACATGATTTGGGGGTACCACCCCCCCGGGGACCCCCCCAAAATGGGGCCCCAAAAAATCAAATTTTTGAACAGCTCAAGCTAGGGTGCCAGTTTTTTTTGATATCAGTAGATATTTGAGAGACAAATATTTTGACATATTTTGGGGGTACCACCCCCCCGGGGACCCCCCCAAATGGACCCCCCAAAAACAAATTTTTTTAACCATATAACCTAGGGTGCCATTTTTTTTTGATATCAGTAGATATTTAAGAGAGAAATATTTAGACATGATTTGGGGGTACCACCCCCCCGGGAACCTCCCCCCCAAAAAACCCAAAAAAATCAAATTTTTGAACAGCTCAAGCTAGGGTGCCAGTTTTTTTTGATATCAGTAGATATTTGAAAGACAAATATTTTGACATGATTTGGGGGTACCACCCCCCCGGGGACCCTCCAAATGGACCCCCCAAAAACAAATTTTTTAACCTAGGGCGCCATTTTTTTTTGATATCAGTAGATATTTAGGAGACAAATATTTTGACATGGTTTGGGGGTACCACCCCCCCGGGAACCCCCCCAAAAAATCAAATTTTTGAACGGCTCAACCTAGGGTGCCATTTTTTTTTGTTATCAGTAGATATTTGAGAGACAAATATTTTGACATAATTTGGGGGTACCACCCCTTCGGGGACCCCCCCAAAAATAAATTTTTTAACGATTTAACCTAGGGTGCCAGCTAGTGTTTTATGATATCAGTAGGTATTTAAGAGACAAATATTTTGACATAATTTGGGGGTACCACCCCCCCGGGAACCCCCCCAAAAGCAAGTTTTTTAACCATTTAACCTAGGGTGCCATTTTTTTTTGGATATCAGTAGATATTTAAGAGAAAAATATTTTGACATGATTTGGGGGTACCACCCCCCCGGGGACCCCCCAAAATGGGGCCCCAAAAAATCAAATTTTTGAACGGCTCAAGCTAGGGTGCCAGTTTTTTCTGTTATCAGTAGATATTTAAGAGACAAATATTTTAACATAATTTGGGGGTACCACCCCTTCGGGGACCCCCCAAAAATAAATTTTTTTAATGATTTAACCTAGGGCGCCAGTTTTTTTTTGGATATCAGTAGATATTTAAGAGATAAATATTTTGACATGTTTGGGGTACCACCCCCCCGGGGACCCCCCAAATGGACCCCCAAAAAGGAATTTTTTAATGGGTTAACCTAGGGTGCCAGTTTTTTTTTGATATCAGTAGACACTTAAGAGATAAAAATTTTGACATGGTTTGGAGGTACCACTCCCCCGGGGACCCCCCCAAAATGGACCCCCAAAAATAATTTTTTTTATTGGTTTAACTTAGGGTGCCAGTTTTTTTTTGATATCAATAGATATTTAGGAGACAAATATTTTGACATGGTTTGGGGTACCACTTTCCTTGGGACCCCTTCAAATGGATCCCCCAAAATCAATTTTTTGAATGGCTCAAGCTAGGACGTTAATTTTTTTTTTATACCAGCAGATGTTTAAGAGACAAATATTTTGACATAGTTCCAATGGCTTACGCTTGAATACCATGTTTTTTTGTTTTTTTATTTTTATCAGTCGCTATGTTGTCGATAAAATAACGCATGTGCATTGTACAAGTTAATCAGGTTTAGTTACTCAGGTTTAATCACCTTCACAGGTTTAGACAAGACAAACTATGGAAAAGGTTACTGGAAACTGGGAAGACAATGTACAAGTTGTCGATAAAATATATATTTTGACAATGTTTGAAATTCCAAACCCTCTTGGGTATCCAAGAAGATAGAAGGGTTGGGGGCTACACTCCCCTTAGCCAAGACACCAAAAAACTTTAACCAAAAATACAACTGTTTACATAATACATATGTCTTGAACTGGACCTAAAAGTAAAGGGAGCTGGGCAATTCTGAAGTTTGCCATCTCGAAAAAGCAGCTCAACAACAAGTTATGTTGTGCTACATTTACTACAATCAATGGTTATGTGATTTGGTAATTCTTCGTATTGTGTGGAATGTATCCACCATACGCTTGCTATGCTTCCCACAAGTCACAACTTTTGACTTATGTTTGCTAATCAACTCTGAGCAGATCACTTCGGGACATGGTTGATTGCAAAACTCTTCCACTCGGTTCATAAAAAGTCGCGGACTTGCGCTTGCGGACTTCAAGAATTTTGAAGTTGCGGACTTGCGGTTGCGGATTCAAGAATCCTGAAACGTCGTTGTTTACTTGCGGATTAAGCTTAAAAACATGCAATTGCCGACTTGCAGTTGCGGATTAAGCAATTTGAAATTCGGTTGCGGACTGCGGACTTAAAAAAAAAATCTTGCGGTGCCCAGCACTGGTGCTCAATATCCTGTAAATTCCAAAAACCATAAATTTGCCCTCCAACAATTGATTTTTCAATGACTTAACCTGATGGGTTATTTTTTAGGATCAAAAACGATAAGGTTGATAATTTTTTGACTTGATTTGTACTTTTATGAAGGTTCCAAAATTAAATATTTTGAATAATTGCTGATTTCACGGTTGACAAAAAGTACTTTTGAGCGTCACAGCATTATAAACTACGCGTCGGTCGTTCACTGGGTTTGCTGGCAAACTCCCATCTAGTTGGTATACCGGTTGGTGATAAAGTAACCGCCGCAACTACCAAAATTGTTTCAGAATTAAGTTGTATGTATAAATGTAAAATAAGCTAAGAGCTACCGGTACTGAGTGGTATCTGTTGAACAATTGAAGCAGAGTCAGTAGGCACTATGTACATATGGTAGTGACGAGGTATATTTCACAGAAAATTTTCAAGTTAAAGAGAACAAAACGAAGATGAGAAATAGCCTTTTCATCCGCTTTTTTTCATATGCTTTTTTAGAGGTTAAGATTAGGCTTTAAGTTAGGTTTTGGGTGAGGGTTCGATTTGGGGATATGTTTAGAGTAAGCATTAATTAGCGTTTGGGTTAAATTTAAGTCAGAAATAATAAAAACTAGATAAAAATTTCCAGTGAAATAAAACCTTCATATTATACCAGTATACTGTAGGCTAATCACCGTATATGACATCTTGGAAATAAAGAAATTAGAATTTAGAGCATGGCTATGGAGGTAACTGCATCCCTTCCTAATTTGCAACAGTAAGTTTTTAAATTGCATGGTAATTTGTTTCAAAGCTAAATGTTTAATCTAAGAACAAAAACGATTGCCAGAATAGAACTAAGCATAGTAATTTATTAGACGCGTTTTGCTTTAACTTAAAACATCATCAGTAATAATAATAATAACAATTGAGTGCTTCATGCTGCTCAGCCTAACATGTACTGCATGCATTAGTTGAAAACTGTTACAGACAGTTGCTCAAAGCAATTGAAAAAACAATTAAAAAGATACCGGTAATGCATCTACAAAAATCAAATCAAAATTTCAGCAATACAAAATTCAAAAAATTGACTTCGACAACTCTCACACAGTACCGGTAGGTGTAGTAATGCAATCTCCAGGTGCAGGTAAAAATCAATTGTATAAAATCAAAAAAGTATAAAACTTAATGTTTCCTTGTAACACTGAATTATAAGGCATACACTCATTTTACATAATATGGAGACACATCAGTTATAAAACACTATCATTACTACCGATTCCATAGATAGGCTACTTAACCGTATCTGCTTAATACTGCAATAGTATGTCAATTATAATAAGCCAATTTAAAATAATGTGTTTTAAGGTTGGATTTAAAAGCATCTCGAGATTCAATACTACGTAGTGTTAATGGAAGATTGTTCCATGTTTTAGTGATTTTGGTAAAAATGGGCTACTCTTTCGTCAATCAGCATTGTGATTGGAATTGTGTACAAGCATATATTCATCCTGACCAACACCAACCCTAAGATTAATACTAGTTGGTTGGTAGGTTTCAAATAAATCAGTTAAATAAGATGGTGAAATACGGTTCACACTGTCGAATGATATCAAATGCAATTTGAACATAATGCGATACTTGACTGGCAAGAAATGTAACTGTTTTAAGTAGGGTGTAATGTGTTCTCGTCGCTTTAACCTAAATGCAAAATGCACAGCACGATTTTGAATTTTTTGAAGTGGTTTTAAATCTTTGGCAGCTGCACATCCTAGGACTGCATTGCAGTACACCTAGGTGTTAAGTATAAGATTGGATATTAGCATTACTTTCATTTTCAATGGAATGCAATTTTCGATATGTCACAGATTGCATAAGCTGTGACAATTACACACTTGTGCCTTTTTTAAGATGAATTTCTCAAATGAAAGACTACTTGTTAGAATAGACTTTAACAGACTCATTTATCTCAATCGAACAGTCACCAAATTTAACATTTAAACTGGATTTGGGCAATGAAGATGTGTGTAGAAGATTTAAAAATTATTAGATTGGACTTATTTAATTAACCTTCAAAAAATTTTTGTTCATCCAGTAATTTACTTCAGATAAACATGATTCAATTTGCAGTTCAGTAGTAGTAGCTGAGTCTGTTGTGAAAGAAGTATACAATTGAGTCTGCATACGTTTGGACAGACATTTTATGTTTAACTGCTATGGTTTCAATTTCTTTTGTATACAGAGTATATAGCATTGGCCCAAGTAAAGATCCTTGAGGAACACCAAACATAAGTTTATTATCCTTACTGCTTGAATCATTAACATATACAGAATACGACCGATTGTTCAAATATGACTGTATCCACTAAAAGCAGTCATCAGTTATAGCATAATTTTGAAAAAGACAGTAGAATGAATTTCCAAAGTAAAAAGCATGAATTTATATACAGTAGCCACCCATTAATACAGGTAGCCATGGCATGGCTTAAAAATTTAAGTTGAAGCGGAACGCATCTAATAAATAGTTATGCTTAGTTCTATACTGGCAATTGTTTTTGTTCTTAGATTAAGCAGAAACTCCGACCATTATGCTCCTAATTGTTTAATGTTTTGGTACATTTAAAGTGGTATGTTGGTTTGTAAATAGATTTTTAATGTTTTAGTTAAATTTGATTTAGTAGACTTAAGCCTATATTTTTAATTTGATTGTGAGTAATCATGATTTACAAAATCTTGTAAAACGTTGCAGTAAAAGTGATCTTTAGGCGCAGATGTTTAGGTACAGGACATTTATGTGTGGGACGTTTAGGTACCGCCAATTAAGTGCAGAAACTACTTATAGGCGCCAGAGGTAAAATGAAAATTTTTCCAAAACTTTTTTTAAAAAATTTGTTTTTCAAAAAAGTGTACGAAAAAGAATTTTTTGTTTCAAACCACAGTTTTTTTTTTTTCAAGAAAAACAAATAAAAGCTTGTAAGAGGCTTGGCAAATGTTGCATTCGTGCAGACATTTTTAAACAAAGCATAAAAAAACTAACCCTAATCCTAACCTTAACCCTAATCCTAGCCCTAACTTAAAGCCTAACTTAAACCTATAAGTGTAATAATCAAAATAAAAATTTCCAAAAACGAGTGACATCGCTGGAATCTTTATTTTACCGTGTGTGTTCCATTCGCCAAGTCTCTTTATAAAAGCTTTTTCTCCTAAAAAAGTTTTTTTAAACAAACAAGTTTTACTTTGAATAAAATATTAATATTTTTGAAGCTTTTCATTTGATACTTGTCAAGAAGAATCGTCAGAATAGAGAGCGCAGCAAAAGGTGCGTGCAGCTGTAGAAAAGAGCTGAGCATTGATTGGCTTGAAAAGGATTGATGAGAGACCGCCATTTGTGTGCAATCTTTAAGTTGTACATGAATTCTTTTTGTTGGCAGAGGGCTGGGTTAGAAATTTTGATAAAAGTGACTTGAAAAGCAGATAGATGAAGGAAATTGGAAAACTGTTTTACAAATAATTGATTTCTTATTATATTTTTTTCAATGATAAAAAATGTTTTCCACTACATGTTTGCAAAGTTTTCTTACCTAATATGGACACATGTAATTTCCAGCCCATGTTCTTAAATATTGTGGCACTTGGGCTTGAGGTGCTTGTGTAATATTAGCACATACAGCAAGCCGTGTGACGTTTCATGGTTATTTTGAGTTTATCTCTACCAAACAATGCAGTGCAAAGTTTTTCAGGAGCTAAGGATTCATCTCTCAGCAGCTTTCTATTGATGATAGTTACATCTTGTTGTAAATATAGTAAAAACAATGTTTAAATGGATAGTTTTAAGTTTAATCATTACAGTCGTAGTGAATACACTCACAGTAAAAACAATGTTAAATTCTTGCAGTTTGGGCACGGTGCATGATTGTCATATGCCCAAACATCCATGTCTAAAAGTCGTAGACCCTGTGTAGACAGCCTGGGGCCATAGTGCCATGCTCCCCCTTTGGGCCATGGCACAGTGCTGAAAAAAGCGTAGAAAAGCATTATATAATCAGTGTAACTGTAATGAAATTCAAAAAAAAGACTATTTCACCAGAAATTTTTATCTAGGTTTCTATCAATTATCATTCAAATCTACCCCAAACTTGAAGTCTTACATTAAAAATAACCCCAAATTTATCCCTAACCCAAACCTTAACTTAAGCCCCAATCTTGACCCTTAAAAACGAAATGAAAGATGCGCGGATGAATAATTGAATATTTCTCATTTTTGCTTTACTTTCTTCAACTTAAAATTTTCTGGTGAAATAGTCACTCCCAGGGGTGCCGATCTTTGTTGAGCATTGGGGGGGGATAATTTGCAATTTTACCCTAATTTTGCCCTATTTTCAACATTGGGGGGGATGAACCTCAACCACGATTTTGTTCAGGTACACAAATTAAATGAAGACTAAAAAAAATAAAAGGTCTTCATCAAAAATGGAACACTTTTTTCCCCGAATTCAAGTGGACACCTACCCTCAGATGTACACCAGAGTCAAATTATTGGGGGAGATGCAGATGTAGACCATACTCAAACTGTTGGGGGGAAATATCTCCCCCATCCCCCCAGGTTTCGGCACCCCTGTTCACTCCCTAAATTAAAGCATAGGATACCTGTGAAAAAGGTTTTGCTACCTGGCATTTTAGCATCATTTTAATCAGCTTCACGAAAGGGATCTTGTAGATTTCTGTTTATTTTAGCCCACACCAATATTATGTTGCCCTAAAACGTTTTTCAACTCAAGATCACCACACTCAGTACTGTAACAAAACAGACATAGCTGTATTTCATAGTTCATACCCACTAACATTTGAAGTTGGAAGAAGAGCTGTGCGATACCTTTTCAGTTTTTTGTTGTTTATCATAATCAGTGCTCCCTGTAAGCGCAAAAAAGTGTAAAATGTGCCAAATTTTTTTCCGACTTTTTCACACTGAATTTTTGCGAAGTCTGGCATTTTTATCTCTCACCAACAACCGGTGTTTTTATTTCCTGCCAAAAACCAAAGACAGCTGCAGCTCTTGGTGCCATGCCCATCTATGTTGCACAAAGCCCGCAGAAAACTTGATCTCAGATCGATGACCTTTTGTTTTTCTGAAGAACGTCATAAAATCCGATAAAAAGATGCTTCTGTCAGCACGACAACCCTTTTTTTTTGAGAAAGACAAAATTTTGGCAGATAATTTTTGCACCTCTGATCGAGAACGCCTCAAGATCTGCAGCATTTTCAGATAGAGCACAGAACTTTCGCACTATTTTCGGCATTTACGCAGGAGGTGAAAAGTTAGAGAGAACACTGATTATTATACAAACAAAGTTTAAAAAAGTTTGATACTGGTAATACAAAACGTTTTAGAAGGCATTGTGCATTAATCTAGCTCCCTCTTCTGGGTCATGATGTAGTCAAAGATGGCTTGTCATGCAACAGCATTTCAAGCAGGGCCATTATTGGGACTTTGCGTGTGCACTAAAAACCTTTGTTTTTGTTTGCAAATTTTGGCTGAGGAAGATTGATTTTGCTCAGAACTAGCAAACAGTAAAACCTAAAAAGTTGAAATTCGGACTCCACATAAGAACTAATGAAAGCCTTATGTTTACCAATTATGGGGATCCTTGGTCACATGATCATGAATTGATACACAAAAACACATAATAAAACAAATGGCGATTTTTGGCTTGAAAATTTATTATTTTGCCAACAACTCAAAAACCACTTGACATGCCAAACTGAAATTTCAACACAATGCGGGTGCTTGTGGATGCTTTATGCAAACCGAGTTTGGGGGCGCCCGGTCATGTGACCAAAATTTTACAGGTCAAAAATGGGAATAAAGTTGACGATTTTGAACCGATATATCCCAGTAATTGCCAATATTGATAAAAAATGGTTTGTGATTTTTGAGCACACTATCAACCACTTTTCTTTTGGTTATGATCATTTACCCCAACCTGAATACTGTTTTTCTTGTTTTGCATCTTTTTTCTTAATTTTTCTTTCTTTTTCTTCTGCTGCTATCTACTTTTAAACTGCTAAATGCACTGCATTCAAAGTTTGTGCAATTGAAGATATCAGGGAGGACTTTTGTGCGACAGATTTGGGGGGTCCCCCTCAATCAGGCCCTCAAAATTTTTGAACTTTTAAATTGTTACAGCTAGATGGATCAAATTTTGGGAATGGGTAGAACTTAAAAATATACTAAACTTAACGGAAATTGGGGATGCCACAGTGGGAGATCCCCCCCCAAACAGGCCTTCCGAAATTCAAAGTTTTTAAAGTTTGAAGCTAGACGCATGAAATTTTTAAGGTAAGTAATTATGAAGGAAAGGTAAAATTTGGGATATGAAAATGGGGGTCCCTCCCAAACAGAGCTGCCAAAATTCAAACTTTTTAGCTACCCACGCTAGACACATGAAATTTTCAGGGTAAGCAAATATAAAGAAAGAGCAAAATCTGAAAAAATTTGTGGGTGTCAAAATGCGGGATTTCCCGCTAGTGAAATTGCCAAAATTTTAAACTTTTGAACCATTAGAGCTAGATGAATCAAATTCTCGGAATGGGTAGATTTAAAAAATAAACTAAATCTAACAAACATTGGGATGTTTTTCCCACACCAGGTGTTCCGAAACTCAAATTTTTTAACCTTTTGAGCTGGACATATGAAATTTTTAAGGTAAAGAAAGATAAAATTTGACCAAATTTGGGGGTATCAAAATGGGGTGTCCCCCACAAACAAGGTTGCCAACATTCTAACTTTTTAACCACCAGTAATTTTAAGGTATGCTCAACAAATAATTTTTAAGGTATGCTTAACGCCCTCGAAATTTTCCTCATAGATACGATGTTATTCCTATATTATTATGAAAATGATTTTTTTATGTATTCCTGACCATAAGCATGCATTCCGTGTGGGAAATACTAGATTGCCACATGCCAAACCCAAGCACAGTCGAATTGTACTTCGTGAATGGTGATATCACAAAGCAAGGTCTGTGATGTAACATGCTTTGCTTAACTTGTCACGTATTTCTACACATGTTTTGCTTAACTTTCAAGGAAAAAAGAAACTAGTCAGAAAAATCAGAAAAAAAGCAGGATCAGTGGTGCACCCAGAAGTTTTTAAGGGGGGAGGGAGTTTGAATTTTTCAAAAAGCAACCAGTACCCAATTGTAGTTAATTAAGTCATAATCAAACAGGGTTTCGTGGTAATAGTTGCATCGTTACAACATTTGTTTATTCAAAAACCATGTAACAACAATTTTAAAAGTTGCTGGTTGTGAAGATTGCATGCAAGATAACAATTTATCCTAATGGGGGCCTGGGGGTAGCTGGGCCATTCTTGCAATTTTTCAGAAAAAAGTAGTCATTTTAGCACCATTTTGATGACGTTTTACACGTTTTTGAAGCAATTAGAAAAAGCTAAATTACTAAGATAGGGGCCTGGGGGCAAATTTTTCAGAAAAAAAAAGGCCATTTTAATGCCCATTTGGATGACGTTTTGAATGTTTTTAGAACAATTAGAAAAAGCTAAATTACTAAGATAGGGGCCTTGGGGCGAAGCTCCCAGACACTAGGCAATTTTTCAGAAAAAATAGCCATTTTAATGCCATTTGGATGACATTTTGCACGTTTTTAAAGGAATTAGAAAAAGCTAAATTACTAAGATAGGAGCCTGGGGCGAAGCCAAACACGCAAGAAAAATTCTTGTAATTTTTCAGAAAAAAAAGGCCATTTTAACGCCATTTGGATGACGTTTTGAACGTTTTTAGAACAATTACAAAGCTACATTACTAAGATGGGAGTCAGACACTGGGCAATTCATGCAATTTTTCAGAAAAAAGTAGTCATTTTAACGCCATTTGGATGACGTTTTACACATTTTTGGAGCAATTAGAAAAAGCTAAATTACTTAGATAGGGGCCTGGGGGCGAAGCTAAATATGCAAAAAAAATTCTTGCAATTTTTTAGAAAAAAAGGCCATTTTAAGGCCCATTTGGATGACGTTTTGAACGTTTTTAGAACAATTAGAAAAAGCTAAATTACTAAGATGGGAGCCTGGGGGCAAAGCCCCCAGACACTGGGCAATTCTTGCAATTTTTCAGAAAAAAAAAGCCATTTTAATGCCATTTGGATGACGTTTTGAACGTTTTTAGAGCAATTAGAGAAAGCTAAATTACTAAGATGCAGAAGAGTTTGAAAGAATTTATCTTGTTTAGTCCAATCAACCCCCCCGCACACTTACTGGTCAAGTCCAAAATATGTTTAAATGCTGAAAGATCGCAAATTTGGCTTAAAGTTTTTAAATCAATCTGTTTTTAAATTCAAAAACCTTGTTAGTGGCACAGAATTTCAAAATAGCTTTCATTTGCGTCAGAGCTATAATTTCCAGTCTTTGAGTAATGGGTAGTCTTGAAAAAAGCTGTTTTAGATTGAATGTTTTCATTCAGCTCTCTTCCTGAATCTGTGCTGAAATGAAGAAAAACCAAAATATGATGGTAAATATAGAGTTTGATTACACTGAAATAGACAATGGGTTGTTATTATGACGTATGATGCTGCGAAATCACCTAAAATACTATAAAATTAACGCAAAAATATAGAAAAAATCATTTGGAAATGATAGCTCTGACACTATTAGAAGCTGCTTTTAAATTCCTGAATACGTTTGCGGAATAAAAATCTCGATGTTTGATTGTAATATTGTTGTGGTATTCATCTTCAAACAGTGGATTTGTTTGCTTTTTTTTCTGGCAAAAGTGCATTTGGCTTAGTAAGTTGTTTTACACCAGGACGACTTTTTTCACTAAATGGCGTCTGTCTCTTCTTAGTGTCAAGCTCAGTTCTGCTCAGAAGTTTATGATTGGGTATAATATTATCCATTCTTCAATGGATATAACAAATGCATAGTTACACTATATATCCGTCTTGTAGCTATATAGAATAGACAATATTGTAGTGCTATAGAAACTGTAAAAACAATATTGTAGTTAAAGCAAATGCAAAAATCTCAATTGCTTGGTAAATATATTCCAGGATCAAATTACAGCCCTAAAACAACATCTTAAGTGATTAACAACAACTTCTGATTATTTAGTGAAAAGTAAATAAGGCAAAGTGCTATAAACTGCGCTTTATCAACAAAATTATGTTGTTTTTTTGAGTTTCAAAAGGGGGGGTTTCAACCCCCGAAACCTCCCCTGGGAGCGCCACTGCAGTGGATCCAACAAATTTTCACAGAACCTTTGTGCTTTTGCCAAAAAGCATTTTCAATGTGACAGCTTATTCAAATTTAATCTTAACTTAGTTGTGCAGTTGTGCACAGGTGGCTAGGCCTACAGTACTAGTCTTGTCTTTTCACATTAGGATTTAATGTTAATGGCAGCACTGACAAGAAAAAAGTCTGAGATCTACTTGGTTGGGTCAGTGAAGGATGAGTTTACTGGCTCAAAATTACCATCTGTGCATGAAGTTCGTGCTGTATACTTCCACCAGCTAAAATTCATCAAGGAAAGGAAACATGAAGCAGCCAGGCACACAATCCAGGAACTCTTTGCATACTGGAACTGACCAAGGATTCCAGTACGGGATGAGAGAAGGGCAATTAAAAGCTGAAAGATCTTATTACAGCTTGGGAGAAACTTTAAAAAAACAGGAAGAGTGAAACGCAGAAAATGAATGAAGAGGCCTTCAGTGCAGAATTTCCAAATTCATTTGGTGTTTCTCATGGCAATGCTTTTGAATGATAATCATTCAAGAAGACAGAGACTTTTTGCTTGGTCAACGGGAGCCTGACAGGAGAGGTTGTATGGCAGAGGTGGACAGGAAGCTGAAGAAAAAGGAAGATAAAAGACAACACGAATAGAACAAATAAAGAAACGGAAAATTGCAAGTGAAGAAAAAAAAAGTTGTGCTAGAGAGCAGCTCTTCCGCATCAAAAGATGATTTAAAAAGTGAAGAAGGCATTGTGGAACCTTCATCATCTGATTTCAGAACTCCATCACTTCAAAAACGTGGCAGGAGGGACATCTTTACTCCAGAAGTTCTTAGTTCCCCAGACAGAGGCAAGATCAGTGACAGACAAGCAGTCCTCACCGTTGCATCTGGGATTTTTGCCGCTGGTCAGAATCTTTCAGAATTTACGATTAACCATTTTTCTCTTCAGTGATATCACACTGAGTATCGTGAAGATTGGTCAAGGTGTTTGAAAGCAATGTATCAAAGTTTTGGAAAACCACTAACTATCTACTGGGACGAGAAGTTTATGGTATTTCTGGAAGGAGACGAGAAAGTTGATATGTTGCCAATCATTGTTTCCTGCGATGGTGTTGACCAGCTTCTAGCTGTACCTCAACTGACAACTTGAACAGAACAGGCTATAAGTAATGCTATTATCCAGACTATCAATGAATGGAATTTCAATGATGACATTAGGGCCTTCAGCTTTAATTCCACATTGGCCAGCACTGGACGACATAACGGCGCCTGCACACTTCTTGAAGCGAAGCTTGGTCATGATGCTCTGTATCTGGCATGTCACCACCACATTCATGAGATTACACTTGAGGAAGTGTTTTTGTCTTGTTTTGGCTCTTCATCATCACCAGAAATGCAGTGATTTATGAGGTTTAAGCACTTCTGGTCTAATAACATTAAGCATTGCGATTATATTCCTGGGGTCCAGGACGAAGCTGTATAGTCTGAACTGGATGTTGAAACTCAGCAGAGGGTTCTAGCCTATGCCATTGAGCAGCTAGAAATCAACCATCCCAGAGATGATTATGGAGAAATACTTAAAATCACGGTTATCTTTTTAGGGTAGTTCCACCGAAAATGATAAGATATATGAAACCTGGAACCATGCACCAGGCATGTTTTATGTCTCGTCTGCTTCTTTACATCATGAAGATGTTCATCTTCTGCAATGGAAGGTTGCACCTCGCTAACTTTGAGCTCAAGGGTCTCAAAGATTTATGTGTCTTTGCAACTAGATTCTATGTTAAAAGCTAGTTTTCTTCTCGTCTTGGAATTTCAGCTCCCAAAAATGATATCCAACTGGCTTGGGAATTGTTGTCGTCTGGAAACCAAGTATCACTTGCTGCCCTGAAGAAGCTAAAACGGCACTTGTGGTACCTATCTGAAAAAGCTATTGGATTTTCATTCTTTGATGATTCCATTTCTTTAGAAGACAAGAGAAAGATGGTGCAAGCATTGGTTAAACCAGGATCAAATCTTCATCCAAGCAAGTGAATCTGTCTGATCAAGACATAAAAACAAAGAAAATTTCAGACTTCATCACAAAAACCACGAAGAAGTTTTTTGACATTTTTATATATTTCAACTACCGTATATACTCACGTATAGGTCGCAACTTTTTCCTTATATTTTTGTTGAAAAAATATAGGTGCGACTAATCCGCTCGACATAAGTGCAAATCGTCACCAAGTCTGAACAAAATTGAAAGTTTTTGGCTATTGCAAGTGCCGTATTTTCCGGCTAATAAGTCGTTATAGACACGAATTGTAGTGGAAATGTGCTATTGCCACTGTGGTTCTATCGAATACATGTGCATGCGCTTGTGCACGCACATTTGATACCTACCAATGTGAGACAGTTTCATGAGTGCACACGCACATGCGACCAGTCAGCGTGCGTTGGATTTTCCCGCTTTGTTGAGAAAAAATGGTTTTGCAATTTCAATGCAATGCAGTTCAATGCTAAAAAAACAACCAATTGCAGTAATTTTCGAAGTTATCTTTGCAAAAAAGCTGGGAAAAGGGCCTTTTAAATCCCTAGATTTTCAGTGCGACTTTTGTACGAGTCAACTCTAAATTAAACTTTTTTAACACAAAACTAATAGTGCGACCTATACGGTGGCGCGACCTATAGGCGAGTATATACAGTAACTTCCCAGAAGAAGATCCTAATTTATAGCCAACTCTACCGTCATTCGTTGCAGCTTGGAAAACTGTTGCAAAACTTTGTGTTACAAACGATCTAGCAGAGTGGGGTGTTGCACTCATGCGAGAATATAATGGGCTGCGAACGAAATTCGAAGAACAGACACAATTTATCCTGCAAGTAGTGGCTGAACATCAAAAGAAACTGCCTCACATAACTAAAACTGCCCTTGTTGAGGCTCAGACGAAGGCAAAATAGTGCCTGAATACAAAAAACATTCATTGTGTTGCTCTTCCAGAGTGTTTGATAATTGTTCCAAAGTTTTGTGTTATCAGTTAATACAGTACAGAATATCGATTGGGCTCTTTTTTGTAAAATTTTGTTTGGATTGAGCATACCTAAATTTTTGTTTAAAATTAAAAATATTTTGCAGTAAATGTTTTTACATCAAGTGGAACCCATTTAAGGGGTGCCTCTACAATTTCCTCCAACTTAAAATTTTGACTACAGATAAGGGCCACCCTAGTGTTCATACATGTGCTTATATAAAATTCTTTTAATAATAATATTGCAGTGGACTAGTTGAGGGTGTAGATTTGATATTTAGGATATAGTGTGCCAAATTTCTGATCAAGATAATGTAAGTTACAAAATCCAAAAATATGTTGGCATTTTCAGATCAAAACTTTTTGTTTTTGTTATTTAAATCGAAGCAAAAGGTTGCTGCTGAATTATTTTTTTAACAAGGGTTTTGTTTGTAACTGCAATTTTTATCAATTGCACTAAGCTGCTAAGTGAAAATCCAACAAACTCTTTAAAAGTTGAAACTAGAAGTAAGCAGAGTTGTAAAATTTTTGATGGATATTTTATAGATAGGTTTTGTAGACATTTAAATTTTGAAAGCTGTTAGCCACAAACCTGATCAAGTTAAGGGAAAATTATGAAATTTGAAAGCAATGTATTTCGGATCTGACTATCAACAACCATAAACACGCTTCTGATCGCTTCTGATCTGACTATCAACAACCATAAAATTAAAATACTTTAGCAAAGTCCCCAAATATCGCTTGCGATGTCATATTCTAGTGTTTCAGATGTTTTTCTGCCAATTCCAATTACAGTTTAGTGTTTGCTGTCTAGTTGCAGATATTATATCACCAATAGCTTTGAAATTCTTCCATTCTTGGCATTCCATGCTGCACCACAAGAAAGGATCAGGAATGGTTATTAAAATACCTTGTGCTTTCTAATTTTTTTTTTTGCTTATTTGTTTTATGTCTATTTGCAGTGTTAAAGGTATTTCTTTTAAACTGCAATATAACTCAAAACTGTCTTAAAATGGAGTTATTTAAAAAAGAAACCAAAAATTTATGAGTGCTTTGGGCTTTGCTCCAGATCCCCATTTGCTTCTGGTAACTTAGGGCTCTGCCTCTCTAGACCTCTGACCTGTGTAACCCCCTGCACTTGAAAGTTCTGCCTGTGCTACTGAAACTGATCAATGTTCTTTTTTCTTGTGGCAGGAATTCTGCTCTTACTAATAGTAGACTGAGGTTTAATTTCCAATCAGGTCAAACCCTGAATCAAAAATGTTAAAATTGGTATTTACAGGCAATAAGCTTTTTTCCAGCTGTTTTCAACATTCTTAGTTCAAACTTCAAAGTTCAACATTATAAAGATACAGTTGATATTGGAGATGCGTTGAGATATCTTAAGGTTAATAGAAAATTTTTCTATACTATATTTTTGTGCAATCATGAAACAAGAGTTTTTATTGGAAAAACAAAAATTTAGATGGGCATAATAAAAAATATGTTTAGTGTACTTCAGAAAACAGACATTTTTTTGGAGAAGGAATGTCAAGCATGCACTACTAGACATCAATTGAATCTGTGTTGTGATTTAACAGCTCTTATGCAAATACTATTAAATGCACTGTTTGTTAGAAAGATTATGATTAATTATAGTCACTCAATAATTTCTTAATGAAAACTATTAATGGAAGGAATTCTTCCTTTGACAACGTTGTTTTGAAGAAATATTTATTAGAAGTATACATTGCAAAAAGTAACAAAAAATCCGTGATCTATTGATTTAGAGACAAGTATTAGCTGGATGCAGTCAGTCACAGAATTACAACAAGGTTCCAAAAGTGATTTAAAAAAGATTCAGATTGTGTCCATTAAGATTGCTGAAACAGTTAATGCTGGACAGGACACGAAAAGCTATCAAAGGTTAAAGCAATTTTAGTGTTTTTGCTCTGTCATAACTACCAGTGGGAGAGTTTTTTGAGCTTACATAGTTTCTTCAGATTTTCTTGGCTAGGAGACAACAAAATGTTCATGATACATTAAAGATAAACTTTTTCGAGTATCGCTAATTACTAATGTTCGGTAAAATAGATTTAAAACGGCATTTAGCAAGAAAAAATTTTGCTCGGTTTTCACTTGAAAAAAAATAACGAATCTGAAAACTAATTTCACCAAACTTGAGCTTTCCATTACCTTCCATTCCCAAGATATGACAATTTAGATTTCCCCTTAAAAAGGCTTTTTCCCGTTTGAAGTTTTGCCAGGGCTGCCAACTACAAACAAATTTTTAAAGACTTACTGCATATTTTTAATTCTCATGAAGTATTTTCGGCAGTGTTGTTGTCTAAACCAAGTACCTGTAAAGGGTCAGAATTATAAATTAGCTGCATTTCAAGTTAATTCAAGCCAACTTTCCAAAAGTTAATCTTCTGCCACAATACTGGCAAAATGGCAACACTGAAGTAAGAGAAAAATTGCTAGCTTTTAACTGCAATATCTTAAAAATGGCAAGAGGTAGAAAGTTGGTGAAAATGCATTTTGGGCTTTTCCAAACATTTTGGTCAACAGTGAAAAACTTGACTTGAATGTCCTTTTAAAGAAAGAGTTAAATAATGGTTTTGTACTGTTAGTTAACATCAGAAAAACTACTCGTAATTGAAATCTTAAGAAATAGTTACATAAAGCAAAAAAAATTATTAGATACTAAGTAAAGCAGCTCTATGTGAACATTTTTATCAAAGTATCTCAACAATAAAATGCAATGCATTCCTCACCAACTAGCTGTGTCATATAGTCATGGATCTTGAATTAACTGATTTGTTTATGTTTCTTTTGTTGTTTTCTCAATAGTCTTGAACATTTTTATAGCTTGGCTGCAATCGTGAATGGAGGGGTTGCTGGCTTCACAGGAGTTATGTTTACCTTTCCACTCGATTTGACTAAAACTAGACTTCAGAATCAACCAGTTGTAGATGGCAAGCGAATGTACACATCTGTGTAAGTACTTTTTTTTGACATAGTTAATATTGATGTGCTATACTCCTATACCGGTATATAATTTTCATGCTTTTTTACCTTGTGTATTAATGTAAAAGGATGTCATAGAACGTTTATTTTGTTGAAACTTTCGAAGTTAAAGATTAGCATTTAAACGGAATTGTAAGCATATGCCTTTTAAAGTTATCATAATTATGTCAAAACTTCGACCATTTGTTCTTTTCAGCAAAAATAAATCAGATGTGTTTGTTGAATATTATCTTACTCTATCATAACTTAGTATCTCAATTTCAAAAAAGTATTGGCCAGTTAAGATATACGGTATTACATGAAATGTAAATCACTGCTGCGCTGCTTTAAAGTTATTTCTGATAAAAATTATTTATGCGAGCATATGTTTCTTAATTTTAACTCAGCCTTTTATTTCATAAACTTTCGAATCCTGCTCAGAAGCTGTATCTATACTTTTCAAAAACCTTGTAATCAATAGTTCACTGTAACTAAAAATGGACAACTAATAATGAATGAGTACAATCTGCAACTGAAATCAAATTTGTGGTTGAATAACCTGCTAATACTGTTAATAGAATACTTGGTTTAAGTCCTAGTAATATTGCCATTAAAAATATCTTGTAATTGCTAGCCTTCTTTCTCAATTTCTCATGAAAATTGCACACTGAGAAAGTACTAATTTGAGCAAATTTTGTGGCATATAATTTAAAACAATTAATCTTCTGTTAATTTTAGCATTTTTACCAGAAAACGAAAAACGTCATTAAATATGAACTAGAAATCTCATTATTTTTGTTTTATTCCCACTGCTCATTTTTCATAGCGGCTAAATGTATTGTCAACAACTAACATCTAGCTGTATATCAGTATATTTATTATAAGACCACAGAAATCTACTATAATTTCCAGATGGTGGAAATACGGAGTTGACTGGTAAAATGTTTCAATTGTTAAAAGCATGTTCTCAATTGATGTGTTAAAATTGGTCATTGGTGACTTGCTTCAAAGTATAGAATTATAAATTGCATATTGCATAACTTGTTATGAGATTGAGAAGAGTTTGAATTCAACTGATTCAATAAAGTGTTTGACAATGTTGACTATAGCAGATATTTTAACACAGTACATGTCATAAATAAAAATATAAAATTCTACAGACTGTTTAGTGTTTCTCCCGCAACCAGGATTATTAGGGGTGTCTTACTCGATTGTATTTCAATAAAACACCCTAATGATCCCGATTATGGTTGAAGTTGTCTGTAGGGTTTTAAATTTTTTATATGTGATGCGTACTGTGCAAAAGTTGTATATCATTGTGCTGCAATGCAATGCTATTTCGTATATTTTTTTGTCTTTTTTTTTTTGACAAAGGCAATTTTTAGATACGCTAGGCTTAGATTGCTTTTGACTACTTTCATTTTGCAGAGATTTTGAGAAGACTGGCGTTGATGTCGGTTTGAACCCCCTTGGGTTCAACAATCAGCTGGTTCGTTGGTCCTCTCTTATAGCCTACTTTTAGCCTACCGCAATACCAAAATTGTGTCAAGTTTTTTGCTTGTTTATGGCTGTATGTATAGAGGTGACACGCTAGAAATGCCTAAAACAGAAATAAAACTATCATGTACATTGATTGTAATTAGCTACAATAGCCTTAATTTATTTCAATCCAAAAAAACTATCGTATTCTTTAACTGGGCTAGAATTACTTTTCAGTTTACAATTCATTATTATCAGTAAGGTGCTGTATGAATGCAAAAAGTAATTTTTTCTGTATTGAAATGAAGCTTTCATACGAATCATCATTGCTTTAATCAGCATAGTTATTCTTAAATCCAATAACATAAATAATTTAATTTTTGCACAAATTTTTAAAATAGTGCCGGTAATTTTGGATACATAAAAAGGCAGTTCTAATAGTTTCAAGGGCAACTAATCATTTGATAACTGATTTATGTTTTATCGGCAACAATATTGTATTTTTTTTAATTTTTAATATTTAACACGTAATTTGCACTATTATCATTGATACTGAACAATATTTTTCAATGCGCAGCTAAAAACATTTGATATGGCTTTGCTGTTTTTTTGTTTTTGTTTTGATTTTCAGTTATTTTCATATTTTGTTTTTCAGTTTGGATTGCTTGACGAAAGTATTTTGCAATGAAGGCTTTCGTGGCCTTTACAGAGGTAATAAAACTTTTTACGCTGTGGCTAGCTTGCTATATTTCGATTCTATCTTCAATTTTGTTCATAAGTTAGGTGTACGAGTATTTAACTGTCATTGACCTAAGTGTTTAGTGACTAATTGAAAAAAGATTAGCCATTTTGGTGAATAATAACTAGATAATTGATAAGATATGAATTACGCTCAAACATCGTGCTTGGGAATCGCAAACGGAACCAAAAAATTTCGAAATGACTACAAAATGTTTCTAAACTCGGTTATTTGACCTAAAGTTGTGGGCGAAAAAATAAGCGCAGCTTGTAGCTAAATAAGTAACATAAGTTGCATGTTGTGTAAACAGTACAATATACAAGATAGTGGATTACAAACTACGATTTTATACTTCACGGTATCCAACTTGTTTTAAGAAGGGCCTATTATGAATAACTTATTTAGGCTTCATGCCATTGCAATAATGTAATACCTTGTCTAAAAAAATTTACCTGCTGTGAGTCTAGCCTGACTAGGGGTCGATAAACCCAGCTAATTTGCAGGATTACATAATCAAATCATGTTTAATAAGTTACGTTGAAACTAACATTGCCGCTGTCATTCAGCATGTTTCGTTTGCAATTAACCGATAACGTGATAGCGCAATTTCGAAGTTTGCGGTTTGCTGCAATTAGCACCACGTGACTCAGCCCTTATTTTGCAGGATGCAAGCCGAACTTAATTGGCATTGTGCCAGAAAAAGCAATCAAGTTGACCGTTAACGACTTGCTTCGCCGTCATCTAAGCTCCGACGGGCGAAATATTGCAATGACGTACGAATTGATGGCCGCTGCAGGAGCGGGATTGTGCCAGGTAATTCTAGTGTCAAAAGTGTACGTGATCTAATGCACGTTGTTCGATCTACTCACATTGAAACGAACTCGTGCCCGACCACATAATACCAGGATCAATTATAAGAGGTATGTCAAAAATCTCCATATTTTAAAGCAACCAAAAACACGAAAAACACATTTATCCAAATTACAGAATCGCAAATGAGCTATTGCGACGCGTGTCGACCTTGCTCAAGGGTCTCACGAGGGAAAGAACAAAACATAACCATACTTCTCCAAAAATTCATGCAAACACAGCAATGGAAAATTTTGCCAGCGCATAACCAATTACATCATGAATTTTTGGAAAAGTATGGTTATGTTTTTTTCTTTCCCTCATGAGACCCTTGAGCAAGGGCGAAACGCGTTGCGATAGCTCATTCGCAATTCTGTAATTTGGATAAACATGTTTTTCGTGTTTGTGGTTGCATTAAAATATGGAGCTGATTTTTGACATACCTCTGATAATTTATCGTTGATCGCCCTGTGAGCGACCACTTCGTTAAGGTCCCTTAAACTTTCGAGAATTTGGCAAGTTCTCACGAAATCTTATCATAATACCAGGACCTTTTTTGCTTTCTCGATGGTTGTATTTTTTGCGATAAAATTAAAGTGGGTTATCGGTTTTTCAACGAATGATTTAAAAGTGTGCGTTAGCACAAATAATACAAATTCAGCAAAAGCAATGGATTGCCCGTATATGTTTTTCGTTACAATATATTGGACGGTTTAACTTCAGAATATTCTTTTCGGCCTCCCTTGGGGCGGACGGGGGCATAGAAAAACTCAGGTTTTTTTCTCTCAAGTGCATTGTACAGCCAAAATGTAACATTCTATTACAAAAGCCTGTGTACGATTAAAACCAGTACCATTATCCAATTTCATACAGACTTAAGTGTGCTTTGTCAATTTTGGTAGTTTTTCGCTTATATTAACATAATCAAATCTTTGGTTTTTTAATTACTTCATAACTGCATTTGTAAAGTGCACTACCTTATCAAAATTGCTGATCAAAAAATATCTAAAACAATGGGTGAAGTTAGTGACATGAAAAGAAGACAGTTAGAAAAACGTGTAAATAGACTCGACGCGAAACTAAAATAGGTTTGATAAATATTTTATGACAATTAAGTGCTATCTTACGTAATGTGTGTAGCATAGATAGTGACTTTTGCCAAATTTACTTTTTCCAATGAAAGCTTCTTTAGTTTTCTTTATTATGCTGGAATCAATTTTTAATGTTGCCATTCAACAAAAGTCAAGATTTCAACGTAAAATCGTATTTTAAACAGTGGTTATTGGGGCGGTGACAGTTCTTTGATTTTGGTGACGTACGAGTTCACCTTACGATATATTGGGAAGTACGCAAAAGGACGTGTCTATGGCGCTAATCAATGTTTTTTTGAAGGTTTGGCTTGAGGAACCGCTAAACAATTTTGAAAGACCGCAAAATTTTTTACCTAAATTTATAACTGAAACTGCGGTCAGTAACTGTTTCAATAAACATTTATTGTTACCAAATTAGAGTTCATAGTAAAAACTTTTCAGTTTCAAACTCATTTAATGGAACCAATTCCATTGGTCCATCATCATCAGTTTCATCTCCATCTGCCAAATGTTTGAATTACCACATCTTTAACGCTCGTTCTGCCACTTGCCTTCGTTTTTTTGTGTGTCGCAACTTCTGTAGGCTGTCGACTAACCACAAAAATCCACGGCCTCGTCTCCAATAACTCTTTAAAAAAGTTTACTAAACCCAATTTGTACAAATGTACTAAATCTACTAAACCCTCTACATAAAAAGTTACTTCATTCTCCAAACATGAACTAAAATAGCAAATGACTAAAATACCAGTATACTTTTCTCTATCAGCTTCCTAAAAGAGTTTATTAATTAATTGAACTAAAGCAAAGTAGTCTAGCCACTAGCTAACATTATCACTTTTAGTCAAGTTTAGAAGCGAATGTCCTACTAGGCTTGATGGGAAGTCATACCACGTTCCACATTAAAGATCAAGCGACAAGAAAAATGCACCACTGATTTTCTGGTTATTGGAACGACCGACGCTTGCGTCGCGTGTTCCTCTGTTTTTACTCGGCCATTTTCCAACTAACGAGTGCGAAATTTCAGACTTTTGCTTATAACTCGAGAACGATTGGGTCTAGCTACATGAAATTTTGGCAGCAGTTTAAGATTAATGAGTTAGATGTTTGTACCAAATTTCGAGGCAATGGGTCACGTGACTTCGGTTTTAGAACCCGAAAACCGCCCCGCAAGTTTGGCGTAAAAAGCGGTCTCAGTCAAAAACGGCTTAAGTACGGCAAAAAATATTTCATAGGGTTATATGTCTCAAGATACCCTTTTAACCCAACCAACCCACTTTTGGCCGCGATGAGGTTTTTTTTCCTTTTTTTTTCCTAATTTTTGTACACTCTTCTTCTAAACTACAAAACACCGAAATCTAATTTTTGTGTAAAGTTGTTGAGCTGCAAATGCAATGTTTTCTCCCGAAATGTTTTGGGGCAACTCCACCGGGAACCCCCCCAAAATGGGGCCCCAAAAAATCAATTTTTTGAACGGCTCAAGCTAGGGTGCTACTTTTTTTTGATATCAGGAGATATTTAACAGACAAATATTTTGACATAGTTTGGGGGTGCCCACCCCCCCGGGGACCCCCCAAAAATCAATTTTTTGAACGGCTTAACTTAGAGTGCCAGTGCTTTATGATATCAGTAGATATTTAAGAGACAAATATTTTGACATAGTTTGGGGGTGCCACCATCCCGGGGCCCCCCAAATGGACCCCCAAAAATCAATTTTTTGAACGGCTTAAACTAGAGTTCTACTTTTTTTTTATATCAGCAGATATTTAACAGACAAATATTTTGACAAAGTTTGGGGGTGCCACCCCCCGGGGACCCCCCCAAATGGACCCCCCAAAAATAATTTTTTGAACAGCTCAAGCTAGAGTTCTACTTTTTTTGATATCAGTAGATATTTGACAGACAAATATTTTGACATAGTTTGGGGGTGCCACCCCCCCGGAAACCCCCCAAATGGACCCCCCAAAAATCAATTTTTGAACGGCTTAACTTTTTGAAGTGCCAGTGTTTTATGATATTAGCAGATTTTTAAGAGACAAATATTTTGACTCCACTTTTCTGGAGGTTCCACAATCAGATATTTTTGAATAATTGCTGATTTTACGGTAGACAAAAAGTACTTTTGAGCGTCACAGCATTAGCTATGCGTCAGTCGTTCACCGGGTTTGCTGGCAAACTCCCATCTAGTTGTTACATAGTATAGGCGTAAACTAAGAAGTTTTGAAATTTTCGCAAAAATTTATGCTAGATCGGCAGAGTTATTAAGCTTTGAAAAGCGCATTACGCAAAACTTGTCTAGCCGTCGAATGACGTCATCTTCGAAGTAACTGTCAAACGCACATTCTGTGTAAACAACAAGCTTAGTAGCAGTTGTAACAGGTAGAGTCCAAATTTCACCTTTGTAAGTTTTACCGTTTCCTAGTTATGAGCAAATCAATTCTCATCTGCCAAAATTCGCGAACAAAAACAAAGGTACTACGCGCTCACGCGAAGTCCCAGTTAACGCACTGGATTCTTCTATCGACAATATTTCGTAGTGTCCATTTTATCGAAGCTTGGTTTCGATTTTAGTTACTATAACTTCCTGAATTTTTTATTTAAGGGGCTTTACAGCCCAACTTATTGCTCATTTTTTGTGCACAAGAAGTTTTTTTTCTTTAAAAAAAATTATCATTAATTTCAGTGTTCTATAACCTCCCCACATCGGAGGAAATTTGCGTTTTTTCCTACGACGTTGTTTTGATCAATATTCGGGAATTTTGAGAATCACGTGATACCGAACAAGTGTACCGTCTTTTGGTAACGTAGTTCTTTTCGAAGAAATATTGCTACGCTGTCGAGGCGACGACAACATTTGTGTCCGATCTGACCGGTCCAATATTTAAACCTCGGAACTCCCGTGCTGGAGACGAACGCGTTACTTTTCGGCCATCTGACTGGCCAATATCATTACTAATTAAATTATTTATGTATTTCAACAGGTTGTCGCCACTGCCCCAATGGAAATGCTCAAAATATATGGTCAAGATGCTGGTAGAATCAACGCCTTGTCTGGTAGGTGTGACTGAGAAGTTGCATTGGTTTGATCAGCATTGAACAACTTCGAACTATTCAATTCGCTATCTTGTTTTTAAATTTACGGTTTATTAAATTTTGAAACTTGCGTCAAGCCTTTAAGGCGCCAAGTTTCTCTCGTTTTGAGAAATTTATTTGGTAGCTGTCATTTGGGTTCAGTTTCATTTCTACATCGATGTTGAAGTGCTTGTGATACAGCAAAATCAATATTGCATGCATTTTAACTACTTCCTTAAAGAAGGCGGTTAAAATATGCAAAGTCAGCAATTAAGCTGTAGAGGATTACGTGCGCTTGCAAAATACTCCTAAAATTAAAAAAACGGTCAAAAGTGGCTGAGCAACCTTCCATTTGCCATCAGATTTTGTAAGAATGTGTTCAATTTGGGACTCCTTGTATGCGAAAAGTTTTTCCGTACGAATCGAAACCACGTGTTGATTCGTCGATCAAATACCACATTTTAGTTTATGTCTGTCGCCTTGGCATTGGAAAAAGTAACTTGCCACCAAATATGCTACCTACAGCTGTTACTGTTATCGCAGGCAATTGCTGTTGCAACTTTTTGTCTTCTTCAATGTTCAAAAGAAAGTCTAGTGGTTAGCCCCAACCGTAGATTGACAATTGCTCCTGGCCAGTTTGAAGTCCATGTAACTGGCAAGTGGCAGCACCCAGTCTTGTGCCATTCCCCAGGCTATTGAAACTAGAGAGTTTGACAGCAAAGGAAATGGTGCCGGGCGCAAAACCGATCGTTATTTTTTGGGGGAGTTAGGACCATCCATTATAATGGCAGTAATAAAACGTGTTGTTTATTTGTGGTTTGAAACGGAAATGAAACGGCCAGACAGGAAGTGATAAAACACAATTTTCGCTGGTAGGGTAGATATTGTTTTGGCTTGGTTTAGCTGAAAATTGCAAATGTTTAATATCTATTGTACAGTACATGTAGATGTTTTAAAATTATTGCTTTTGTTTTACAGCTTTTATTTCAGTCTTGAGTTGTGTTTTGTTCATTAATCAATTATTATTAAGTTCTTAAATAGCCTTAATGAAGAGCAAAGCCATTTTCTCGCTGACAGAAAAATCGATTTTTCTTGTTTTTAGTCTTTTGTTTTATAGCTAAATAATGAATTTTTAATCGACGTTTTACCTTTTTTAACTTCGTGCGAGTTGCAGCTAGATTAAGTCGGTTGAGGTAAAATGCGATTAATTGCTGAAACTCAATTCGATTGCTAGTGCTTGCTAACCTACCATAATATTCGAAATATTTCTAGGCTAAAGTGTCAAAATAATAGTCAATTTTGACGTCAGAAATTTTTTTAATAACTTAGCACTGTGTTTTTATGAAGACATCTTGTATACAGTGCTTTTACTGTATTTCCTGCTCAAAACAATGTTAAGCAGGTGTTCAAAAACAGTTATTTCGTCTAACGGTTTTTTAAGGGGCACTATCATTACATCGCGCCAAGCACCTTCCAGTTTAAAATACATCTGGTTACTGCAATTCCATTACAGCAGGGCTTTGGCTGCTTGATTTTGGTAAGTTCATCGCACGTTTATTTTAGCACACTATGTGGTACAGTTATATTCGTACTGTTTATGTTTGATGCTTAGGTACGGAAGCCGGTTTTCGCTTATGTCATTATTGTTCTAATGTGATTTTTAAACCGCTTTCCGTTGCAGGCAAATCAATCACTCCCCCAAAGTCTCCTATTCGGTACGTTTATCAAAACCACGGTATCCTAGGTTTTTATAAAGGAGCGTCTGCTACCCTGTTAAGGTTAGTTCTTATACCTTGATTTTTTCTATCTTGGCATCCTAACTGTTCCTAGGCATAAATGTACCGACATCTGTCCGTCTGCGCATAAAGGTCAATAGATCATAAATTGCCCTTGCTCTAACTGTTATTGGAACGACCGACGCTCTCGTCGCGTGTTCCTCTGTTTTTACTCGGCCATTTTCCAACTAATGAGTGCAAAATTTCAGACTTTTGCTTATAACTCGAGAACGGTTAGGTCTAGCTACACGAAATTTTGACAGCAGTTTAAGATTAATGAGTTGTATGTTTGTACACAATTTCGAGGCAATAGGTCACGTGAGTTTGGTTTAAGAACCCGAAAACCGCCCCGCAAGTTTGGCGTAAAAAGCGGTCTCAGTCAGAAACGGCTTAAGTACGGCAAAAAATATTTCATATGGTTGTATGTCTTCAGATACCCTTTCATCCCAACCAACAAACTTTTGGCCGCGATGAGGTTTATTTCTTTCTTTTTCCCTTTTTTTTCTTCCTAATTTTTGAACGCTCTTCTCCTAAACCACAAAACATGGAAATCTAATTTTTGTGTAAAGTTGTTGAGCTGCAAACGCAATTTTTTCTTCCGAAAGTTTTTGGGGCAACTCAATCTATCAAAATGGGGCCTTAAAAATTCCATTTTTTGAACGGCGTAAGCTAGAGTGCTACTTTTTTTTGCTATCAGTAGATATTTAACAGACAAATATTTTGACAGGGTTTGGGGGTGCCAACCCCCCAGCGACCCCCCCAAATGGACCCCTAAAAATTCATTTTTTGAATGGCTCAACTTAGGGTGCCAGTTTGTTTTGATATCAGGTGATATTTAAGAGACAAATATTTTGACATAGTTTGGGGGTGCCACCCCGGGGACCCCCCCACATAAACCCCCCCAAAATTAATTTTTTGATCTGCTCAACTTAGGGTGCCAGTGGTTTATTATATCAGCAGAGAGTTAACAGACAAATATTTTGACATAGTTTGGGGATGCCAGCCCCCCGAGGACCCCCCAAAAAATCAAATTTTGGAATGGCTCAACGTAGGGTGCCAGTTTGTTTTGATATCAGGAGATATTTGACAGACAAATATTTTGACATGGTTTAGGGGTGCACCCACCCCCCCGGGGACCCCCCCAAATGGACCCCCCAAAAATCAATTTTTTGAACGGCTCAAGCTCGAGTGCCAGTGTTTTATGATATCAGGAGATATTTAGCAGACAAATATTTTGACATAGTTTGGCAATGCCACCCCCCAGGGACCCTCCAAATAGAACCCCCCAAAATCAATTTTTTGAATGGCTCAACTTAGGGTGCCAGTCTGTTTTGATATCAGGAGATATTTATCAGAAAAATGTTTTGACATAGTTTGGGAGTGCCACCCCCCGGGAGACCCCCCCAAATGGACCCCCCAAAAATCAATTTTTTCTACGGCTCAACTTAGGGTGCCAGTCTGTTATGATATCAAGAGATATTTAACTGACAAATATTTTGATTCTACTTTTCTTAAGGTTCCATAATCAGATATTTTTGAATAATTGCTGATTTTACGGTAGACAAAAAGTACTTTTGAGCGTCACAGCATTAGCTGTGCGTCGGTCGTTCACTGGGTTTGCTGGCAAACTCCCATCTAGTTATTGCTACCATTGAACCGACTTATTCATTAGTCAAGATCCTCAGGTACAGACCGTACAATATGCAAGCTGTACCCATGTGAGATTTTGTTTTGATTCTAGAACTTTTTTATATATGCTTGGTAGATTTGGTACTGTGCGAGGAGTTCGCACTCAACGCGGGATTCAATTTTAAGCACTTTTAAGTAGGCTCGCGTTTATTATTTTCAGTTTCAGAGTGCCATACTTAGGGAATTCTTACGTAAGGTTTGATGATGAACTTGACACGTCATTAATTTTTAACTCATTTGTTGTTCTTTTGATGTTTGACGGAAATGGAATTCGCTGGGAATTTGCGAAACTGTCGTATGTCCAAAATCATGATTTTAAGAAAAACGCATTTTAAGTTTTGTTTTTTACCCAACTTGTGCAATTCTTAACAAAAATACTTCTGTTGTTGGTTTGGGATTGACCACTATGCTAGAGAAGTCTCTTATAAAATTTCAGACAAATCCGACCAACTTTAGGGGTAAACTTTACTAAAATTTATGATGGAATCATGGAGTTACGACAGTTCTTCTTTTTTCTACTTGAGTAGTTTTTGACATACGACACTTTACACAAAACTTAATATTGGTAAAATAGTGTAACGGACAAACACTTTTATACGTATTGGAACTAGAATTGAAGTCCAAAATCGCTCATACGCAATATTAAAATTTAGAGAAAGAAGTGTAAAGATATTTATGCACTACTAAGGTACAAAACCATCAAATATTGCATTTGAATAATATTTTTAGTTGTTGATTCATTATTAGCAACTGATCATTATTAGCAACTAGTATTCCATACACACTCTGTTTTAACATTGTTTTATGTATGTTTATGCCTTCTATCGATTTCCACTTGATAATTGACCTTAAACTAAGTTAGAAGTAGCCAGCAGTTTACTCAAGGGTAGGAACTTGGGGTTGGAGAGCAAATTTTGTGACGACAAAAACAATTGTTCTAAGCATCTATAAGTGAGCCAGTTCTGGGGTCTTAAGTCTGAGGACTCTGCTTCCAGGAAACCGAAACTATATAAAACGCATGTCTAGCAATGAAACTGAAGACCCCACAGCCTGAAAATGTTTGCGATTTTTTTTTTGAAAAACAACCTTGATATTAGCTTGATTATTATGCTCCGTATAGTGTCTATACTTGGCGTAAAATCGTGAGCGTACGAACTCAGGGGCGAGTTTGGGGGGTCGAAACCCCCCCACTTTTGGAACAAAAAACAACACAATTTTGTTGATATAACGCAGATTTGTAAACACTTTGCTGTATTTACTTTTCACTAAATAATCTCTCAAGTTGTTGTTAATCACTTAAAATGTTGTTTTAGGGCTGTAGTTAGATCCTGCAAGATATTTACCTAACAATTGCAATTATTGCATTTGTTTTTCGAATAACATTGCTGACAGAAGCATTGTGTAACTAATGCGCATTTGATATATCCATAGATATCAAATAATCAATATATTATACCCGATCATAAACTTCTGAGCAGAACCGAGCTTGACACTAAAAAGAGACACACGACCATTTAGTGAAAAAAGTCGCCCTCGCGTAGAAAAAAACAAAACTACTAAGCCAAATGCACTTTTCAAAAAAAAAAGCAAACAAATCCGCTGTTTGAAGATCAGAGCCACAAGAAACTTACATTCAACGTCGAGATTTTTATTCTGCAAACGTATTCAGAAATTTAAAACCAGTCTTTAATAGCGTCAAAGCTATCATTTCCAAATAATTTTTTGTATGTTTTTGGATTGACTTTATAGAATTTTAGGTGATTTTTGTAGCATCATACGTCATAATAACCAATCATTGTCTATTTCAATGTAATTAACCTCTACATTTATCCATAGGCGTCGATTTTTTTGTTAAAGAAAGCAGAAAGCAGGGAGGCGAGAATTTTTTGTCCGAGATGGTTTTGCATGCTCCCGAATTACAAATTTACGCCAAATGTAAACCGTGTCTTAGCAATCTTTTTGAGGTTATGAGGAAATCGAAGCTAGATTACACAAAAATGCCAATATATATCTAAATTCTAAAGTTTCTAGCTGCGCACACGATAAAACACATAATACTACGTAGTGTAATATTTTAATAGATAAGTATGAAATATACTTTTCAGCTTGGTCAACACGTACTTGCGTAAAGTACTAATTTTGCTACGCGACGATATAAATTGATTTGAAGTTGTTAGTGCATATGCCCGAGTAAACTTGGTTTCAAAAAGGCGAGAACTCCGAGAAAAAAAACTTCATTGGGTTAATTAACGTTTTTGGTTTAAACAAGTATCCGTGTAGTTATCTATTGGCATTAAAATTGACCATAGTTTAGTTTTATGTTATTCCATGCTCTTTTAGTACGGCAAACGCTGTCCGAGTTTTATCATTTTGATTTTTTTTGTATATTGCCAATTGTTGGTGCGATCCACTGATTGCAAAGTGCTTTCCACAGCTTTTTTAGTAAGCTTTTAAATATAAAAAGTGCTTGAATTTTTATGCCACAATAAGTATCAGTGTTTGATCAATTAATATTTTGAAATATTACTGCGGTTGAAGTGTGTAATTTAAGAATAGCGACGTAGATTTTTCCTTGCAATACTTGTCTGAAAGTTATATTTTACTAACCCCCTCGATTACGTTTTGGCGAAAATATTTGATCCCGCAAACAAAGCAAACTTAAAATGTTTATCATTTATAAAGTAAACTATTTCTGACATAACTTCTGATTTTTAACTCGCTTGCGTAGCACGTGTATCGTTTAGCAAAACCGAGGGGACGAGAGACATTTCGCCCCCTTGATTGTCAAACCCGAGGGGGCGGCCGGCCCCCCTGGAATCGACGCAAGTGCATATATCACCGCGTTTTAGTTTTTCTTCGTTCCAGCGTAGATTTATGGAAGAGCTGGACGAAAACGTTCAATCTAAAACAGCGTTTTTAAGGCTACCCTTTTTTAGAGAGAGTGGAAATGATAGCTTTGACGCTATTAAAATCTATTTGGAAATTCTCTACCACTATCAAGCTTTTTGAATTTTGAAATGTATTCACTTGAAAGATTTAAGCCAAATACGCGATCTTTCATCGTTTAAACGCATTTTGGACTTTACCTGTAAATGAGCGGGGGCTAATTGCACTGAGCAAAATAAATTAAACTCTTCCAAATCTTAGTACTTTAGCTTTTTCTAATTGCTCCAAAAACGTGCAAAATGTTAAAATGGCTATTTTTTTGCGAAAAAAAATTGCAAAAACTGCCCAGGAACTGGGGGCTTTGCCCCCAGACTCCCATATGGTAACTAGTTCTCTCGCACACAATTTTCAAAGCCAACAACTTTCAAAATTGTTCTTACTGGTTTCTAAATTAATAAATATTGTAACAAAATACAACTATTACCGCGAAACCCTGTTTGACTAGAATAACATGCATTTTCATTAAAATCGTTGCAATAAATTAACTACAATTTGGTACCGGTTGCTATTTGAACCCCCCTCTTTAATAATTTCTGGATGCTCCCCTGTACGAACTAATCCTTATTTTCAACAGATATTTAATATGTCCGGCGTACCGCCTTACCAGCGCAAAGCTGCCAGTTGATTAAAATAAACTAAGGTTACACTCGTACACTCACGATTTTACGCACAGCGTAAACCGAGCCGTAATCTTATAATAAAACATACTGAAAACAAGAAATTAATCTGGCTAGGAAAAAGCTGTAAAAAATGGTACTGCAACTGCCAATTTGGTCAATTAATCCACAGCTTTTGAAAAGCTTAAAGTAGAATATTTAACAGCATTTTTTCACCATGTTGCAAAATACTCTTTTAAAAATACCGAATACTGTTTTTGTTAAAATTACAATGAAAAAAACGTTTTACTTTTAGATAATCATGGTTATTAGCTTGCGTCTTTTAACCTGAACAGTCGTAACTCCTTTAAAACTTTGTTTATATTTCGCGAAACTGTCGTAAGTGGGACATACTACAGTTTTGAAAAACTCAAGTTGTACTACGATTGTTCAACGAAATTCATATCTTGAAAACTAAATGAGATAGAGATACGAAACCCAGCTCATTTTGTAAGAGATATTTTACAATAGTATAGAATTTAAAAAAAGTATTTTCGTAAAATTTGGACCTACGATAGTTTCGCGTATTAGCGACGAATTGTACTTATTCAGATTATGCTACGGACTATAAAAATTAGTATTCACAGCTTTCCAGCTTGACGTTCAGCAATTAAAAGGGACAGTGTGAAGGCTTCACCATGTGTGGTAGACAGGTGGGCAGTGGGCACTGCGCAGGTGGCAGCTTGACTCTAAGCCAAAAATGGTCTCTTCGCTGTCTTCTGACCAAGACAACCTGGTGAATCAGTGGCTTCGCTAGGGGGGGGCGGCCCGCCCCAGGTGACACCGTTTTGAGGTGATACCATATTATGATGTGAAACCATGACTCCACTGGTTTGTGGTGAAGACCTTGTTTTTTCATTTTATTTGGTCTCCAACCTCATTTGGACCAAAAACCCACCAATTTTACGGCGAAGGCCTTTTTTTTGTCTTCACCTATTTCTGGACCGCAAAAGGATGACACCATGTAATCTCACCCCAGGTGCCACCATCCCTAGCAACGCCTCTGTGGTGAATAAATTTGTAATTACTGTTCCCGTAGTATGTTGAATATAGTTAGCTTCTTGACCTTTTACAAAGCTTTGATATTTGTATTTTACAAGTTGATTATTTGGGTCAGGTGATTGCTTTTCTATAAATTCGATTTCGAAAAGCAGATCACTGATGTAGAGATCTAACATGAAGACATAATATACTATTTTATAAAGTTACAAACTGTGAAATTTTTAAAAGAAAAAATAAGAATTAGAAATCTGAAAAGTGCGATGCAAGTGTTTCTCTTTTTATTTTGTATCAACTTCCTATGCGAGCTATTTTTGAAGCACGGTGGTATTCCAGGTGTCGTTACTGTAAATATATACTTTGCAAAACAGACGTATAGCTTGTTGCGTAATCACATCCTGCACTGTTGTTAAGAGTCTTCATCTGAAATTTAAAAAAGCTCAATTTCTCAACAACAAAAAAGGTCAAGCATTTACTCTTTTATTTGTTTTCAGGGATATTCCTTTTTCCATGATTTACTTTCCGCTTTTTTCCTTTCTCAATAAACTGGGTATGAATGAAGGTGACGTCTCATCGCCGTTCCTCGTCACTCTGTGTAGTGGAATGTTTGCTGGCTGCACTGCTGCTATGCTCGTAAACCCTCAAGATGGTGAGTACAGTTGTCCTGAAATGCTGACGTATGTTTTGAACTCTGCGAGATTTTAAAATCCAAAGGATCTATTTTGAAGCTGTAAAAGTACTCTGCTGGCTGCTTGACTCGGAAGACCGAGTTGGTCTCTTCGCAGCCTCCCAGTCCTTATTCGCGTTTATAATTTGTGTGTCAAATCTTTTTGACTCTTTTTTGTGTTTCTTTTGTGTGTATTTTGACACGAGTGGAGACAAATAAACCTGTTATTTCTTGTCCTGGCCTGAGCCATTGCAATCTAACTATTGGGAACTCACTGTTAGGCTGACCGGCCGTACAAGTAAACCCCAGACCTCTTGTTCCTGAGTGGTCAACCACTCTTAAAAACGGCCAATAAAATTAAAACTACATTGAGTTAACTATCATTGCTTTTTTGTGCAGTCAAAGACAGCTCCACTGTGACAGTGTCTCGACTGAATTAGTTTGACGTTAGCATTATCAATGCAGATTAGTCTGTTGAAAAGGGCTCAAAAAGCTCAACGACATCAAGTGATGCCGAAGTTATTCATGCCGATTCCGAATTTCTGTTTTGCGGTGTTTCGCTATCGCTGCAAGGTGAAAATGAAAGCCTGATAATGATTAATTTACCTATGATGCTTGAATGATCGTGATTGCTTGTATGCAAACCAGTTAAACTAGGGCTTCCCAAACTCTTTTGCTCGCGACCCCCTTTAATCTTCTAAAAATTTCCGCGACCCTTCACGGTTAAAATAATAAAAACTGTGAGTTGTGTATTTGTGGTAATTATTCATTGGAAAAAAATAATAACATTGCACAGGTACCCAATGCGTACAAAACACAAACACCCTGTTTGCATTTTTCTTTACCACTGCTTCAATATCATCTGCAGTACGCTTATTACTGTTATCGAGCGACTTTTTTAACCTGCTATCCATTGATTAGAATTAGAATGTAACCAGTAGTAGTAGTCATAGGCGTAGCCAGGATTTTTGATTGGGGGGCCCAAACCACAAATCACATGCATTGACGTCATCAAAAATTTTCAAAAAAAAAAATTTTTGTTTGGCAAAGGTATCGTAAAATGGAAGATCTAAAGCCGTAGCCTGCTGGCACTTTACCAGAAGTTTGGTAAAGGGAGAGGGCAAAAACTAGTAGTTAGAAAGTGCAAACGTCTAACTTAGGAGACGGGTTGAGTAAGCTAGTGTACTCAAACGTATCACAGTCTGGGGATGGAGCCCCCAGCCTCCGGTGGCTATGAGGGCCTGGTGGCAAAGCCCCCAACAGCTGGGCGATTTGTGTAAGTTTTTGGAAGAAACTGCTAGTTTAATCCAATTGGATCACATTTCGCACATGTTTAGAGCCATTCAAAAGAACTAGATTTTGAACATTTGAAAGCCAATCGAAAAAACAATTGTTCAATCTTCCTTTTACTTGCAATTAAAGTCCTAAACACGATTAAAACCTTGCATTATGGTGTAAAATTTTAATTGTTAGTGATTTGGTACATGAAGGGGGAAGCAAGGCATATTGCCTCGTGCAATTCTTTAGCAGTAAATAATAATCCACTCGTACATTTTCCTTAGAGATTTTTTTTGTCATGAAGTTAACCAGTTATAGGAGTACATGTACGGTCAGAGGGCAAAGGACCCCTCAATTCAAATTTAATAAGTTGTTCAATGAGCATTTTCCCTAGGTATTTTTTAAAAGTATTTTGAGCGTAAAAACTGGCGAGATGGTGGTGAATCGTTATTGAAAAATGGTACAATAGATGTTTACGCTTACTAAACATGTTATTTCCGGGCCGGATTTACATTGCACGGGGCCCCTGGCACTTGGGGATTTTTGCAACATCTTCCTGCCAAATCTAAGTGAAGACCAAAAAATGTCCTACTATCTAAGCGCGGGGCTGTGACACTGTGCTATACAGTCAAACCTCGGTTTAACGGACAAATGCGGACCAACGACAGTCCGTTGTTGGAAAAAGTCCGTTAAACGAAAACGCAGTGTTCCTCACTCTGTTACAATTGTGTGCACCTCAACTGCTAACATAGCTTATCTGTAACAGCAAATCTTAGCTTTTACTTGGAAAACAGACAAGTTTACGCGTCACAGACAAGTTTACACGTTTACGTTTTTCGGCTTGTTTAGGCATGTTTGTTATTATAACAGCACTAAAACTCAATGAGCAAAACGAGCTGACTGATACGTCTTGTGATGTCACAATGCAAGTAAACGGGGAATCATTATGTCTCTGCGACAACGTAGCACGATTTCTCGTTTCGTCGGCTATTGATTTTCGCTTGTAACAATTACATGCACAGCAGTCTATGCTTACGGAACGGTAAAATCCGAAGTCCGTTAAATCCGAAGTCCGTTAAATCGAGGGTTGACTGTATGGCAAATACGGTGCTGGTTATTGCATTACGTTCATAAAAAGCTTAGATGAGGGCCTGAGGTAGCGACTTTTAGGACAAAAACCCTTGATTTCACCCTGGTTATACGTTTAAATTGGTTGGAAAAAAGTGAATTAAGCGGGTGTGTCGGGCCCCCTGATTGTCAATATTATTTATTGCTAATTAGTGTTGTACGCGTGTACTGTTGTACGCAAAGATGCTAGAAGAAACTGAAAATGAAGAAACAAGGATTTTTTGTCAAATTTTTATCATTGGTGGCACTGAGATGACCCGGGTCCCCTGGGCCACCCCCCCTGGCTACGCCTATGATTTTAGGATAAGATCGCGCCCTTAATTCTTGCATAAAAAAAACCTTTAAACCAAAATTATAATAACTTTTTTTTTTCCAAAACGTGGAGGACTCGAGTCAAGTCACTTGACGGTGTTTTGAAACCTCCAAGAATTGCATCACATGACTATGACGTGGACACGTGGTCGTCATTACTTACTTTTGTACGCGAAAACCCTAAATTAAAGAAACTGCAATTCCGGACGAGGACAACGTACTGGCTATGCTCTCATTATATTTATGATTGATAATATTTTAATTGGGGGGTTTGCACTACCGCCGAAGTTATAGCATTAAGTTCATAATAACGTTAAACGAAGGCCTGGGGTTGCAATTTTTAAGACAAAGCTCTAAGGTTTCTCACAGGTTTTGCATATAAATTGTTAAAAATTTGAATTAAGGGGTCCCTGGCACGGGACCCTTGGTCGTCAGTTAGGGGCCCCAAAGCCCCCTGGTTGTCAGTTAGGGGCCCCAAAGCCCCCTGGTTGTCAGTAAGGGGTCCCCTGGTTGTCAGTTAGGGGTCCCGGAGCCCCCTAGTTGTCGGTTAGGGGCCCGGCTTGCATGGTCGTTACTTAGATGCCCTGGGGCTCCCTAGTCATCAGTTAGGGGCCCTGGGGCCCCCTGCTTGTCAGTTTGGAGACCCAGGGCCCCCTGGTCAGTTGGGGGTCCTGTGGCCTTCTGGTTGTCAGTTAGGGGTCCCAAAGCCCCCTGGTTGTTATTTAGGGGCCCCAGGGCCCCAGTTGTCAGTTAGGGGTCCTGGGGCCCTGAGGCCCTCTGGTCGTTACTTAGGGGCCTTGGGGCCCCCTGGTTGTCAGTTAGGGGCCTTGGGGCCCCCTGGTTGTCAGTTAGGGGCCTTGGGGCACCCTGGTCGTCAGTTGAGAACCTTGGGCCTCTTGGTTTTCAATTAGGGGCCCCGTAGCCCCCTGGTCGTTAGTTAGGGGTGCCAGGGCTCCTTTGTAGTCATTAATATTGTTGTTAATTACTGTTATGTGCGTAATTACTGAAAAAAGGACTGCAACTAAACATCGCTAGGCTATGTTGTCATAATTTTTTATCTTTGGTGGTATTTTAAGTGGTATTTTATTTGGGGGGTGCCCAGGCCCCCTGGGCCCCCCTCTGGCTACACCTATGGTAGTAGTATGGTAGTTATACCTCTACTCAACTACAGTGGCATCGATTTTTTGTTGATTAGGCAAATTTCAAGGGGGTGAAGTGTTTTTGCGATGTTTGTTTAAACTATATAATTCTATTTCAGCCCGGAATTTTGGGTGTAGACCTAAAAAAAAAAAGTCTTTGCAGCAAACTGGTTCTACTTCAGCCCGGAATTTCTAAACTTTGCCACCAAAGTCAGGTGAATACCAAAGCAAAAAGGTCTTTGCAGCATTCTGGTTCTATCTCAGTCCGGAATTTCGGATTTCTTGTTGCCAAGTGTGTATTACTTGCCAAAAAGCCGAGAGAGCCAGACATATTTTGCCCCCTTCAGTGTCAGACCCGAGGGGGCGCCGCCCCCTCGCCACCCCGAAATCGATGCCAGTGCTCAACTATATACAGGGTGTCCCAAAAGTAATCGAACCACAAACTTTAATAAAAATTAGTTGTCAAAAGATGTCGTGATTGTATTGCAGTTGAAGGTAGACATTTTGAACATTTGTAAACAATACAGCTATTATGTTTGTTGCTTCATAATTAAATTTGTTGTTTCTGATTAATATTTTTTATTGAAGTTTGCGGTTCGATTACTTTTGGGACACCCTGTATATATTGCACTCCTGTTCCTCTACTAAAGTATCGGTACTACATCCAGGCGTGTAGCCAGAATTCTGCAATGCAGGGGAGCTGTTATGGGGGTCTGGGGGCGGAGCCCCCAGCGCTTGAAAATTTTGTATTTTTTTTTGCAAAAATAATCTAATTTTAGGCCTGGTTTGATAAAAATTAATGCTATTAAAGCATGGTGTGGAAGTTAGCAGTGCAAAAATATGATTATACTAGTTGCATAAATGGGCTATGCTATTTGATGCTGTCTATTTTATGTGCTATTGAGCACGTTTATTTGTGAGTGTAATCTTTGTGTATTATTATTTCTTTTTTTTTTTCCAAACGTTGTTGCATATGCATCCCGACCATGTCGGACTACTGAATTGCCAGTAAATGATAAATAAATAAATGGGCTATGTGGGAATGCCAGAATTTATTGCTAGAATTTCAGTTAGCTCTTTTTACTAGCTGGTAAATCATAAAATCCTGTACCGGTAGTTCAATAAAACTCTCAAAGAGTAATCTATTTGGGTTATGTTTTTTAGAAAAAGATACATTTTGGGGGGCTAATGGAAGGAAGTTTGAGAGAAGTGATTGGTAACTGACTAATACTGAATAGCCGCCCTATTCCTGAGCTTATATATTTTGATGAAATCTAAAGCATTTTTCAATATGCTATCAAATTTGAATACCGATTTTTGGCTATGTTTTAAAGTTTCTCTGATTTATGGGTTCTATTTTTGACAAATTAGCCCCTCCCTCTTTAAATGAACGTTTCAAAAATGCTTCAAATCATTTTTGAGTCTATTCCAGTGCAAAAGACAGTCTCAGAAGTGCTAAAACGTGGCATTTTCCGTATTCTGCATTTTGTTCGGCAGGCTAGTGGAGGGGCTCTAGTCCCCACCCATCCCTGGCTATGCTACTGACCATCGCACTATACAAGCATTGAAGTTGATCTGCATTGTTCTATTATGTCATAAACCAAAGTGACAAAACAAAACAAGTTAGGCATCCAGTTGTGCTACATGATACGAACGGAGAAAAGTTTATCTGCTGTCTTATATAATACATTGTTGAACAAAGTCTCACTATTTAATAACATCTATTTAAGTATAACTTACGGCTTAGGTAAGAATGATGTTTTGCGGAATTGCATGAGTTTTTAACAACAGTCAGGGGTCGCTCAGAGTATATCAATTTTACACTTTCGAGCGAAAATTGATATACTCTTTGTGACCCCTGAAATTCGTTATGCGACCCCCAGTTTGGGAAGCCCTGAGGGTCAATCCATGCTGAATTAAATTTTTTTTGTGAAATGTCAAGCCATGTTCTAGAATCTTCTCCAAACTTGGCATGGGGGGTTAGGGTGCTTATTTTGCTTTAAAATTTTTATTTTCTTTTTACCTGTGTTCAAAAGGTGTATTTTGTATAGAAAACCTTTTCTGTAAAATATTTTTATAAACAGTCCATGAACCATTGTGAAAATAAACAAAAACGCCTATAACTTCTTTATGGTTCATGTTAGAAACTTCAGTATGGGCTCCATACCCACTAATTCAAACTCAGGATGCTTTTGGAGTAGATTAAATTATGATCAAATTTAAGCTTACTTTGATGCTGGCATAATTTCACAACAGAGCACCAAAATTACTGTATTGTGACAATTTTTCATGTTATATAATATAGTACGAGTCGTACTTTACTCGTAACTCGTACTTTACTGTAATATGTTACCAAATCAATTTTAGGTAAAATTTTAGTATGAGATGACACTGGTGAAATTTTAAGCTTTGTTGCTTTCTTATAACATAACTTTATCAACTGTCAATCTAGTTATGGTGGTTTGGTAACATGGTTGTGTGGTAGCCTCTTTCTTCGTACTATTTTATTAGTTATTGAAAGCATAAAAAGATCACTGCAGGCTATAGCAGGTTACGGGTAAACTTTTGTAACAATACATCAATTTTGAACTAGCGAACCTAGTATATACAAGCTAAATTGACTGCCTTTCCGAAATGTTTCTGTACTAAATTAATATATTTCAGTCTTCTTATGCTGATATAAAATTTTTGTAGCATAGTTTGACAAACAATTTTTTATGACTTTTGGTTACTTTGAATTTCTCCTCACTAGGCATCTTTTGTTTGACCATTACTTTATTTACAAACACAAAAGCAAAAACAAGCCACTTTCATGCAGCATTTCATATTTGCCTTTGCCAAAACAACGTAAATATGTCAAAGTATTTTAATGCAAATAAATGTGTAATATTTTTTCAAAGTTTACTCTCTTTAGCTTTGATTTGATATCGCAAAGCTGTCTTTCTTGCCAAGTTCTAAAAATTGGTAGTTTCTCTCTTTATATGGCTGCATGCAGCTTAGCGTATGAAATTCGCTATTTAATCACTTCCAAATTTATCAAGAAGTGAAGGCTGTAATGAAGATATGAAAGTTGTTTAAAAATGTTAGCAAAACTTTAATATAGGTGATGATCTTGAGTGTTTTACTTTTGAATGTTGTTAATGTGTTATATAATGTATTCTTCAAAAATGATTGCGCTTTAAACCAAAACTAGTGGTATGCTATACTTACCAAACTATGTACTAGCATCTATGCATCCAATGTCAAAATTTAAGGTGTTTTGTTCAATGTTGAGTGGTCTTTGCTTCCATTCATTTCTGCTGCGTTGATACTTTGATAAATAAGTCATTGAAGTCAACATTAATAATCTTACCAAACAATGCAAAAAAAAACTTTATGGTGCCAAATTGGTAGCTCAACACCAACAAAATTCTCTTGGCTGGTAAATTTAAGTAAGGAAATGATTTATGAATGGTAGCAGGATTGTCACCTCAAACTCATCTCAGTTGTTCGTAAATAAGCTGCATCAAAGTTTAAGCTTGATAAAGCGTACTTTAAAAAATTTAACATTTTGATACAAAATACACTTTTAAGTTTTGAAAAGTGGCCCTAACTTACTTTCAAAGTGATTGATTTTTTAGCAGATGTCAGTTGAAGATGTTAATGTCTAAAATATTCTAGTAGTTGTGCTGATAAGCTAAAAATGGATGAAACTCAGGAGCCCATACATTTTTTCAAAACCATTTTAGAACGTTATGCATAGTGTGAAAATAGTCCTAGACATGAGATTCAAAGTATTTACACAATACACATGCTGGGTATAACCTCAAGTTGAGCAATTTTAGGTGCCTACCTAAAACTGAATTTGGAAACTCGACAAGCTAACATCTTTTTGAAAAATCAGCTTAAAACACGCATATTGGAATGACGTGAATAGTGTCGTATTATATATCTACAAGACTTGATTAAGGCCATGTTTTTCGATAATATGTTATTTGAATAAGATTTAATTGATAATGCCCCATTGGGGTGAAATCGGTTTTATGTAGTACAGTAATAGATTTTGGTAGTGTAGTATTAACTGTGACAGATTTCATATGTGCCAATAACCTGATGGCTGTAAAATTTTTTATTTTTATAGACAACATCTTTAGCTAATGCAACTAAAGGCCAAAAAAATGCTTAATTTTTAAAAAGGAATAAACTATACTTGTTTTATTCTTTTATGTGTCATATGGGTTGTTTTTTTTAGTTTGGAATTTTAGCAGGGTAATACTGGTGATAGAATTAAGCATTTAATACTTGTATGTGATATTAGGCAATAAGTAATAAAGCTGTTATATTAGATGGTTAATTTATAGGTTAGATTGGTGATTGGCAATTAAAAAACTAAATACCATATTCGTGGTCCATGCAATCTAGAATCACACACATTATGAACATTGGCAGTGCTGGTATTTTATTATGTATTTTAAAAATTGCTGTGAAAATTAAATGCATGTGATGGTTTTTCTAAAGAGACACTTTGAATATTATTGTACAAAGTGAACATAATCAATTTCATGTGAATAGCATTGAAAATTATCTTTCTAACATTAAAAACAAAGAAATAATAGCAGTTTTTGCTTGTTTTTACAATGATTTATGTAAAGTGCTCAGAGGACCCCCTAAACCTTGTTGGATGACAAATATTTTTTGTATGTCCAATTTTTTTTCTAGAATGAACAGTTTGGAAACAGATAAAAAGTAATAAGATAACTTTCAAAAAATAGTAAGGCTTTATAAGCACCTAATGGGGGTGGAACAGAGTAAAAAACCTGTTTGCAAAAAATTTCACCTTTCTAACACGAGCCGTTCCCTGAGATATGGCCTTTTTAAAATTGTGCGAAAAAGTGAATTTTGAGGATATGCATGAGTGATTTTGACCTCTAACGCTCAGAGTTGAGGTAGGAATATGTAGTAAATTGCTACTCCCGCATTTTTGACCATGCCAAATCCAATAAAACTGTTATTTTTTAGCTAAAAAGATTGTTTTTTGAGTTATTTAATAATTTAGGTATTTCTCTTTGGGCATCGATTAATTATGGGGTGCTCTGACTTTTTTTTTTCCTAAAAATGTTTTAACCCCATCTTGAATGACTACTTTTCATTGTTAATATGAAACCAAGCTTTGTCAAACTGAATTAACATGTATTATAAAGCATCAAAATTAATGAACCATGCATTTCTTCCATTTTTCATTTTAGAAACATGTCACACACGATAACCAACTTTTCCAATGCTTTTTTCTCAAATATAACTATTACTTTTTGATAGTAACATTTCTTTGTTTAAAGCATGCATGAAAGGCAAGTCTTTGCTGTTTTTCAAAATTAGCTTGATATTTTGCAAGCTGTACTTGGTAATACTCAGACATGGGCACAATCTGATCTTGAAGATCAAGATCGTGATCTGATCTTGATCTTGAAGATCACATTTTTGTCTGATCATGATCTTGAAGATCAAGATCACTTTCATTTTTAAATGTCGCATAGGGTAATCATCACCGATGCCAAGTAATATGATATTCTGAAGCTATTTCATGGCTCCGACACGAAATGAAGTCCTAACTGGAGAAAGTAATCCGCATTTGCCGTGGTACAGACAGGACAGGTACGAAGCAGTACGCAGACATGGCCATGATTTTGATCTTCTAGATCCTCTAAAGATGGTGATCTTGCCCATTTCTGGTCATACTAAACGTGTTACCTTTGTTAGACATAATACCGGTTGAAGATCACCATATAAAACTTCATCACAATATCAGAAATAGTGTTTCAGTTACCAAAAGCATTCAAGGCATTAACCTGATTTTTTTGTCTTTTTAACCCACCATTTGCGAATTCAATTAGACATATGAAATAGCTAGTCTTTGAATGAAAGCTAATAAGCTCACTATTAACGCTGCTAAATCTAGTGCATTAGTTATATATAACTCAAGGAGCTAAAACTGCCATACAAAAGCCAAAAATCTTATGTGATGGTTGTCCAAAAGCTGTAAATAGTAATGTCACGTACTTGGGACTATGGATTACGAAAACCTAAACTTTGACATTTATCTCAAATTTGTTGAACGTAAAATCGTCTACACAGTGGGTATACTCAATAAATTGACATGCTATTTCCCCAAGAACATTCTTTTGCAGCTCTATCATGGATTAATTTATCTTCATCTTCTCTATCCAATTCCCATGTGGGGTTCTACCAACTAGTCTTATCTCCACAAAATTTCAATTCTCCAAAATAAAGCTGTTAGGATCGGTTGCCCAGAAAAAATGGAATTCCATGGCAAACTCTTCATATACCAACCTAAAGGTCTTAAAACTGAACTAACTTTACTAATATGAAGCTGGTAAAATAATGTATAATTTATACCATAAGCAACATCCATGTAACCTAAAGCAATACTTCACAAAGTCCAATGTCAGACATTCCCGCCCTACACGCAGTTCCATTTCTCTCATGCGTACTATCCCATTGATGAAGTGTACGAGGCTGCTACAATCTTTTTTATACCAGGGTGTTAAAACCTGGACCTCTATTCCCCACATCATTAAAATTTCCTCCTTCTCTATGTTTAAATCTGATTCTTGGCAGTTTTTTTTTTAACAATGTCTAACCAGAATTTTTACTAGAATTGTCTCATCATCTCTCTTAAAGCAATAACTTCAAATAGACCTGAAGCTCTTATGAGCAAGACGGTGCATAGTCGGGGGCTGTTTGACTAGATGACCGTAACAGGTCCCTTCCAGTCTCTGGTCGTGAAAAAAGTTATTTTTGTTTTGCTATTGTAAACTATTTTTTATGTAGTGTGTCATTTATTGCATTTTAAAGCAACAAATAATAAATCGAACATGAACTTACGAAGATGCATTGGGATGTAGTTCGAAAGTTTCAAATGATGATGAAATAAATTAATAATTTTGAATTGATTGTGCAATGGATTTACGCCAATGCAACGAATAAAGTTTGAAGCTAATTAGACTTAGTTGTTACTATTTTGTTCAATTGTTTTCAGACTTAGTCTAGAAAGTTAGTAGATTCGTCTACTGGGTGAAGTAGAAGGAGAGTCAATTGCGCAAATAATTTGGTTGTATGGAATAGTACAAATGTAATCTTGCTCAGGCCAATAAAATGATGGTGATCGGCCATGTGGGCACATACGTTTAACATCGACTTCCAATTATGGTTCATTTACACTTAAAGTGAGACCCACTCAGCTATGAAAGTTACACCAGCATGCCACAAAATCCATGCTCTTAACCTTTTGGTATACTGCTGGTGAAAAATCAGATGTTGCAGAAAAGTTTAAGTCTAAGCAAATGTACTCGCATCCAATTTGATTCGCTGATATTGGGTGATAAAAATGATGTGAACGTGTTCCAGGATTTTTAAATATTGTTAGGGAAGCCTATACGTTTTAAATGTGGCAAATGAAAAAAAAGCTCTTAAACAATGCCCTAGCTCTCATTTGATACCTGATAATACGTGTTAATTCAGTTTGACAAAGCTTGGTTTCATATTAACAATGAAAAGTAGTCATTCAAGATGGGGTTAAAACATTTTTAGGAAAAAAAAAAGTCAGAGCACCCCATAATTAATCGATGCCCAAAGAGAAATACCTAAATTATTAAATAACTCAAAAAACAATCTTTTTAGCTAAAAAATAACAGTTTTATTGGATTTGGCATGGTCAAAAATGCGGGAGTAGCAATTTACTACATATTCCTACCTCAACTCTGAGCGTTAGAGGTCAAAATCACTCATGCATATCCTCAAAATTCACTTTTTCGCACAATTTTAAAAAGGCCATATCTCAGGAACGGCTTGTGTTAGAAAGGTGAAATTTTTTGCAAACAGGTTTTTTACTCTGTTCCACCCCCATGCCAAGTTTGGAGAAGATTCTAGAACATGGGTTGACAGCCTGTCAAATTAAGCATGGATCCCTGAGTTAAACCATCAAGTAGGAAATAATTTATCACTGACGTAACGTGTTTTTTACAGTTGTGAAGACACGCCTGCAATCAATCCACCATACAACGCATAATTATAACGGAGTCATAGACTGTTTTCGGTAGGTTTACTTGGCTGGATTATGCATTATGCAAGTAAAAAAACTTAAGCTGCACCTACATGTTATTGTACTGCCACTAGCTAATTACAGGTTTGGGAAATTCGAGCCAATTTTTATCGAGGTCAAATTGAAGTACTAAGTAGGGTATTTCTGCTTTCAAATTGCTCAATTTTGGAACGATATTTCTTGGTTTAAACGAAGTGATAAAATCCATGTTTGGTTTTGCATATTTTCTTGCAAATGTGCTATGCGGCAAAGGATATCAAATTGAACGTTAGAAAACAAACGTTTTTGAAGCACGCAACCAACTTATATTTAATGATTACAGTAATATCACAATATATTGAGTCAGCTTTTGCTACTGCCTTATCGCAAATTTTCAAAGTGGGCCTTGGCTGTTTATCTGTTTCTTTTTGCAAATACGAATATTGGAAGTGAGGATAAGTAACACTGCAAACTTAATATCAAAATCAGATAAACTAGGCAATAGGCAGGAATGGTCACGTTCTTATGTTGATATGGACGTCAGAGACCCCGCTTGGCCAAACGATAGTGAAGCTACAAGATCTTTTAAGCAATGGCCAACATATGTTAAAAGTTGTAGAGCGAAGAAAGTGCATTAATAGGCTACGGCAGCATTCCATTTTATAAGAGGATGTTCTTCTATGCGTAGGTTGCTGAAATTCTGAGTATATTTTTTCGGTCATTTTGAAAAACTTAATGTAGGGATAGCGAGCTCAATTCTACTGCGTATGTGCATAAATATGTAGAACTCGTTCAATTTTTTCCGTCATGGAGACCGAAATGGCTTAGTTTTTTTTGTTTGTTTTTTTCGATCAGTCACTAAAAACATTTGTCAATGACCGAAAAAAAAACTGGTGTCCGATTCGCTGCAACCTTTCTTCGATCATTTTAACATCTTTTTCCCGCGTTAGTGGTCCTTAGATTATATTTTATTATGGCTATATTATTTTAATATGTTCATGTGAAGACTTCACTTTGTCCATATTTTTACTTTTAGACGTATTTACAAGGAGGAAGGAATTAAATCATTTATGCGGGGTGCTGTTCCACGTGCTTGTGCAATCGGCCCACTGTTTGGAATTGCCCAGACCGTCTACCATTTCGGTGTAGGAGAAGCCATTTTTGGCATACCTAGGTTGAGACCAGTGTGAGTCACGTGACCTCGTTCCAATCCAATCAAATTGCAAGATTAGGTGTTGTCAATTTATGCTTCGCTCTTATTGACCTAGCGCGGCTGGTAAAGTCTTATTTTTTCTACTAGTTCTAAGTGTCGTTTTGTTCCTTGGTTATTTATTTTTGCTGTACACCGAGAAACACAATCTGCTATTTTGTAAATTGCTTTTTCTTTATCTAAAAAGTGGGTGTTTTTACTGTATTTGATTGATTTGACGTATTAACTTGTCTTGGGTTCCCAAGATCAGAACCATGAGATAATGAGGCCTAAGGGTCTAGTTACTGACTGATCAGTTGCGGGGTCCAAAATGTTGATTAGGATCAACGTGGAATTCCCTGGAAGCTTTTGTCGGAAAAAAATTAACCTAACTTTTTGCAGAGAATTTAATGTAGAATATTTATGAAAAATTTTGCTAAATAATTGTCCGGAACGTAATTCCGTTTTTTAGATTCGGCTCCAACCCAAACTGAACTCCAACCTTAATTCTAGCCTTATAAGCTCTTCCTTTAAACTTAATATTCTTACCAAAAATACAAGTATGCAGAATTGCTGGTATAATTTGTAAATCTTGAATTTTTCGATGAAAAATCTCTCAGTAATTCACACAGATTATGTGGATATAATGTATGTTGTAGCAATATGTTGATCCAGACTCGAAAATTGCTCCTTATACTGCTTTTTTGTTAGGGAATTTATTTTGTTAACTTCGCACTGCTGTGTACTCTAGTACTAGCAATGATGTTGGCTTTTCCAAGAAATCAGCTTTTGCATAGATTGCAAATTTTGCAAAATTACACACAGTATGCTCAAGGATGTTTCATATTTTCATCAAATGCCCTGGGTGCAATAGGGTGAGGTTTTAGGAAAACAGTTGGGGCCAAATTTTTTGGATTATGACGTCATTTTGAGGTTGCACGCGTCAATTGAAATTTCGAGGGGCCGAAATTTCGTAAATGTGACTAACTCTGAAACTATTTGGCGTAAATTAATAAAATTGGAGTCAAAATGACTGGAAAACGTGATTTTCTATAGGTACTTAAGAGGCTTTTCTCTAATGGCTACAGAAGAAAAGTTATTTTGATTTTTAAGACAACTTGTTTCAGTCCGAAATTTTATGTCAAATACGTAGAATTACTATGTTACTGTCACCTGATACACTCTTTAAACAGCTGTTTATGCAAGTTTTTTAGTTAGTACAAAACATAAACTTGGGTAAAACAACAGAGAAAATAGCAAGACTAACGCAACGCTTTAATACGAAAATTCACGAAGGCTAGTTGAGCGTAGGCGCACGAAGCAAATTGCACGATTTTGGTCTGGTCGAATACGTATTTTTTCAAATAGATTTTTAAAACAAGTATTTGAAGATAGCTGAAACGTAACAGTTTTAAATCTAAATTACACATATATGCACGCAACCGTATATCTTTTGGATTCATATATTTCGGGGCATCAAAAATTTTGTTGATGATCTCCTTCAGAATTCCTATTCGTCTCTCAGTCGATCTGTTATGGCAGTCAGTTGCTCGCCAGAAGGAAGGATTCAGATTAGAAGCTGATATGCAAGGAATTTCTTTACTTTGCCTCGTAAAAAAATGCGTCAAACGCTTTTTTTGATTACTCAAAAGAGTTCCGATTTCAGCAGAGTCAGGAAAGGATTCTGAAAAGTAGAGCACGACCGATATGACTTTTTCAGGCCGATATCGATATTTTGGAATTTTTTAGGCCGATACCGATAACCGATATATCAACTTATTAACTACGAAATTTTGTCACTATTTTTCAATTAACTTGACACTAAAAGCTTCACTAATTCCCCTCCAAAGAAAGACTATTGCAAACACAAGTCACATTCCAGTGTTATTCAATAAAAAACAAACCAAAAATACAATGATTTGCCAATCAATAGTCTAGAGCGGTCGTGCTTGCTCTCAAAAATAAACAGTTCAAGGTAATTGAGCTAAGCCGATATTTTATCGGTTGTAGATAGCCGATACGATATATCGGTCGAGTTCTACTGAAAAGGATACAGCTTCCACTCTGTAAGACAGAATTTCCGCAGCAGTGATTGGTGAAAGCCATTTTGAGGCATTAGGTACAAAGTAATTCCACACTGCGTCAGGCTCCAACTGACGGTAAGCAAGAATAAGATCTCTCTGAAAGAGTAAGCAATGGCCCTTCGGCGTTCAAATGAAATCAAATTAGTTTTTGATTCAAATGAATCATAATGAACTGACAGATAGACTGATGTGATAAATTAAAGATTAGCGTCTTGAGCTTTCCATTGCAGTTGTCACCCACCGTGAATGACGTATCTTTTCCTGCTTGTAAACTAAACAGGTTTTTTAGATTGTCTGGTACCTCAACAACAATATAACCAGTCAGAACTACCTTGCATAGCTGATCCTTCTCAGACAGTTTCTATATTGCCTTTTCCTTTTTGCTGGGTAAACTATTCCAGATTAGCCTTGACATGTAAGGCTGCAATTTTTGTCACATGAACTTGAAAATTTTCATCTTGGAGGAACTAAATTTTCAATTTGAAGCACTAGAGCATGTGTGGTCTTGATTATATTCGTGATGGTGCCTTTCAGCATTGCACCAGGGCTTTTGTACTCCCTTCAACAGTCGTAGTGATATGAGTGAAGTACTCAAGCACTCAAGTTCATGAATGCCATGACCAAGGATATCCGGGACGTGGTCCTGCAGTCGTTTATTTATTCCGGATCCGGAAGTTTTTCCAGTGTTCAGTACAGTGGTATCCGTCATGACGCTATAAAATATTATGAAGATACTTCGGATATTGCCTTGAAGAGAGATTCCCCAGTAACCGACGCATCTTTGCGGATTTAACTCCCATAACTTCATCCATCTTAGAGTTGTTGAAATCGGCAAATTGTCCCACAAAAATGTACATGTCAATCTTATGATCTTTCCATCATAGCAGAGTTGTAATTAATTTGAAGCAGACAAAACGGACTCGCACTGCTTCAGCGCTTTCATCCACGCTTTTCACGATGACGATAAACGGTTGAAGACGATGCAACAATATTATCAGCGCCGATTACAAACAATAGTTGATCAGATCTCTGAGGCAAAGACGTCATTCTGCAATCAGCTAGAATGCAACTTTGCTCTGTAACAAAAAAACTCTTTGCTTTTTTTTGTGATTTTTTCCTCCAGAAACTTTTCGAGGGCAATATTAACCGTCAATTTTAGCCTTCTCTTCTTCATGCAAACCCAGTGTAGCGTTGCTTCTTTTTCGTGATTTGGTGCTGATAAGCAGTGAATTAATTAATCTCTGCTTCATCAGCAGCTGATCCTGAGCTACTTTTGAGTGATGCACGCGATGCAGTTTCTTCCGACTCATTAAGGGGGGGGGAGGTTCAAATATGTGTTAATCGTTCTCTCTTAGCTGCAGCATGACTGATATTTACGTGACTTTTATGGTTTTTCGCTCGTTTCTTTGGTCTTTGATGAAAGCAATTTTTTTCTCTAGTATTATGTGTTTAAAATCACAGAAACAAAGCTATTTCTCGTTACGTGTTTTTGATGATTCTTCGGGGAGCATATAGGCTACACTTCGAAATATCAAATATATTTTGAAGCGACTCTTCGTTTACCTCCTTTAATTTTCTTTTTGCTCATTTTTTTGCAGCTTCAAATTTATTATAGTGGTTTTCAGAGGCGTCGCTAAGAATGGTGGCACCCGGGGCGGGATTTCGTGGTGGCACCCTTTATCGGCCAAAAATAGATGAAGACCCGCAAAAAAAGGTCTTCGCTGCAAAACGAGTTGGTTTTCAGTCCGAAAGTATGTGATGACCAAAAAAAAAAACGTCTTTGCCTACCAATCAGTAGGTTTTCGGCCTCAAAAGAAAAAAAAGCAAATGGTGTCACCCCCAAATAGTGACACCCGGGGCGGGCCGCCCCCCTTGCGAAGCCACTGGTGGTTTTTGTGCTGGCCCGTGACTCGTTGTGTAGTTACGATTGGGAGGCTTGCTTTATTCCATACTGTAGTGACATCATTTACTAGACTATCTTTTAAATCCGAAAAGCATGGAGTTTTGGTTGAGATTTTAGGATCTGAATCTTCCAAGTTCTTTCTTAAATAAATAAAAATAATTCTGCACCGCCACAAAATTAGTTGGTAAAGCATTACCTTTCATCTGCTTGAATCCTTCAAACGATCTTTCAATATCTGGCCTAAACGCCATCTTCCTTAATTGAAGTACTGCGTCAAATACTGTAGATAATACTGTGAAAAAATTAATTTAGTTGTTTTGTTCTAGAATACTACTTAAAGCATTATTTGATCATGAATAAACTTTCTATTTCAGCACTCAAACATAACGAAAAAATATGAAGATATTTCCAAATTACGAAAAATAAAAGGTAAAAATCAGGTTTTTTTAAACAATTTTTTTACTGTTGCCGTTACAGAGTAGAAGCCTCTTAGGTGCCTGTAGAAAATAATGTCTTCCGGTCATTTTGACACCAATTTTATTAATTTACCCCAAGTAATTTCAGAGTTAGTCACATTTACGAAATTTCGCCCCTCAAAATTTTAGTTGACGCGTGCAACCTCAAAACGACGTCATAATCAAAAAATTTTTTGGCCCCAACTATTTTCCAGGACCCCACCCTATCGCACCCTGGGAATTTTTGATTTCAAAAATGGTGAAAAATAAAACATCCTAGTATACACTAAACACTAGTACCAAGATGGTCGAGCGTTCATGCGTTTGTTTCTGTAGTGGGAGGTCTGTGGTTCAAATCTCTCGCCGGTCAAATCGGACATAGCGTTGCCAACGGCTCGCCACAGCTGCAATATTTCTTCGAATGAAGCTGTGTTGCCTGGGTGCAATGGCGCGGAGATGGACCCCGCAAACTCGTTACACGTTTCGGCGTAATACAGCGAGTATTTTGAAAGATTTGATTTTGATTTAACCCTCTCGTTTTTTTTGTGATTAATCCCTTCAGAAAAAAGATTTTTATTTCAAATCGACGTGACTCGGAGTCAAAATTTATTACACATAAATCCTGAAAATTGGAAGCTGCTAAGGTAACTGAAAGTTTCCCAATTTTTGAAGTTTTCTTAAGTCACTTTTCGAAATCTGAGCATTTTTGCCCAATACTTAATTTGTCATGAGACGTTTTGTGACGTAACTAAAAATGCTTTTGTACAAAATTTGAACCGCCTGTGACGTCATCGAAATGACGTAATTATTTAAAAAATTGGCCGTGACGTCACAATGACGATGTCGTCAACTCAAAATCAAGTTTTTTTAACAATTTTGGTAGACACCAACCTTCGTGCCGAATTTGGTGTTTCCATGGCTTTCGGTTTAGGAATTACGTAGGGGAGGGGCAAAAATGTCCCCAACCCTGTGGAAAATGCGTTGGTCAAATACCCCGCGTAAAATAAGGTTAAAGGAGTTAATGCTTTGAGCACTGTATACAAAACACCGTCCTATATTGCAGTGCGACTGGATGGGAAGTTATGAAACAAAGAGTCTTAAGAATGCTATTGTCATAACTGAAAACAAACCGCTTGAAGTTGAAATATTACTTTCGTGATATACATGGGAAGGTATCAAGTTTTAACCGAGATTGGTTGACAGCAGATTAGTGCCAATGCTGTTTACTTGACCTTTTCCTTTTTTTCATGTCAGTTATGCTCTATTCTGGATGGTTTGGTACCCAAACCTGTTTAATTCGTAAAACTTGCTTATTATCAAACGATCCATGCCCGTTTTTTCAGTTAGCGTTGAAAAAAATTTGCCGATGTTGCTAACTTTACTATATTCTACTATACACAATTTTTAACTGTGGCTATATTTGGAAATTCAAAGGGTGCAATTTTTTGTGATATTAGTCCAATTGCTAAACAATATTAAAAATGCTTTCGATTTAGTGTTTTACATCAATCTGTGCTTATTTAAAATAAATTGAAGTGAAACGTTTCTGATGTGCTTGTTTCTGGTAATCCATGCACCTCCCATCAACAATCAGATGATCTTCCTGAAATTGGTGATACCCCAACGAGTACTCCTATTTGCATAAATGAGAGCCTGACTAAAAAACCGAACAAAAGTCTTTTCTTTCTCTGCAGAAAGTATAAGACAGAGCATAAGTGGAAGTATGCATGGACCCAAAATGGGGTTTCATTCCTAAAGAAGATGATAACAGTGACTCGATTAAAATACAAAGCTAGGATGATCTAAAGAGACTAGGAGTTGATGAATATGATGATGAGTATTGACTAGTTGTTATTCATTGTAAGTTTTTCGTGGTTTTGTTGGTCTAGCTAACTAAAAAATCATGGCTATTATTGTTTTCTCTAATTGACAGGATTTGTTGCAATTTTGGAGTAATTCACTGCTGTTATGGGTAGAAATGCTATTGACTCTGGAAATAGCATTTTTTGCAATCATGTTAGCCAGAATGTAAAAGAATTTGATATATGTGAATGAGAATGATTTGAGCAAATCATTAAGCTCTTACTCCTTACCTCATTTACAGCTACTGCTGATTATGACCTGTAACACTATAAGCTTAAAAAATCGGTTTAAAAAATCGGTTTAACAGGCTACCAGAATTTTTTTAAAAGCTTTCTAGTAATGCCTCATGTAATTGCCATTACTGAAACTAGACTCAAAACATTTTCAAACCTACAATTAATTAACCTTTTACAGTATATTTTTGTCATGCTGACTCACGAACCTTGGCTGGTGGAGTTGGGGTGTACAACTGTGCATTAAAGATAATCTTCAACTTAAAGTGAGGAATGACTTAAAATTTTACAACGAAGGATGCGAAAATTTTTGAATAGAGTTAGTGCCAACTAATGCTTCTACCAGAGGTGGAGTCCTCGAGGACACATTTTGAAGTCCTTGGCCTCAAGTCCTCAAAAATTTCCCTGTCCTCGGCTCGTGGACAGCATTATTTTTTGAATCGTTAAAATTTTGTTAAAAAGTTTTAAAAAAATTTGTTAAAATCGTTTAAAACGCCAGAAACCTTGCGGAAAATTTGCGAAGACCTTTTTTGTTTTCCTCTTTTGGAGATCGCCTGAAAAAAAATTTTAAAGATCTTTTTTTTTGGAGAACACGTGCGCCTGTGTCCTTGGCCTCGAGAGGGTCTGTCCTCGGAAGGGCTATGCTTTGCGTCGGATTTTTTGTGTCCTTCGACTCCACCTCTGGCTTTTACAAATTTCAACAATAAGCAAAAAACAACAATATTTGGTGTAATATATAAGCATCCATCCACCAATATCAAAAACTACTGGTAATTTTGAGCAAACTCTTCAAAAACTGCAATTACAACGCTCGCTGTAAATTTATATTTGTGGAGATATAAATGTTGATTACTTGAAAATTCACAGAGCCATCAAAATTTTTCATTCTGCTAATTTTCTCACTAGCTATAATGCAAACAATATAACTTCTAAGGAACCACGAATTACTAGTAGCTCAGCAAGTCTAATTGATCATTTTTATACAAATGATATTACAAACTGTAGCAATTGTTTTATCATTAGGCTTGATATCTCTGACCATTTTCCACTTGTAGTTGAAATTTAACACAAAAATATGATTGAGACCTCAAAAATAGGCCGTAATATGTATCTACAGTTTCAGAAACTTTAACGACCAAGATCTTTGTGTGGAAGTGCAACATACCGAGACCGCAAAATTTTTCCGAGACTGGCGTAGGCTTTGGCTTCGAGACCGGACCGGCAAAGTTCGAGACCGAATAAAATAACGTCATCGTTGTTTTTTTCGATTTTTTGTGGAAAAATTTGTGGTTCAAATTTGCTCATAAATTGATTTTATGATTATATGAATTGAGTGAGGGGACAAATTGCTTTGGGCGAAGCAATGGGTCGAAGTGATTACGCCATCAAAACATCTCGACGACGTCATTTTATACAGATTTTCACTGAAATTATTTTTGAAGAGTGCTTTCAACTAAACTTAATTTCTCTTACTCGAAGATTGGAGCATGATCACCTTTATTTTCTTCAGGAATTACGTATCAATAAAACTGACTAAAGCTTATTCAGAACAATGTACTGAGAAATAACCTTACCACAGACGGGGGTCCGGGGGCAGAGCCCCCAGCCGCTGTGTGATTTTTTTGTTATTTTTTGGAAAAAAATCACATTTCGCACGTGTTCAGAGCCATTTGAAAGAACTAAATTTTTAACATTTGAAAGCCAATTGAAAAGTCTAACTCATCCAATCCTCTTTTTATTTGCAATTTGTCCAAAACTCATTTAAAATCTTGAATTTTGGTGTTAAATTTTAATTGTAAGTGATGTGGCCCTTGTAGGGATAAGTAAAAAGCATTGCCTGTTACAATATTTTAGCCATAAATCGCAGTGTAGCAGTCCCTGCTCCGACCAATGACATCGCGGAACGAAGCAACGGAATAGCAGCAACCAAGACGTAAAGCTAACAGAATAGCGTAGTAACTCAACAGACCATACAGTTCGTAGGATGCGCAGTCTAGCCGATTAACCGCAATCGGAGAGTACTCTTTTTGACTCGCTACAATAAGCCCAATTCACTTGAAGACGTTCCTTAGAGATTTTCGTTTTGTCGTAAAATTAACCAGTTATAAGAGTACATGTACGGTTAGGGGACCCAGGCGCCCTTAATTAAAATTCAATAATTTGTTAAATGAGCATTTTCCCAAGATAATTTTTAAAAAAAGTATTTTGTGCATAAAAACTGGCGAGGTGGAGGTGAATTGTTATTAAGAAATGGTACAATAAATGGTTACGTCTACCAACCATGTAATTCCCGGGGCCGGATATACATTGCGCGGTGCCCCTGGCACTTTGGGGATTATCGCAACATCTTCCTGCTAAATATAGGTGAAGACCAAAAAAAGTCTTACCATCTAAGCGCTGGGACCCTTCTGGCACTGTGCCATATGGTAAATCTGGCCCTGGTCAGAGGCGAATCTAGTAATTTTGGTGGGGGGAGATGATGAAATTCATTAGCACAAATTGTGTATTTACTATAATGTAAAATTTCGAATGTATATGATTCATAATGCTGGTATTATTTTCTCCGGATTTCGAAGTGATCTCAAAAAAAAAAAAAGGTCTTCACAGTTCAACGAGCTGATTTTACCCGCAAATGGCTGATTGTTGTTTTTGCCCTAATCCAAACAAGTTTAATAATATTCATATGCACGTTAGTTTAGGCTGGTAGGGGAGGGGTGTATCCCCCTCATCCCCCCCTAAATCCGCTCCTGGACCTGGTTATTGCATTACGCTCATAAAAATGTAAAATGTGGGCCTGAGGTAGCAACTCTTAAGAAAAAAACGTTTAATGTCATCTGGGTTGTAGCCTACATTTAAAATAGCTGGCAAAATTGAATTGAGGGGGCCCGGGCGCTCTGAATTTTGCTATACAACAGTAATTAACAATAAATGTTTTTGTTAATTATTGTTGTTGCTAAAAAAAACTGAAACTGAAGAAATAAGGCTTTTTTGTCCCATTATTTTCACTTGTGGCATTTCGATTAAGGGAAGGCCCGGACTCCCTGGCTATGCGTAGGACAACGCGCAAGTGTTCTCCAAAAAAAAAGTAATCGCGTAAGAAACAAAAATTTACCGCAAAATTTCAGATGCTGTCAAAAAAAAAGTCTTCACAAATTTTCTGGCGTTCTTCAAGATGACGTAAAAAAAGTCATGACCATGGCCCATTTTTAACGATTCAAAAAATAGTGCTGTCCTCGGCTGAGGACAGGGCATTTTCAAGAACTTGTAGGCTTCGAGGCCAAGAGCTTGACCTTTCAGGCCAACGCCAGGGACTTCAAAATGCGTCGTCGAGGCCAAGGACTTCCTTAAGGACTCCACCGCTGTTAAATAACGTCGATATGTAGTTCGAGTCGAGTATTTTGAACAAAAGCGACTCGAATCGATTCGCGACGAGTCATTTACAAACAGAAAAAAAACAAAAACAGTTGAAATAATAAAAAAAAAGACTCATTGGAACGACCGACGATGGCGTAACGTGTTTTTATTTTTACCAAGCCATTTTGCCACAACCGTGAAAAAAATTCAGACTTTTGCCTGTAACCCATTAATAGTTTGGTCTATAGCTACACGAAATTTGGACTGCAACTTGAAATAAAATGTCTTTGTTTCCTTTTTCAAGGCAACAGGCCTAAATCAGTTTGGTTTAGGGCCCTGAAGGCCTCACCATGACTTCTGGTTTTTAGTTGAAATCTTGAACAGACAATGAAAAGGTCCATTGATGCAGTTCGAACCAAATTATTGATATCAATTTTTTCTAAACAAGTTTAAAAATGAATATTTCCACCGCAATAATTACAACTATCGAAAAATGGTTGGGACCGAAAAGATATGCCTGATCCCTTGTTACTACGTTAGAATAAGTAAGATTTTCAAGATTTGCGGCTTGTACAAAGCCACTTAGCAGTAGCCTAGGGAGTACCAATTATGGATGAATGTCTCCGATTTTCATAAGTCTTCCAAAAAGTTGCCAAACCACCCAACTAAGGCTCACGTGAAGTTTAGGAGTCACCGGATATCGTTTGATGTTTGTTTACGCCCAATTAAGGGGTTTTCGCGTACGCGCGGAGGGGTTTACCCCTTTATGCTTTATCTCCTTATATGTTGGTGGACAGGGGCGCCCGCAGGGGGGGCAGGGGGTGCACTTGCCCCTCCCTGGAAATTAAGATGCCAAGTATTTTTTATGTTCAAATTCGCAAAATAAGTCTAAATATATCTAAATATCTATCTAAACTAAGAAAACAACCCTTTCTGGAGCTGTTTTACCGTTTTTGCCATGGTGCAGAGGACGGGAGCAAGAGAAACAGGATTGCTCATTTTACCTGAATTATCATACATCATTTTTTTAAAAGCGAGCGTTAGTAATACTTTAGCATTGAGCATTTAATTGTTCGAATAAATAATCAATATCAAACGTTTATCCACGGTTATTTCTAGAAGAACATGGTTTATCAAACGATTTAGCATCTCTGATCTGTCATTGAGCTCTTATCATCAGGATCTAAATACAATACAGCGTTTAATACTTCAAATTAACGCTGTTATCTAAACACTAAAATAATAATGTTACTCCGCCATTAAATTAATTTTGCTGAGAAACCGAAATCAAAACCAAACCTGTAACCAACAGCGTAGCGAGGGAGGCCGCTGTGCCACCTGCATTGGCTTGTAGACCAAAGTACACGATAAGAAAAATGCCTCAGTTTTTGGCTCTTCTGAGGCCTCTAAAGTAGTTCAAAGTCACTTTTAATAGCCTTTCAAGTGGTTCAAAGCCACTTTAAAAACATTAATTTTTATTATTTATTTTTTTGTGGGGGGGAGGGTATTAACTTAAATATTTGTCAAAAATACAGCTTCAAATTAATCGATAAAAACTTCAAAACATGGGTCAAAATAAGCAGTCAAAATTGATCGCTTTACAAAATGCTTAACGTACGAGGTCTGTTCAAAAAGTTCGTAGACTGAAGTTATAACACAAAATGTACTTTCTACAGCAGTTACAGGTCTGGGTCTCCTTCATAGTACTCTCCTTTCCAACGCACACACTTATCCCAGCGGTGTTTCCACTTGCGGAAGCAGTTTAGGTACGCTTCTTTTTTAATACCCTTGAGCCCTTTCGTCGCATTTGCATTAGTTTCTGGAATGGTCTCAAATCTTCTTCCTTTCAAAGGTCTTTTGAGCATGGGGAACAAAAAGAAATCACATGGAGCAAGGTCAGGTGAGTAAGGGGGGTGGGGAAGAACAGTGATGGAATGTTTGGCCAAAAACTCACGAGTTCTGAGGGCTGAATGGGCTGGAGCGTTGTCGTGATGAAAAAACCAGTCACCACTCCTCCTCAATTCTGGCCTTTTCCGTCGAATGGCATCCCTCAGACGTTTCAAAACTTCATTGTAGTAGGTCTGGTTCACTGTGGAGCCTTCAGGAAGGTACTCGTGGTGGACAACTCCACCAGCATCAAAAAAAATTGTGAGCAGCACCTTAATTTTGGATCGAACTTGGCGAGCTTTTTTGGGTCTGAAGGATGTCTTGCTTGTTTACTGTGAAGATTGGACCTTTGTTTTCACGTCATAACCATAAACTCATGACTCATCACCTGTTATGATCTTTGACAAGAATTCATTATCATTTTCTGAGTGATCAAGCAAATCCTGACAGACTTAAACACGATGAGCTTGTTGATCACTTGTCATCAGACGTGGCACAAATTTTGCAGCAACGCGATGCATCTTAGTTCTTCCGTCAAAATGTGGTGAGACGAGAGCCTACCGAGATCCTATATTCTTTGGTAAGCTCTCTTACAGTCAGACGTCGATTCGCTTGCACCAGAGTGTTGATTTCATCAATGTGTGGGTTATCAGTTGATGTGGAAGGACGTCCAGAACGTTCATCATCTTCAACAGACAGCCGACCATTCTTGAAACGTTTATGCCACCTGAAACATGTCGCTCGCTTCATGGCAACATCACCGAAAGCCGTGTTAAGCATGGCAAACGTTTCCGTAGTAGATTTTCCCAGCTTGACACAAAATTTCACAGCAAATCGTTGCTCTTTCAAGTTATTCATTTTGAAAAAAATTTGTAAACCTTGAAATCCGACGAACTAAACAACTACCCTTAACTTAACTGAACATAACCAGCACTAAAATAAAGATATCTGCAATCACAAAATGGCGTCATAATCAGCTGATCTCTGTGAACCTAGCGACACCAAGCAAATGCACCTGGAACAAATGAGAGATGCGCAGTTCAAACAGTCTACAAACTTTTTGAACAAACCTCGTAAGCTTCATAAAAAAAGAATATGGGGGGTCCAGTAGGGGGGCTATTCAGCATTTAATTTATTTAATTATAACGAGTTTTGGACTTGACTGTGAGAAACGTGGGGGTTTGAAGAGGGTGAGCTATTTAATTCTTTCAAATGGATTTCAAATTGTATCAAGTTAGTTTTTTAAATGGCTTTAAAAAGATGTAAAATTTGATTCGAATAGCATTAAAATGGCTATTTTTTTTCTGAAATATCTCATAAATTGCTCAACAGCTAAGGTTTTGCCCCCAAACCCCGGTCTGCTATATGCTTTAGTTGCATCTGTTTGCTCGGCACGCTGCCCAATTGAGGCATTTTGCAAAAAATTTCAATCTTTAGGTTAATCAAGCCCTCTCACTCCCATTTACAAAATTCAGGTTGCTGTCAGTGGCACAATCAAAGAGGCTAAGGGAGCTTAACCTCCCCTTCTGCTTATCCAAGTCACTTGGAAAACTTAACTCTCATACAGTAGCGAAACCGAAGGGGCGGGGGAGGGGTGCTATAGCCCCCTCCCTCCATGGCCTGTCGACCAAAATGCAGAATAAGAAAAATATCACGTTTTTAGCGCTACAGAGACTGTTTTTGCACTGGAATGGACTAAAAAGTGATTTAAAGCATCTTTTGAAACAAATATTCACGGGGGCTAATTTGTCAAAACATAAACTCAAAACTTTGAAAAATGCCCAAAAATAAGCAATCAGATTTGATAACTAGTGTAAAATTGCTGAATATAGGTTTCATCAACAAATATATTATAAACTCAGGAATAGAAGGGGGAACTCTTCAGTATTAGCTATTACTAATCACTTCTCTCTGATATATTTTCATGAGCTCCCGCCCCCCCCCATTATTTCTTATAAATTTATACAAAATAGATTACTCCGAGTGAGTTTTATTAAACTATAGGATTTTATAATTAACCAGCATGTAAGCAAGTGAACTAAACTTTTGCCATTAGCCACCCCCCACTAAGCCCATTTATGCAACCAGTTTAATCATGCTTGCACAGCCAATTTCTATGCCACGTTTAAAAAGCATTAGTTTTTTATCAAAATAACCGTAAAATTAAGCTATTTTTGCAAATAAAATGCAAAATTTTGGAACGCTGGGGACTCCACCCCCAGACCCCCGAACACCTGTTCAAAGAATTTCTAAGAATTTCTGACTTTTCTGAATTTCTAAGAATTTCTAAGAATTTCTGAAGAAGTTCAAAGAATTTCTGACTACACACATACTCACATATGCGAAACTTTAAACGTAGTTTGAATTTGATCTGCAAATAAAGAGGGCTGCAATGGCTGGGCAATTTAGGAATTTCAAGTAGATTCTTAATTTCAGCAACTTCATTCTTTTCAATGGCTTTAAAAACGCTCGAAATGTGATTCAAATGGCCTTAAAGTGGTTATTTTTTTCAAAAAATTGCGAAAATTGCCCAGCGACTTTGGGCTTCGCCCCCAGACCCCATCCATAATACACTTGAATTGCATCTGTTAGCTTAACATGCCGCCCGAATTGCAACATTTTTTGAACAGAATCATTTAAACTTTAGTAAAATCCTGGTTGCAGCTGTAAGGTTTTGATTGATCCAGTAAATAATGGATAAGTCGCTTGCCCCCCCCCCTGAAAAAATTTCTGCGGGCGCCTCTGTTGGTGGAAGTGGCATACGGTGAGCATGTTTTCAGGGTGTGTGCTGACACTTCAGTTTAAGTAAACGGGTTATTTTCCCAAAAATATTCCAAAAGAGTTGTTTTCTGTTCCAGCTAATTTCCGATACAAAATTTACTGACAATACACATATTTCACGCAGAAGTGACACCTACCGGCGATGTTAAAAGACAAATGTCGCCTAGCTTGTCATTAAAATTTAGAAGCGTTAAAACCAGAGGTGAAGTCGAGGACACAAGGCTCGAGGCCAAGGCCAAGGACACAAAAAAAATCCGAGGCCAAGGCCAAGGACAGCCTTTCCGAGGACAGACACTCTCGAGGCCAAGGACAGAAATGCTCGAGGCCAAGGCCAAGGACCAAGGACACAAAGCGCAAGTGCTCTCCAAAAAAAAAAAAAAAGGTCTTCACAAAAATTTTTCAGGCGATCTCCAAAAAAAAAAAAAAAAAAAAAAAAAAAAAAAAAAAAGGTCTTCACAAAAATTTTTCAGGCGATCTCCACTAAAAAACGTTTTCCAAAAAATTTTTCAAGCGTTCCACAAAATTTTAACATTCCAAAAAATAGTGCTGTCCTCGAGCCGAGGACAGGCCAATTTTCGAGGACTTGAGGCCTCGAGGCCAAGGCCAAGGACTTCAAAATGTGTCCTCGAGGACGTCCTCGAGGCCAAGGACGTCCTCGAGGACTCCACCTCTGGTTAAAACTACATAATTAATTAACACCTAATAAAGTAACAAACACATTATTGGAATGATGCGTATAGTTCACAGTTTGGGAAACATTCACCTTAAGAGTTGATACTTAATAATATGGTTTGGTACTTAATAGTAAGCTATGCTATCAGAGGTGGAGTCGAGGACACAAGGCTCGAGGCCAAAGCCAAGGCCAAGGCACAAAAAAATTTCGAGGCCAAGGCCAAGGAAAGACCCTCTCGAGGCCAAGGCTAAGGACCAAGGACACAGGCGCAAGTATTCTCCAAAAAAAAAAGGTTTTTAAAAAAATTTTCAAGCAATCTCAAAAAAAAAGGTCTTCAAAAATTTTTTTCAGGCGAAAAAGGTCTTCAAAAATTTTTTTTCTGGCGATTTCCACTTGAGGAAAACAAAAAAAGGTCTACGCGAATTTACTGCTAGGTTTCTGGCGCTTTCCAACAAAATTTCAACCGTTCAAAAAATAGTGCTGTCCTCGAGCCGAGGACAGGGCAATTTTCGAGGATTTGAGGCTTCGAGGCCAAGGCCAAGGACTTCAAAATCTGTCCTCGAGGCCAAGGACGTCCTCGAGGACTTCACCTCTGTATGATACTGCTTTTATGAAATGCAGCTTGCTAGATGAAATGGTATTTACCAGACAGCAAAAAATAAAAATCCATGTTTGTAATAAGCCATGCATGGCAATGAAGGCGACAAAAACGGTCACCTTTGGATGCTTTGTTTTTCTGTGACTTTTACTGGTTGTGGTTGCTTGAACATATGATTTGGATTCATACCAAAATTGGATTTTTGTTTTTTGTAGTTTAGTAAATAAATACCAATTCATAGAGCTAGCTGCATTTCATACATAAGAAATAACATACCATTAACTGCAAAACCTGAAAAATAAACAGACTATGTAGAAAAATACAGAGGAGAAGTCCTCGAGGACGTCCTTGGCCTCGAGGACACAATTTGAAGTCCTTAGCCTAAGCCACGAAGGTGAAGTCCTTAGCTTTGGCCTCGAACCCTGCAAGTCCTCGGCTCGAGGACAGCAGTATTTTTTGAACTGTTGAAAATGTGCCAATGTCATGAGCAATGTTGTTTCGTATTAGAGCACGCAAGACAACTTGCAATTTGCAAAAACAATTTTTGACGCACGAACTTTGTGGAAAATTTGTGAATTTGTGGGCGAAAACCTTTTTTTTTAGATTGCCTGAAGTTTGCGGAAGACTTGCGAACATTTTGAGCGTAGACCTTTTTTTTGGAAAACACTTCCGCGCTGTGTCCGTGGCAGTGATGGGCACAGCGGCGCTGTTCACCCGAGGGCGCTACTAGCGCCGCTACTTTTTCGGTAGCGGCAGCGCCGCTGCTTTTTTTCGTCACCAGCGACAAGCGGCAGCGCCGCTGTTTTTTTAGCCGAAAAAGCGGCAGAGCTTCAGCGCTGTTTTTTAAGCAAATTTTCTGCCGCTGCCGCTACTGCTAATAAACTCATTCCAAGACTTTTTCGATTCACATTTTCACACGTTACCGTTTGGAGTCTTTACTCTCCGCTTGTTTTCGCTCTGCTCTTGCTACCTCGTTATTTCAGTTTAGTAGAACATACAAGACCTTTGTGACGTTTTGTCGTTGCCCTTATACTGTATGTATAGGCGAGTTTCATCGCACATGGTCCGATTTTTTCTCGATTGAAGTTGAACAAATAATGTGGTCTAGTAGGGGGTCAATTTGAACTGATAAAACCGATTTCAATAAAGCCGATTTCGGGCAGTATCTCTTTAACGAAAATGCAATAATTAGAGTTCGATAAATTGCTAAAAACTTGCAGATTACAAAGATGGCTTTCCGCGATATTTCCTCAAAATGCTAACATTTAGTACAACAAATGAAGATGATTTGTTGGCTATCTGGTCGCAGACCACAGTATAGATCGTGCACTGCGAATAGAACAGTACAGTACCTGGCACGGAGCCAGAGTAGTGTGTTTGGGGGAGGGGGGCACAAAAACTTGGGTGGGGGGACGCTTACGCAGCCGAGACCAGACGAATTCAGAATGCGGCAGCGATCTGGTGAATATTTTGCTCCTAATCCTGTGTTATCCTTCTTTGGTAAGGATTTTGCCCTCAAATTTGGAGGTGAAGACTAAAAAAATAAAAGAAAGGTCTTCATCGCAAAACCTAAGGCTACTTGATTACGTTCACTTGATCTGTCTTGCTGTTTCATAGAAAAAAGTGTTTGTGGTTACCTGTTTGTGGGCAAAAGTTTGCTTGTTGTGCTACTGCAAAAGTTTACTCTCGCTTGCGGAGCTCAAGCAGTGATTTAGGGGACACGGATCGAAATGGCATCCCCCGTGCATAGGCGTAGCCAGGATTTTTGATTGGAAGGGGGGCCAAACCAAAAATCACATGCAATGAAGTCATCAGAAATTTTCGAAAGAGGAATTTTTGGGGGACAAAGATATCGTAGAATGGAAGATCAGAAGCCGTGGACTGGTTTGGCACTTAACCGAGAGTTTTCTGAAGGGAGAGGGCTTAAACCGAAAGTTACAAATGAAAATATCTAAATTGGGAGACTTGTGTAAGTAAACTAGTTTATTCAAACATATCACAGACGGGGATTTGGGGACGAAGCCCCCAGTCGCTGGGCGATTTTTTGGAATTAAAAAAAAAAAGCTATTTTAATGCCATTGGATCACATTTCGCACGTGTTCAGAACCATTTAAAAGAAGTAGATTATTGACATTTGAAAGCCAATTGAAAAAAATTTAATTGTTTTAACTCTCCTTTTACTTATAATTTGGTCAAAAATACGTTTGTAATTTTGCAGTTTGGGGTTAAATTTTTATAAGTATTTTAGTAGTAAATAATCCACTCGAAGATTTTCCTTAAGAGGTTTTTGTTTTGACATGAAAATAACCAGTTGTAGGAGTACATGTACGGTTAAGAGGCCCCAGCCCCTCAATTTAAATTCAATAACTTGTTCAATGAGCATTTCTCCTAGATAATTTTTTTTTTCAAACGCATTTTTTAATTACTGTTGTAGGCAAAAAATGCTATAAGAAACTAAAACTGACGAAACAATTTTTTTTTTTTTTTTGTCACATTTTTATCATAGGTAGCATTTCAATTGGAGGGGGCCCGGATCCCCTTGGCCCCCCCTCTGGCTACGCCTATGCTCCGTGGCGCCGGGTCTGAGTAGTTACGTCAATGCGTAGTAAAATAAATGTTGCTACAACAGTTAACAGTAAAACTAAGAATTGAATTTATAGTGCGCTGGGAATTGAACGAAAAATAGAACCACGTTATAAATAAGCTTCAAGGACAACTTAGTTATTATAGAGTTATACTCGTAGAAAAAATACTCAGTGTAACATGAATCGCATTGAGCATCATTTGCTTAACATGTACGTCATTACGACGTATCTTCTTCAACTTCGTAAACACCAATATCTTAAACGCTCGATCTACTTTTGTGTCAAAGTTGGACGAAATCATCGCATGGAAGTGAATCACCTACCATTTCTAAAAAACTCCAAGAAATGTTTTGGAACTCGGTCGATTGATAAATTTTTCTTTCGGATCTCTACGCGAGGAATTATTTTAGTGGTGGAGGGCCGAGAGTGTGATAAACAGATCGACTACTTCAGAGTTATTAGAGCCGGGACAGAATTGTATAGAAGCTGAATACTGTATGTCATTGTGCTTTAATGGCAAAACCTTAACTTATTTGAGTCGATATTTCTTATTGCCTTTTGTTTGTGTAGAAAATGCGAGAATTTAACTTCCTAGTGTAACTTCCAAACGTAACTTCCTAAGTTATTTCTAAGGCGCTGGTTTAACCAATCAGCATTTTGAAATGCTTGTTTTTTTTTAAAGGAGCATGCCAACACTTAATTGAATGGTGATTTGCTTACTTGTCTGCCATTTAAGCCTGCTAATGCCGATTGTAACCTGAACCAATATCTAAAAGGCTTGAATAATTAACTTTCGAAAATAAAGTTGAAATTTCACCATTAGATACCGTATTTGAATGCCATCGTTCTTTGCACTATTTATTTTTTTAAAGTAGCGGCAGCGGCCGCTGTTTTGCATGCAAGTAGCGGCAGCGGCGCTTCTTTTTTATTTGAGTAGCGATAAGCGGCAGCGCCGCTGCTTTTTTTGCCAAATAGCGGCAGCAGCAGCGCAGCTACTTTTCAAGTAGCGGGTGCCCAGCTCTGGTCCTTGGCCTCGAGCAATCCTGTCCTTGGCCTCGAGAGAATCTGTCCTAGGAAGGTGTATCCTAGGTCTTGGATTTTTTGTTTCCTTGATCTTGGCCTCGAGCCTTGTGTCTTGGATTTCACCTCTGCCATATGTATTATCGGGGCAGACCCTTTTAGGGTGATTTTTCAATTTCAACTTGCATGGGTGTTAGATTTTTGCCTTGAGCCAAAAAAATGAGGAATCCAAAATTTTTTTGAAATTGGACCTCGTTTAGATATTGCCCCCGGGGCTTTTTTGAATCGCGCCCCCTCAAATCTGAGAATACTTATAAAATTGGTATTACTAGTGCTAGATATGCAATGTTGGTACTCATTTGTATTGTTTTTCGGAGAGGAAGACAATGGTGATGTTTAATTTAGCATTAGGGTTACTTTTAATTTTTGAAATTTTTCTTGCAACTAAAGTTTTTCTTAAGCGCATTAATTTTTTAACATTTTGTTTCAAGTTTTAACACAACTGTTTGCATGAAATGGTGTATTACCAAAAAATACAGTTAATGCAATGCAAACAGCAACTATAGCCTTGATTTTATTGACTAGCCCGAGCAGCTTTTCTTGTGACGTAGTATTTTTTTCCCGATTCATTGCTTTTTTTCTTCCAGCTGTAGTACACAGTGCTTCACCAATCTGCCTTTTTGAGCCAGCAATTCGTTCACTTGCTGTTGTTGTCATCTTCACAGCACGCTCCACAGACTGCGTATGATTTGGATAATTTAGGTGAAGTAGTTGCTTAACGAATTGCTTGATATCTGTACAGCTTTTGATTGTTGGAGGCTCATGCAACACTAAATATCTTTTTTGTGAGTAAGATAGGTGACACCATTCCCACGGCCGTTGTCTTTAAGTGTTACCAGAGTATGATGTTTCTGCAAAGATGCACTTGGGTATAATATATGAAATTCTCGCACTGGGTCTCATTCTCCTTCCTGATTTCCTTCTTTAGCATTTCTGATTTTCTGCAACTGTGATGTATGACTTCGCTCACATAACTGGTTTCCCATTACACAAGTGTTTCATCAGCATCTGAATTCACACACAACCTATTATGGTAGCCCACCCGAACCTTTAAACTACACACGAGAGCAATTTCTGTACTTGCCATCGTACCCTCTTTTCAGATTACTTTGATCAATGTCTGACAAGAAGGTCACCAGAAAGATGATTCCTGACCAGTATCGCACTGGCATTGCACTTAGCTCAACCACATAGCACTAGCACGACTAAGTATAGACACCGTATATGACATCACATAAACAATTTATAACACTAGATGGGAGTTTGCCAGCAAACCCAGTGAACGACCGACGCATAGCTAATGCTGTGACGCTCAAAAGTACTTTTTGTCTACTGTAAAATCAGCAATTATTCAAAAATATCTGATTATGGAACCTCCAGAAAAGTAGAGTCAAAATATTTGTCAGTTGAATATCCCCTGATATCATAATACACTGGCACCCTAGCTTGAGCCATTCAAAAATTGATTTTTGGGGGGTCCATTTGGGGAGTTCCTGGGGGGGTGGGACCCCCAAAATATGACAAAATATTTGTTTGTTAAATATCTGCTGATATCAAAACAGACTGGCACCCAAGTTGATCTATTCAAAAAATTGATTTTTGGGGGTCCATTTGGGGGGGTGGCACCCCCAAACTACGTCAAAATATTTGTCTCCTAAATATCTATTGATATCAAAAAAAAACTGGCACCCTAAGTTAAACCAATAAAAAAAATTATTTTTGGGGGTCCATTTTGGGGGGGTCCCCGGGGGGGGTGGTACCCCAAACATGTCAAAATATTTCTCTCTTAAATATCTACTGATATCAAAAAAAAACTGGCGCCCTAGGTTAAATCGTTAAAAAAATTTATTTTTGGGGGGTCCCCGAAGGGGTGGTACCCCCAAATTATGTCAAAATATTTGTCTCTCAAATATCTACTGATAACAGAAAAAACTGGCACCCTAGCTTGAGCCGTTCAAAAATTTGATTTTTTGGGGGGGTTCCCGGGGGGGTGGTACCCCCAAACCATGTCAAAATATTTCTCTCTTAAATATCTACTGATATCAAAGAAAAATGGCACCCTAGGTTAAATGGTTAAAAAATTTGTTTTTGGGGGGTCCATTTGGGGGGGTCCCCGGGAGGGTGGTACCCCCAAATTATGTCAAAATATTTGTCTCTCAAATATCTACTGATATCAAAAAAAAACTGGCACCCTAGCTTGAGCCGTTCAAAAAATTGATTTTTTCGGGCCCCATTTTGGGGGGGTTCCGGGGGGGTGGTACCCCCAAACCATGTCTAAATATTTCTCTCTTAAATATCTACTGATATCAAAAAAAACTGGCACCCTAGCTTGAGCCGTTCAAAAAATTTGTTTTTGGGGCCCCATTTTGGGGGGGTTCCCGGGGGAGTTGCCCCAAAAAAATTTCAGGAGACACAATTGCGTATGTACCTCAACAACTTCACACAAAAATTAGATTTCTATGTTTTGTGGTTTAGGAGAACTCGAGCGTACAAGATTTAGGAAGAAAAAAAAGGAAAAAAAAGGAAAAAAAGGAAAAAAAAAGGAAAAAAACTAGATGGGAGTTTGCCAGCAAACCCAGTGAACGACCGACGCATAGCTAATGCTGTGACGCTCAAAAGTACTTTTTGTCTACTGTAAAATCAGCAATTATTCAAAAATATCTGATTATGGAACCTCCAGAAAAGTGGAGTCAAAATATTTGTCAGTTGAATATCCCCTGATATCATAATACACTGGCACCCTAGCTTGAGCCATTCAAAAATTGATTTTTGGGGGGTCCATTTGGGGAGTTCCTGGGGGGGTGGGACCCCCAAAATATGACAAAATATTTGTTTGTTAAATATCTGCTGATATCAAAACAGACTGGCACCCAAGTTGATCTATTCAAAAAATTGATTTTTGGGGGTCCATTTGGGGGGGTGGCACCCCCAAACTATGTCAAAATATTTGTCGCCTAAATATCTATTGATATCAAAAAAAAACTGGCACCCTAAGTTAAACCAATAAAAAAAATTATTTTTGGGGGTCCATTTTGGGGGGGTCCCCGGGGGAGTGGTACCTCCAAACCATGTCAAAATTTTTATCTCTTAAGTGTCTACTGATATCAAAAAAAAACTGGCACCCTAGGTTAACCCATTAAAAAATTCCTTTTTGGGGGTCCATTTGGGGGGTCCCCGGGGGGGTGGTACCCCAAACATGTCAAAATATTTATCTCTTAAATATCTACTGATATCAAAAAAACTGGCGCCCTAGGTTATATGGTTAAAAAAATTTATTTTTGGGGGGTCCCCGAAGGGGTGGTACCCCCAAATTATGTCAAAATATTTGTCTCTTAAATATCTACTGATAACAGAAAAAACTGGCACCCTAGCTTGAGCCGTTCAAAAATTTGATTTTTTGGGGCCCCATTTTGGGGGGGTCCCCGGGGGGGTGGTACCCCCAAATCATGTCAAAATATTTTTCTCTTAAGTATCTACTGATATCAAAAAAACTGGCACCCTAGGTTAAATGGTTAAAAAACTTGCTTTTGGGGGGTCCATTTGGGGGGTCCCCGGGGGGGTGGTACCCCAAATTATGTCAAAATATTTGTCTCTCAAATATCTACTGATATCAAAAAAAACTGGCACCCTAGGTTAAATGGTTAAAAAACTTGCTTTTGGGGGGTCCATTTGGGGGGTCCCCGGGGGGGTGCTACCCCCAAATTATGTCAAAATATTTGTCTCTCAAATATCTACTGATATCCAAAAAAACTGGCACCCTAGCTTGAGCCGTTCAAAAAATTGATTTTTTCGGGCCCCATTTTGGGGGGGTTCCGGGGGGGTGGTACCCCCAAACCATGTCCAAATATTTCTCTCTTAAATATCTACTGATATCAAAAAAAATGGCACCCTAGGTTATATGGTTAAAAAAATTTGTTTTTGGGGGGTCCATTTGGGGGGTCCCCGGGGGGGTGGTACCCCCAAATTATGTCAAAATATTTGTCTCTCAAATATCTACTGATATCCAAAAAAACTGGCACCCTAGCTTGAGCCGTTCAAAAAATTGATTTTTTGGGGCCCCATTTTGGGGGGGTTCCCGGGGGAGTTGCCCCAAAAAAATTTCAGGAGACACAATTGCGTATGTACCTCAACAACTTCACTCAAAAATTAGATTTCTATGTTTTGTGGTTTAGGAGAACTCGAGCGTACAAGATTTAGGAAGAAAAAAAAGGAAAAAAAAGGAAAAAAAAAGGAAAAAAAAGGAAAAAAAAAGGAAAAAAAAAGGAAAAAAAAAGGAAAAAAATAAGAAAAAAATCTCATCGCGGCCGAAAGTGGGTTGGTAGGGATGAAAGGATATCTTAAGACATATAACCATGAGAAATATTTTTTGCCGTACTTAAGCCGTTTTTGACTTAGACCGCTTTTTACGCCAAACTTTCGGGGCGGTTTTCGGGTCATAAACCCGAAGTCACGTGACCGATTGCCTCGAAATTTGGTACAAACATAAAACTCATTAATCTCAAACTGCTGTCAAAATTTCACGTAGTTAGACCAAACGGTTCTCGAGTTATAAGCAAAAGTCTGAAATCTCGCACTCATTAGTTAGAAAATGGCCGAGTAAAAACAAAGGAACACGCGACGCGAGCGTCGGTCGTTCCAATGAGTACCAACATTGCATATCTAGCACTAGTAATACCAATTTTATAAGTATTCTCAGATTTGAGGGGGCGCGATTCAAAAAAGCCCCGGGGGCAGTATCTAAACGAGGTCCAATTTCAAAAAAATTTTGGATTCCTCATTTTTTTGGCTCAAAGCAAAAATCTAACACCCATGCAAGTTGAAATTGAAAAATCACCCTAAAAGGGTCTGTCCTAAATTGTATTATGCAAGATTTGAAACGTGTTTAGGACTTGATCCGCCAATAAAGAGGGGCTGAAAAGGCTAGGCAATTTAGCTTTTTTGACTTGATTCCAGATCCTAGCAACTTTGTTTGTTCAAATGGTTTTAAAAACGTTTGAAATATGATCCAAATGACGTTAAAATGGTTATTTTTTCGAAAAATTGCAAAAATTGCCCAACGATTGTTGGATTAGCCCGCAAACTCCCGTCTACCCTACTTGCTTGAATTGCACCAGTGTGCTCAACACGCTGTCCAATTGCGACCTTTTTTTAACAGGAACATTCTAACTTTTGTTTCAAGCCCCCTCCCTCCCCTTTGCAAAATCCTGGTAGCGCACATGGTTGCAGTTTCAAAGTTTTATTTGACCCTGTAGGCAACGGATAAGCGGTGTGCCACTCCAGCCCAACGGAAAATAAAATTGCGTGCAGCGCCTCTACTATCAGGGATGAGAAAAAGTTAATTTTCCCGAAGCTTTTGCTTCCATCACTTGTTGTACTGCATTAAACAATCTTTTCTCAGAAGTGGTGCTTTTCATTTGATGTGCCGGACCTGTTAATATGGTATACGTCGTCATCATCATGATATAAAAGCAACTTCACAATTGTCGTGTTTTTTGGCTTTTTTTGGCTACCTCAAGCCAGACCACGATATGCAAACGAAAGACATTTTACACTCATGTTATTTCCCGTAATTGGGCCAAGCCAGTAGCGTAGCCAGAGGGGGGGCGAGGCTACAGCCCTACCCTTTGGCCTGAAAAGTATACAAAATAGCAAGTGTTTAGTGCTTTTGAGGCCGATTTTTGCGCCGAAAATGAAAACAGCCCCCCCAACGGGATTGAGGAGCAGAAGTTGTGAAGGGCTTGCTGTTATAAAGGACTTGTTGTTATTTGTACCAGACATGTGGAGTTTTTTGTTTTCTGGAGCTCACCCAAAGTTGGTCAGGAGAAGTTACTGAATTTTGGTAAAGACCTACTTTCTTTTTTTTGGAGATCACCTAATCTCGGCCGGAAAAACCGTTTCAATTTTGGTGAAGACCTTTTTTTTTGGAGATCACCTGGTTTTGACAGAAAAACTGCCTCAATCTGATTCAAGACAGATGAAAATTTGGGTCAAGTTTGTTTACTGTTGTTTTCACCTCCCGAAAAAGCCCCCCCTTTGCGAAATCCTGGCTACGCGCATAGGCCAATACAGACTCGTTCATTTTTCGCCAGTTGCGACAGTAGTAACCAGTACTTAAATTGTAGGGGGGACGCGAGTTAGCGTTCCTCCATTGAGATTTAGCTTCCCCCATCGAGATTTAGACGTCCACTCATCGAGATTTGAGCGCTGGGTTATGAAATGATCAAGAGCCAGCCAGCACGAATAAATCCTACAAATCCCGGCCAAATATAGTCCCAAATTGCGCTGAAGACCTTTTTTTTTGGTCTTCACTTGATTTCAAGGAAAAAACATTTTAAGTTTCGGCGAAGACCTTTTTTTTTTTTGGTCTTTACCTGGTTTCGGGGAAAAAACACTTCAACTGCGGGGACAGAATTACATAATTTCCACAAAAGCGTCCCCCCACGCAAAATTTTACAATTTAATTACTGGTAGTAGCACTATAGTAAGTAACCATTTGGGCTTGACTTTGGAGGTCGAAAACCAACGCTCCCGTAAAACACTGATAGTTTTTATATTTCAGTAGTGATTTATTAAGAACGATCCATGCACTGAAAAAGAAACGATAAGCTACAAACAGTATCCAGGGTCTTAGAGGCACAATGAAACCTATGATAAACAGTCTCGACCAACCAGTTGGTCGAGCGGTAACGCGTTGGTTTCTGGAGCGGGATGTCTGAGATTCAAATATCTGGCCGATCAAATCAAACAAAGTGTTGCCAACTGTCGCAGTTCCTGCTTCAGCCAGTGGCGTTGTGGAAGCTAGCAGCAAAACAACCACAAATGAAAGATAATTGGAACCTATAGCCTCTTAAGTCAACAGGTCATCGCTTAGTCGAGGTTGTACAACCGAGCCGGTTAGCCGCAATCGGAGCGCGCTCCTTTTGACTCGCCACAACGGGTGACCCCGACGTGATTGCATGGTCGGCGCTAGTATAACCGACATTAGCATCATCATCATCATATTTATTTCTTTACCAAGTGACGTCATATCACAAGAAAAAACTGCAACTTCCTCTAGGTCTATCACCAACGCATCGAAATATGCAATTCCTTTAAAACCAAACACACAAAACTTGCAGAGTCAAAGCGATATTTAGTCACTTGGTGAGGAGACAGCGAAGGACCGAAAGGTCATCTAAGTCTACTGCCACCTCACCAAGTTAAGGTTAAAAAAAAAACAACAGCTTCTAGATTTTCTCAGTCTGCTACTTTCTATGATAAAAAATTTTACGCAAAATTAAAACAAAGTGTTGCAAAGATATGTACATTTTATACAGTGTATACACAAAACTCACAGTCACCATGTGAAGAAAATGCAAGACAACATTAGAATTGTTCTAACTCTAAACATACTAAAAAACAAAAAAATAAAAATGCTGTAACTACAGATTGGATCGAAATAAAATTAATAAAGTTCATAAATGCTTATTTATGTTTTATAGAATTTAAAGTGGGCAATTGTAGTGGAAAAAAAAAACCTCCTTGCTTTGTTTTGTATTGTTTGCCAATATGTCATTAGTACTGGTACAATTTCCAATACCAGTATATATCAACCTCAGTCAGTTACTGCAAAATTACTAATAATTCAAGGGCACATCAAAATGAGAGATGACGTTTTGTAATAAATGTGTGATAGATGAATGCACCAAACTCATGCTATTCAAGCAATAGAATAGGTTATTGTTGAACTCAAGCATAAATATGCAACTATGATTCCTGTAATTACTACTGCATTGCTGATAGAAAGCTGTTATTCTAGCTTTTATCGGTTTCATAGTTTGATAAAAAATGAGCTTTAACAGCTTTTTTAAATCTGTAGAATGAAACTTCTTTTATACTGCTTGGAATTTCATTCCAAACTTTAATTCCTGCGAATGATAGAGACTTTTGCCCTAATCTTGTTCTAGTTCTTGGAAGAAAGAAGTTGTTTTTGTGGCTCAATCTTGTCTTATGTGTATAGCAGTTTTTTATTAGGTTAAACTTATCTGAATTTGCAAAAGATAATACATTATTGTGAATTTTGTACATTAGCTTTGCAGTTTCCAGAGAGTAAATATCCTTGAGTTTTAAGCATTTAGCTCGATAGAACAAAGGATTAGTATGCTCACGATATCCACTTCCAGTTAACAATCTGATGCTTCTTTTTTGCAGAATAAAGAGAGGTGCTAATGTTGATTTTGAAGCAGTACCCCAACTACTTATGCAGTATTGTAGATGAGAGTATATGAGGCAGTGGTAAACAGATCTTAAGGTTTGCTCATCTACAAAGTGTTTTTATTGATTAAAGGCCCAAGATCCCCTTGCCACCTTTGAACATTGTTCCTTGATTTGTTGTTTCCAGTTTAGATTGTCGTCTATGAGAACACCTAGATACTTTATGTGATGTGATTGCTTGATTGGATTATTATCTATTGATACTTTGAGTTCAGGTTTATTTTGTTTTGTTGTCACTACCATAAACTCAGTTTTATTAAAGTTAATTGATAATTTATTCACCTTGAACCTATTGCTTACATTGACTAATTCATCATTAATATTTTGTTGCAGTGTTGAAACATTAGAATGGGAGAGAGTAAGGTTTGTATCATCTGCAAAAAGATGAATTGTGGAATTTGAGGCAAGTGGTAGATCATTGATATAAATATTAAATAACAACGGACCTAGGGTTCATCCCTGTGGAATACCGCAAATAACATCTCTTGACTTGGATTTATATTGATTTACAATTGTATACTGTTGACGGTCAGTCAGGTAACTTGCTAGTAACTGCAATGGTAATCCTCTAATTCCATACTTTTCTAGTTTCTTGATCAGTATTGTGTGATTGATGGTATAATATGCTTTTCTTAAATCTAAGAAAATAGAGCATGTAATGAGCTTTTTATCCATATTGTCAAGTAGCTTATTGTAAATATCTAAAACAGCTTCATTTGTTGAGCAATTTTTCTTAAAACCATACTGGTTTGGACTAATCAAATTATTGCTCACAAAATAATTGTTTAGTTGATCAAGCAGACACTTTTCAAAAAGTTTGGCAAAAGGATTTAAAATAGAAATAGGGCGATAATTACTGCATAACTCTCTTTCGCCTTTTTTGAAAATTGGAACAACTTCAGCGGTTTTTAACACTTTTGGAAAATATCCTGTTGATATGCATGCATTAAAAATGTTAGTTAGAACTGGAGCTATAACAGAGCCTGACATTTTTATATACTTTGCAGGAATTCCATGTCTTCCTGTACTTTTTGATGGATTCATAGCTCTGATGTAATTTACTACTTCTTCTTCAACTATTGGTTCTAGAAAAAACGAATTGCAACTACTCTGAATCAAAGATGTGGCATTAAATTTGCCATCAATTATAGCTGGTGTTTCGATTGTAGATGTAAGGTTAACTCCTATCTCTATGAAATATTTATTGAACAAGTTACTGATGGCCTGTGGACCTTGTGCACTTTCACTTTTGGAAGCATACATTTTATTAGGAATGTTATTTTTCTTCACATTTTTCAAGTGAATAATTTTATTTATAATTTTCCAAAGCGACGAGGTGTCATGCTTATTATCATTCACTAAATTTTTAATGTAAAGTCGTTTTGCATATTCCTTAATATGAGTCAGTTTATTTCTATAGACTTTGTATTGTGCCCATGTATTACTGTCATTTAATTTAAGGGCTCTTTTGTACAATAAATTTTTTTGCTGGATTGATATAAGGATTCCTTTGGATAACCATGGTTTGTTTTTTAGTTTTGTTTCCTTTCTGCTTTGTTTTCGTAATGGTGCATGTATGTTTAATGTCTTATGAAAAATGTCAATAAACTTTTCAGTGTAGTTGTCAATGCATTCCTCTTTGATATCACCTAATAGCTCCATTCCTTCAGTTAATTTGTCTAGAAATTTTTCTACTTCAAAATTTTTTGTATCACGAATTAGGGTGATATTTGATTTTTCACTCTTGGGTAGGCTTAAATTAGAACACACCATTACTGGCAGGTGATCACTTACATCTTCCACCAGAATAAAACTTTTGTGTTCACCCACTACATTGTTTGTATAAACATGATCTAAAAGAGTTGAGCTTGTAGTGGTTATTCTTGTCGGGTGTGTAATTAAGGGAATGCAGCCTAAGCTATATGTTAAATTCATGAAATCTTTAGTATTGATATCAGAATTACTTTTCAACAAATCTTACAACAAATCTTACGACAGAGTTACTTTTCAATTTAGCAAGCCACTTCCTACCGCTGCTTTCAGAAAGGGGGAAGTGTGTCGCAGTTCCTGCTTCAGCCAGTGGCGTTGTGGAAGCTAGCAGCAAAATAACCACAAATGAAAGATAACTTTATTACTCAACAGATCATCGCTCACTCGAGGTTATACAACCGAGCCGGTTAACCGCAATCGGAGCGCGTTCCATCAGCCCTCAAGTGCACAACCTACGCAACAGCTGCTATCCAATCAATAACTCATGCCTGCTTGAAGGTTGTACAACCGAGCCGGTTAACCGCAATCGGAGCGCGCTCCTTTTGACCCGCCACAACTGGTGACCCCGACGTGATTGGATGGTCGGCGCTAGTATAGCCGACATTAGCAGGCCACTTCCTACTGCTGCTTTCAGAAAGGAGGAAGTGTGTCGCAGTTCCTGCTTTAGCCAGTGGCCTTGTGGAAGCTAGCAGCAAAACAACCACAAATGAAAGATAATTGGAACCGATAGCCTCTTAAGTCAACAGGTCATCACTTAGTCGAGCTTGTACAACCGAGCCGGTTAACCGCAATCGGAGCGCGCTCCTTTTGACTCGCCACACAACGGTTCGCCACCATTGTGACAATTGTTCAAAAGGAGCTGTGTTGCCCGGGCGCCAGGGGCGCCGAGAGCCGAACGTGGCCCGGGGCCAGCTCCAACATGACGGAATTCTGGTTGTGTGAAGTCCAAAATAGACGCAGAAAATGCTGCTGTTTGATCCGAAAACTGATGTGATCTCCAAAAAAAACAAAAAAAAGGTTTTCAACGGTTTTTTCCGGCCAAAATCAAGTGATCTCCAAAAAAAAAGAAAAGAAAGGTCTTCATCAAAATTTTAACGATTTTTCCGGCCTTCACATGAGATTTCGATGGGCCTTTCACTTCTCAATGTCATTTGGGTGGGCCCCCTCTCGAGCTCATGGGCCCCCTAAACTCCATGGGCCCTGGGGTCATTGTCCCCCCTGCACCCTCCTCTCGGTGGCCCTACCGGGCGCAATGACGCGGAGATGGGCTGCGCAAACTCGTTACACGCTTCGGTATAATTCAGTAAGTACATAATATAATGAAATATTTGATTTGATTAACAGCCTAAGACATCTTGTTTTGGGATAGACTTTCGTCTCTTATTCTCGAAAATGAGCGTAGAAAGGCAATTAAAGAATCGCAAATTAATCAGATGCTGTGATAAGATTGTAATGAAATATTAAAAAATTTTTATTTTTCTTATAGAAATTATTACGTACCGGTAATCACAATACTACGAGAGATACACTAGTATGCCATCTTTTTTGATGTCCCGGAAATTCGAAAACGTAGGTTTGTCAATGGTGCGGAGTCAAACGGATTAAATTTTTTTTCAGATAAGGGGAGGGGAGTAGACTGAAAAAAGGGTTGGAGCACCTCTTTATTATCTCTAGCAGTAAGTAAGTTGTTCTCATTCTTCCAACAAAACCGATCTTGAGCAGTATCTCTTCAAACTATTGTAATTTGCTTTTGAATCACAATTGACCAGTCTCGATAAATCTCGCAAAAAGTTTAATTATCAAAAGTGGCCTAAATTATTTTGTTACATTACCAGGAAAAAATAAAAGTAATGATTGAAAAGTTATTATTTATAAGATAAAAATAAAATACCAATAAAAAATAAAAGAAGATAAAAGATAAGAATAAAAATTTTGTTTCAGTTTCAACAAATCTTGCAAAATTTTTTTCATCGAAACTGGTTTATTGGAACGACCGACGCTCGCGTCGCGTGTTCCTTTGTTTTTACTCGGCCATTTTCTAACTAATGAGTGCGAGATTTCAGACTTTTGCTTATAACGCAAGAACCGTTTGATCTAACTACATGAAATTTTGACAGCAGTTTGAGATTAATGAGTTTTATGTTTGTACCAAATTTCGAGGCAATCGGTCACGTGACTTCGGGTTTATGACCCGAAAACCGCCCCGAAAGTTTGGCGTAAAAAGCGGTCTAAGTCAAAAACGGCTTAAGTACGGCAAAAAATATTTCTCATGGTTATATGTCTTAAGATATCCTTTCATCCCTACCAACCCACTTTCGGCCGCGATGAGGTTTTTTTCTTATTTTTTTCCTTTTTTTTTCCTTTTTTTTCCTTTTTTTTCCTTTTTTTTTCCTTTTTTTTCTTCCTAAATCTTGTACGCTCGAGTTCTCCTAAACCACAAAACATAGAAATCTAATTTTTGAGTGAAGTTGTTGAGGTACATACGCAATTGTGTCTCCTGAAATTTTTTTGGGGCAACTCCCCCGGGAACCCCCCCAAAATGGGGCCCCAAAAGATCAATTTTTTGAACGGCTCAAGCTAGGGTGCCAGTTTTTTTGGATATCAGTAGATATTTGAGAGACAAATATTTTGACATAATTTGGGGGTACCACCCCCCCGGAACCCCCCCAAATGGACCCCCCAAAAACAAATTTTTTTAACCATATAACCTAGGGTGCCAGTTTTTTTTTGATATCAGTAGATATTTAAGAGAGAAATATTTTGACATGGTTTGGGGGTACCACCCCCCCAGGAACCCCCCCAAAATGGGGCCCCAAAAAATCAAATTTTTGAACGGCTCAAGCTAGGGTGCCAGTTTTTTTGGATATCAGTAGATATTTGAGAGACAAATATTTTGACATAATTTGGGGGTAGCACCCCCCCGGGGACCCCCCCAAATGGACCCCCCAAAAACAAATTTTTTTAACCATATAACCTAGGGTGCCATTTTTTTTGATATCAGTAGATATTTAAGAGAAAAATATTTTGACATGGTTTGGGGGTACCACCCCCCCGGGGACCCCCCAAAATGGGGCCCCAAAAAATCAAATTTTTGAACGGCTCAAGCTAGGGTGCCAGTCTTTTTGGATATCAGTAGATATTTGAAAGACAAATATTTTGACATAATTTGGGGGTAGCACCCCCCCGGGGACCCCCCCAAATGGACCCCCCAAAAACAAATTTTTTAAACCATTTAACCTAGGGTGCCAGTTTTTTTGATATCAGTAGATATTTAAGAGAGAAATATTTTGACATGGTTTGGGGGTACCACCCCCCCGGGAACCCCCCCAAAAAATCAAATTTTTGAACGGCTCAACCTAGGGTGCCAGTTTTTTTTGTTATCAGTAGATATTTGAGAGACAAATATTTTGACATAATTTGGGGGTAGCACCCCCCCGGGGACCCCCCCAAATGGACCCCCCCAAAAATAAATTTTTTAACGATTTAACCTAGGGTGCCATTTTTTTTTGATATCAGTAGATATTTAAGAGAGAAATATTTAGACATAATTTGGGGGTACCATCCCTTTGGGGACCCCCCCAAATGGGGCCCCCAAAAGCAAGTTTTTTAACCATTTAACCTAGGGTGCCAGTTTTTTTTGATATCAGTAGATATTTAAGAGAAAAATATTTTGACATGATTTGGGGGTACCACCCTCCGGGGACCCCCCCAAAATGGGGCCCCAAAAAATCAAATTTTTGAACGGCTCAAGCTAGGGTGCCAGTTTTTTTGGATATCAGTAGATATTTGCGAGACAAATATTTTGACATAATTTGGGGGTAGCACCCCCCCGGGAACCCCCCCAAATGGACCCCCCAAAAACAAATTTTTTTAACCATATAACCTAGGGTGCCATTTTTTTTGATATCAGTAGATATTTAAGAGAGAAATATTTTGACATGGTTTGGGGTACCACCCCCCCAGGAACCCCCCCAAAATGGGGCCCCAAAAAATCAAATTTTTGAACGGCTTAAGCTAGGGTTCCAGTTTTTTTGGATATCAGTAGATATTTGAGAGACAAATATTTTGACATAATTTGGGGGTAGCACCCCCCCGGGGACCCCCCAAATGGATCCCCCAAAAACAAATTTTTTAAACCATATAACCTAGGGTGCCAGTTTTTTTGATATCAGTAGATATTTAAGAGAGAAATATTTTGACATGGTTTGGGGGTACCACCCCCCCGGGAACCCCCCCAAAATGGGGCCCCAAAAAATCAAATTTTTGAACGGCTCAAGCTAGGGTGCCAGTTTTTTTGGATATCAGTAGATATTTGAGAGACAAATATTTTGACATAATTTGGGGGTACCACCCCCCCGGGAACCCCCCCAAATGGACCCCCCAAAAACAAATTTTTTTAACCATATAACCTAGGGTGCCATTTTTCTTTGATATCAGTAGATATTTAAGAGAGAAATATTTTGACATGGTTTGGGGTACCACCCCCCCAGGAACCCCCCCAAAATGGGGCCCCAAAAAATCAAATTTTTGAACGGCTCAAGCTAGGGTGCCAGTTTTTTTGGATATCAGTAGATATTTGAGAGACAAATATTTTGACATAATTTGGGGGTAGCACCCCCCCGGGGACCCCCCAAATGGACCCCCCAAAAACAAATTTTTTTAACCATATAACCTAGGGTGCCATTTTTCTTTGATATCAGTAGATATTTAAGAGAGAAATATTTTGACATGGTTTGGGGGTACCACCCCCCCGGGGACCCCCCCAAAATGGGGCCCCAAAAAATCAAATTTTTGAACGGCTCAAGCTAGGGTGCCAGTCTTTTTGGATATCAGTAGATATTTGAGAGACAAATATTTTGACATAATTTGGGGGTACCACCCCCGGGAACCCCCCCAAATGGACCCCCCAAAAACAAATTTTTTTAACCATATAACCTAGGGTGCCATTTTTCTTTGATATCAGTAGATATTTAAGAGAGAAATATTTTGACATGGTTTGGGGGTACCACCCCCCCGGAACCCCCCCAAAATGGGGCCCCAAAAAATCAAATTTTTGAACGGCTTAAGCTAGGGTGCCAGTTTTTTTGGATATCAGTAGATATTTGAGAGACAAATATTTTGACATAATTTGGGGGTAGCACCCCCCCGGGGACCCCCCCAAATGGACCCCCCAAAAACAAATTTTTTAAACCATTTAACCTAGGGTGCCAGTTTTTTTGATATCAGTAGATATTTAAGAGAGAAATATTTTGACATGGTTTGGGGGTACCACCTCCCCGGGAACCCCCCCAAAAAATCAAATTTTTGAACGGCTCAACCTAGGGTGCCAGTTTTTTTGGATATCAGTAGATATTTGAGAGACAAATATTTTGACATAATTTGGGGGTAGCACCCCCCCGGGGACCCCCCCAAATGGACCCCCCCAAAAATAAATTTTTTAACGATTTAACCTAGGGTGCCATTTTTCTTTGATATCAGTAGATATTTAAGAGAGAAATATTTAGACATAATTTGGGGGTACCATCCCTTTGGGGACCCCCCCAAATGGGGCCCCCAAAAGCAAGTTTTTTAACCATTTAACCTAGGGTGCCAGTTTTTTTTGATATCAGTAGATATTTAAGAGAAAAATATTTTGACATGATTTGGGGGTACCACCCCCCGGGGACCCCCCCAAAATGGGGCCCCAAAAAATCAAATTTTTGAACGGCTCAAGCTAGGGTGCCAGTTTTTTCTGTTATCAGTAGATATTTAAGAGACAAATATTTTAACATAATTTGGGGGTACCACCCCTTTGGGGACCCCCCAAAAATAAATTTTTTTAACGATTTAACCTAGGGCGCCAGTTTTTTTTTGATATCAGTAGATATTTAAGAGATAAATTTTTTGACATGTTTGGGGTACCACCCCCCCGGGGACCCCAAAAATGAATTTTTTAATGGGTTAACCTAGGGTGCCAGTTTTTTTTTGATACTACGCGTCGGTCGTTCACTGGGTTTGCTGGCAAACTCCCATCTAGTTTAGCTTACATTTTGCCAAATCCATCGAACAAATTTTAATTGAAGATTTAAAATTTTTATTTGTAATAACCATACACAAAAAAAAACAAAAAACATGCACGTTTAATCAGTTTTGACCAGTTTCGATAAATGTCACAAAAAGTTTATTTATCGAAACTGGCCTACCGTTGTTGAATTAATCGGAAAAAAACTCGAACTAAAGATTGAAAAGTTAATAGCCTACTTATAATCAACAAACACAACAAAACATAACTAACATGCGAGTTTGAAGTATTTTGTGTCAGTTTTGGCCAGTTTCGATAAATGTAGCAAAAAGTTTATTTATCGAAACTGGCCTACCGTTGTTGAATTAATCGGAAAAAATTCGAACTAAAGATTGAAAAGTTATTACTTACAATCAACAAACACAAAAAAACATAAATAACATACAAGTTTGAGCTATTTTGTGTCAGTTTTGGCCAGTTTCGATAAATGTCGCAAAAAGTTTATTTATCGAAACTGGCCGAAAAAACTCGAACTAAAGATTGAAAAGTTATTACTTACAATCAGCAAACATAAATAACATACGAGTTTGAAGTATTTTGTGTCAGTTTTGACCAGGTTAAGTCAGTTTCGGCCAGTTTCGATAAATCTTGCAAAAAGTTTATTTATCGAAACTGACCAATTTTTGCAAAATTGAAGGAAAAAATTCCAACCAAAGATTAAAAAATTACTATTCATTACTAGCAACATGCACTACAACTTAGATATTATTCTATTTCAAATTATTTCAGGTCAGTTTCGGTCAGTTTCGATAAATAAACCTACCCGTTAAATTCAGTCTCAATGTTGCCTGTTAGGTACCATGGTGTATCCAAGCTTAGGTGTAACCTTCAAATCATAGGCCTACAGAGCGTATCTACAGTCTAACGCCCTACCAGTAATAGGGTAGTAATGCAGCTTGTACCGGTAAGCTCTGAGTTGGGCTGGATAGTCTGGTGCACTAGTCGTTAATTCTGTATCCGTACCTATGGTAATACCCAGAGGTGGAGTCGAGAACACAAGGCTGGAGGCCAAGGCCAAGGACACAAAAAAAATCCGAGGCCAAGGCCAAGGACAGCCTTTCCGACGACAGACCCTCTCGAGGCCAAGGACAGGAATGCTCGAGGCCAAGGCCAAGGACCAAGGACACAGCCGCAAGTGTTTTCCAAAAAAAAAAAGGTCTTCAAAAAAGTTTTTCAGGCAATCTCCAATTTATAGGCGTAGCCAGAATTTTTGATTGGGGAGGCTTAAACCACAAATCGCATGCAATGACGTCATCAAAAATTTGCCTGTTTTTCACTTAACCAGGATTTTGCAAAGGGACAGGGCCTCAACTAATATAGTTGAAAAGTGCAAATATGTAATTTTGGAGACGTTTTGAAAAAAAACAGTGTAACTCAAACGTATCACAGACGGGGGTCTGGGGGCGAAGCTCCCAGCTGCTGAGCGATTTTTTGTAATTTTTTGAAAAAAAAGCTGTTTTAATGTCATTGAATCACACTTTGCACATGTGTAGAGCCATTTGAAAGCACTAGATTTTTGACATTTGAAACCAATTAAAAAAATTTAAATTGTTTAATTCTCCTTCTAGTTGCAATTTAAGTTCAAAACACGTTTAACATCTTGCACTTTGGTGTTAAAGTTTAATTGTACGTGATTTGCTCCAGGTAGGGGGAAGTAAGGTGCATTGACTCGTGCAACCTTTTTGCAGTAAATGAAAACCCACTCGAAGATTTTCCTTATAGATTTTTGTTTTGTCATGAAAATAGCCAGTTATAGAAGTGCATGTTAGGCCAGGGGGCCCAGGCCCCCTCCACTGAAATTCAATGATTTGTTCAATCAGCATTTTCCATGGCTAATTTTTTTTAAAGTATTTCGTGCGTAAAAACTGGCGAGGTGGAAGTGAATTTATGAATTGTTATTGAAAAATAGTACAATAGATGGATAGTTTCGCTTACTAACCATGTGTCTGGCGCGTAGCCAGAAATTCGCAATGGGAGGCTGTTTTGGGGGTGTGGGGGCAAAGCCCCCAGCCGCCGGAGGCACGGGGATTTGGGGGCGGAGCCCCCAGCGCTCGAAAATTTTGCATTTTTTTTGCAAATATAACTTAATTTTAGAGCTATTTTAATGAAAAACATTGCTTTTAAAACGTGGCATAGAAATTGCCAGCGCAACATGATTCAACTGGTTGCATTATCGGGCTATGTGGGAAGTGGCCAATGATAACATTGCAGTTCTCTTGTTTACATGCTGGTAAATCATAAAATCCTATTATTCAATAAAACTCACACGGAGTAATCTATTTCGTCTGTATTTTATAAAGAAAAATAATTGGGGGTGGGGGGCTAATGGAAAAATATTTGAGAGAAGTGATTGGCAATTAACTAACACTGAATAGCCCCCCCCCTTGTTTCCTAAGTTTATAATATATTTGTTGATAAAACCTATGTTTGGCGTTTTTACACTAGCGATCAAATTTGATTGCTTATTTTGGGGCATTTTTTAAAGTTTTCATTGATTGGTGACTTTTGGTTTTTGAAGAATTAGCCCCCCCCTCTGAATATATGTTTTAAAAGATGCTTTAAATCACTTTTGAGTCAATTCCAGCGCAAAAGACAGTCTCAGAAGAGCTAAAAACGTGGTGTTTTTCTTATTCTGCATTTTGGTTGACAGGCCAATGGTGGGGGCTATAGCCCGCCCCCCCCCCCTGGCTACGCTACTGACCATGTTATTGCCGATCCGGATTTCCATCGCGCTGGGCCCCTGGCACTTTGGAGATTTTCGCAACATATTTCTGCCAAATGTAGATGAAGACCATAAAAAGTCTTAAGATTTGAGCGCAGGGCCCTTAGCTGATACTGCGCCATATTGTGGTAAACCCGGATTTGGTTAATGCATTACGGTTATAAAAAGGCTAGATGTGATCCTGAGATAGCAACTTTTAGGACGAAAACTATCCATTTCTTCCAGGTTTACGTTTAAATTGGCTGGCAAAAATTGATTTTAGGGGGTCCCGGGGCCCCTGGTCTTCAATATTGTTGTTCGCTACTGGTGTAAACGAAAAAAGCTAAAAAGAAACTGAAACTGGAGAAACAATAAGCTTTTTTGTCACATTTTTGTTATTGGTGAAATTTCAGTTGGGGGGAGGCCCGCTTGGCTAAGCCTATGCTCCAATTGCGCAAAATAAAAAAGGTATTTACAAATTTTCCACGAGGCTTATGGCGTTTTCCGACAAAATTTCAACGGTTCAAAAATAGTGCTGTCCTCGAGCCGAGGACAGGGCAGTTTTCGAGGACCTAAGGCTTCGAAGCCAAGGCCAAGGACTTGAGGCTTCGAGGCCAAGGCCAAGGACTTCAAAATGTGTCCTCGAGGCCAAGGACGACCTCGAGGACTCCACCTTTGGTAATACCCTTGGCCATTGCACACCGGTATAATAGGCTATACTGCGTAACACCAGACACTAACAGATAAGGTGATATTCATATCACTATTACAGTATTTGGCACAAGTCTGTACTTACAAGTAGTAAATATCGGTCCCTGCATAGAGTTTGACGATTAATACCGGTAATAGTCAAACTCTAAGCAGGCCGTCAACCGGGGCGACTTTGAACGCCGGGGTGACTTTGAACACTTCACTAAAACAAACTTTGTTTTCAGTTTAATACTTTTCAAGACCAAGAGCGGTCTCTTACTAGGTCAGTGTTTGAACTTTGATAGATTTTTTTTCTTTTTTGCCCGACTAGCACAAGGTCACGTGACAATGACGTCATCATTTCAACAAAATAATTCTCAAAAATAGGGCGGTTTATTACACTATTACTATTGACATATAGATCCTCAAGTCAGGTCAATTAGCAATAGACGATTGCAGGCTCGAAACCATGAGGATGTGATCGGCAGTTTACTGCCCTCACCACCCTGTCACGCGTTTTATTCGTATTTTTAAGGTGAAGTGCCAATTTCTCCCCAGGGACCGGGGCGACTTTGAACGCTTTTTTGAGACAGAATATATGGCTTATGAGAGCGAAAAATTTTTTTGGTTATGACAGTTCTAGTTGCTGAGGCCATAAGTGTTACGTTCAGCCTATAAGCACTTTTCTTGCTTAAACCTGGCGGAAGTGACTGACAAGTAAAAATGATTCAAAACCGTTCAAAGTCGCCCCGGTTGACGGTATCAATAGGCGTACTTACCGGTACTACTTGTAAGTACCGGTACACAACTTGTACCAATACTGTAGCCTGATACTGGTATCATATGTGATACTGGTTGGCGTAATGACCCATAACAGAGTTGCTTACTGATGACTCAGGGACTAGGCTACTGTGTACTAGTAGTCTGGTACGGTAAGTCTACTTTAGCTTTTTGACGTGTAGCCTAGTAAAGTTGAGTTTGTTGCATAAATGCCAGTGTATCACAGTTCCAAGGCTAGCAGGCTAGTGGCTATTTCTAAAAACTAAACTGCTAAAGGTTCCATTACATTGAAAATTAAAGTTTATCATAGAAGCATTAGTATTTAGCGGTAGGCTACTGAGAGCATGACAAAATTTTATTGACTGCTTGAATCTACAGTACCAGAGTATTGTAGTGTGAGCAGTGAGTTAGGAATATCAGATTGATAGTTTGAAATTTTTTGTGTGATTGTAGGTAGTATCACTATCAGTCACCCAACCCCACTCGCCAAACCTATTCCTGTATATACTGTACAGCGTAAAGTAGCCTCAGATTTCACTGTATCAAGAGCAGCCATATTAAGATGTCAGTGTATCTTTTTCTCTCCATTTGAAATTAACAATAGATATAGATATTATAGTTAGTAATAATTGCTTGTATTATGGTTCAAATTCAACATGTGAATGCTCGTTGACTGATTGTGCAGAAGCACAAAGTGCTTAACGTTAAACCACCTTTTTTATTTATACTTATTAGTATTCCCATAGCATATGTGATACCGGTTACAAAAAATAGGATGGAATGGTTAAAACTACTTTTGCATAACAATTCTTCACCTTAAGCTCAAGAAACTTTGAGCAGTACAAGTTCAAGTTCAAATATATTTCGTCAAGCCCTACGATAACAAATAACATAACCCAAACAATTTTCACTTGTAAGTACTTGACGAGGAGGTAGCGAAAAGACCACAATGGTCATCAAAGTCAGCTACCACCTCCAGCACATCATCAAAAGTTTTTGTTTTACATAAACAAACAAAAAGCAAGCATTATATGTACAATCAGTCATAAGGCTAAACAAAAACACGCATACGTCACACTCACAGAAAAATGTAAGGGGACCATCTTAGTATCAGGCGTGTAACGATAAATCTGTAGTGGAGGTAAGGGTTGTGTTCGGGGGTTTGGGAGCTCCGCCAGAGGCTATTGGAGGTTTGGGGGCAGAGCCCCCAGCACTCGAAAAAAATTATTTTTTTGCAGAAATAACTTAATTTTAGGTTTGATTTAATAAAAATTAATGCTTTTCAACCGTGAAATCAGAGATAATTCTGGTGGCACAGAAATCAGTAGAACAAAAGCACTATTAAATTCAGGCGCGTAGCCAGAAATTTGCAATGGAGGGGCTGTTTTGAGGGTCTGGGGGTGGAGCCCCCAGCACATGAAAATTTTGTATTTTCTTTTTTGGCAAAAATAACTTAAGTTTAGGCTTATTTTGATAAAAAATAATGCTTTTGAAATCTGGCATAGAAATTAGCAGGGCAAAAGCATGATTAAACTGGTTGTATAAATTGGCAATGGCTATGTGGGAGGTGGCTAATGGTAAAATTTCAGTTCTCCTTATCTACAAGCTGGTATTGTTAATCATAAAATCTTATGGTTCAATGAAACTCACAAGTAGTAATCCATTTCGTCTACATTCAATAGAGAAAAATAATTGATGAAGGAGGTCGAATGGAGCGATTTGAGTCAAAGTGATTGGTAATTAACTAATACTGATTAGCAACCCCCGCCCCTCTTCCTAAGCTTGTATATATTTATTTATGAAACTTATATTCAGCATGTTTCAGCTAGAGATCAAATTCGATTGCTTAGTGTTGGTGATTTTTCAAAATTTTTACTGTTATGGGATTTATATTTTTCGCAAATTAGCGCCCTGCTTCTAAATCAATGTTTCAAAAGATGCTTTCAATTATTTTTTAGTCCATTCCAGTGCGATAAACATTTACAATGATGTTAAACATATTGTTGTTTTCTTTTTTGCTCGATTGGTATCATAAAATGGTGTCACCCCAAAATGGTAACACCCCGGGCCAGCCGCCCTCCACCACTTACTGACTTAGCGACGCCACTGCACTTGAATATGGTATCACGAGGACTGAAGGCAAAATCAATGGAGGCATCATGATTGCAACTCGCAGTTTTGTTTCTCGGAGGTGTGTACGTAGTCGGGGCAAAAGTTATCGATGCTTGGACACTGGACAGATATAATTTGCTGCATCCAACATTTCTTGGCTCTCCGGCGAGAAGTAATGGGCTGAATAACTTTTCCTGATCTTGTAATACGACGAGTGCTGACAGCTATACTAATCGCCGTCAAAGATGATTGTGAACTTGCAGGTGAGATACTAATCAATTTGATAGGATGGTTGATATGATAGTACATTGTAACTTACCATATCAAGCATGACCATGACTTACTCTGGCAAGCCTAGTAATAATGTCAGATGTGACTGTGCTTTTAGTGCTACTGTTTGCATGAATGCAGCCATCAAACTTTGGCAGTTGGAACTTCTAAAGTGGAAGTGCTGATATATTCAGTATTCCAAACATACCGGTAATGTCCATGGTTTGATTCATGACTGGGATATTTTTTTATTAGTTAAAATTGAACTGAGACCTATTATCAAGGGTTGGGTTAATTGGCTTGTTTAGTTAAGTAACAGTTTAGACCAAACCATTATCTGAAGCTATTGTTTAACTAGCATCAGGTGGACCATGGGGTGCCTACCTGTTTGGTTTGTAATTTTGCATGTAGTAAGATACAGTATTGGTGTTAGGCAATACTGTTAACCATTATATTTTGGTTTGCGGTAGGATTTGCGGTGCGGTGTATTAAGTTCACAAACTTTTTGCGGTGCAGTGCGGTATGCGGATAGAATTGAGGGGTGCGGTGCAGTTTGCGGACTAGAATTTTGTGCACCGCACCATCTCTAGTGCAAACCTTCATAACATATTGTGGAAAATTTTGAAACATATCCCCAATTGTTTTTCAGCTCTCTTCTTTAACGCATAAGGTGCGGTAAAGGCTATTATATTATGCTAGCTTGACTACAATCGATTACTAAACAATATCACTAAACAGATAAAGTACGGTACCGTACAAGATTTATTGTTTATGGAAAAAAGTCTTGCATTGTTTTGACTTTTGAATTGCTAGGCTGGCTATTTCGGTTGCTTTGACCAAATTTCTCTTTGGCTGTTGAATATACCTATCTTTTATTTGAGAATTTGGCTGACAATCTAGCATGCTTGATAACCCAACGCAATAAAATATTAACGGCAAAACAATTGCTTTATTCCTTTAAACTACCTTTTTGCTAATGTAAACTATGCGCTTTGAAAAACAACATCGGAAATTTTAATGTGGTCTCAGATAGGCTATAGGCCTACTTTTAAGCGTTTGCCTCAAATGCCTCTTACAGTCATAGTTCCTTCGAATTTCTGGTTAGATATAGCCTGTCTGCTATTTCTCCAAAACATATTTTCAACCGAGCATGTGAAACGCCCCAAACGCTGAGAAAAGTCGAATTTTGAGGTTTTCCTCCATTTAATCCAATGCATTTTATTCAGCCAACTCAGATTTGGCACGAAAAATGGACCCGAAAAGTGAATGCAATAAAATCACATGAGTGAAATCCTCCTATTTTAATAGTTAATATACTGTGGCATTAGTTACGCGTCGGTCGTTCACTGAGTTTGCTGGCAAACTCCCATCTAGTTGGTCTGGTCTTTGATTTTTTTATTTCTGTTTTGCTACAGCCTCAGTCGGCCTTTATGATATTTCAATCAAAGCGATCAAAAATATGGAGGACAGGAGGACTTATGTGTAATTTCAAAAATACATCAATAAGGGTTGTTTTATGCGCTGATTGGAAGTGTATTTTTTGTGAGCATAGACTGATGACAAAAAAAGTATGGTAGGCCTAGTGATTACCTAAACTACTGTATTTCATCACCGCTTGTCCCTGCTGGTAATCCGTGACAAGTAAGAAGTTTGATTCTTGATACTGTCAGAAAATCATTTTGTGCAGGGTCATTTTAAAGTTGCATGTTCCTTGCTTTGTTCATATTTCATTGTTTTTATTCAATCAGTAGGTCTAATTTGCTTGCCAAGCTATCCACTGTGGTCTACATATTCTTACTTAAAAAGTTAGGTGTTGATCTGGTAAAACTTAAAGCAATAAAAACATAGGTGAATGCTTTGCAAAGTAGTTTGCAAATTATATGGGATTTGCGTTAACCTATGCACTAGCCTCTATTTTTTATAAATCAAATACTTCATTGTAAGGTAGCCTACTTACTTGCTGTTTTACGCCGAAGTGTGTAACCAGTTGGCGAGGCCCATTTCAATGTCATTGTGTCTGTGAGCAACACAGCTTTTTTTGTAGAAATGTCGCAGTGATGGCAAGCTGTTGGCAACGCTGTGTTCAATTTGACCAGCTCAAATTTTAACCTTACATCTCCCGCTCCAGAGACAAATGTGTTACTGCTCAACCAACTGTACACAATTTGCATTGCGCTTCAAGCTTTTTTTTGATTCTTGCACAATTTCAGATTTGCACTTCCTAATTATAGGTAATAATAGTATTAAACGTTATTGTATCTCAGTTTTAGAGCTTTGCCTCACCTGCATCAGTAGGGGTTGAAATGATTGCCCATTCTGCATTATAGGGTTGCTGGTGATTTCGTCACAAAGTGATTACGGTACATAACATACAGCATTCTGAAGACACAAAAGGCCAAATGGGGCTATCTGCCAACTGCATTGTACCTACTAGTACATTATTAAAATTCAGAATTAAAGCATTGACTGAGAACAGCAAATATTAAGCTATTCTACTTGGGGGCATACCCAGAAATTTTTAAAGGGGGGTTTCAATTTTTCAAAAACCAACCCCAACCCAATAGTATTTAAATTGTTTCGACCATTAATGAAAATGCTCGCTATTATAGTCAAACAGGGCTTCACATTAATAGTTGCTTTTTGTTACAGCATTTGTTAATTCAGAACCCATGTAACCTGAGATGGGCACGATCTTGATCTTCAAGATCACATTATTTTAATGATCTGATTTTGATCTTCAAGATCACATTTTTTGGGTGATCTTGATCTTGAAAATCAAGATCACTTATCGTACATTTTCTAATGTCGCGTAAAGTAAGCGTCGCCGAAGCCAGGTTATGTGATATTTTGAAGCAATTTCATGGCTCCGACACGAAATGGAGTCTAAACTAGAGAGGAGTTTAATGGAAGGAGCGGATGGAGTCTAAAAAAATTCTTTTAGTTCACTGTTTATGATCTACGATGTCAATGTCATAAAATATACAATGCTATTAAAAAGGATTTTGTTCTTGACCGGCGGAAAATGCTATTAAAAATTTTGTTCTTGACCGGCGAAAGAAAGCACAAGATTTGCCATTGAAGCCGGACGCATCTGCCGCTTTACGAGCGGCAGATGCGTCCGGCTTCAATGGCAAATCTTGTGCAGGAGACCGGGTTCGATTCCCACGTCAATCAAATCTAATACTAATCACCAATGGCCCGCCACTGTAGTGACGTTAACTTGTGTGCCCGTAGCGTTTTGAAGCAGAGATGGGCCCCGCAAGCTCACGGCACCCATAAAAGGTATTTAAGCGAGTAAGACCTAATGAAGATTTGATACTTTTGATTTGATTTTGTTCTTCAATTTCGTTGTTGTTATACAAAACTAGCAAAAGTAATCTAAAAGGGTTTTTGTGACTATTTAAACTACTAAAATAGCTACAAAAAGTTTGTCAGTGTCAAATGTCATACGTTATTAGTGAAATCAGCACTGCCATTGCCCATTGATAGTCAATACTGATACAGCATTTAACATTTATAGCTTACCTTCCCCCCATCATCACCACTACCTCTCTTTGAGTACTAAAAGTAAAGTGATCTTGATCTTCAAGATCACGATCTTGATTTTGATCTTCAAGATCACAGTGTTTGGGTGATCTGATCTTTGATCTTCAAATCACATTTTTGTGATGATCTGATCTTGATCTTCAAGATCACCAAAAGGTGGTGATCTTGCCCATCTCTGCATTTAACAATGATTTTGAAAGTTGTTGGTTGTGAGTGTGCGAGAGAACAAGTTACCACTATGGGGTCCTGGAGGCAAAGCCCTCAGCCGCCGGGCAATTCTTGCAATTTTTTTGGAAAAAAATAGCCATCTTAACGCTATTAGACATTTTAAAAGCAATTAGAAAAAAGCTTAAATTATAGAGATATAGAAAAATTTGAAAGAATTTGGCTTAGTTCAATCAGGCCCCGGGATACTTACTGATCAAGTCCAAAATACGTTTAAATGCTGAAAGATTGCGTATTTGGCTTAAATCTTTTTAGTGAATGCATTTTTAAATTCAAAAAGCTTGATAGAGGTATAGAGTTTTGAAATAGCTTTTAATAACGTCGGAGCTATCATTTCCACTCTTTGCAAAATGGGTAGTCTTGAGAAAGGCTGTTTTAGGTTGAACGTCCAGCTCTCTTCATGAATCTACTCAGGAATGAAGAAACACCCAGAGTGTTGGAGCCGGAGCTCGGAGCTGCGGAGCAGTCCATGTTTGCCAGAGCTGGAGTCGGAGCTGAAGCTCATATTTGAATTCAGGTGGAGCTAGAGCCAGAGCAATGTTACTGTAGGCAAGTAGGATAGCTCCCAGCTCCAGATCTTCTCAGTTGCCTGTTGCTTTTCTTAATCACTGTTTTTAATTTGAGTGTAACCACACAATGCGAAGTCATAAAATAGCCTTGTAAAAAGCTTAAAAGGAGCTTTTGTTGGATAGAACTAAAATTAACTATTCTAATTGTAACCAGGGTTGGATCCATTCAGTTTGTATTTAATTTTAAAATTCAAATTCATTGCCTTTAAAAAAAACTAAATTTAAATTTATTGACTTTGAAAAAACTAAGTTCAACTTCATTGACTTTGCAAAAGTCGAATCCAATTTCAAATTCATCAATAACTCATGAGCGGGTTCAAATTTAATCCATCCCTAATTACAACTCTAGTATTATTTGAATTGTTTGTTGTTGTGACTTACGAGTTGAACTTTGATGAAAAACGACTTGCTTGAAGCAATTCTGTTTCTTCGTACTAATGGCTTTTCATTTGAACGATATAGCATATAGTAGATAACTGGCTACTGCTTTGTCCCTACATGTTATTAAAGTGTGTGCAGCATTTTGGTTGTTGTGTTTTCGAGCAAAGTTTAGTTAGAAATTTATTTTAATTCAGAAAACTTTAAGTGGGCTATAATGACAACGTAAGACTAAAACTCTGTACCAATCTGAATAATACCGCAGCTGGAGCCAGAGAGAAGCAGCTCTTTTTAATCAGCTTCAGAGCTGGAGCAGTGACAGGATAGCTAAGAGCTTCGGAGCAGGAGCTGGAGCACCTTCAAAATTTGCCCTGCTACAACACTCTGCGAAAAACTAAAACGCGATAGTATACATAGAGGTTGATTACATTGAAATAGACAATGGGTTGTAATTATGATGAATGATACTGCAAAAATCACCTAAAATACTATAGAGTTAAAGCAAAAATATGGAAAAAATTATTTAGAAATAATAGCTCCGACGCTGTTAAAAGCTGTTTTTAAATTTCTGAATACGATTGCGGAATAAAAATCTTGACGTTTGAATGTAATTTGTTGCGATTTTCATCTTCAAACAGCAGATTTGTTTGCTTTTTTGTCTGCAAGAGTTCATCTGGCTTAGCAGTTTTTTTAAAACACGGGCGACTTTTTTCACTAAATGACCATCTGTCTCTTTTTAGTGTCAAGCTCTGTTCTGCTCAAAAGTTTATTTTCGGGTATCATATTTATTCGAGTATAAGTCGCACCCCCATTTTTGACATGAAAAACAGGACAAAATTTTTTTAACGTTATTCATTCATTGCAATCTCATAACAAAAAATTAAAAACCAGCAAAGTCATCACTGCTGCCACTGTCTTCAAATAGCCCTGTTTACCTCTGGAACATCCTCATCAGCGTCCATGAGGATGGCAAGTATTGCCACCCATCGTGACTTGTGTGGATAAGTGACAACTAAGCGTGTTAGAACGTGCAAAAAAGGTGGCAGCATTAAAAGAGCAGCGCTACTCGCATAGCAGGCAATAAGTGATATGATCATACGAAAGGAGACAGGGTAGAAATGCATAGCAAGGAAACACCTCAAAAAATTTTGTACGGCATATAATGCACTTCATGTATTCATGTATAGTCGCACCTGACTTTTTGGGTGATATTTTGGTACAAAAAAATGCGACTTATACTCAAATAAATACGGTATATCCATTATTCAGTATTCACAATAGGTTTGACCCATGAAGGTGCGCCACTGATTCTACTATCCCCAGAGCTGTCTTGCCCTAACCCTCATGTTGTGGCGAAATCACTTTTTGTTCAATTTTTGGGATGTGTATATAAAGTAAGACAATTTGCATATCAAATTTGTTCTTTGCATGAGCGTTGTAAAAAAATTATGCAATTGCTGTATAAAAGAGCTGAAAGCTGTGATAGATTGAAGTGTCAATTAAAGGCACAAGAGAAGAAATCTTGATAAGAGTGCTTTGAAAATTTGTTCAGACTACATATGGAAAAGCAGATCATTGACAGATATTGGAGTCTTGGGTTTATTTTTCACTCAGACTTTTAAGTCAAATGTCCAATTTTATGAATGTTTTTGTTATTTTAAAAATCTTGAGGTCATTTTCGCAATTGCTAGGGAACCATTTTTCGAATTGTTTTCAAAGATAAGCAGAACTTTTTCAATTTTTTTTTGGTCATTGAGACCAGAATGGTAAAATTTTTTTAGTAATTCACTACAAATTTTGGTCAATGATCATTATTTGACAGAAAAACAGACAAACTAAATTTGGATTTTTCAACAACATAAAATAACAAGGCCAAAAGAAAAGCAAAAAATTCTGAAAAATTACTAATGGCGTTTGCAATTATCTAACCTGCAACAAAGCTTGAAGCAGTCAAACATACTAGCTCATGGCTGTAATTGCTAAAAGGGCTTTTGTGGCTAATTTATATATTTTCGTGGATGTTCTCTGAAAAATTTTTGCTTGCAAGTGTTTCAGTTTTTTGAACCTTGTCAAAGGTTAAGTTGTTGCGAGTATGGGACAGCCACAGCAGTCTAAAAAAAGCATTTTTATGCAAAAGCAATATTTTCCAGTTAGTTCAAAGCAACAAATCAGTACAAAATTATCTGCTGTAAACCATAACTGTGTGAGCAAAAGCTTAATTCAGCTATCAGTATTACTAAAACAAGTAAAATTTGATGTTCTAACCATTAACCAAGCTCTCCTTTTACTAGCCCTAACTCTTCATAGCATGCACAAAAACACTGACATTCATATTCATTGGGCTCATGTTCCATTAGTTGAGATAGTATGATCAAATGTTGTAGCCAAAAGAGAAATCAGTATAAAGATAAAAAAAATTGCCAAACATTACAAATATTTTGGGGTATATAGTTTTTGAAGTTACCATAAATGTGCTATTTCTCTTCACTAACAAACTTAATTTGTATGTTTGGTGTGTCACTAACTTACTGATTCAGTTCATACGTGCTGTATGTAGCTATTTTTGTTACGTTGTAATGGTTAATTTAAATATGATATTTCAGTGAATCATGAGATTTTTTTGGGCATGGATGAGCCAGGTTTTTGTGATGTTACACAAAAAGAAAGTGATATTTGTCATTAACATGCAAAAGTTCATCTCTTCGACATCAGGCATTTGCAGAAAGAAAAAATTATAAGCCTAGCCACCCAAGGCCAAAACCCATGCTAAAAAGTAGGTTTCAAAAGGTTGAATATTATTAAAACATCTGGTGCTCACATTGCCTGTTCCTTTGTTTTAACGTGGCCATTTAACAACCAACCAATGCGAAATTTTAGTCATTTACGTATAACTCTTGAACAGTTTGGTTGAGTTACATGAAATTCTGACAGCAGGGTGAGATCTTCACTCACACAAACTTTCAAAGCAATAGATCATGTCACTTGGGTTTTAGGGCTTCAAAACCAGCTCGAAAGTTTGGCGAAAAAGATGGTCTCATTCAAATCTAGCCTAAGTACGGCAAAAACATTTTGCTTGGTAATAGTACGTATCCTTGCATTTCTACTCACTCACTTTTGGCCACAATAAAATGTTTTCTTATTTGTTTTTTTTCCTTTTTTTGTCTTCCTAAATGTTGCATATATGCTCTTCTACTTCATGGAAAAGCACCGAAAGACAAACAAAAACTATAAGGTCAAAATACAAATCTTATGAATTTTCGTGAAAAAATAAAAATGGACTAGTAGAACCTTGCAACAAACCATTTTTCCGCAGTAACACCTCATGGAATCAAACAATGCTAACTTATTGGTGGCTGAAAGGTCCCCTTGCAGTTTCTTGGTGCTATTTAAATGACTGCTTTTTGTGATTTCTATCAGTTATACTTTGCTTATTTCATGTGCTTAAATGCATTTTGTCTTTTTAAAATCTTTGTCGTTGTTACGCAGTAATTGTTAATGATTCGGTTTTAGTAGTGTCCTCATGCAAATTCTAAAACACTTGTTGATAGCCAATTTCAATTTTAACTAATTTAAAAGTGATACAATTAAAAAGCAATCCAATATTCAGTAATCCTATTATGTAACTATTATGGCGATTTTTATCAGCAAATCAGCGTTTTTATTGGCAACACACAAGTCCAGTGTTCCCACTAAGCCAATTCTTGTCAGCAAATTAGCGATTTGTTGGAACAATGGCAACTATGGTAATTTTTGGCAGTATGATGAACATAGCTTTAGAAAAGTCAACAAATTTGTGGAAGTATGGAATTTAGTTTATGTACGTTTGTATCAAATTGGTATGAAATTTTGGTCACATAAATGTCTTTTTACAGCTTTGGGCACAATTAATTCAGTAAAGTTTGGGCACTCACCAGTTAGCCAAAAAGTCAGAGGCAACGCTGTCACTATCTCAACTTTGAATTTTCTATTGTTTGCTTTTGGAAAATCGTCGATTTTTTGTGGGGCATATGCCAATTCATGAAAACCTAAGAGAGAATACTGATCCAATGTAAAGCAGTTTCTAAAAATCGGTGAACATTAAATATCCACAGTGATACAGTGAAACACAAAACTTGCAGATATAATTATAAACCTTTACGGAAAGAAAGTAAGACACATAGTAATTGAGAAACTGTAACAAGAACTAAATAATGTTTAGTACAAGCAACTAAAACATTATTTAACTGTAACGTTAATACACTTAGTAGTAATTTAGTACAAACAATCCAAATGTGGTAACTCTTAACTCACTGCTGAGTATCCAAATGTAGACGCTAAGTCCAATTGATAATATATCTGGTCTTGCAACTGAAACTTCGGGTACCAAATCATTCACAAGACAGAGAACAGCAGCCAGTAAGCAAGAAAACCATGAAGGGTCTCAAACTGCTCTCTGTAAAAGACGTTGTTAAATAGGCAGACCAATAAACAACTATAATGGTCTGAAATCGCCGAGCAATAAAGGTTCCAGAATAATTGTGCTATGAAGGCTCTGGTAAGAACAGTTTTTTCAGTCCATAAAAAATGTGACAGGTAACTGCTGTCTTATGTCTTACAGTTGGGTGTTTGCTTGCTTATCTTCCAAGAGAACGAAAATGCTTCCTATCTTGATGACACTAAATCATAAGGGATTTGGCATCGCAAACATGCAGCTTGCAAGACCAACAAATTTGCATACAATTTTCAGAACGGAAGAAATTCAGTAAAAATGCATTTGAAGTGCAGATTAATTTAATCAACAATTTTACATCATGAAAGAACAAACAAATAATAATATGTAAGCAACCAGATTTAAAGAATTTGAAAATCAGCTGAAACTTAGCCATGAGCTTTCTGTCAGTTAAACTATGTATATATGGCAATGGTTTTAAGTTAAACGAGGACTATATGGCAAAATAATCAATGGGAGTAACTAAAGTTAGGCCAATCACAAAAGACTAAATTGATGGTGACCAGGTGTGGAAAAATTATAATTTTAATTGACAAAATTGTGATTAATTACACGATTTAGATGTAATTGTAATTGAAAATTTTTATGCCTATTTTCAATTACAATTACTCCATTATTCACTACAATAGGTGATAACAAAATGTGTTTAAATAATATCAATTTGCAAATTGATATCTATATTTTCTACCTGCTGCAATCACATCTGATGGCACAAACCGAGCATTAAAGTAGGATAGGGATAGTTAGAGTTACTTTTAGAGATAGGGTTGATCGTATTCATAATGTAAACTTAGCACCTACTCTAATCAAAGCTAGCACTAACTCTAAGCCAAAAAATAGCCTAACATAAAATTGGCCTATGACGTCAGATGTGACTGTACCGGTAACCGATGGTAACTAACCATTGTAACCATAAGTGTAGCCAGGATTTTTGACTGGGGGTGGCTCAACCCACAAATTACATGCATTGACGTCATCAGAAATTTTCAAAAGAGGAACTTTTTGAGGGGCAAAGATATCGTAGAATGGAAGATCCAAAGTCTTGCCTGTTGTTGGCTATTGATCAGGATTTTGCTAAAGGAAGAGGTAAACTGATATCAAAAAAGTGCTAGTGTCTAACTGGGAGACGGGTTGAGTAAGCTAATGTAACTCAAACGTATCACAGACGTGGGTCTGGGGGCGGAGCCCCCAGCTGACGGAGGCTTAAGGGTCTGGGAATGAAGCCACCAGCCACTGGGCAATATTTTGTAATTTTTTGAAATAAAAAGCTATTTTAATGCAATTAGATCACATTTCGAATGTGTTCAGAGCTATTCGAAAGAACTAGATTTTTAACATTTCAGAGCCAATCGAAAAAATTTAATTGTTCAATCCTCCTTTTACTTGCAATTTACCGTAAGTCCAAAACACGTTTAAAATCTTGCAATTTGTTGTTGAATTTTAATTATAAGTGATTTATTTGGCCCAGATAGGGGTAAGTAACAAACGTTGCTTCCTGCAATATTTTAGTAATAAATAACTTTAAGTAGTAATTTTTAGTAACAATATTTTAGTAGTAATGTTAGTAGTAAATAACCTAAATCCACTTGAAGATTTTCCTTAGACATTTTTGTTTTGTCATGAAATAAACCAGTTATTGGAGTTCATGGATGGCCAAGGGGCCCAGGACCCCTCAACTCAAATTCAACATTTTGTTTGATGAGTATTTCTCCTAGCTATTTTTTAAAAGTATTTTGTGCGCAAAAACTGGTGAGGTGGAGATGAATGTTATTGAAAAATGGTACATTAGATGGTTGCGCTTATAAACCACGTTATTTCTGGACCGAATTTACATTGCATGGGGCCTCTGGTACTTTGGGTAATATTGCAACATCTTCCTGCCAAATATAACTGAAGACCAAAAAAAGTCTTACCATCTGAGCGCGGGGCCCTGGCACTGTGCCATATGGTAAATCTGGCCCTGGTTGTTGCATTACGTGCAAAAAAAGGTGAATGAGGGCCTGAGGTAGCAACTGTCAGGACAAAACCCCTTACTAATTTCTTCCGGGTTATACATTTGAATTGGTTGGCAAAATCGAATTGAGGGGGCCAGGGCCTCCTGGTTGTCAATATTATTGATAATTACTGTTGTACGCGTCTACTGTTGTACATGAAGATGTCAAAATAATCTGAAAATGAAGAAACAAGACTTTTTTGTCACATTTTAATCTTTGGCGGCATTTCAATCGGGGGGGGGGGGGGGATACCCGGTCTCCCCGCTCCTGGCTACGCCTATGATTGTTACTTTAATGCTATTTCTGATATTAAGATTTTGTGTGCTTTTTTGCTTGTTTGCCCTTGTGTGTATGTCTAAGCGATACTAATGGTTCTATTTTGTATGATCATGCTAAATATGTGATATTATTGGTAAAAGTTAAAATTGTGTTAAATAGTAGTCGTAACTTGAAGTTGTAATGTACACAATTTCAACTTTTTTACAATTTTTAATTGTGTTAAAACTTATTTTCTTTGCACAAATAATTGTGGTATGATACCATGGTTTAGCTAAAGCCGTAATGTTGCTGGAAGCGATATGAATTCAATAACATATTGTATTTTCCGGCTAATAAGCCAATTTTCTGGACCTAATTTTTTAACCAAATTTTCTGGGGTTAGCTTATTCGGCGAATACACCTTGAACCAGACAATACTGGAAATCAAAATGTCACTGTGCGTCAATTCAGAGCTTTTCCCACTATTTTGCACTTCTTCCCCCCTATTTACACTTTGCACTACCATATTTTGCCCTCTGCATGATTGGTATCGTATTTGCACGAGCGATTAAAACAGAAACTTTGCGTTTTCTGGTTCAAATTGCCACAAAACAGCATAATGCTGGGCGCCGGATTAATCTGGTGCTGTGCCGCGCCGATCAAATTTTCTGCCTCGGCTTATTGGGCGGTAATATGGTAAAACCCTCATTATGAGAGCAAAAAGTTGGTCTCGGCTTATTCGACGGGTCGGCTTATTAGCCAGAAAATATGGTACTTGACAATTGCTTTCAAACAAAACTACGTATTGCAAAAATTAAAGTTGCACAAAGATTGGTAGAAGAATAAGTATAGAGAACAAGTGTACAGAGAGAAATATGGCTTTAATAGGTCTGGTATAAAAATACAAAACAAATCCACAGTGTTGACATAAGCAAAACTCGAGGCTTCGAGTGAAAGTGAATTGGTCGCAATGTTTTGAGAATTTTTGTCATTGTAATTGAATTACAATTACTTGAACTTGAATAATTGTAATTGAAAATTTTAGGTTGTAATTGTAATTGAAGCAAAAGCAAGTAATTTTTCCAACCCTGATGGTGATTACATGCTTCTTGACCCCGCTGGTACAGAGATACTCTACTTCAAACGCGACCTAGGGGCCTGTAATGTTGTAATTTTTTTTGGTAACCGTGACGTTGATAGCCTTAAGTGTCGTTAGTGACTCCATACCAGTTCAAATCTAAAGCAACGCCGTTCATAGGCTACTGCATTGAGTCATTTCACTGCGCATTAATCAGTTTGATCTTGTCAGCAAAACAAATCTGAGCTGGAAAAAAGAGTAGACTGTATGGTAGCCTAAGTAACAAACGTCTAAAAACTAGCAAACAGAAGGCTAGAATCCATTGTTAGCAACTTAGTTGGAAAAGATTATTGTAGGGTCACAAAATAGTAAAATACTTCTAGCAGATATGAGGGGGGTCATTCCATTATAATTCAACAAATGGTGAACACCCCTGCATTTTGAAATTTGATTATGTTTTGATATTTTGTGGTGTTTTCAAAACTGATCCCATATCATTTGGAATTTTTTTGATATCTTTTCTCATTTTCAAGATATTGCGATTCAAAAATTTGCATTTTTTTCGCTAGTGGTGCTAGAGCGCAAAGCAATTTTGGACTTTATGTCTTACTCTTTATCAATTTTTTTTACCAAGATGTCAATTTATATGTTTTGGGGACAAGGAATTCAAAAATGCAGTCAGATTTGATAAAATATAAACAAAAAAAAAGTTAGGGGTAAACATATTGCAAGTTCTGAACCTCCGCATCATTTCATGATTTAACATTTTTGATTCTGATTTGTTGAAATGTATAGTGTGTAGATCTAACTTGCATGTATTAAAATATCTTTTATGGAACTTTTTTGTGGAGCTCATTCAAAGATATTTTGTGAAGATAGCTATGACTGAATTAGGCAAAAAGCATTTTAGCATATTATGCACTGGTGTCACAGATTCATATGCGTTTTTACACAGAAATTTCATGCATAAATTTTGCCTTTAATTCAAATAACTATAAGATGTAATTGGTAGCCATCAATATCATTTCAATAGCAGAGGTGGAGTCCTCGAGGACGTCCTTGGCCTCGAGGACACATTTTGAAGTCGTTGGCCTCAAAGCCTCAAGTCTTTGAAAATTGCCCTGCCCTCGGCTCGAGGACAGCACTATTTTTAAACCGTTGCAATTCCGTTGGAAAACGCCAGAAACCTTGCAGAAAATCTGCAGACCTTTTTCGCCTGAAAAAATTTTTGAACTTTTTTTTTTGAGATCACCTTAAAAAGAATTTTGAAGCCTTTTTTTTTTTTGGAGAACACTTGCGTCTGTGTCCTTGGTCCTTGGCCTCGAGAGGGTCTGTCCTTGGCCTCGAAATTTTTTTGTGTCCTTGGCCTCAAGCCTTGTGTCCTCGACTCCACCTCTGTCCAATAGTATGCACAAAAATATTAACGTCTGTAAAAAATTAATTTTGCCATGATTTTGACATAAAATATTTGTCAAATTATATTATTGCAGTGATGTGCAAAGCAACGCTGCATTTTACTCGAAATGATAACTCAGTTTATGTTTAAACAAAATTATTTACCAAAGATGAATATATTGATCTGCTATTTCTGATTTTTTTGTTAATTGGTTAACATAATCACCATACACATTTAATGACTCAAAAAAGAACAAAAAAATACAAATTAGTTTGATCAGTCTTCAGTGTGACTACTGATGTTCTATTTTAGTTGTTTGCAAATAGCTTTGAAGTCAGAGTCAAAAAGTTGATAGGTATGTCCAGTGGGAGATGTTGCTGCAGGAGAATTTATGACTTTCAGAATACTGGAGAAAGGAACCCAACAGGTGTCTTTTTCTGCAGTCCAGTGAAATGTTTCTCATGGTTCATGTAGAGTCACAAATTTCATTTTTGCTTCGGAAGAAATTTTGTCAATTGCTGCTACCAATCCACCAATGCTCATCATACAGAACTGCTGCATGATCTTGCATATGTGGTTGAGCAGCTTTTTCAGGTTCTTTTAAAAATGTGTGAGTACTGTGCATCTTCTGCTGTTCACCTGTAACAAATGATGTCAAGTCCATTGGGGATAAACTTATGGAAACTTCTGATTTCAGGTATGGTGGAAGCACCATCATGTCGCTGTTGCAGTGTAATTCTTGTTAATTCAAGAAGCTGTTTCTCAACAATAAAAATCTATTGATGGCATGGAAAATTTGCGGTACTCAAATGCTTGTTTTGCAGTAATTATTGGGTTTTCTGTTGTTTGGCATAAACTTTTGCTACCAAGTTTTCTTTTTATGGTGCTTTTCAAGACCACCACGAGGAGATTTGCCATGACTTGTAGCAAAGAAGTTCCAAGTCACATCTGTTACAAAACTGTAACAAATCTAAGTTGAAGGTAGCGGTGACCCCGTGGGGAGCCCAACGGGTCTTCACTCCAAATTTCTAAAACTGCCTGATCCGAAGAAGACCACAACCACAATCCGCTGACCTAAGTGTGTATAAATAACATCAGGGCAACTTAAAACAAATGAAGTGAATTTTTACTAAAATTATCCCGACTGACTTCCAACAAAAAGGGAATAAAACGTTCTAAATTACATGTGAAACACTTGAAAAAGGTTGTCACGTGATGATAATCATGGAAATGCAACGATTAGGAAGTGATTTATGCAAATTAAGACTAAAGGCAAATACGTGGAAAAGAAGCTTGTCAGATACATCATAGAATAAACGAGAGGCACTTTGACTATGTGATTCTAGAACACATCCAATCCAAAGTCGTGATGATGAAATGTTAAATTCAAACAAATTTTATAATTTTTGTATTAAGAAGCACAGTCGTCTGAAAAATATTGTATCATGGTAAGATGGTTAAACATTTCACGCAAAAATTGACACAAAAGTTTTTGCAATTGATAAACGAAAGCAGTGTCATGATTTAAAACATCAGAAAAGAATACAAAAGACTTGATATGAAGGTGTTTTTGCTCATTGCTATATTAAAGGATGAATGGTGCATTGCTGTTTGGTCCAGTGCCATCCCTGGACAGCAAGTGAATTATCATAGAATAATTTTCTCTAAAATCTGCAAGCACTATGCATGTATCAAGTGTTGAAGGAAGATTATCTTTTTGGTTAAGGGAAGTCAAATATTTTGCTTGACATTTTGAATTGTAGGAATGAGAAGTGATACGATCAATTTTTTAAGATACGATCACTCAATACCCTGTTTATCTTCTGTTTAGTTTATTCCTTTCTTTTTTTTTCCAACCAATAATTAGTTAGATTCACTTTATTTATTGAACTTAAAAATTTATACAGTTGTGGTACTATGTAATTTTACATCATGCTAAATCACAGAAAAGTTTACGATGTAATCAAGATGTAAATTGTATTTACCTCAAATGTAACTGTTAGAACAGTATATTTAAAAAGGATGAAGCAATATTGAGAGATCATATATGTGGCTGTAAATTAAATCTTATAGCCATGAATCTAAAGGTCAAAGTTTCTTATATTTAATGTCCAAATCTTGATGATTAACCTAAAAACATATTATATACTGCATTTATTGCTTACTATTGTGTTCAGATATCACGACACGACACCACACATCAGTACATAATATGCTGAAATGGTCTTAGCCGAATGCAGTCATAGCTATCTTCACAAAATACCTTTGAGTGAGCTCCACAAAAAAGTTCCAGAAAAAATATTTTAATACATGCAAGTTAGATCTACCCATTTCAACAAATCAGAATCAAAAATGTTGAATCATGAAATGATGTGGAGGTTCAGAACTTGCAGTATGATTTTTACCCCTAACTTTTTTTCTGTTTATATTTTATCAAATCTGACTGCATTTTTGAATTCCTTGCCCCCAAAAACATTTAACTTGACATCTTGATAAAAAAAATTGATATAGAGTAAGATATAAAGTCCAAAACTGCTTTGCGCTCTTGCACCACTTGTGGAAAAAATGCAAATTTTTGAATCGCAATATCTCGAAAACAAAAAAAGATATCAAAAAAATTCCAACTGGTTAGGGGTTTGCTTCAAAAACACCACAGCAGAATAAAAAACAAAGAAATTCCAAGAGATAAGGGTTTGATTTTGCATCAAATTTGATGAATTATAATGGAATGACCCATAAGCCTACTCGGGTAGTGGTAGTCTGATTATGAGATTGTAGCCTAGTACCGGTAATAATATCCTTTTTGCTAGGCTAGGCTATGATTTGAAATGTATCTGACAGTTTGATTTTTACGTAAATTGCTAGGCTACCAAACAGTCTAATGTTTTTACCAGCTCCACTGGTGCAGCCAGAAAAAAATTAGGGGAGGGGACAAAATTTTTGGTACGGCTGTAGCATATGCAATTAAAAAAGTTTTTATTTGTACAAATGTGTGTGACTGTGACTTCGACTCCCTGCGTTGTAGCTTCAAGAATCAAGATCTATTAGCGCCATAGTGGTAGCTCAGTAACTATATCATAATCATTCACTAAAACTTTATATAGGTTCCTAATTTGCAATACTGCTTCTATGACATCCCAATTACATCACTTTTTCAGCTACAGTATTATTACTGCATAAAAGCACTGTTTGAGATTAAGAATAACACAGAGGCAGTTTTCAAAATTTTGGTAAAGTTACCCGTCATCCTTTTAATTTTACTGATATAGATCAACGCTGCTTCTATTGCAGATGCAAACGCATATTGTTTTTAGACGTAATCGTTATTCATTGCACTCACTACATAATTTTCATTAGGTGGGTTTAATGTGACAAAATGACGACGCAATCCAGCGCTGCAACGAGCAGTTATTTTTTATTATACAACGCCGGAAGCAATGCGTGCGGTAATGCCGACGAAGTTCAATGAGTGAGAACTACAATAAAACCAAAAATTTCACCCGCTATCGCTCGCCTGTACTCAGGGCCTCAGAGAGGAAATTTTCCAGGGGGTACAAAGGTCAATACTGGGCCCCCAAATCTTATTGGGCCCCCCAAGCCTTATCAGGGCCCATGGCGTTAAATCATTTTTTGGCTGCTGGGTGTAGATCTTTAATTTAAAGTGAGGGGATAACGATATTCACATACAGTTAGGACCTATGATAAACACAACTAGACATAAAATTGGTTTAAATCCAGCTAGGGGGTTTGGGGGAGCGCTGTGAGCTGCCCCAGCGGGGTCCGGGGCAGAGCCCCGGAAGCTTTAACACTTTTTATGTTTCTCGACGGTAAAATACAGCATTTGATCAACATTCCAGCACCAAACTTGCTTAAATTGACGAACAGAAAACGTGATATACATGAAAGAAAGTATGTGAAGTGGGGGATGATGACATTGACTCAATATTATGCAATATAATGACTTTAATACTGCAAATCCAAATATTTTACTGATAAAAGTTTTAAGAAGTCAACTGCAATCATAGACTTCACAAACCCAAATACCTATTAAACTCATGCAGATAGAGTGAGTTACTAAATGATAGTAGTATAGTATGTCGACTTTGACTTCGCTCTTTGAGGTTGAAATGCTTCTGGGTCTGTGGAAATGTGGACCCTCATACATTGTTATACCGTAGAATTAGGGCTCTCAAGTTAGAGAAATGTAACAAAACATTAATTTCGATGCAATGTATGGTTTTTAGTACATTTTCCTCTTTTTTTAATCAAATTGACCACTATTGGATGCCCTAAAGGCTGTGTAGCAAAAATAGCGACCAATTACCAGTACTGAATAGGCTGACTGATATTTTTGCTGTAGGTGAGGTTGATTACGATATTACGGTGTGATACCAAAACTTAAAGCGGAAACCTCAACTCTTCCGGGCCCCCCTAGGCCCGGGTACGATGTACCCCCTGAATCCCCCTCTCGCAGGCCCTGCCTGTACTCCCAAACGGTCTCCTCTTTAATCTCGTCATGAAATTGCACAAGCTGATAGAAAACTTATCGTTTGTGACACAACATCGTAAAATGCGCTACGTTGCTGCTTTGACTTTAATGGGAGTTATTTTGGGGAAGACTTTAACTCTGAGTCAGAAAAAGTTAGTATGTCATTATTAGTTTTTCGTAACTGCTATATAACGTAAATGGATTCAAGGGCTCCTAAACAGGCAAAATTAACTGATGTTTTTGGAAGCAACATTTCCCAACAAAGGCAAGATTCGCAGAATAGGCGCTCTTCTGCACAAGCGGAAGAGTAATCTAGAAGCCAAGAGAGTACCAGTGTTGGTGCAGAAATAACAGATTATGAAACAGTAATTGATATAGGAAAATATTTGGAAGCCGCAATTGAAGACGAAACAAAGTATAAAGTTCTAACTAAGCATTGGAGTTTCCCAGCAGGATTTATTTTTCCAAACATTGCTCGCGCTGGAACTTCTGGAAGTCAAACAAGATATTTGCGCTTTCCAAGTTCATGGCTTGCTAAAAACAAATGGTTGGTTTATAGTCAAACCAAGCAAGGTGGGTTTTGCAAGTATTGCACGCTATTTGCAAATCAAATTGTGGGGGGACAGCGTCTAGGAACTTTTGTTTCTACGCCCTTTACAAATTTTAGAAATGCAACTGAGCTAATAGCCACTAATGCATCAAAAAACTATCACCAGACAGCTAAAACCAAAGCAGAAAATTTTTTGGAAATTTATCGTTCTTCAGCTGGAAATGTTATTGAACGAATGACAACTGGTCGACGAAATCAAGCTTTGGTTAATCGGAAAGTCTTGAAATCAATTGTCGAGACGGTAGTACTTTGTGGCCGACAAAACATCCCTTTAAGGAGGTCGCAGAGATTATGGTCGTTTGGATGACCCCCAAGATTTTCAAACAGATGATATCGAAGGCAATTTCCATGCTCTTCTGCGCTTTCGAATATCTGCTGGGGATGCGGATTTACTCGAATATATAAAAACTGCACTTGGGGCGACATGACAGAACGTGCTAACGAGCTCGTAAAGGCCATTCTCGCTCGCTGAAAAGCGCTAACGAGGAAAAAATCTTCGTCGACTAACTGCCATTTCTGAGCGGTCTCGCCCAACACGCGTTAAAAAGGCTCGCTCGAATTTCTTTGCGAGATGTTTGTAACCTGTGTTAGTACGTAATAAATATCCCATTGTGACGTCAGATGCATTTCTACTTCAAAATATTGCGTTCAAGCGTATTGTATGTACTACATTGTTATGGAAAAAGATACTTTAAGCTATGCGTGATTATTCTACGCAAGCAAATTCTTCAACTGCTAATAATTAGTAAATGAACGACAGAAGTTAATTATATTTTTGGATTAATGTAAAATAAGAACAACTTTTTCCATACTATAATTTTTTTAATGAAGTAAAGCGCCCTTGAGGTTGTTGGTGGGTAAACTCATATGTTAAAAGTAACTTTAGGTCTTAAGGTTTCAAAAATTTTCAAAAGTGAGCAAGTCGAAGTACACTCTTCCTTTTTAAAATTTTTTGCCAATATTCAGTCTCATTTGTTCTTGATTTTGTAGAAATTTTGAGAGCATCGATGTCAATTTCAGCGGGCATGTTTGAAACACTTTAATTCCTATAGCTCTGTCTGCTTAAGACTTAAGTAAAGGCTTTTTTCTTGCTTTTGCAGCATCGTAAAATTGCAAAAGCAAAAAAGCAAGCTTTTTTCAAGTTGAACAACTGCCGAAAAAATTTCTCAATTGCTTGCGGAGAGCAACAGAGCTTTATAATCTTGAATAGCTGCAATTTTGCTTGCAAACACAAAAAAATCACTGAAATTTTATTGTTTTGAATCAGCACGAATTTTAGTTTCTTTGATTAGTTTGAATTTTTTTTTTGGTTTGTTTTGCTGCCGAGGCTGGCAGTGTTTTTAATTTTTTTTTAAATTTTGATCAAAAATGAGCCTCGTGTTTTAGAAAATCGTTCTTATAAAAGGAGTGTGTTACTATTTTTGTCAACTTGTACTACTTAGCATTTTTTTATCAATCGAAACAGCAAATGGTTCTCAATGCAATTCACTTTTTTTTAGCAGTCTAATAGCAAACATGGCGACGATTTGAATTAATTTTCAGCAAAAATTCGCATGAGTTAAAAGTTTTCAACATTTCGCCATTAAATTTCTAAACCAAAAAGATTTCTCGCACGCTTAAAGAGTGCTTCAAGATCCTCTTTAAGTTGGCGAGGAAAATGTGACGTTTTTTTACTCGAACTGCTTTCCGCAATCGCTCGAAGAAATTTAGCGAGAAAGAATGACGTAACGGATTTCGCAAGGCTTTACATACACGTGCAAAACTGACCTCTTACGTTTAGTGAGTATTTCGTTCGTTAGCGCCTCTTAAAAAAAACTCGTTTATTAAAGCGAACGAGAAAATTTCTGTCATGTGCCCCCTGGCAATGCACTTGACACAAGTTGGCAAGTCCAAAATGAAATTATCAACATTTGCCAAGAGGAAATCCAAAGTAAAATCATCGAAAATGTTTCCAAAGCCAAGTACTTTATGCTAATCGCAGACAAACCACAGACGTATCTAAGGAAGAACTGCATTCAATTTGTCTTCGCTATGTTCACGAAGACAGCCCTTACACTTGCGAAGTCAGGGAAGAGTTTTTTGGATTTGCTGGGGTGAAAAATATGACCGGAGCTGCTCTAGCGCAAACATTGCTAGAACATCTTCGTGAAAATAGTCTTGATGTTAGATATATGGTTGGTTAAGGGTATGACGGAGCTGCTAACATGTCTGGACAATTTAATGGAGTATAAGCCATCATCAGAAGCGCCTGCCCAATGGTACTCTACGCATTGTAGTTCGCACTGTCTCAACCTGGTTTTGACAAAAGCTTGTCGAGTAACATCGATTCGGAAAACATTAGAGACAGCGGAAGAAGTGATCGTGTTTTTTATCTTCCAGTGCTGGAAGAAAAAATTACCTGCTGGAAGCCATAGATGCCCTGCAGCCAGATAGTCAAAATCGGCGTTTGAAATTGCTATGTGATACTCGTTAGGTGGAGCGCCACGAATCTGTTGCGATATTTTGTCGCCTTTATCGCTCAATAATACATGCTCTAAATGCAATTGAGATTACAAAGCAGCTGATAAGGCAAGCGATTTTAAATTTAGAATTTGCCAATTCACATTTCTTGTCAATCTCAAGATCTTGGAAAATGTACCAAGTCCCACATATGATCTCTCAAAAGCCCTTCAAGCCAAAAATCTCGACTTACTTTCGTGCTTTTCGCTAATCGATGAAACCAAGAAAGTGTTTGTTAATTTTCAACAAAATTCTTCTGCTAGTTTTAACGTGCTGTTCAAAGAAGTGCTATTGATTGCTAAGGACAATAACATTAGCCTACTATTCCGGCACGTGCATCTAGAAGCGATCCCCCCAGTTAAGAAGCAGAATGGCACCACCATGACAAGACCTGTCTACCTTTCATCGATGCTGTACTTGAGCAATTCGAAGAAAGATTTTCTGCTATGGGGAAAAGGCTGCAAAATGCTTTGCGTTTGTCCCGTCATTCCTAAAGAAACGTAAGTCTGTTGTGATTAATTATATTGTGGTTAGCTAACGTACAGGTAACTTAAGTCCTAAATTTAATTTTGCAAAGCTGAAGAAATAAAATCACTGCGATATCGTTCATACAAGCAGTTTCGTTATAATTTTGTACGTTAATTCGCATTCTTGAAACTTAAAAAGTTGCGAGAGGCGCTTAAATTAAATAAAACTAAAAAATCAGTCTCATTTGAAACGAAGTCAACATCGAGTTTGATTTTATTTTTCCTCCAAATATCGATGTTCATCTAGAGACAAAAAGCATTTGCATTGCAATTCAGTAGTAATGAAGTTTATCGTAGATTTTATGTGAAGTTATTAAACTACAATAATTTTTTAGCGCCAGGACTGAGTTTTGACGTTAAGTCATTTAGGCATTTTTACACAGTTCGTTAGACTCTCCGTGCTACACTTAACAGTAGTGCGTTTAAGCTTAATGTTCCAGTAATTGTCATTTAGATGAAGGCTACGATCTTGATGATTAAATCAAGCTGTATGAAGATGACTCGATCTACCGGATGTCGTAAAAGCAGAGTTTAATCGTTGGAACTTAAAATGGGCTTAGAGAAGAGAAAATTAATTTTCAGAGTTGTCATCAACCTTGGCATACGCAGACGCAGAATTTTATCCAAATAGTCGAGTGTTACTCAAGGTAAACAATAGTAGCCAGACTAGTCAATTATCATACAATGAAAGTTACAGCGCATCGTAGTTTTTATTGTTTGGCTATGGTGTCAACTGTCAAGAAAATAGTCGCGAGATGCGCTTTGGTTTGCTTGTTGCTAGTTTCTTTTTTTACTAATATATCCTAACACAGCTTGGAAGGTGCTATCCACGCATTGCTTAATGTGTACTTCAAGGCAAAAAAGTTCTACTGTTCCTATCATTCGTATGGCTTTCTGTCTAATTCAATCATTAGCTAAAGTTGAATAGTAGCAAATACGTAGTGTATCACAGTAAGATAGTCATTTTTAGATCATGCTGACTCTTCCTATCACAACCGCAACTGCTGAGAGGTCACTTTGGCAACTTCGTTGACTGAAGACGTACTTAGGCAGCACCATGGGAGAAGATCGGCTAGACGGAACTGCTTTGCTTCATGTGCACAGAGAAGTGAAAATAAATGCAGACGCACATTATCGACATTTTTGCAAGAAAAAAAGCTAGGCGCCTTAATATTATTTTGTAAAATTGTGATACCGGTCCACTTTTTTAGTGAGGACGCCCCAACAGAAAAAATATTACGAACAATTGCTGAAAATTTAAATTCAAAAATAAGTGTCTACTGTGATTGAATATCGTCTGTATGGTAACAAAATCATCAAGCTTTGAAAATTTAAACTGATAGTCCAAAGACCACACAGCAATCAGCGAGAATAAATTGACATATATATATTTCGTCTATAAAGGCATCTTCAGTGTCTAAAAAGCAGATAAACGGTTTAAGTAATAAACTGCATAAATACTGTAAAATTCTATTCATGCTGTATTAAATTTGTCAGAAAATCAAATTAAACCTGGAGCAAGATAAAAACATCCTGCTCCGGCAATTCTAAAATTGGAACTGTTTACAATTGTAAAATATACGAATATGACTGAAAATGAATAAATATGAGATAAAAATGCTGCACAGTTATAAAACAAAGGGTTATACGTTATAGAAAAAAATATCATAAGTTCCCGTAGTGTAAGATTATCAAACAAGCAAGCAGAAGAAAGTAAAATCAAGCAAAACTTAATACAGTGACAAAAAAAAAAAAAAAGGGAAAATTTGAAACCAATACTTACAGAAAAAAAGCGAAGAGTCCTAAACTAGGGGAAAAGAATTGATTTATACTCTGGGAGAAATTGATTTTTTTAACATTAATGCTAGAACCAAGTAATGCAGCCCATTTGTCTTCGCATTGAGCTAAACGTAATACTGACGGTTGTTCAACAAAGGTAACAGTAAAACATTCAGAAAGTTCAGGTTTCTCAATCAAAATCAATGGGTGACACAAATTATAATGCTTCAGTAAAGCCGCTTTGTCTCCTTTAGCCGAAATATCAAAAGTTTGGCCATGAGTTTTCCATAAGTTTAGCCGAAATATCAAAAGTTTTCCAGAAGTATAGAATATAAATCAATTCTTTTCCGCTAGTTTAGGACTCTTCGCTTTTTTTCTTCAAGTATTGGTTTCAAATTTTCAAAGTTTCCCTTATTTTTTTTATTTGTCACTGTATTAAGTTTTGCTTGATTTTACTTTCTTCTGCTTGCTTGTTTGATAATCTTACTTTTTCGGATATTTTTTTCTACTACCGTACGTATAACTCTTTGTTTTATAACTGCAGCATTTTTATCTCATATTTATTCATTTTCAGTCATATTGGTGTATTTTACAACTGTAAACAGTTCCAATTTTAGAATTGCCGGAGCAGGATGTTTTTATCTTGCTCCAGGTTTAATTTGATTTTCTGACAAATTTAATACAGCATGAATGGAATTTTACAGTATTTATGCAGTTTATTACTAAAAACGTTTATCTGCTTTTTAGACACTGAAGATGCCTTTATAGGCGAAATATATATATATGTCAATTTATTCTCGCTGATTGCTGTGTGGTCTTTGGACTATCAGTTTAAATTGGCATGTAGAACAGCAATCCGAGAATTAGCTTAGATAAACAGTGAAAGGAGATCCTCGCACAAAACAGTAAAATGTTTTGAAAATTCAGGGGTGGATCTAGCCATTTGGTTTGGGGGGATCCAAATTTTACAAAAAAAATTGAAACCGTATATTGTTATTGAACAAGAATGGCTATACTAGTATATAACGTATAGCGGTGTAGTCACGATTTACCAAAGGGAGGGGTTTACAATGCTGCGACAATCACAGCAAAGGGGAAGCAGGGGCCAAGTTCAAGCCATACTGAGAAAATTTTACAATATTTGAAGCCAAAATAAGCGATTTTATAGTAATTTTAGTCTAATTACGCCGAATCAAGCTACTAAAGAAATAAGTTGACAAAAAACCCGGACCGTGACTATTAGGCGCGGACGTTTAGGCGCGGGACGTTTAGGCGCCGCCGATTAGGCGCCGGGACTTTTAGGCGCCTGGACTTTTAGGCGCCAGAGGTAAAAAAAATTTTTTTCAAAAAATTTCAGAAAAAAAATTTTTTTCAAAAAAAAAATTTTTTTTTCCAAAAAAAGTTTTTTTTTCACAAAAACAAGTTTTTTCCAAAAAAAGTTTTTTTTTCCAAAAAACGATTTTTTTCCACAAAAAAACGTTTTTCTTCCCAAAATTTTTTTTTCTTTTAAATGACCGTCTTTTTTCAAATAAAAACTTTTTCCAACACTTCGATTAAAAGTTTTACTTTGATTAAAATGTTAATGTTTTCGAAGCTTTTCATCAGTTGTTTGTCAAGAAGATTCGTCAGAATAGAGAGTGCAGGAAAAGGAATGGCTATAGGAAAAATCCGAGCAGTGATTGGCTGGAAAAGGATTGCTGAGAGAGCGTCATTTGTGTAGAACCTTTAAGCTGATCAAGAATTTTGGAAACTCTGAGTTTTGTTCTTCCCGATAAAACTACATAAGGCCTAATAGTTTAGAGAACTGTAGTTTTGGCGGGAAGAACAAAACTCAGAGTTTCCAAAAACTTTTAGTCGGGGGATATCTTTTTGTATTTGTTGAATATCTTTGCAACCGCAGTCCCAAAATTAAAACAAAAAATATCAAAAATTATAGTTCAATTTTAGCTATTGCAAACCACCGGAATTCGCTGGATGATTCACCACCTTTCAAAGCGTTGAAGAGCGGAGCTCTGGTGAAACACCAAGTCAATTAAAACAACTAAACCTTTTTCTTTGATTTTTTTTGGTCTTTACCGTACATTCGGGAGAAAAATATACATATAAGGTAAAACATGGAAAAGTCGCTGCGTAAGTGTAAACAAATTACACTCATCATCGTGCTGTATCCCGGGACAAAATTTGAGCTAATCTGTGCTGCTCCAGAAGTCGCAAAACCAATCAATTTATCATTTTTAAAGCTCAAATAAAACGAGTTTTAGTCAAACGCAAACTTTGCTTTCAGGCTGATTTCTGAAGAAGTTGACTTCAAGAATTTAACGTTGTTTTTACTATAAGTGTATTTACAACAAGGTGTAAAGATTAAGCTGAAAAATATCAATTTAAACATTGCTTTTACTATGTTTACAACAAGATGTAAAGAGTATAAATAGGAATCTGCCGAGAGATGAATCCTTAGCTCCTGAAAAAGTTTGTACTGTATTGTTTGGTAGAGGTAGACTCAAAATAACCATAAAACGTCACACGGCCTGCTGCGTGTGCCAATATTGCACAAGCAACTCGTGTCTGTGCACCGCAAAATTTGAGACCGCTGGCTGGAGATCGCATGCGTCTGGATTAGGTAAAAAAAACTTTGCAAGTAAGTAGTGGAAAACATTCTTTGTTATTGAAAAAACTGCAATAAGAAATCAAATTTTTGTAAAACTTTTTTCGCTCTGCTTCCATCTATCTGCTTTTGAAGTCACTTTTATCAAAACTTCAAACCTCGCCCTCTGCTGACAAAAAGAATTCTTGATCAGCTTAAAGGTTCTACACAAATGACGCTCTCTCAGCAATCCTTTTCCAGCCAATCACTGCTCGGATTTTTCCTATAGCCATTCCTTTTCCTGCACTCTCTATTCTGACGAATCTTCTTGACAAACAACTGATGAAAAGCTTCGAAAACATTAACATTTTAATCAAAGTAAAACTTTTAATCAAAGTGTTGGAAAAAGTTTTTATTTGAAAAAAGACGGTCATTTGAAAGAAAAAAAATTTTTGGGAAGAAAAACGTTTTTTTGTAGAAAAAAATCGTTTTTTGGAAAAAAAAACTTTTTTTGGAAAAAACTTGTTTTTGTGAAAAAAAAACTTTTTTTGGAAAAAAAAATTTTTTTTTTGAAAAAATTTTTTTTCTGAAATTTTTTGAAAAAAAATTTTTTTACCTCTGGCGCCTAAAAGTCCAGGCGCCTAAAAGTCCCGGCGCCTAATCGGCGGCGCCTAAACGTCCCGCGCCTAAACGTCCGCGCCTAAAAGTCGTAGACCCCAAAAAACCTACCGGTAATTGATTTTAATATTGGGCTGAAAAGGGCAGTAAGTTGTCAATCTAAACCCTTTGTAGCTACGTCACTGGCTATATACCAGCTAGCCATAGATAAACTTCACAGCTCACATCGAGAGGCGATATTAGCGTAATGGTAATAATTTCTCGAGAAAGTGTCTATCATGCTTTAGTTAAAAATAATAGTCTACTATAGTGAAGTTTTGAAAAATTAAAGGATCAGTACCAGAAGCTTCAGTAAGAGTAAACTACATTACAGCAGGTATGTGTTAAGTGTGTGTTAAATCCTCAACGAGTATAGCGCTTTTCATCAACATTCGTCTAGGATGCATTTGAGCGAAGTGATTTGCAACAGCATCAATGTTAATTGGGACACTATAGTGAGAAGACATTAGTGTTAATCCCGACAAGCGTTTATCGCCCATGGTTGAACGTAAGTGGATCTTAAGTCGTCTCAAAAGAGAGAAGGAACGCTCGGCCGTTGCACTTGATGTTGGTAGTACGCATCCTATCATGAATAAGGTGTGAATGTTCGGAAAGCAGTCTTTATCTGTAGCTCGCAGGGTTTCAATCAGCGTGGCTGGCAATTCACCATTGATATGTTGCTTCCACAAGTATATCCATCGGTTAGATTCTGGAAGCAGCATTTGGGGATTAGGCAAATCTGCTTGCCAAAAACTAAGCGACTCCTGTTCAATTAAAAATTTTTTCTGTAGAAGTTTAGGAATAAACTGGTACATCCCAAGATTTACACGTTCTTGGAATCTTTCCTTTGTTTTCGTTAGCATATGATCCACAAAAGGGATGGCAATTGAACGGATATAATACATCTTGGGGCATGGATTCGAGGCGCACCCGCAATGAGTTGGATCACAAAAAGCAGGAACATTTTTTCTATTTCTTTGCACTGCCATTAATCTAGGAACAGTTGGTGGTGATTCGCAAAGATCATTAATTTCACTCCACCAGTCATTAAAGTGATCGCAAATATTTTTACGTAAATTCTCAATTGACGACAAAACCTTGTCTATCAGTCCATAAGCATGCCAAATATCAATGTCAGATTTTTGCAGTTTGGTAGCAAGTGGTCTGACGTAGTCCAACGTGTTGCGAAGAACGATCAACGTGCATATAGACGAAAATTTTTCAAAGTATGTCAACAATCCAGTGGCTTTCAATTTAGTATCCGAGTCCCAGTTCCAGTCACAGTCCTCTTCAAAAACACTACCAGGAAAAGTAATTTTGGTCCAGAAACAAATTAAAGCTGGAAGAAGCATGGTAAAATTCTCAAGACGTTCATGTCTTGCAACCCACCTTGTTTTGCACAAGCCTTTTAACTTAGTCACCCGAGATTCTGGATTTTTGAAAGTTATAACTTTTTCAAAAAAACGTTGTCGTTTTGGACTGAAATGAAGAAATAAAAATGCTTCGTTGATGTTACTGATAAGGTCTCGAACCTCGGAGTCTTTGCAAGCACCGCAGATTGCAAGATTTAAAACATGACACTTGCAATGAACGTAAATAGCTTTGTCAGTTTGCGTGCACTTTATTATGCCTTGCACTTCTTTTCCATCTGACGACATGTTCTTTGCTCCATCGTAAGCTTGGCCTTTTATATTTTGAGGATCCAGACCTGCTTCCTCCAAAAGCTTGACAATATTTTCGGCAATTTTTTCTCCCGTTGTTCTTTCCAAATTCACTAAATCAATGAACACTTCACGAACTGGACTGTTTAAAGTTTCGTCTGATTGGTCGCAGTATCTGATGCATAGGGAAAGAACTTCCTGATTGGTCACCGTGTCTGTATCCTCGTCTGCAATCACAGAATAAAAAGATGGCTTTGCTGCCTTCAAAGGAGCAAGCAAGTTTTCGTGCAAAACCAAATGTATTGAAGAAATAATTTCATTTTGAATAGTTTTTGATGTATATTTGGCATTACGTTTACAATGTATCAGATGGTTTGCTAGAATCTTGTCACTTTTTGCAGTGTAACGCAAAAGAACAATCAAGTTTCCTTCATTATGTGCAGCCTCGTTTTCAAAGTCAATTTCGTCATCTCGTTTTCCTCTAAGCGGCAATCCTTGTCTTCCCAGCAAAAGAATAGCTTCAATAAGCCTTTTAACAACGTGGATATTGTCTTCGTAATTAGTACGATTGAGTTCACTTAGCTGACTTTCTATTCGAACATTCAGATTTCTGAAAGACTGAAGAAACATTGTTGCAGCAACAACTGCATCTTTATGATATGTTGCATTTTCATGAATGTTTAGGTACCCATCTTTACCTTTGGCTTTTTTATATTTCCGAAATGCATCATTTACAAAAACGCCAAGCTTTTCTTTCGTGCTATGTTGTGGTCTTGTAGCAAATAAAACGCAAATTTTGCACAATCCTCCTTTAAGACTGGGACTATAAACAAGCCAAGAGTATTGCTCTAACCAAGAAATTTGAAACGATAATTGCGAACCTTTTCGAGAGCCAGATGTGACTTGAACAGATGCGACATCTTGTTTATTCTTTGGGACATAATTATGTTTCAGGCAAAGATATTTGGATTTCGGATCCGTTGTAGAATAGCTACCAGTGACAACCTGGCCTATGTCAATATTATCTGAAAACGCTGCAGAAATTTTTAAAATTGTTGACGGATGGGTGGATGATGCTACAGGCAGTGTATTGTTATTCTCTTCCGTATTTTCTGTAGTTTCAGCAATAGCGGTACCTGTATCGGAATCCATCTGCTCAAGTTCATCTTCCAGGTGTAGCGTTGCTGCTATCATAGATGTTTGCTCTGACAAAATTGTGGAGTCCATAGTACGATTACAAGTAGAAAGCTCAGGCTCACTATCACTATGGGTTGCCATTGACAATTCGTTTGATTCTTGTAACAGCTGCTCCTCGACACTGATGGCTTGATGCTCTGAAATTGTTTCATCGTCCTGGATGTCTTCTTCTTCTTCTTCTTTCTTCATTGCCCGCTTTTCCGTGAGGGTTGCGGGGGCAGTAGCTCAAGATTGAGCCGCCACACCTCACGGTCTTCCATCACCTCCATCATTTCGCTTGGGCGAAGTCCCAAGCGATTCCATCCAAGATCCTCAATGTAATCGGTCCATCTAGTTCTAGGTCGTCCGACTGGTCTTCTCCCATTTGCTTTGGCATGTAAAGCTTATTTGGGGAGTCTTTTCTGAGGCATTCTGCTTACATGGCCAAACCATCTAAGCTGAGATCTTTCAATTCGGAGAAGTAACGGCTCGATGTTAAGAGATTTTCGAATCTCAGAGCTACGCACCTTGTTAAACAGTGTAACTCCTTCGATTCTTCGTAAAAACCTCATTTCGGACGCTAGCACTTGTGATCGCATTCTTTCGGTCATTACCCAAGATTCATGACCATAAGTGAGAATGGGGACAAAAACTGCTTTGAAAATTGAGAGTTTTGCCTTTTTCGACAATTCTCGTTTCATGACAACCGAGTAGTGCAAAGCTCGCATTACTGCACTAGCCTTGCCTATTCGGGTATCCAGTTCTTCGTCTTGCCTTCCGTCACTCGTAAATGCAACCCCAAGATACTTGAACTTCTCTACCTGCTTCAGTGTCGCTCCATTCACTTGTAATACGCACTGATCAGGGTTTCTTGAAAGATGAAGTACCTCAGTTTTGGCCATGCTTATTTTCATTCCGGCGGTGTTGCATGCATCTGCAAAGCTATTTAATGCGCGCTGGAGGCCAGATTCTGTGGAAGAAAGCAGAACCAAATCATCTGCGAATAGCAGACGACTAATTTTGCAATTTCCAATCGTGGCACACTCATCAGCTTGGCTGTATTTGTCGATCCAATTCATGTAAACAATGAAAAGGAGAGGTGACAAAACGCACCCTTGCCGGAGTCCAACGCCCACATGGAACGGCTTTGATTGCTTGCCATTTACCCAAACACAAACCTCCGGTCTGCAGTAGAATGACTTAATAGCGCGTAACAATTGACCATCAACGCCATACTCCTGCAAAACCTTCCAAAGTTTATCCCGAGAAACTCGGTCATATGCTTTTTCAAGATCGACAAAGCATGCAAAGAGATCTTTGCCATACTCCCAAGATTTCTCGAAGATTTGCTTCAGAGTGAAGATTTGGTCCGTGGTGCTGCGACCCGGACGAAAACCGCACTGACCATCTTCCAGGTTTGATTCCACTATTTCTCGGCATTTCCTTTCAAGGCATTTGGCATATACTTTCCCTGGCAAACTAAGGAGTGATATCCCTCTGTAGTTTGTACATTGCTTGCGATCTCCTTTCTTGAATATCGGAATAATCACACCTGTTTGCCAATCTCTGGGAGTTTTGCCAAGCTTCCACGCAACTTGACACACTCGCGTTAACCAGAGAATTCCTTCTCCAGTCAGCGCTTTCAACATCTCGGGTCTGATTTCATCTTCACCAGCAGCTTTTCCAGATTTTATCCCTTTAATTGCAGTTGCCACTTCTGCTGCAGTGAAAACTTCATCCTCCCCTAGATGTGTCACGATTCGATGCCTTTACAGGATTTAAAAGATCTTCAAAGTGTTCTCTCCTTCGTGAAAGGATTTCATTCTCATCCGTTAGAATGTTACCGTCAGAATCCTTGATGGAGTAGGTGATACTCGATCTTTTGCCACGTAAACGGCGGATGGTCTGCCAAAATACTTTGTTTGCCGAAAAATAGTTGGAATCCAACCGACGACCAAACTCTTCCCACGACTTCTCCTTGGATTTCTTTACTGCCGAAGTTGCCGCTTTTCGCGCCTCAGTGTACCGGGATTGCAAATCAGATGACGATCTGTCCTGTAGCCAGGCCTTGAACGCATCTTTCTTTGCTCGAATAGCTTCTTTAACCTCTTGATTCCACCAAGGTGTTCTTTTCTCACTATCGCCCGCCACTCTAAGCCGTTTTCGCCCTGGATGTCAGATTCAGAAATAGTCAAAACCTCCTCATCTTGGCTGCTGTCCGCTGCAGTTCTAGTAGAAGGCCTGGGTGTGGAAGGATACCTAAAAAAAAACAAAAAAGGCATAATGTCGTAGCAAAAATATACCGATAAACTTCTTGGCATCTATGATCAAAATCTTATTTCCTCCAGAACCTGGGGCCGCATAGTCTTGTTACTTTCATGGTGAGTTATGTAATGCCTAAGTATTATAAACAAACACAGCTGCACATTATTTTCATTGCTTAAATTTCTGGAAAAGTAACTAGACTATGGCATCAGACCACGATCATTACGAGTAACGGTTTTAACTTTCAAGTCTTTTACAGTACTTCTTATAAACTAATAGCCTAAGTGGCATAGCAGTTCAATTTCAAACAAGAATCTACCAAAGGTCATACCTATTTAAACAGCTATTTATTAACCTATATTAAACAAAATTAACCTATTTAATTGTCGTTATCATACCTATTTAAACAGCGGTAGATAGAACAATTTACAGTATATTACGATATAAATACGCAGTTGCTTATGCACAATAACTTTCCAAAAACTCTTCAAAGATTTCTGTTTTTTTGCTTTCGGCATGGCAAATTAAACTTATTATTCGCGTACTGCTAATTATATGCGTCTAAAAATTATCGATATCATCTAGATTCGGATACTTTCCAAACAAACTCTGTTACAAGGACAAATCAAGAGACGAAAGCGCAGCAGCAAGGAGTCAAACTTGCAATCTTTCGCTTACGAGTTCGGCACCTAACCGATGCGCCAACGAGTCGCAATCTATATTGCTTTCACTGCGATTGATCTGCTCAACAGCTGCTTACTTATTATACCGGTACTATTACTAGCCGTACCCGTAACAGTCTTTCACAGTATGCCTACAACACCAAGGGAGTGTGCTGTTATTTTCCACTTCACATTTGGAGTGAAGCACTAGCACGCTGAGCAATTAGGTAGAGTAGCGGTAAGGCGTTAATCTCTAGAGCGTAAGGGCTAGAGTTCGATGCTCTTCACGGCTGCCTATTCAGCTTTGCTTGCAATTGCAAATACGGGTACCTAATTTGTGTTAAAAAATATTCTGTTCTTTTATTCACTTTATATTCTGTTGAATTTGAAAAAATAGCCTGATCTGCTGGGATTGCGTGGCCTACTTTCTCAAACTACCCGTACGGTATCGCAATTAGCAATTACTGTATTGTCTTTTAGAGAAATAATGCTGCTCACAGGCGCTAGCTTCTCCTTGGTCCTTTTACAGGCTTAAAGCACGGATTGAAAACTAAAGTTAAGAACTTACGAGAGACGATTTATTGCAAATTCTCATTCTACTTCGCTTGTCAGTGTTCTCATTTGTGTCAAAACAATAACAAGCAAGAGTTGAAGAGAAGGTGAAGAAAGAAAAAGTGTGACTTTCGAATTGCAACAGTGTTGGAACAGTGTCGGATATGCTTTTGATCATATTCTTTTGATCTTTTCCATTTGAGAATTTCCAGGTTTGAAAAGCAGTTGCACTGACTCGCACGGTAGAAGGGAGCCATTTTCTTGACTACTGAAATACCGAAAGCTGTATACATCCTTCGTAACGTTGCACAGCATAGCAGCACATTTTATATAGCGGTACCGGTTTGGTCTATACGCTGCGTTTTCAAATGGTACGGTAGAAAATACACAACTAAAATTCATGACAAAACGGTGGTGACTTGAAGCACACGCTAGGAAAGCGTAAATTGAAATGATGCCGTTGACATAAGAATGTTTGCATTGTTAAATTCTAAAACGTTCTAAAATTTTTTCGAATGTCTGAAAATTTGGGGGGGATCCGACCCCCGGATCCCCGCCCCTGAAATTATAATAAAAAATGATACAAGAGAAACGTAGATTGTCGTTTTGATGTAACGAAATTTGGCACTAAAATATTTCAAGTAGGCCTCGATTGTTGCAAATTAAAAACAAATGAGGCGGAAAATTTGCAAAATTATATAAACAATCCGATTCTGCAAGAAAATTACTGGTTCTTACAGATTAAGTGCTCCGTAGTATTAGTTGCCATCTACTGCTTGCTTTCTTTGAAAAAAGAAATGCGTTGCCGTTGCGTTGTACTTTGTCGATACAAAGTGTCGTTCATTGCTGACTTATTATTGTTGGTGGACATAGGGAATTCAGCATAATGCACGAAAGAACGCGATGCCGATAGCCATTCATCAATGATCATACCTTATGTGGGTTAATTCTCTTCATTCAACCATCGAGCAACTCATGCAAACTAAATGCGACATGCTAACAAGGTACCATACCAAGCCAGCGTATTGCGGGCCACCGGGATATGAAAAAAATGCATATCTCTGTTTATCAATCAATGATCAAACATTCTCATTAGCTATTTACTCTGACCAATTGTAGTCCCCTTCCCGGATAATGCTACTGTTCTTACACTTAAGTTTTGTGTAATTTTTGTGAAACTGTGCACTGTCAAAAGTGTGGGACTGGTCCCCCTAATCCCCCCTGGCTGCGCCGGTGACCAGTTCGGATCTGTTTTGCTGACAAGATCAACCTGATTGGTGCTCAGCGAAACGACTCCATAGAGTAGCCTAATAGCGGTGTTGCTTTAGGTTAGAACTGGGATGGCGTCGCTAATGACGCTACGACTATCAATGTCAGGATTGCCATTAAAAATTATAACATTAGAGGCAGGGGCGTATTTAGGGGGCGGGGGCCATTTGGCCATGCCCCCCTTTGGGTCGCCAGGATAGTATAATTAACATAGAATAGTATGCAAAATTGTGGCATGCCCCCCCCCCCCCCTTTGTAACCTGGGCAGAAAGTTTGAGCACAGAAACGGTGGGCAAAGACCTTTTTTTGGCCAAAAACTAGACTAAATTTGAGTGAAGACCTTTTTTTTTGTTTGGTCTTCACCTAATTTTGGGCCAAAAACCGGACTAAATTTGAGTGAAGACCTTTTTTTTTGTTTGGTTACGTCTTCACCTAAGTTTAGGCAGGAAAATGGACTTGGTTTTGGGCTGGAAAATTTTCATTCTGGTCTTCATTATTCTCAAATTTTCTGAATTTTCTGCCCCCCCCCCCCTTTCGAAAATCCTGCGTACGCTACTGATTAGAGGCCCCTACATCGAGTTTGAAATAGAATATCTCTGGAACGGCTGGGTCAAGATAGATGAAGTTAACGCCAAACTAGTCTCATGCAATTGGCCTAACTTTAGATACCCCCACTGATTATTTTGTCTTTAGTCCTCGTTTAAGTTACCGTCATGAAATTAAACAAGTCTGGGTTTGAATCTGGAAGAAAAACAAATTAATAAACGTAAACAAAATGACGCTTCTGTAATTGAAGATCATTTCATTGAAACGATGAGCTAGGCTTCTTCTGCCAGTTCTTGGATGATATGCAATACTTATAGCTGGTTAAATTCCGATTAGCGATTAAAGCTACTCCCACTTGTCAAGTTTGGTGCTTCCATGACCTCTGGTTTTGAGGAAAGTTGAGTAGGAGAGGCATATTATTTGCCTTTTCCTGAGTCATGTTTTTTTCGCATATTGTACTCTTGCTTTGCATTTAAAGACGCTGATGTTCCAAAACAAGAGATAAATGTTACTAAAATGCTTTGTTATGTTGCTGAAACTTTCGGTAGGAATCAAGTAGATCCAACTTTGATTGGTTATATTTTTTGCGGTAGGATAGAATTCGATGTGCTAATCAATGATTCCTTCAGGGTTGTAAACGGACCGACTAGTTCAGGCCCGAACCCGAAACTAATTTGAAGCCCAAATCTTGCCTGAAAAAACCCGAAAGTTAAGTAGGATCTGAAAAATTTAGCAATCTTGCTAAGTTATTTTGATTATACTTTTGTGCACCGAAGACAAAAAGGACGTCTCAGGCGCGAATTAAGCCCGAAATGTTTGTCAACTTCAGGCCCGAACCCGACCCGAAAAGCCCGGCCCGACTTAAAACTCTGGATTGCTTTTATGGGCGGCAGTAGGTAGAGTTGGTAAAGTGTCGGGTTGGTGATTGAAGGATGCTGGCTCCTGGTTCGATTGTCAAGCTGGTAGTGCGTTGTTTCTTCAATAAAAACATTTAACGCTTGTTTGTCATAGGGGCCAAGCATTCTATCCCTAGTGGTGACTCAGCCTGATAAAAGATTTGCAAACAGAATCCAAAAATTGGTGCTCTGCGTTGGTGTGGTTAGACAGGCACAGAGTGGTTGGTTCATGCACATGAATTAATTCTTTTTATTCATTGTAATTACTAATCACAACTCGGATACTGTTCACTTGCAACAATTTGGCTTGCCACTAGACTCGTCATATAAAATAACAGTTTTAGTAGGCAAAAACTCCCTAATGGGACACTATTGAAATATAAATTGGTAGGCGAAGCCTTGTGTTGTTGATTGGTTTTTGTTTACAACAAAAGTTTTAATCTTGTCGCAGGTGAGATCATACATCCCAAGTCCCACTAGTGATGATTTTTTTGCATTGTTGAAAGTACTACTTTGCAAGTATCCCTGTTACTTTCGTCTTAAAGGGTGTGAGAGTGTCTTACTTTCTAAAAGTCATTGAGGTTTACCGCAGCCAATTTTGAACCCTAAACTCTAAGGGGGTTTGCCGCAAAATCCTAACGTGACAGCGTTAAAACTTTTTATGTCAAACTGGTCACGTTAAAAAATAATTGATTTATTGATGCATGCCCGGGTGCCCACCTCTGGTAATGCAGTAATGAAGCCAGTCAACGTCCAGACTGGAAAAACGTTGGCGATTGCAAAAATGGTGAGCCACTTGCATAACACCAGTTTTATTATTATAAATGTTTATTGCAATTTTAAACACTACTAAATAGTAAATATTTGTTTTATTAGAAGCACCACAATAAGACCTTCCTGGATTGTTATCTGCTATGTTTAGTCTGATTTAAGTTTGTTACTTACAAGGGCATTTAGGTCGAGTTTTTCGCCGTTGACCAAAATGTTGGGAAAAGTCTAAATTTATTTTTACCAAATTTTAGATGTTCATGTCTTGCTATTTGTAGCGGTAAAGCAAAGAGAAAAGACCTAGTATCTAGAATGCGCTTACTGTACAACTGACAATGACAAATCTCATAAGTAACCTTTAATAAAAAAAACACTTTTCAAAAGGGCAAGCAAATTTGCAACACAAACAATCAAACTTTCAAGGCCAACAAGTTGGAGGGGGACAAAAGAGCCAAACGCCAGCAAAAAGAATTTGGAGAAAAAAACAAATCTAGCCCGAGCGATGCTCCCAAACAAATAAAATACAGTATAAATCTATAATTCTACAAGTGCAAAAATCTACTAATAAACCCGAAATATGTAGGGGGACTAGAGCGTGAGCACAATGCGGGTACAGCAAGATGCGGGAAACAAGTGTGTGCAATCGTGTAAGTGATTCAAAGAAAAATACTTCGGGATCTCTTCTCTGTCCTGCGCAAAATACAAAGTGATCAAGCACATAGCGCAACAGAGAGGAGCCAAGTCAAAACTACCGCAAGGGGTCGCCAGCAATTATACTAACGGTGCATGAAAACAAAGAACGGCGCTTACACTATTTCACGACATTACAGTTCAAAATTAACATAACCGGTACACTTTCCCTTACTTCAGTCTTCCACTTTTGTCACCGTTGTGAAAAAAGGCTAAAATGTAGAAAGTTGAGCTTATTTTTACCTAAAACATGACTAATTTGCAGTTTTGTCCCTTTGGACAACAACACTGTTACTAATGCGTATTGGTAAATAGAAAATATGCAATATTTTTTTGAAAATTGTTTTCAAGTGGCAACACTAGCAAAATTTCAAAGGGGAAAAATTGCTTTCAATGAAAAATTTGAAACCGTCATATCTTGAAAGCTTTAAAGGGCATTCTGGACGTTTTTGTTGAAAAAATTTTTCTGCGAAACCATAGTGAAACAACTTTGGCAATTTTTTAGAATTTTTTTGCACCAATTTTGATTCTCTTCGGCCAAGAAATCGCAAGATATTCGCAATCATTTTTCCCCGTAGACTAAGGAGAAACGCTTTGCGAACATTACCAAACTGAAAGGACGTAGGTCAAAATCGGTCCAAATGACTGACTACATTAACAGCTGTGGAGGAAGTGGTTTCGTAGGTATCTGCTGATAACCGTAACAAACCTATACGAAAAATGCTTTGCACTGAAGTTTGCAGTTTCATATTTACGTGAAAAACTAACTGGCTTTATCTGATCTTTAAACCTAAACCAATTGCACAATACTGTAATCGCATAAAACTTAGTGGCTCTCTAAAAACTGGAATCTTAGTTTAATATCTTGTCAGCTACGATGCTTTAGCAACAGGCAATAATTTTTTCGAATAGGCTATCTATATATAGGTGGGCCCAAGTCCGTTAATCCGTTAATAACGAAGCTAACTTTTTCATTAACTCGTTAATCCGTTAAAAAGGTTTTTCACGTTAACGGACTAAATTAACTTCCGTTAAGTTCTATTAACTTCCGTTAAAGTTTCTATCGTTAATATCTTGCACCATTCATTCATCGTACTGGTACAAACCTGTTTGCACCGGTAACACTTGTTGCGTATTAGCACGAGTTTTATAGAAGAAAGCGAAAAAAGGATCTCCGTGGCAAATAATAAACTGCAGCCTGTTAGGTTTATTAATTTATCGCTGTTCAGAATTTCCAAAGATTTTCCGATCGCAGCTTCGTTAGTGCATTTGAACTTATCTTTATCTTGTATATAGATTAGACTGTAAAATGTAACTTCCAAAACACAAAAAGACCACCTTAGCAAAAGTATTTCCTTACAATCAGCTCAACAGCGTTAAGGTGAATTTATACAGTATCCGTTTTTCGCACGTTTTCGTCCGTTTTTTTACGTTTTTGCTTCTCCTTGACAAAGTACGCGCTTTTTCATCCGCATTTTTATAAGTCCATATACGCACTAAGTAGACTGTTATATATAGATAAAAATTTTGTTCAAAAATTTTGTGTATGAAGGATAAGAGCGATATTTCGAAATAGAACTGTACTCCTTTACAAAAAAAATTTTTCAGAAAACTTTTGTCCGATATGTGACTGTCTGGTTAGTGCGGATATGGACACATAAAAATGCGGATGAAAAAGCGCATACTTTGTCAAGGAGAAGCAAAAACGTACAAAAAACGGATACTGTGTAAATTCACCTTTAATAGGTGTTCTAGAAGCGAGTGAAAAAAGGCGTGTAAATTAGACGCAAAATATTAACGAATTAACGGACTTTATTAACTTCCGTTAATTAAAGCTGAAAATAACGGATTAACGTTAACGGAGGTGTGAAGTTTGTTAACGGACTAGTGGGTAACGAAGCTAACGTTTTGCATTAACTTGCCCACCTTGTATCTATAGTAAGCAGTCGTCACAATCTTTAGCCTACTACGCCTAAAGCACTAAAACTTGATCTCATTCTGAATACTTAGCTAGCACTTGGCGGACAAAGCAGACTAGGAAAGCATCTAACCTCTGAATTCAAACAGTAGTTATTCCACTAATTTATTTACCTATACCATCAGCACTCACCTAGTTCCAAGAAGCCCGGTACTTAGCAAAACTTGGAAATAGAAGAAGAAACTGATTTATCGCGCAATCTACTTGAAACAAGATGGCCAAAATTTGAATTCTAAGAGGAAAACATGACATTTTTTCTTTTAGACTTTCTTAACCGGATAAGTTGCAAGAATCACTGTGGGGTCATGTTGGTAAACATGTTTTTTAAAGGTTTTTTCTCAGTTTTTCAAAATTCGGGTTGAATGCCCTTTTAAGGTCGGAGAAAGCTCAAATTTGGCGAAGATCTTTTTAAATCTATTGAGAAGAAAGCGACACATATCCTTTGAAATTTTCCAAGCACCAGTGACACGCAGTGAGGCTTCTGGTTGGTGAGGCACAATTTTTTTTCACACGCATGTTCGCTAAAAATTATCCAAGACAGTAAATGACTTGCAAATAACTGTTTTCATAGCCACTTAGCGAATACCAAATTTTTCGATAATTAATTATTCGTTAATCGCTGATGTTCACTTAAAGCCAAATCAATTTTCGAAAATCTCTAAAGGTAGCCTGTTATTTAACTTTGAATGTGGATGTTGTTGCAGTTTCCGTGCTTGCTAAGGCTTTTTGGCGAATTCTTTAGGCAGTGTTGGGACTATTGCTACTTTCACGAGTCCGAGTCTGAGTCCACTGAAACTCAAGATCACGAGTGCGTGTCCGAGTCCGAATGCCACGAGTTCGAGTTCACCAAAACTGAAGATCACGAGTTCGAAAATTTGACCGGAAAGGGAAATTTAAAATTTGGCCAAAGTTATTTCAATATGGACAAACGCTTTCAGAAACTCCGCAAGAAGACGTTTCTGCAAGCGCTGCACAGTCTTCTAACTAGGCCCTTTACACACAGAAAAAAGTTACATTAGCGCTTTTGCAAGAGCACTTATGCAAATAAAATTTAGTCGTCCACTTCGGCCTTAATTTACACCCGAGTTTGCAAAACTCCTCATGGCTTAGAAAGTCGAAATTCGAGGTTTTCCTTTTATACCTGTATATTTTATTCAGCCAGTTTAGTTTTGACAAAGTTTTTTCAGTAAAAGTATGCGAGTAACGTCACATGAAACCCTCTTATATTGTAGTTTGAATTTGCAAAGAATTTTGTAAGTTATGGGAGCGACCGACGCTCGCATCGATTGTTTTTTTTGTTTTTACTCGGCTATTTTCAAACTAATGAGTGCGAAATTTCAGACTTTTGCTTTTAACTCGAGAACGGTTTGGTCTAACTACATGAAAGTTTGACAGCGTTTGAGATTATTGATTCGCATGTTGGTATCAAATTTTGAGGCAATTGGTTACGTGACTTTACTTTTAGGATCCAAAAACCGCCTGCAAGTTTGACGTAAAAAGCGGTCTCATTCAAAAACGGCTTAAGTACGACCAAAAAATATTTCACACGGTTATATGTCTCAAGCTACCTTTTCGTCCCAACTAACTCACTTTTGGCCGCAATGAGGTTATTTCTTTTTTTTCTTCCTAAATCTTGTACGCTCTTCTCCTAAACCACAAAACATCGAAGTCTAATTTTTGTGTAAAGTTGTTGAGTTGCAAACGCAATTTTGTCTCCCAAAATATTTTGGGGCAATTCCCCTGGGAACCCTCCCAAAATGGGGCCCAAAAACTGAATTTTTTGAAAACAAACAAAATGAAAACCGCTCAAACTAGGGCACTAGTTTTTTTGATATCAGCAGATACTTAACAGACAAATATTTTGACATACTTTGAGGGGTGCCACCCCTACGGGGACCCCCCAAAATGGACCCCCAAAAATCAAGTTTTCGAACAGCTTAACTTAGGGTTACAGTGTTTTTGATATTAGTAGATATTTAATACACAAATATTTTGACGTAGTTTGGGGGTACCAATCTCTCCGGGGACTCCCCCAAATTGACCCTCAAAAAATGAATTTTTTGAACAGCTCAAGCTAGGGAGCTAGTTTTTTTATGATATCAGCGGCTACTTAACAGACAAATATTTTGACATAGTTTGGGGGTGCCACCTCTGGGGACCCCTAAAAATCAATTTTTTGAATAGCTTAAGCTAGGGCGCTTGTTTCTTTGAAATCTGTAGATTTTTGACTCGGTCGTTCAAAGGGTTTGCTACTTAGAAAGCTCCCATTTAGTTTTTCACTGTAGTTAATTATTTTTCGGGATATCAGATTAAGAAAATAATTTTAAACAAGTCAAATCTTTTATTATACTCATTGTTCCCTTTTCAATTTTTGTTTTATACTCGTTGTATTACGCCGAAGTGTGCAAAGAGTTGGCACGGCCCATCTCCTCGTCATTGCGGCCTGGGCAACACAGCTCCTTTCGAAAAAATGTCGTAACGGCGGCGAGCCGTTGGCAACAGTGTTTCCGATTTCACTGTCCCAAGATTTAAACCTCGGACCTCCCGGTCCAGAGACGAACGCGTTACCGCTCAACCAGCAAAAGAGCTTATTTCAGTAGATTTGTCACGGCGTCCAATAAAAAGTAGAGCTTTATTAGAACTTTTAAGTTGCGTATTAATCAGTTAATCGACGAAAGCGTGCAAAAAAGTATTATCTTTTCGGAAACTGGGCAGACTGGTGGTGTAGTATTGCATTCGATTAATACCGAGGGAACCAAATTTATGTACATTTTTTTCAGTAGTTTGACTACTTTTGGAAGTAACCTAACGCTAAAAGTCGACCAGCTGAAGCTAAAAAATAGAAGGACCTTCACAATTTTCATCAGTTTAGGGACAAGGGTTGAGGATCATTAAGTTTGCGATCAAGCGCGCAACCAGATTTTGCTGGGGAAGGTGGGCTTTAAATTTGTTGGATTATATTTCTAAGTAATTTTGCGAAAAGGGCCTTTAGCCCCTCCTGATTGCGCCACTTGTCGCCATGGTTTGGTATCTTTTCATAACTAATAGGCCACTTGTCGTTTCATAACTAATAGGCCAGAATTGTTATTTTTATTTCAGAAGAAGAACCTCGGTTTTAAATACATTTGTCATATTCTGTACATAATTTAGTGCATGCATTATGCAATTTTTGTTTTTATGGTTTATGAATAATTTGAAAAATGAAAGAATAGGTTTTTGCTGAATTGCTGTATGCACCTGTTCATGTTTTAACCTACTAACTCACCAACAGAAAGAATCTTTTTTTGCAAAAACCTTAGAAAATTCAGGCCCAAACACAGAAAAAGTTAAACCCAAACACAGAAAAAGTTAAACAGCACTGCACTGCTGAGTAATCAAGAAAACACTTCATGCTTCATCATCTGGATACGGTAATTTTTGTCAGTCACATCTGCAATTTTTTGGATGCAAGCTGATTCTTTTTAGGTTTTAATTCTCCATTGTAACATTTAGGAATCACTAATCAGGTGTAAAATTTAACATAACTTAACACAGGCTAAACTTATTATCTCCCTTCACTACCTGCGAATACTTGAATAGTGAATACCTTCAAGAATTTTTCAGCCGTGCGATATCTTGAGCACATTTTACCTACCGGCATCATCGAAGCAAACGTGATCAAACCAATGACACCAAAACGCTAAAAAATGCGGTTGCCAAAATATAAAACCAAATTCAATTATTTTCATTTTGATTTAGGTAAGAAATCTCTCCCTGCCAAAGATGATGCATTGCTTGTCACATTTATATTTTGTTGAGATGTAGTAGCTCTGTAATAAGACATTCAACAAAAATCACGAGTCCGAGTCTGAGTCCTCTCAAATTCCATGAGTCCGAGTCTCAAGAGCAGGAGTCCGAGTCCTTAAAAAGTGGCCTCGAGTCCGGACTCGGACTCGAGTCTTCCCGACACTGTCTTTAGGTCAAAAAAACGGTTTCAGTCCAAACATTATTATTTGCTGAAAAATGAAAGCAAAAATAACGATTTTTATGATTTTTTTATATTAAAAATATGAAAGCAAAAATGTTAAAAATATGAAAGCAAAAATGACGTTCTACTCTGAAAAGAGGGATTCTTTCGTTGTGATGTCTCGATCAAATCTTTTAAGTCAGTTTTCTAGTTATAACTTTAAGTTTAGATTAAAAATTTAGTTTAGAAAAGTCTCTCAGCTTTGAAACTAAATTTTCTTCCATTTTAGTTCATTTCCTCGTATTAAATTGGTTTTGTTTCACAAGAAAAATAACTGGTTCAATTTTACAATGAACTAAAGACGGCAAAATGCTGTTTCGACTTTTTCTCATTCTATGACGTCATATTAGAGAAAACGCCGCAAAATCTGGTTTAAAAACATTGTGCGTTGTCCGCGATTTTTCTGAAAAAAAGGCATACTTTTCGTTTATTAAAACTTGCTTGGCTGAAGTGATGCACCGTCGACAGTGCCGCACTTCGCATATTTGAAGCGATTCCCAATGGGCACCGTAGAGATAGCTATTGCACCGAATGGTTGTGGCGTTTTAATGCGAAAAACATAACATGAAAGCAGTGAATACAAAAAAAATTAAATATAAAATTAATAAAGTTTTTGATAAATATTTTGATTTGTGTGAAAACATTTTATGTTAATTATATACATATTTTATTTTTGTTTTCCTCGTACAATTCTACAGGTGAGGCGGTACCTCACCTTCCTCCCCTTACCGCACGTTCTGCCAAGCACCTGTACCCGGTAATTTTAGTCGACTGAAACGTGCTCCAGTAATGTGCCGGTATTGTAATCATATATGTTTTTGATTTATAATAGGTCTGGCTCGGAAAGATATGTATACTTTGTGTAGCCCCAGGCTATGTCGGATTATTTCTACAGCGGATGCTTGGCACTGGTATGTACAAAACGGTAAGCAATGTATGGATTTGAGGATTGCTGAAACGTCATGCTGCTTGCTTCGTACATATTAAATCCTTGATAAGTTCACAAAATCGAAATTTGTTTAGTTGTAGATTCAACTGTAGGGGCAAATTGGTTAATTACGGAATATAAAAGCAGTTTATTGCATATAATAATGGAGTGCCAGATAACTGCCACTTATGATGAAGATTAAACCGAAAACAATCGGCTTTTGTGCGATAGCCTTGGGCTACTCCTAGTTAGAGCCGAAAATTCTCGAACAATCTTTAAGTTGTCATTTTAGTGCTTATGCGTAGGATTGCAGCACAGTGCTACAGGAAAGTACAATGTAAACTGTTACTTTTCTCTTGCACTGTTACATCGATCCTGGCCGCTCTGACTTCAAAAACCAAGAAGGAGAAATAAGTTTCGCGGTGGTGTTAGATTTTAGTTGTCGAAGATACTCTCGCTGAAAGTCTGAAGAGTTTTAGTTTTTCAAATCTACAGTTCCATCAAGATCAGTAAAAGTTGCGCGCTCTCATTGGTTTTGTGGTTTCACAGTGGTTGTATACTGCCTGTCGTTACACTCACAGGCTATACAGTTACCGTGTTCTTACGAAACTAGACTTTTTCAGCAGCAACAAGATATTTTCAGTACGCGTAGTCGAATAAGTTTCATGAAATGCTTCGTCACGCCTCGAGATTATTGACTGGTTCGGTTAAGCCTCCATAATCGTTCTTGCCTTCGTCGGATTTTTAAAGTAATTCAATTTCATCGTGAAATTTAAGGGTTTGTTCGTCGAGTGACATCGTGCCGAGAAGTTATTACCAGATATTAGCGAACAATATTCGATACGCACACTAAGCAGCGATACCGACCTCAATATAGTTCTTGTGTAAGCGAGCGCTTTCTAATCGCGCGAAAATCGGACATTTTAGCCATAAAAATTATTGCTGAAAAAAGAAAACAAAACGTGCAGCGATATGGAAGGGTACGATTAGCCGTCCGTGTAAATGAATGCAGTTTGATCGGTTTCGACGGTTATATCAGGGTTCCCACGGTCAGGAAAATCTTGGAAAAATGAATTTTCCTGCAAAGGTGTGGAAAATTAGTTAAAATTGAAAATCATGGAAAACATGAACATCTTAGTTAAACGTTAAAGAGTTAAAACGTTAAAAGTTGTAAAGAGCTACCGGTACTACACCATCTGAAACTTCTTCTTTTTCCTAGACAGTATGCCACTTGATCTAAAATTGTTGTAAAAAATCAATTCCTTTAAAAACTCGATCATTTTTTTCCCTTTTTTTTTTCCGGGTTACCATGGTCACAATCGCGATAATGTTTCACAATCATGTTTTGATTTTAACTTTATGGGCTAGTTTACTCCGATTTTGAATTTCGGTTTGCAGGCCAGCTTAGTTTAGCTTTTGAATTTCGGTTTGAACGTCAGCTCTGCCGATGAACGTTGGTATTACGCGAAACTGGAGTCCAGAGCAGTACGTGGGAAAAAAAATTAGGTCTGCCTTTCTAGCAGCTGAAGTTACGAGATGAAGACGATAGGCTATACCGATAGCTTGGTTATTCAAATTTACTGGTTCAGTTAGCCTAATTCAGGGATCAAAATTCTTTGCATTGTGTCGACTCCTCTTCTTACTAATGATGAAGTCAGTTGACTTTGAAACACGGAAATGCTCCCGGGATAGGGGGCTCCGCCTCACTTGCGTCACTAGGGATTGAAATGATTACCCATTTCGACGCGGAGACAGCATTAAGGTGTTGTCAAATGAGGTAGGATTGTAAAATGTGATGTCTCTGTGAATTATTAAATTAATTCCGTTAAATTTAACATAATTTTGAACTTAAAGCACGAGCTAATAGTTATTAAATATTAACTTTTGACCAACAAAAGTTAGGTGGCTGCTTGACTCGAAGACCGGCAGGTCACTTCGCAGCTCTTCTAGTCTACACTTAGAAACATAATTACTGATCTCGTGTATTATTGTTTTAATGTTGTGACAAAAATAAAATATGATTGATTGGTTGATAGTAATCAATGTTTAAAAAACATAACCATATTTCATCTAAGTTTTTATATTACATTGTTGAAGTTAAAGTTATTTGTTTATAGTCCACTATTTAATTTGTTTTAGCTCGAACTGTTTAAAGATTTAAATTTAGGGGTATCCCCCAGCCTTGCATTTCCATGTTTTGTCATGTTGAACATTTCTTTTATATTCATCTATCCTGAAATTTAATGTGTGTAGCTTGAGCGGTAAAAGTTTTTAATTTTATAGAGCTCATTTGGAGGGACCCCGAACATGGCATTCCAAAATTATGTCTTGTTTTAAGTGAAGTTTTACTAATCCTGAAAACTTCATCTGTCTAGCTCAAAATGGTTCAAATTTTTCAGGAATATAGAACTCTATTTGGCGGACCTCCATCCTGAGTCGTGCCTCCTCCATTTTTTATGTTTAACTTTTTTCCATACCTATAGATCCTAAAAGGTTGATCCATCTAACTTCAACGAGTCCAAGCTTTTAGAATTTTAAAGGGGCCGTTTGGTGGCTTCCTCAATTTCAGATGGGCACTTGACATTTCTGATACCTTAAATAATAATTAATCAAAGTTGTAAACTTGTAATTAAATTAAGCATGCTGGTGGTAAAAAATGTGCCTAAAACCTTCTAATTTTTTTTTATAAATATATTACCAAGCAGCAGAGGTGGAGTCTAGGCCAACCACTACTTACCAAGCAGAGGTGGAGTCGACGACCCACCGTTTGTGGCCAAGACTAAGGACTCAAAAAAAAAATTCAAGGCCAAGGAGTCAAGGACCGACTTTTCGAGGACAGACCCTCTCGAGGCCAAGGACACAATTTTTCCAAAAATTGTGTCCGCAAATTCAAATGTTAAAGAGGTTGCATTTCGTCAAGTTTTTGATGATAATTCGAAAATAGTTGTTTCTGAAAATAACTTATATTATTTTAAAGTTTTATGCCTTAGCAGCACTGTTGATTACGTACAGTGCCGTCGCTAGAGCAAACGAAGTGAGGGGGCACAAAAATAAAATGAAATTTTTCACATTAAAACAAATCTTGCATGGTTACAAGTAATGCGCAATTTTAAAAATTTTGTATTGATGTCTAAAAAAAGACGTTTACAGTAAAGCCGCAGCGTTTCGTAGCTCTTTTTGTCTGCGGCCAATATTCGTTACAAAAACCTATCTGTTGCAGTGACTGTGAACTATAAACAATCTTGAGTGGGATCTAGAAAAAAAAACAGCAGGTCCAGGAAAAAGTTTTCACGTGTAGACGCGCAGCCAAGATTTTACAAAAGGGGGCGGGAGGGGAGGGCTTGAGCCAAATTAAAGTCAAAATAATCTTTTATTATACTCGCTGTATTTTGCCGAAGCGTGTAACGAGTTTGCCGGTCCATCTCCGCGCCATTGCGCGTGGCAACACAGCTGTTTTTGAAGAAATTTTGCAGAGGTGCCGAGCCGTTGGTAACGCTTTGTCCGATCTGACCAACCCGAAATTTGAACCTTAGGCCTCCCGCTCCAGAGGCGAACGCGTTACCGCTCAATCAACTGGTCGGTGCAACAAAAATTAAAATATTTTTGTTTGAAACATTTCTCAGGTGACGTGCTGAACAAACTGGTGCAACTCAAACATAACTTAGACGATGGTCTGGGAGCGGAGCCCCCAGCTGCCGGAGGCCATGGGGACCTGCGTAGCCCCCAGCCCCTGGGCGATTTTTTATGATTTTTTTGTCAAAAAGTAGCCTTTTTAAGTCATTTGATTACATTTCGAACGTTTTTAGATCTGTTGGAAAAAAATGAATTGCTGAAATGCGAAAGTCATTCCAAAAACTAATTAAATTTTCCAGCTCCTTCAGCTCTTCTTATTTACAGGTCAAGTTTAAAACCTGCTACTTAAACGCTAGTATTTGGGCGTTGAGCGATGTGATTATTTTCAGAGGGGCCCTCCTAATTGCGCCACTGTTCACGTATTATTTTATGTCGTAATTACTAGCCAACAAACAGTTTGTAAAGCTACTATTCTTCGCAATATTAGTTAGCGTATTTTTACAAGTTGGCATTCTTAAGATAATTGTTGTTGGTTATATCAGGGATATAGTGACATACCTACTGTAGTATAATGGGCTATCCCTCAAACTGTATTGCATTTCATTGTCATGCTCATACTATCTTCTGAATCATATTTTAGCATTAGCAACTCAAAAATGTTTGTGTTTTGGACCCCCGGATTCTTTGTTATGGTCCTGGATGGTTTTAGAGCGTTGCTGTTTGTACCATCCGCACCGGAAGTATCAGCAGAAATAAAACAATTCTATACTGCCTTTTACTCTTCTTCTCCGATTAGAGCTTTCACACCATGCCATTTAAAATATGGTTTACTATTTCTTGGCTATCACAGTGTATTTTCAACTAAGGAAAGGAAACGAATTGATAGGCTTGAAGTTTAGGTTAATTTTTGTTTAATTGTCTTTCCAACCAATCAAAAAATAATGCTGTCCTCGAGCCGAGGACAGGACATTTTCGAGGACTTGTAGGCTTCAAGGCCAAGGACTTGAGCTTCGAGGCCTAGGACAAGGACTTCAAAATGTGGCCTCGAGGACTCCACCTCTGCTACCAAGCATAGGTGGGCACAAGTCCGTTAATAACGAAGCTAACTTTTTCATTAACTCGCTAATCCGTTAAAAAGTTTTTTCATGTTAACGGACTAAATTAACTTCCGCTAAGTTCTGTTAACGGACTAAAGTAACTTCCGTTAAGTTCTGTTCACTTCCGTGAAGGTTTTTATCGTTAATATGTTGCACCATTCATTCATCGTACCGGCACAAACCAGTTTGCACTGGTAACACTTGTTGCGTATTAGCACGAGTTTTACAGAAGAAAGCGAAGAAAGGAGCTCTTTTTGTGGCAAACAATAAGCTGCAGCCTCATAGGTCTATTAATTATCGCTGTTCGCAATTTCCAAAGATTTTCCGATTGCAGATTCGTTAGTGCATTTTAACCCATTTTTATCTTGAAATTAGATTAGACCAGTGGTTCTCAACCGGGGTGCCGCGGCACACTAGGGTGCCATTTGCGATTCGCTGGGGTGCCGCGAGCTATTGCGCATTGTTTAGGCTATTTGTCTAAGAAAAAGGTGGAATGCAGTGATGTTATTTTAAGTTTAAGGTATAAACTTCAATTCTTTTTGATAGAAAAGTGACCTTCCAGTTCATGCTTAGGTGAAAATTTGAGATGGCTACAAATGATTGCTTTATTGACGATGACGCCATACCAACTTTTCAGTTCAGTCAGTTACTGTTCAAAATCATACTGTTCTTTTCAAACTTTGAACAACAATGAAGCCTCATTATGACGTCTCATACTATCTCATTCATACTCCCGCTTGTATCGTGTACGGATGGAGCTCCATCTATGATTAGGTCAATCAAAGGATTTGTGTCCCTTGTGAAAAATGTTAGTAGTGAAATCATAACAACCCACTGTTTAATCGTTTTGCGTGCTTCTGGCCTAAGGGCTACCAGCGCGGAAGCCTAGGGAAGAGCCACCAGAACGGCGACTACTTAGAACAAGTAATGCGAAAAAATTGTCTTCCCACAGGATTCGAACCCACTGTTTTCTTCATCGTGAAGTGCTTATTGGAAAAACATTGAACTCGGACTTAACACAAGTGTTGAAAGAATTTATACTGTAGATATGGTAAACTACATCGAAGCTAGACCACTTAAATCACGATTATTTACAAAGCTCTGCAAAGAATGGAAGCAAATTATGAAAATCTTCGGTTACACACCGAGGCAAGATGGCTTTCACGTAGAAAAGTATTGTCACGAGTATATGAGCTGATAGAGGAGATGTTAGCTTTTTTTTAGTCTTGAAAGACAAGGAGAATTTTGTAATTTGCTTTGCGACGACAGCTGGAAGTCCAAATTAGCATATTTGGTAGACATCTTTGACCACTTAAATAAGACAAATTCCAATATGCAAGGCAAGAATGAAAATCTATCTTCAGCAGACAAAATGAGAGCTCTATAAGAAAAATTGAAAGTGTGGTTATTACGAATATAGAAAGGAAACTCTGACATGCTTTTTTTCGTTTTTCGAAAACGACTAACAAAGGAATGGTTTCATCGGTTATTAAACATCTCAAGTCTTTGCAAGACAAAATTGAGAAATATTTTCCAACAGTGTCCACGGAAAATTATAAATGGGTAAGAAATCCATTTTTACCCCTGGATACCCATTGTATTTTGAATCTGAAAGAAGAACTTATTGATATACATAACGGCAGTAACATTAAGCTGTTGCACAGGGAGATGCCTCTGGATGAATTTTGGATTAAAATTCAAAATCAATACCCTAACATTGGAGAAAAGGCTTTGGTTATTTTACTTCAATTTTCTACAATGTACCTATGCGAAACCGCATTTTCCGTTTTAACAAACCTAAAAACAAGAAAAAGAGGAAGGCTACTTGTGGAGGAAGAAATGCGAGTAGCATTATCGAACGTGCGTCCCAACATTGAGAAAATTTGCGCTAAAAATCAAGCACAAATTTCGCACTGACTTTTAAAACAAATTGAATCATTTTTATGACATTTTTAGTGTTCTGTTAAGCTGTTATTAATCAAAACTGTTTCAATATAGTGCTTTGATGCAAACTTTACTCTCAAAATTGATTTTATTAGAATCGGAAGCTCTTAGGTTCAACCGGGTGCCGCAAAATTTTTTTGGTGCTTACAGGGTGCCAATAGCCAAAAAAGGTTGAGAACCACTGGATTAGACTGTAGAATGTAACTTCCAAAACACAAAAAGACCACATAGCAATAAATGTTTCCTTACAATCAGCTCAACAGCGTCAATACGTGCTCTAGGAGCGAGTGAAAAAAAGGCATGTAAATTACACGCAAAATATTAACGGACTTTATTAACTTCCGTTAATTCAAGCTGAAAATATTGGATTAACGTTAACAGAGGTGTGAAGTTTGTTAACGGACTAGTGGTTAACGAAGCTAACGTTTTGAATGAACTTGCCCACCTATGCTACCAAGCTATACCAGTATATAGTTGGTTACTTTTTGCCAGTTTTTGGCCTCAAGAACTGAAATCTGTGTGCGTAAATGAAGCCTTCAACTGAAGATCTTGAGTTCAACTTTCCTTGTCCAGCGATTTTTGAGTGATACGCGAATCAATAACTTTTTAACACAGAAACGGCCGTTTTCACCCGGTTTTTGGTTTCCTGAATTACGGTATCCAAAATAAGACCTAGGACCCTCAAAATTTGAGTACATACCGCTTTCGTTTATTGCAATGTTGTGTCCGAAATTCAAGTTTTATGGTGTAATCTTGTTTAAGTTGCAACTGAATCAAATTTCGATGCTTATCCATCAAAATTGCCGAGTAAAAGAATCCTGATAAGATTGTTAACAGTTTGCACGTGTAAGTATCACTTGAATACCCATAAAAAAAGTGTAACAAACGTCCTTGAAAAAGTTATGAAAAGGTCATGGAATTTGATTTTGAAAATTGTGTGGGAACCCTGACTTATGTGCCGGGCCAAGTCAACTGAGTGCGAACTAACTTACCGCCGAACAAACTCACCTCTACCAACAGCCCGCCGAAGGTGCTAATGCGCTTGTCGTGCTGAGAACGATAGGTTGTTATGGTATGCTACATGCATTACACAGTTGTCGTGAACCCATCTTGTGTTTGAAAAAATTATTTGAAACGTTTTTGGTGTTTTTAACAGAATTAAATGAACGAAAATAGTTGTTCACCATTATTTAAAGATACAACTTTTATTTTTCATCCACTTTGTCCTTTCAAATGAGAAAGTTAGTAATAATTTTTTTATGACAGCAACTCGTATTAGTCGTTACGTTAAATTAGCACAAGTTTTGACGTTCGTATGGTTTTCTGCCGGTATAGATGACGTATAATGTGTTCATGAATGACTGTATATTGGTTTTAAAGATTCTTGGCAATCAGCCCCCTGTAATTAATTAGATATTATCGGCTATAGAGATTACTTACTAGATCAGTAAAAATAGCTTGCCAAGTTCCTAAATTGATGCGTTTCAAGAATTTTTTAAACAAAATAACATGTTTCTTAAAAACCAGAGACTACTGTTACGTTACGTACGGTTTACCGTAACTAAGTACCTAGCCCAAACTAAACATGTAGCCCAAGCCCTAACATGAAGAAAAATTAAAAGAGCAAATGAGTGCTCACTTGTTTACTCGCTTATTATTGGGACTTTGCGCGAGTGCGTAGTACCTTTGTTTTTGTTCGGGAATTTTGGCAGATGAGGATTGATTTTGCTTATAACTAACTAACGGTAAAAACTAGAAAGTTGAAATTTGGACTTAAAGGCGGTGAATCATCCAGCCAATTCCAGTGGTTTACAATAGCTAAAATTGAACTATAATTTTTGATATTTTTTGTTTTAATTTTGGGACTGCGGTTGCAAAGATATTCAACAAATACAAAAAGATGTCCCCCCGAAAAAAGTTTTTGGATACGCTGAGTTTTGTTCTTCCCGCCAAAACCACAGTAGGCCTAATCGTTTAGAGAACTGTGGTAGGCCTAATAGTTTAGAGATAGTTTGTTTCTAAATCTCTAAACTATAAGGCCTAATACTTTAGAGATAGTTCGGCCTAATAGTTTAATAAGATTACGGTAGGCCTAATAGTTTAGAGAACTGTGGTTTTGGCGGGAAGATCAAAACTCAGAGTTTCCAAAAACTTTTTTTGGGGGACATCTTTTTGTATTTGTTGAATATCTTTGCAAACGCAACCCCAAAATCAAAACAAAAAATATCAAAAATTACAGTTCAATTTTAGCTATTGTAAACCACCGGAATTGGCTGGATGATTCACCGCCTTTAACACAAGAATTAATGAAAGCGTCATGTGCGTAATTTTGGGGATCATAGATTCCTAGGTCACGTGATCGTGAATTGAGACACAAAAATAAAAATAAAAAAAACGGCAATTTTTGACTTGAAAAGTTATTAATTCGCTTTTAATTCCAAAACTAAATAATCGCAATAAACAGCAAGACTAAAGTCATTCTAAGGATTTAATTACAATAAAAAATACACACGTTTTCGCCTTGCATTAGGCCTCTTCAGGTATTGGTTAAATCATAGCCATGTTAACTTCAGACTAACTGGAAAAAATGAAATACAAAAAATCAAGCGATATCACGGTTTCGAGACACCGGGCGTTAAAACAATAAAGATCATCAATCCCATTTGACAGGTCAACAGTTCATTTACTAATGGAAAATAAAGAAATTCGAGGGGAAAAAACAGCACATTAATCTACAGACGTCACTATCATTTGCAGATATTTAACAGAAAGGACGAGCCATGAGCATATAATTGCTTGTTTAAACTAGGTCTAAGTTTCTTTATTAATAAAGCTTCATGAATTTTGGCCTGAAAATCTGATTTACGTTGTTTCAGAACCTCGAAAGAATTTAAGTTATGTCGTTGTTCTGTTTGTTCCAATGTGCGATTTGACTTAAATTTGACATAAAGAAACTTAGACCTAGTTTAAACAAGCAATTATATGCTCAGGGCTCGTCCTTTCCATTAAATATCTACAAATGATAGTGACGTCTGTTGATTAATGTGCTGTTTTTTCCCCTCGAATTTCTTTATTTTCCATTAGTAAATGAACTGTTGACCTGTCAAATGGGATTGATGATCTTTATTGTTTTAACGCCCGGTGTCTCGAAACCGTGATATCGCTTGATTTTTTGTATTTCATTTTTTCCAGTCAGTCTGAAATTAACATGGCAATAATTTAACCAATACCTGAAGAGGCCTGATGAAAGGCGAAAACGTGTGTATTGTTTATTGTAAATGAATCCTTAGAATGACTTTAGTCTTGTTGTTTATTGCTAATATTTGGCTAAATAAAATTTCCACTTTACCGAAGTTATAATTCCAAAACCACGCGACGTGCAATGCTGAAATTTGGACACAATGTAGGTGCTTATGAATGCTTTATGCAAGCCTTGTTTAGGGGCGCCCGGTCACGTGACTAAAATTTTACAGGCCGAAAGTCAGCAGAAAGTGGAAGATTTTGAACCGATATATCTAGGTAATTACCGATATTGATGAAAAATGGTTTGTGGTTTTTAAGCACACTATCAACCACCTTTTTTTTGCATGTGTTCGTTTACCCCAGCTTAAAAACTATTTTGCATGCTTTGTGTCTTTTTTCTTACTTTTTTTTTTCTTCTGCCGCTATCTAGGCTACTTTTAAACTACTAAACGCACTACATTCAAACTTTGAGCGATTGAAGATATCAAAGGGACTAGTGTGCGACTGAAATCGGGGGTACCAGGTTGGGGGGATCCCCCTCAATCGGATCCTCCAAAATTTTGGAACTTTTAAACCGTTGCAGCTAGATGGATCAAATTTTCGGAATGCGTAGATCTTAAAAATAAACATAACAAAAACTGGGGGTGCCATGATGGGGGTTTCCCCCCAAACGGGCCATCCGAAATTCAAGCATTTTAACCTGTTTAGCTGGATCCATGAAATTTGCAAGGTAAGTAAATATAAAGGAAAGATAGAATTTGACAAAATTTGGAAGTACCAAAATGGGGGTACCCCCTCAAACGGGGTCGACTAAGTTCAAACTTTTTATCCACTCACGTTAGACACATGAAACTTTCAGGGTAAGCAAATATGAAAAGGTAAAATTTGGGGGATATCAAAATGGGGGTCCCCCTCAAACAGGGCCGCCAAAATTTTGAACTTTTAAACCATTAAAGCTAGACGGATCAAATTTTCGGAATGGGTAGATATCAAAAATAATCTGAATCTATCAAAAATTGGGGGTTTCAAAATGGGGGTTTCCTCCAAACGGGGCCTTCTAAAATCCAAATTTTTCAACCTTTGAAGCTGGGCACATGAAATGTTTAGGGAAAGTAAATATAAAACAAAGATAAAATCTGAAACAATTTAGGGGTACCAAAATGGGGGGTTCCCTTCAAATGAAGCTGCCTAAATTCTAACTTTTTAACCACATATGCTAGACACACAAAGTTTTCAGGGTTGGCAATATGAAGAAAAGATAAAATATGACAAAATTTGGGGGTACCAAAAATGGGGGGTCCCCCTTAAACAGAGCCACCAAACTTCAAACTTTTTAACCACTAACACTAGGTACATGAACTTTTCAGGATAGGAAAATATGACGAAAAGATAAAACTAGACAGAATTTGGGGGTACCAAAATGAAGGGATCTCCCTCAAACAAGTATGTGAAAATTCAAACTTTAACCACTTACAATGGACTGATGAAATTTTCAAAATAGGTAAATATGAAAAGATAAAACTTGACGAAATTTGGGGGCACCACATTGGGGTGTCCCTCTCAAACGAGGACGCCAAAATTCAAAATTTTTAGTTGTGTAAGCTAGACACATCACAATTTCAGGATACGAAAGCAGATATGAAGAAAAGATCAAATTTGACAAAACTTAAGGCAGCAAAATGGGGATTCTTCAAAATTCAAACTTTTCAACCATTCAAGCTAGACTCATAAAACATTCAGAATAGGTAAATATAAAAGAAAGATAAAATCAGAATAGGTAAGTAAAATATGACTAATTTCAGGTGCCGCAATTCGGGATTCCTCCTCAAATGGGTCCTTCTAAATTTTTAACAACTCAAGCTAGACAAATAAAGTTTTCAAGATAGGTAATCATTTAATATAAAAAAATTTGAGGATGTCATACTATAGGGGTCCTCCAATTATGTCGACACCTCCCCCCATTAACTGCAAAACCTAAACAAATTAAATCTATTGGACAGGTTAATATTAATTAAAGACTAAAGATAACAAAATTTGGTTGGGCACATTGAGGAGACCATGTCAAATGGGCCCATTAAAATTTTAATTACGAAGTACTCCAATTAGACATATCAAATTTTAATAGTACCTATGGCGGTTGGCTAACAAAAGAAAAAGATAAAACATGCCAAACTTGGCAATGCCATTTTGGACATTTAGCCCTTAATTGGGCCTTCAAACTATACGATGAAATCTCACAGTGCATATTGGTATCACAAAAACGTAGAAGCATAGCCATAGGAGGCGGGGAGGCTGGGAAAGCGGTCGCCCCCCCATTTGGTTCAAAACGTTGAAAATTCGGGCAAATAGTTTCTTTATTTGGGCACACCAGTGGCGAAAAACCGTCTCGATTTCAGTGAAGACCTTTTTTTTTTTTTTTTTTTTTTTTTGGAAAACACCTTAATTTGGACAGAAAAACCGGTCTCAATTTCAGTGAAGACCTTTTTTTTTCGGAGAACACCTCAATTTCGACAGAGAACCCGATTGATTTTTTGTGCAAAACTCAATGCATAAAGTCATTTTTCGGGCAAAAGTTTGGTGCCTATCCAAATCATTTTGAGCTCCTACGCCCATGAGTAGAAGAGTCAAACTTTTGGGATTACTCCAACATTTGAGACGTTGAAGTACTTGAGTTTAATGGCTTTGATAGATTTAAGCTGGATGGCCGAGTTTTTTACTAAACTGTCACTTGTGACGTTGAAAAAATCTTATACTTGCCTCTTCAAAGTTTTTGAACAATTTTAAGAAAGCTTGCGTGCTGAATAATGAATGTAATGCAACATACTGCACTGTACAATATGCAATTTGTTGGCTGTTGGATCGCCCTGCTAAACCGCGTTCCCAGAATAGGAATAGCTGTAAAATGAGTGCATATTTCTGGTCGTGTTTAGTGTTAAGTTTGGCTGTTGTAATAAAATCGCTGGAAATTTAAAGATCGCTCTATGTTATTTCAGTATAAAAAGAAAAACTGTTAGGAACTCCTAATAGCTTTTTGATTGGCGTTACTTGATTATTTTGATAACTTTTTGAGACCTTTAAACTTTGAGAGCGAATAACCTCAAAGCTGTTAAAATGAACTAAAAAGAGCGTAATGTGCAAAAGAAGTAGATCATTTTTGGTAAATAGTTGTTTGACTTTATTATTATTATTGGTGTTTATTGCAGGCGAAACGCCCATATCAAAGCACAAAAACACAAAAAAAACAACAACAAAGAAACAAACACACAAACAGCATACGCTAAATAAAAAATCATAACACATTAGACAACAGTTCTTTACTAAATCGTAAGATGTACCACCTTCATACACTGTGTTACAGTACATATGAAAGTACTTCGATTCATAGAAGACATCAGAATTCATCAGCGCATTAATCCAATGATTAGTCGATGTACGACTGCGTTTAACGAAGTTGAGAAGCGACTTACGTATAAGAGCATCAAAAGTAAGGACATTAAAAAAATTTTGATGGACACTGGCACTGGTATGACGGGGAAGACCATGAATCATTCTAAATGCATCATTGTAGGCTACTCGAAGACGCCTGATTGAATAACTGTTGTAGTTATGCCTGTTTCAGCCCAGTCTTTTTTACTTGTCGTTGCCTGGAATCAAACCAATACCTTTGTTGTGTTTTGTTACAGCGTTATTGTTCACCACGACTTCTAATTTGTTACATTCACGCGTTGATGCGAGCAGTTCGAAATTTGCTTGTTGCATCGCAAAAGTGCACCTAATTTACATATTACTTGATCATTCTTTGTTTAAGTTACTGCTGTTTTTAAAATTTATTCCATGCTGATGGCAATCTCTAGCACAAGAATTGACTGACCTCACACCTGCTTTTAGTTTCATTCCTAAGTTTCAAGTGTACTGTCAACACATGGTAATTTTAGTTTTCTAATTTCATTCAACTTACCAAACTTCAGTTATTTTTTATGCCGTGTGGAAGTCTGTTTTTATTCTGTTTAATACAATATCATATTATAGCTGAAAAGTTCTCTGGTTATTTTTAGGAAGCAGACCAAACCGGTGAAAGCCTTAGAGTTCCTCTGGGCCACGCGATCGTTTCTTAACAATGCCACAACGAACTACCATACAAAGACATGCAATACGACTTGAACAAAATATTTTTTACATAAGTAGAACATTGCGAAAATTTTGACCTCAACTTGTTACCAATACAGTAGAGAGCTCTGGTTTGTCTTGATATATCACAATTCTCATTAGAGCTCGAGTCCATAATAATACCTAAGTATTTTACTCTATCGACAAATTCAACCTTATCAAGGCCAAGCAGTAAAAAAGGAGGTTTTCTACAGCTTAAAATTCTTCCGGGAGAATAAAACCCCGGCAGATTTACGATAATTAAATACAATGTCATGAGAAGAAGCGTAAGCATTACATACATTGACTAAGTCCTGTAGTCCAGAGAGAGAAGGAGAAAAACAACACAAATCATCTGCAAATAAAATATGGTTCAGGCAAGAATCATTAATCATACAACCAACTTTAAGCTTGTTTAATTTTTGAGAAAGATCATCCATGTAAATAGCAAATAAGTATGGGCTTAAAACCCCACCTTGTCGGACACCATTAGTGACCTTAAATGAACGAGATAAGAATCCTCCCCATCTCACCTGCATGGATTGATGAGAATACCAAAATTGAAGCAACCGCACAAAACACATTGGCACATTACACGCAATTAGCTTTTTGAACAACACAGCATGATTGACCCGATCATAGGCTTTAGAAGCATCCAAAAATGCTGCATACACAGGTGTGTTCTGATTAACATATGAAGCAATAGACTGTTTCAACAAAAATGCACATAAATCTGTACCATGCTTGGCTTTAAATCCAAATTGATTATCACTGGTTTGTAAGTGAGATGATATAAACTGCAATATAACATGTTCAAACAATTTAGAAAAGATTGTAGATACAGTAATTGGGCGATAGTTATTAACATCACTGACGTCAGCATTAGTATTCTTAATAACTGGCGAAATAACAGTTTTAAGACAACTTACAGGTAGATGCCCATGAGTGAGACACATATTTAAAAAAATGCTAAGACAAGGCTTAATCCTGCTACTGCAATAAAATAGATGTTCAGCACTAACACCATCAAAACCTGCAGCACTATTACACGGCAGTTTATTTATTGAAATGCCAATTATAGAAACGTCACAGTAAAAATCAGTTGTAATATAATATTGAATAGAATTAACACTGGTTTGTACAACATTATTACAACTATCATTAGTAATGGAGTTCAGCAGAGAACCAAAATGGTTTCCCCACATTTCAGCATCTTTACTAGCACCTGAAACACCACCAACAGAAGTAGGATATGATGCAGATTTTTTTATTTATCATTTTAAGCCTCTGCCAGAAATTTTTCTTTGATTTATCATGTTGTAGACTAAGAGCTAAAGCATCAGCTTTGCTTTGTTCAAACTGCATAGTACATTTTCTTAGTATTTTTTAAAAATTTCTTCTAGTATCTCTCTTAATTGAAAGTTAACTCCTTCTCGAGGCTTATTATTTTTCACCCAGTCTAGAAAAGCAGACCTAGCTTGGTCATGATAAAATTTTACCTCATTATTCCAACCAGGAAGTTGGAACTGCTTTGCTCCTAACTGATAATGTCTATTAGAGGAGCAAACTGCATCAGAAGCACTTAGCAGTGAAGAGATTATGAGCTCATAAAAATTGTCAATTGATTTCAAATGCATTAGATCATTGCACAATAGGTTGCTACATTCTAGAACAGCCTGCGGAAGGGAAATTCTCGAAAGATTCATTCCAGTTGCCATATAATAGCCAGCTTTTTAATCAGATGGAAGTTTATTCCAGTTGATCTTTTTAGCACCAATGGAGGCATTAACTCTGTCATCAAATAAAGGTAACGACAGGCAGGATAAGCTAATCACCATTGGAAAATGGTCAGAAGTAGAAAATTCATAAAGCACATTTATATTATCAATAGACTGATGCAAGGAGTGGGAGGAAATGCAGTGACCCACCATGATACAGTTCCATGAGCATCGCTTAAGTAAGTGAATGTATCAGAAAGCAGACAAGCCTTATCAGAGATGATTAAGTCTTGTTGGGCAGCAAAGTCCTCTAGAAGTTTACCAAACATGTTAGCAGAGCTGGCATTGAAATCACCAAAAATATAAAGGTAGGCATTATCTAAAGATTCAGCCCAAACTTGAAGCTTTGTCATATACTGCAGATAGGAATCAAAATTATCACTACAACAATATGGGAGATAGACATTAATAACGCAAAGTGAAGCATCATCTGTCAATCGATTTAATCCAATAATGGATTTGTCACAACTCTGAATTAGTGTGGCTTGCAACTTTTTGTGCCAACGAATGGCAGTTCCACCAAAGGGCCTACCTATTAGCATACCCTCGCCATCATCAAAAGAAGATATCCCAGTTCCATGAAAATCTGTGTGAATTGAAGCTAAAAAATCTAGATTTTGCTTAGAAAGCCATGTTTCTTGCAAGCAAATTATATCACATGTGTTACAAAGCTCAATAATTTCTTGCATGGAAGACATGATGCCTCTTCAATTGAAAGATACAGCTTTTAGACTTTGTCGATTGATTTTTCCTGTGGGGAATTTGACCAAGTGGCTAATTTATCAACATCTTTTTTGTTATCAATCCTGGTAGCTGATGCATAAAACCGTTTAACAAGTGCACCTGCTGGCCAATTATCAAGCAATAACGCCTCACTGAAAATAACTCTTTGGAATAAAACATGAAAGGAGGAATAGCTATCAAATTTCGTTTTTAACTTTTTACAAACCATGCTGTTAGCATTACCAAACTGTGATTCAACAAATGCTGTAAGTTGATCTTCTGTTGTTTCGGGATCAAGACGTGAAATGAATATATCAGCCGGTTTCGAGAGCGGTTTGATCACTTTCAAGCAAATCACTTCTTTTTTCCCCAATTTAGGTGTGCGTTTTCTTTTGCTCTTAACTTCCCAGGTTTCAGATGATTCAGAGACAGAGTTACCAATTTCTCTAGTTGAAAAAACAGTTAAACTAGGGTTAAGTTTTGATTCTTTATGTTTTTTTCCAGTATCACAATTTTTTGCATTACTTACTTTAGACAATTTAAAGGAAAGAGTTCCTGCAGTTGCAGCTGCATATGACTTTGCACGAGACTGTGAAGTACTAGCAACGTTCATAGCAGAACTGGTTATTTCAAGCAGACCAATGTCAGCTGCACTGACTTCGTCTGTATTTGAATCATTTGCTTTCACCAATAAATTGTTGTAGTTGGGCAATTGGGATTTAATGTCCATTATTGAGTCAAAGATGTTGTCAAGTACATCTTTTTTATTAGACCTCTCTTCCCTCACCTCTTGTAGAGCAGATTGGATATCTTGCAAAACCACCTTTTCAAGATCTTTCTCATCATGAAGTTGTTTTACTTCTTTTTTCAGTGATAATAGGTCATTGTAAATGGCTGTTGCATTTAGATTGGCAACATCAACAGATGGAAAGTTCATATCTGCTGTAACAAAAATAGGTGGCACAAATTTTTCGGACACAGCCATTTCATGAAAAAAGAGATTATATTTTTGCAGTTTTTCTGTGCCAGTACATTTTCAGGGCCGTTAAAGCTCTTTTTCCTGCTGTTACTGGCATGGAATTCATCAGGAAAGTTCTTGTATAGTTTGTCTCTTGCAGAATCAATATCATCAGAGCTGTAGTAATCCACAACCACTTTAACCAAGACATCATTAGGTAGTTGTTTCATTCTTTGATTCATATACCATAATATGGAATTTATTACCACATTGGTCATGGCCACATCAAAGATATAACAACAACAATTAACAACTTATCTATCAATACAACTATCTATTTTATTCAACCTTATTTCTTATTCAACCTTATTGATTCCTAATTCAAACCACCTTGTTCAAATAACGCCTAGGGTTCTGGAAAGCATAGAGCTGAGTAAATTAATATAAATTTTGAATGTGAAGTCATCGTAAAGTTAGACTCTTCAATATCAGTTATAAATTTATAAGAATATGATTTTTTGTTTCTAGATTTTGTTTGTGTCAGTATCTTTTTCCATGCAAACTGCTAAGGCGGGCATTATTTTGATTTAGTTCTTTAATTTTGAGAAAAATCAGTAGAGCTGTTCATACATGTGCTTATATAAAATTCTACTTAAAAAAAATATTGCAGTGGGCTAGTTGAGGGTGTAGATTTGATATTTAGGAGAGTGTGTCAATTCTGGTCAAGATAATGTAAGTTACAAATCCGATAATCATATTGGCAAAAGGTTACTGTGGAAATATTTGTTTTAACGAGGGTTTTGTTTGTAACCGCAATTTTAACAATTGCACTGTGCTGCGAAGTGAAAATTCAACTAACTCCTTAAAAGTTGAACTGAGAACCAAGCAGAGTTGTTAAATTTTGATTGTCATTTTATAGCTACCTTTTCTAAATATTTAAATTTTGATAGCCGTTAACCACAAACCTGATCATTGTGAAGTTATTTAGTTCAGTATAGTTAGCTTTCGCGAAGTCTCCGGATATCGTTTGCTATGTCGTATTCTAGTCACTTCGCAATGTTTCGTTAATACTACTTGAGCCACTTCGTTGTGAAAAACATTTTCGTGAAACATTTTTATATTTGTTAGCAAATCTTAGTGATATGTTTTTTAGCGTGACGTCACATCAAAATATGATAACCATTGATTTTACATCAGTTTGTTTCTCCAGCTTTGAGAGCGTTTGATACGCTGAAAATAAGAGTTTTCTGCTATTGGGGGTTTAGTTCTTTGCTTTGTGTACCACCAGCGATTCTGATGTCTTATGGTGATTACATAAAAAATACTTTTCTTTTCACGAAAATTTTTTTGACGGTGAACTATAAATTCGATAGACTCTTAGTATATACAAGCAGTATACAATACATGATTGAGCAGCCTCTTATCACTTTCGAAGTGAAAAATTTGATCCATTTCTTTCGTTTATGAGAATAAATCCGGCATTCTCTGTTTGTCTAACAACACTCATATTGTAAGTATACATTTTTCAAAACTTGTAAGTGTTGTTAGAAGCCAATACATTTTTCAAAATAAACTGATATGAGAGGCTGCAAAAATTAAATGCCTGTTCGCAGAGTATGAAATTGACGATTCTGCTTCTTCTTAACTGCAGGCAATTGTAACCTTGTTGAGCCATCCCATGGTTATTTTTAGTTGTAAAATTTAGCCGTTCTCGACAACGTGCAAGATGCTTTGAATTCCACGGAGCAATTTCAAATGTTTGAAAAGATGGAATGCAGTACGAGACTGTGACAAATTGCCGATTGCGCGATAGGAAAGAATTGCGCCGGGAGTTCCATAACTGGGGAGTTGTTTTTACTGCTATTGCTGGTTCAACAATCTACATTGCACAGTACATACTGGTATAATAAATTTGTGTCATATCAAAAATTCTCCGAGCTCGTATTCGTGTTCTATACTGAAAAATAATTAACAGAAACAGACTTAAGGATGCACATGAGACTTTGTTACTTAACAGGATATTCAAGTCGAAAAAATCTTCGCTCGGCTTTCTCTCAAAAATTTGTGAAAAATATGAAGACTATTTATTAAGAACAATGTAACAAGAAAATTAACAATAAGCTATAGACAGTATACAAAGTCGTACAGCCTAAGACCAGAGGTGGAGTCCTCGAGGACACATTTTGAAGTCCTTGGCCTTGGCCTCGAAGGTCAAGTCCTTGGCCATGGCCTCAAGTCCTCGGAAATTGCCCTGTCCTCGGCTTGAGGACAGCACTATTTTTTGTACCATTGAAATCTTGTTGGAAAACGCCAGAAACCTTGCGGAAAATTTGTGAAGACCTTTTTTGTTTTCCGCAATTGGAAATTGCCTGAAAAAATTTATTATTATTATTATTAATGGGCAACGGTGCAAGCGAATCTGCTACCGTTAGGTAAAGTCCACCTACACATTGCGTAGGCCTCATTTTGGCCCATTGCAACTGTAGCTGCTATGTTATTGTTGTTTTGTTAGGTTACTAGTCGAACTCACAAAGCCTTCCAGCTTCCTTTAAGTAAGTGGCCAGTTTATTAATGTTACATTTCGTTACCGCATTGTGAACAGTGGTTTTGGTGATTCCAAAATATTTAACACGAATATCTTGGTAAAGCTTGCAATTGCCTACATGATGATTTGGTGTTTCATTCTCTAAGCTACATTTTGGACACAAAGAAACTCAACACGACCTGTAGTTTTTTTGTATCGCTGTAGATTGCAGTGCCCAGTTAAAACTTGCTCTACTCTATTTAATTGAGGTCTCTTAAAGTTAAGAGATGTATTGTTAGTCGAAAAGACGTCCAAAACAGACTCCATCATCCTCAAGCAGTCTTTCCGTTCATTCCACATAGATTTCCATCTATCTGTGGACCAGGCCTTCACCGTGCTAACACAGCTGGCATACGGGACTGTATTAAAAGGTTCAGGTCCATGTATTTTTATTTAGATCCTGATTTGGCTAGATAGTCTGCCGCTTCGTTACTATGTACCCCTGCATGTCCAGCAATCAAGGCAATACTGTCGTGGTTTTGTATACCTAACTGATTTAGGTTTCTAATGCAGTTGAACACTGTAATTGGAACGACCGACGCTCGCGTCGCGTGTTCCTCTGTTTTTACTCGGCCATTTTTCAACTAACGAGTGCGAAATTTTAAACTTTTGCTTATAACTCGAGAACGGTTGCGTCTAGCTACATGAAATTTTGACAGTAGTTTGAGATTAATGAGTTGTATGTTTGTACCAAATTTCGAGGCAATAGGTTACGTGACTTTGGTTTTAGAACCCGAAAACCACCCCGCAAGTTTGGCGTAAAAAGCGGTCTCAGTCAAAAACGGCTTAAGTATGGCAAAAAATATTTCATAGGGTTATATGTCTCAAGATACCCTTTCATCCCAACCAACCCAATTTTGGCCACGATGAGGTTCATTTCTTTTTTTTTCCTTTATTTTATCCTTCTTTTTCCTTTTTTTTGTTCCTAATTTTTGTACGCTCTTCTTCTCCTAAACCACAAAACATGGAAATCTAATTTTTGTGTAAAGTTGTTGAGCTGCAAACGCAATTTTTTCTCCCGAAATTTTTTGGGGCAACTCCACCGGGGACCCCCAAAATGGGGCACCAAAAAATCAATTTTTTGAACGGCTCAAGCTAGGGTGCTAGTTCTTTTTGATATCAGTAGATATTTAACAGACAAATATTTTGACAGGGTTTGAGGGTGCCACCCCCCCGGGAACCCCCCCAAATGGACCCAAAAAAAATCAATTTTTTGAACGATTTAACTTAGAGTGCTAGTGTTTTATGATATCAGTAGATATTTAACACACAAATATTTTGACGTAGTTTGGGGGTGCCACCCCCAAGGGGAACCCCCAAAAATCAATTTTTTGAATAGCTCAACATGGGTGCCAGTCTGTTTTGATATCAGCAGATATTTAACAAACAAATATTTTGACATACTTTGGGGGTGCCACCCCCCCAGGGACCCCCCAAATGGACCCCCAAAAATCAATTTTTGAACGGCTCAAGCTAGGGTGCCAGTGTTTATGATATCAGGAGATATTTAACTGACAAATATTTTGACTCCACTTTTCTGGAGGTTCTATCTATAATCACATATTTTTGAATAATTGCTGATTTTACGGTAGACAAAAAGTACTTTTGAGTGGCACAGCATCAGCTATGCGTCGGTCGTTCACTGGGTTTGCTGGCAAACTCCCATCTAGTTGATGTTACAGTGTACTTTATGGGTGCTTTGATAGCTGCCTGACTATCAACCAGCACAACAATACTTTGATTGTGCATTTTTTCCAAAAGCAGGTTCTTTGCCACTTCTGAAATAGCTAAGACTTTTTTCTGAAACACAGTACTGTAAATTCCAATGTGGAAACATGCTTGTTTTTGGGAGTTGTTTGGGTATTCTGCGTAAAAACCCACACCTACTCTCCCATCTAGTTTCGAGCTGTCGGTGTAAACCTTGACATTGTTCTGATTTAGAGCACTCTCAGATCTGATAGCATTCTTTTTATTTATCCATAGTTTGACATTTGAAATTTCTATCGAATGCCTTTGTTTTCTTTATTTGGTCAGCTGGCATTTGCAGCAAAGGTAAGAATCTTCTAGCCTCATTACAAACATCAACATGGCTTTTCGTTTTCCCAAAGGAACCAACTGGGTTGACATGCCAGAGCCCACTACCAGTGATTCTGTATGACCCTCGCACTGCCTCAGCCAATACAAATTCCTCATTGGGAGTTAAGTTGAGAAATATTTCCAGAGCACCAGTAGGGGTGCCAGGAAAAGCCGATGAAATCATCTGGCAAGCAAGTCTCTGCACCTTTGTGAGTTTCCTCATTGGAACGACCGACGCTCGAGTCGCGTGTTTCTTTGTTTTTACTTGGCCATTTTCCAATTAACGAGTGCGAAATTTCAGACTTTTGCTTATAACTCGAGAGCGGTTGCGTGTAGCTACATGAAATTTTGACAGTAGTTTGAGAGTAATAAATTGTACGTTTGTACCAAATTTCGAGGCAATATATTGCGTGAGTTTGGTTTTAGAACCCGAAAACCGCCCCGCAAGTTGGGCGTAAAAAGCGGTCTCAATCAAAAACGGCTTAAGTACGGCAAAAAATATTTCATATGGTTGTATGTCCTAAGATACCCTTTCATCCCAACCAACCCACTGTTGGCTGCAATGAGGTTTATTTCTTTTTCCTTTATTTTATCCTTTTTTTCCTTTTATTTCCTTTTTTTTCCTTTTTGTTCCTAATTTTTGTACGCTCTTCTCCTAAACCACAAAACATCGAAACCTAATTTTTGTGTAAAGTTGTTGAGCTGCAAACGCAATTTTTTCTCCCGAAATTTTTTGGGGCAACTTCACCAGGAACCCCCCAAATGGGGCACCAAAAAAATCCATTTTTTGAACGGCTCAAGCTAGAGTGCTACTTTTTTTGCTATCTGTAGATATTTAACTGACAAATATTTTGACATAGTTTGAGGGTGCCAACCCCCCAGGGACCCCCCAAAATCAATTTTTTGAATGGCTCAACTTAGGGTGCCAGTGTTTTATGATATCGAGAGATATTTAACGGACACATATTTTGACATAGTTTGGGGGTACCACCCCCCCAGGGACTCCCCCAAATAGACCCCTCAAAAATCAGTTTTTTGAACAACTCAAGTTAGGGTGCCAGTCTGTTTTGATAGCGAGAGATATTTAACACACAAATATTTTGACATAGTTTGGGCACAGTATAAATATCATACAGTAGGTTCACTCAATTGTGACGCGTGTCCGCATTTTTTGAGAGCCAAGCAAACCTTTGGTGTCAAATTGACGTCATAATAGTGACATCGTGAGCGGATTCGAATTATGCCAAATGATAGCAATTGTTCTGAAATTTTATGAATTTTGTCTCCACCTTACGAAATCAAGTCCTTCCCCTTTTTTTATGCCTCTAAATGTTGAAGGGCACCATTTTTCACAGCTGTCATACTCCTGACGTAACTTGGCGTAGCTTTTGTTGTGCTTTTCGGATCGAAATAAATTTGGTACCAATAAATCCGTGTAAGCTCGGGCTTTGAGTGGCTCCATTTGTTACGTCACTTGTGTATGACGTCACAAAGTTACAAGCGTAAGTATAACCTGAAATTGGAACTTTTCGTTCTTTGGGTAACTTTAGTTATGGGGGGTTTTGTTCGCGTTTGACACCCAACAGTTTTGTTTTGCCCGAAACTTGGTCTGTATCGTCAACTAGCTTTCCTGCAATTTTCGTTTTAATTGCTGAAGAATTTACGAAAATATCGTTGGTTGTTTACATGACATGGTCAAGCTATAACGATAATTGCAGCATTAAATAGCCTTCGTGTTTTAACTAATAGAAAACTCTGCTGAAACCACTTAATTGTTACGTCATTGTCATTAGTTAGCGAGTTGATTGATGTTTTTTGGTGCGAAACAGCATTTTTTGGTTCAAAATAGAATCTCAGCTGCGTAGAAATAACTCTATAATTTTAACTATTTCTCAAGTTTGAAGATTCCACCGCTTGTATTTCGTTGTTGCGTGTACCAGTTGTTGTTGTTCTCATGTTCTGTTAAATTGAAAGAATATTATTAAAACCAACTTTGAAGTCAAAAATGCATCTCTTTCTCGAAGAATATAATTTCAACCTGGCTGTACCAAATTTACTAAAACCTGTTTACACACACTGTAGCGATATTGCAGCAGTGCTTCGTAATAATTTAATTTAATTCTTTTAAATCACTTCCGACATTTGGCAATTTTGTTCTTGCAAATGGCTCGAAAAAACTGTGCGAAAGTGGTACTGGTGGTGACACGAAGCTCATTTTTGCCAAAGGAAGCTTATTTTGCTCAAAATTGAAAAGAAAAAAATTAAAAACATTTCAGCTTCAGCATAAAAAAAAAAAATGAAGAACACAGGCTGGTACAACGGATTTGTAAACTATCAGCAGACTTTTTTAAAACTTTTTCTATACTGCTATTTTTGATTTGTCGAACATGAAGTCGCTAATTTTCAATACCAAAAGATAATATAGCCTAATTTTTAACTAAGCAAGAATAAATCTATGTCACTTTATTCGCCAACAAAATTGAGAACAAATGAGGCTGAAAATTAGTGAAAATTTAGGAATAGCCTGCTTCAACTTAAAAGCATTCACGTAACAATTAAGTGGTATCACTTAAAGCACAAAGGCTATTTAAATGCTGCATTTATTGTTATAGCTTGACCATGTCATGTAAACAACCAACGATATTTTCGTAAATCCTTCAGCAATTAAAACGAAAATTGCAGGAAAGCTAGTTGACGATACAGACCAAGTTTCGGGCAAAACAAAACTGTTGGGTGTCAAACGCGAACAAAACCCCCCATAACTAAAGTTACCCAAAGAACGAAAAGTTCCAATTTCAGGTTATACTTACGCTTGTAACTTTGTGACGTCATACACAAGTGACGTAACAAATGGAGCCACTCAAAGCCCGAGCTTACACGGATTTATTGGTACCAAATTTATTTCGATCCGAAAAGCACAACAAAAGCTACGCCAAGTTACGTCAGGAGTATGACAGCTGTGAAAAATGGTGCCCTTCAACATTTAGAGGCATAAAAAAAGGGGAAGGACTTGATTTCGTAAGGTGGAGACAAAATTCATAAAATTTCAGAACAATTGCTATCATTTGGCATAATTCGAATCCGCTCACGATGTCACTATTATGACGTCAATTTGACACCAAAGGTTTGCTTGGCTCTCAAAAAATGCGGACACACGTCACAATGATTTTTGCTTGGAGTGAACCTACTGTATGATATTTATACTGTGGTTTGGGGGTGCCACCCCCCCAAATGGACCCCCAAAAATCAATTTTTTAAACGGTTTAACTTAGGGTGCCAGCTTGTTTTGATATCAGCAGATACTTAACAGACAAATATTTTGACATAGTTTGGGGGTGCCCCCCTCCCCGGGGATCCCCCAAATAGACCCCCAAAAATCAAGTTTTTAAGCAGATCAAGTTCGGTTGCCAATGTTTTATGATATCAGCAGATATTTAACTGACAAATATTTTGACATAGTTTGGGGAAACCTCTCTAAAAACTCCTCTCCCCCAAATGGACCCCCCAAAATTCAATTTTTCGAATCGCTAAAGCTGGGTAGCTAACTGTTTTTAATATTATTAAACATTGAACAATTATTTTGACATAGTTGAAGGCCGGGATCACACGATCAAGTTTTCTATACAATTTGTTTGCATGAAGAATTTTGGATCTATTACATCTAGACGCTATTTTCTTGAAAAACTTATTGCCAGACGGAAGCATCTGGTTTTTTCTGGCAACAAATTGCTAAAGATTTTGCATGTATTTTTTTCGTTGTAAAAGCATTTACGCAGTAGTTAAGGAATTTGTTTGAAGTTTGCCGCGGCGATTGTCGTATCATGCGCTTTGTCGATTCATTGTTATTCCTCGTTTGTGAAAATGATACAAGCACGTTTACAAAAGCGAAAAGCTGCAGCTTTAGTAATAACTATACTAGGTCTGCCGCAAATTGCGTGCGCAGGCTATGAAATTTTTTTCGGCCTGCAATGAAATGAAATAGATAAATGGAAAATGTCAAAATAACTTGTCTCGTGTTGGAACCCTTTGGCGTATAGCGTAGCTTTTTTCATGCTATGTCATCTATCACCAACAAAATTTGCATAATAGTGCATGATTGCTCAAGTAATATTAAACCAGGTATGTTCTTTCCGGTACTTGCGGTTACAGAGGGCTCAATAATTGGATGTCAGGGCAAACTGAAAGTTTATTATTATTAATTAAGAATAAGAGCGTTTTTGTTTGGGTTGTTACAAAATCAGCGAGAAATAGTTAAAACTATCTACTGAAATTTATCTTGACTGCTTCAAAATGCAACAAGCTCTTTTGCCAGTGGACATGTCAAATTTTAACTAAAAAAATATTAGAATCGTCAAAAACGTATCACTAATTGCATAAATTCGGCACCAGGGATGATTCGGCTCTAGCGAATACTGGGCCGGAAACTTTTTTGCGATCAGAAGAAAATTTTCAATATTTTGATTAAAACCACAAGCGCTGCCTTTCTTCGACTACGCTAATTAAAAGTTCAATTTCATGAGTTGACAGCGATGGAATGTTAATTAACTATACTGCAGGTCTGGTTGATAATTTTTCAGAATGAATTTGGAAAAGGCCTAGCTCAAGTTTGAAGTAGGAAAAATTTGGTAATCGATATGCGAAAGTAAACAAAACAGGGGGCAACACATTTACGTCTTTGAAGGAATATGAGAAAACAGCAAGCACAATGTTAAAATACGTCATTGTCGATTAAAACAAATGAGGTAAAATTGAAAGTTTATTTTTTGAATAAGAATAAGAATCGCTGGGCAATTTTTGTAAGTTTTTGGAAAGAAAAGCTATTTTAATGCCATTGGATCATATTTCACACGTGTTCACAGCCATTTGAAAGAACTAGTTTTTTAACATTTGAAAGTCAATCGAAAAAAATTAATTGTTCAATCCTTCTTTTACTTGCAATTAAAGTTCAAAACACGTTTAAAATCTTGCATTGTGGGGTAAAATTTTAATTGTAAGTGATTTGGTCCATGCAGGAGAAAGTAAGGAATATTGCCTCCTGCAATATTTTAGCAGTAGCCTAAATAATATTCCATTCGTAGCTTTTCCTTAGAGATTTTTGTTTTGTCAAAAAATTAACCAGTTATACGAGTACATGAACGACCAGTGCGCCCATGTCCTCAACTGAAATTCAATAATTTGTTCAATCAGCATTTTCCACGACTAATTTTTTTTTTTAAGTATTTTGTGCGTAAAAACTGGCCAGGTGGGGGTGAATCGTTGTTGAAAAATGGTACAATTGATGATTACGCTTACTAAACATGTTATTCCCGTGCCGGATTTCCATTGCGCGGGAGTAGTTTAAGATGCGCCAAAAGTCGGCATTTGCGGGGGCGGGTGCGGGGTTACCAGTGCGGGGTTGCGGGGTTTACGTAAATGCGGGGTTTGTCTAAATGCGGGGTTGTCCAAATTTCTCAAAATATGTTAATGCGGGGAGTAGTCTTAGCTCTAACCCTAACCCTAGCTAGTTGTTTGAAAGTTGGTCCTACCTGAGTATCGAACCACCGCAGGTGGTTTGCCTGGGCATTGGTTCAAGTCTAAAGACTCTCAGTATCTTGCTTGAGTACCGAACCACCGCAGGTAGTTTGTTAAATCACCGCAGGTGCCTGGCTTCAAAGTAACAGGTTAAAAGCGAATAACCCAAGGTCTAGTCTTAACTCTAAGTTTAGTGTAAGAATGGAAACTTAGTGTTGACCTGAAGAGTAACTGAGTACCGAACCACCGCAGGTGCCTGACTTCAAGTCTAAAGACTCTTAGTGTCTTGCTCGAGTACTGGTTTGTCAAGCCACCGCAGGTGGTTTGCTTCAAAGTAGTCAGTTAAAAGTGAATAGCCCGGTAGTTTCTAAGATGTTCTAGTTAATGCTATGAAGTCTATTTTGTACGAACTTCGTGTAACTTGAAACGTTTCCTGTCGCGCTGCAGTTGAATTTCCGCTGCCGTGTCAAAATCGTGACAGCGGTTATCTAAGGTTTAGCTGTGAATCGCTATCTTTTTTGTTAATTTTTTTTCGAATATGGAGCGAGCATGGCGCAATACAACTTGTTTAATTCTGATGATGTCAGGGTTGTTTTGTTACTTTTTTTTTCGAATATGGAGCGAGCATGGCGCAATACAACTTGTTTAACCCCAATAAGTTTAACTCTTTGGCATACGATGGCGCAATACCGTTGCATATAAAAGGCGGTCATGAAACTATATTTTCATTCTATCAAGATGTATTCATGCAAGTACTGTGCAAAACCATTTATTCGAAAAGATCATTTGTTACGTCACAAGCGAGAAGTGCATGAATGGATATTGCGATTTGAATGTAAAAAATGCGAAAAAAAATTTAAAAGAAAGCCAGATCTTGAGAGACATAAACGCACCTGCTGTGTTTGCCATCGGTGTCACATCCAATTCAAGACCCCCCAGGAGAAAAAAAGTCACATATGTGAACCAGTTATGAAAAAAGCTCGAATTGTAAATGAAGAACAAGCTGTACCAGTGCAGTGTCCAAGAGTTCAGGCCCCGACAGAGTCACCACCGAAATCTCAACCAAATGAAGCAGAGTCTTCTAATCTTCAAACGAATGTTGCAGCTCAACTTCCTTCAGCAGCTCAACCCCTGCCAATTCCAAGCGGTGCTCCAACCTCGGTGTTATCTTGTCCGCCATTATTACCAGCCCCTCGACGTCGCAAAAGTTTGAAAATCAAGCGACCCACCAAGCTCTCGAATCTTCCCTCACCGCCACCGCTGACACCAAAACCTGGATTGCTTCCTGAACCACCGCGGAAAGCTGAAACCAAAAGGAAATGGCGGGAAGTAGAAGAAAACGAAATTATTCAGGAACTAGATCCAGATTTAGAAAGATTTATCCGCTCAAACTGGGACTCCATTCGTACATTTTCGCGTAGAGGACCCGTTCAAAATCTTTTTAATTTTTACTATAGTGATGATGTTTGTAATTTAATTGATCGTATAGCAAAAACTATCATGAAAAAACAAGAAAATCGTTTTAAAATTAACTATGGTTTTGGATTTGTGTTAAAAAATATTGAAACAGGTGAATTTCGTTATTACCATGCTTCAAATAATTCGTTAATGCTTGACGCTGCAGTACTGATTTCTAATGAAGCTGAGTTAAATGAATTTTTAGCACAAATCGCAGATGAAGATTTTTTGGATTCTGTTTCCAGACCTGATACAAAATGGCGCCTGTATCAAATTACGAATTTACTGTTTTTTGTAAACCATCTCAAACAAGCCCCGCTAGGGGCCCCGTTACCACTACCGAATTTTGTAAAATATAATCGCGGCCTCATCAATGTTTCAGGCGATGATAATCTCTGCCTTTTCCGTTGTCTAGCGGTGTTTAAAGGTGCTGATGGTAGACGTTGTGAAACGAAGGCTAGAGAGTTGTTTGCGCAGTATGCTATGAATTTTGATGTTTGTAATTTTAATGGTGTTGCTATTGAGGATTTGATTCCAATCGAGGATTTCTTCAAGGTCAATGTTTCCATATATCAACTTAATGAAGAATCAGCTCGACTCGTTTACAGGAGCCGAGGTCTTTATCAGGAAACAATGGCTTTGAATAAATACCAGAATCATCTTAGTTTGATTACTGACTTTGAAAAATATTGTGCTGTGTACCGCTGCATGTCATGTGATAAGTTGCATTATGGTAGAAAGGATTTCTTACGTCATTGTAAAACATGTAAAGTCATCACCCGGCAAACTTATCCCGGGGGTATATTTAAAGCCAAAGAAACAATTTTTGATAAATTAGCAATGATTGGTATTAATGTTCCCCCAAATGACCGTCACTTCCCCTATTACGCCTGCTTTGATTTTGAAAGTCTATTTAACAAACAAAACTTACCACAAAACACCCAACAACTTTCCCATGAAGCCAGACATGTGCCGTTGAGTTTTGGTGTTGCCTCCAACGTTCCAGGGTTTACAGAGGGTGTTTGCCACGTCAGTTCCGGTGACGAAAACGAACTCGTTGCAAAATTGATCGATTACCTTGAAGGGGTGGCTGATGCTTCGTACGAGATACTGAAACAGAAATTTGATTATGTTTTGGCAGCTCTTGAAAATCACCCAAATTGCAGAAGGGAAAAATTAACTTCTGAATTTCACTTATATCTGCAAGAGCTACCGGTTTTGGGTTTCAATTCGTCTAATTATGATTTGGCTCTTATTAAACCTGCTCTGGTTCGTTGTTTGATGGGTAAAATCAAGTTTGTACTCAAAAAAGCAAATTCTTTCCTTTGTTTGAAAACCACAAAACTTAGGTTTCTGGATATTAGAAACTTTTTAGCCCCAGGGTTCTCTTATAGAAAATTTCTCATTGCATACGGGGCTGAAGACAGGAAATTTTTTTTTCCTTACGAATTCATGGATTCTTTTGAAAAACTGAACTACCCCAGACCCCCACCCCATGAAGTTTTTTATAGCTCGCTGCACCAAAGTAACATTAGCAACGAGGAATATGCTCTCGTTGTAGAAACTTGGGAGAAAGAGGGTTGGACAACCCTCAAAGATCTCCTTATTTATTATAATTTGTTAGATGTGTCTCCTTTCGTCCAAGCAATTTCCAATCTTTTACAGCCCTATTTTCAGGATGGTATTGACCTCTTTAAAGATAGTTTTTCAGTGAGCGGTGCTGCAAAACTCAAAATGCAGAGGGAAATTAACAATGGGACTTTTTTTTGCTTGTTTCCAAAAAGGCATAGCGACCTCTACCAAAAGTTAAGATCTCAGTTAACCGGTGGTTTGAGCGCGGTCTTTTGCCGCCTAGCAATCGCTGGCCAAACCAAAATTCGCCCTCATCAGGTGGAGAACCCGTATACATGTGCTATTATAAAGGGCTACGATTGTAACGCGTTGTACCTCCATGCCATAATGCAAAAGAATCCCACAGGTTATTTTTGCCGGTACCGGGAGGAAGATGATTTTAGACCCTTACCTGCCTGCCGATATGGACTCTCCTGCTACCAATGGCTTTCCTGGGAAGAACATCGCCGAAACATCCACATCCAACACCAGTTCAACGGTGGTGAATGTCGCGTGACCCCCATGAGTCTACCCGTTGATGGGAAGTCAGGGAACCAAATATTCCAAATGCATGGCTGTTCCGTACATGGCTGTGATCGCTGCTGGGCCAATAGAAATCGAGACGGCACCCTCAAGGAATTCAACTGGTGTGGTGACAAAGTGGAAGAGCTGAAGAAACAAACCCTGGAAATCACACAAAAAATTGAAGAAGATGGTTACGAGGTAATATCAATTTGGGGGTGTGAATGGAAAAGGATGAAAAAGAGACCAGAGGTTGCTGAATTTGTAAAAACTCTAAAAACAGTCCAACCTAGAAGAAAGCTAAGTTTTGACCAAATTCTAAAAGGGATTCAAAATGATACTCTTTTCGGGCTCCTAATTGTTGATATTCATACACCAACAGAGTTAAAACCGCTTTTTGCAGACCACCCCCTCATTATCAAAAACACAATGGTCTCACGCGAGGATATTGGGGACTATATGAGGGGTGTAGCTGAAAAACATGGTTTTCTTAAAAAATCAAAAAGAGCTTTAATTTGCAGTCATTTTGGCAAGGAGGTGTTAATCACCTCAGAAATGGGAAAATTTTATTTGGAAAAGGGGCTAAAAATTACCAAAATTTATGAATTTATCGAATTTCACCCCCAAAAGTGTTTTGAGGATTTAGGCAATCGGATATGTGACGCCAGACGACTCGGGGATTTGAACCCACATTCGCAAATAGCTGCTTTAACGGCGAAACTTGCGGGCAACTCCCTCTATTCGGCTACCCTAATTAATAAAGACAAACACAGGGTAGTTACTTACTGTGATGACAGCACAGTGAATGAGGAGATCAATAATCCAAGATTTGTTAATTTGGAAGTTGTTTCACCCGGCGTTTATGAGGTTAAATCTTTGAAGAAGAAAGTCATTAACGACTTACCAATTCAAATCGGCCTGTTTGTGTATTTGAATGCAAAATTGACCATGCTACAATTTTTGTACGATTTTCGTTTCAAATTCTGCCAAAAAGAGAAATTATCTCTATTGGAAACAGATACCGATAGTTTTTACTGTGCTCTAGCTGAACCTGATCTTGATGAATGTGTGAAAGCTGAAAAAAGGCGGGAATATTTTACCCAAAAACCAAATTATTTAATTGTGGCCGTTTGTGAAAACCACAAACAAAATTACGTTGAAACCAAAGTAGCCGGGCGAGAATGGAACCCAGAACCTTGCTGTGTTGCCAGACAAACATTTATGAAGCGAATGCCCGGAAAATTTAAGTTAGAATTTTGTTCCACCTCAATGGCCCTTTTGTCCCCAAAATGTTACATTTGTAGTGGACCAGAAGGGGATAAATTGGCATGCAAGGGAGTAAACGCAAAACAAAACAAACTTACATTCGACGATTACTTCCAAATATTAACTTCAGATGACACACTGTCAATAGCAAACAGGGGGTTTCGAACCAAGAACCACAGTGTATATTCCTGCAAGCAAAATAAACGGGGTCTTTCTTCTTTTTACTGCAAACGGCGCGTACTCGATTGTGGAATCGAAACAGTTCCCCTTGATTTGTAACCAGTGCATTGTAACTGTTATTTCATTGGTGAAAATGTGTTTTTTGCAAATGTGAAATTGTTGGAAATGTGTATGTCTTATATCGATTTGGAATAAAAAATGAAATCGGATTTTACCTTTGTTTTATTGCAAAACAACTTTTCAGATCTAAGAGTTTGTGTAACAAAGTAGGTAACTAACTTGTTTGCACAGTAACAAGTAGGTAAACACACTCAATGCTATACGGTAAAAAACTAGGAAGTAAGAAAAAACTCAACAGTTTCATTGCAGACTATTTTGTACCATTTGCTGTTTTTTTCCATTCACGCTCTGAATATCAAACACACAAGTCACGCTCTTGATTCAAATAAAAAATAAACTAAAAAAATAATCAATACTGTACCAAACCATATGGGGGAAGCTATGATCAATCGCAGACTATTTCGCGCCGTTTTCTGTTGTTTCCGTTCACGCTCTGAATATCAAACACACAAGTCCCGCTTTCAATTCGTATAAAAAATAAACTAAAAAATAATCAACACTGTACCAAATCATATGGGGGAAGTTATGATCAATTGCAGACTATTTCGCGCCGTTTTCTGTTGTTTCACTCTAACTCTGATTATCAAACACACAAGTCCCGCTCTCGATTCGTATAAAAAATAAACTAAAAAATAATCAATACTGCACCAAATCGTATGGGGGGGAAATCACGATTAATTACTTTATGGCAAACTCGTATTACATCAAGGTCGTTCGAACACGCGGTTCCTGGGGAAACTTCGCACGCTTTGCAGTACTTTTTTGCAAGTTAAACAAACTAACAAATTCAACCTAGAGTTGAAAGAAAAAAAAAGTGGGGGATGAGAAGTATTAAAAAGGCTCAAACTTATATTTTCACACATTTATTTGAACAAATTGAAGAAACGAAACTCGCCAACATGGAACAAGAAAAGTGAGTTTGTTTAACTATTTATCAAGTCTAGCAATTTGTCTTAGTATTTCCACTAAGACGAACTGTGTTGGAGCAATGGTAAATGATTTCAATACAGTAAACACAGCTTTAGAAAATTTGTAAAAATATGACATACTAGATTGGTGCGAAATTTAGAGTACATAAATACTATTTTAGAGCTTTGGTGTAAAGAAAATTCGAACACCGATTAATCATGAAGTTAGAGGGAACACAGCTTCTTTTTCGTAGAGTAATGTTAGTTGAATAATAAAAAATATACTTACTATTTCAAAGAAAAGTAAGGTTAGTTGAACAATAAATAAAAAATACACTTACTATTTTAAAGAAAAGTAAGGTTAGTTGAACCATAAAAAAATGTAAATTTCGAGCAATTGTATAAATTAGTAAAATAAATTAGGAACGTACCTCCATTTCTTCTAAGAACTATCATTATTTCTACAGCAACATCATTCTCCCATTCGACGATCTAGAAGAGGTAGAAGAAGAAATAATTCAATGGTTTGACGCGAATGTGGGGGTGCAACCCCCATTGGAGGATGGATTGGAAACCCCTCGCATTCCATGCGTAATATGCATGGAGCAGGAGGCCGTTATGGTCTCCTTATTTTGCGGGCATTGTTGCCTGTGTTTAAATTGCGCCCAACTTTATGAAGAGGGAGGGAATCGAAACTGCCCGGTTTGTCGGGAAAGAGTAATTTACTTTTTTCGGATTTATTATTGAAATTTAATTAATGTTTTTTTGTGTGTTTTATAAAATAATAATAATAATAATAAAATCAATTCAAAAAATTCAGTTGTGAAAGTTATTTCAGATCTAGCTAGGAATCGAGCTTAACCATAGAGAATTTAAGTAGTCACGATGACGTCACCGCAAAATGTCGCATACTCGATCACAAAGAACTTTGTCTAAGCGTATGACGTCACTGCGAGTTGTGACGCGTTGATTGTGCGGCTAGAATCTCTTTGTCTCTAAAGCGTGCAACCAGTCAAGCGTGAAAAATTACGTGCTAGCAATTGCTTACGTGTCTTTTGCTTTGGAAAGAATACCAATCATGAAAAACATAGCAGATTCACTTACCTGCAAATTATTAAGGTTGCAACGATCACACTATTATCCACTAAAAGTTGTTCCACAGTGAATTAATCAATATTTCGCGAATAAACGTTCTTTACTACAAACCACCATTTTCAAACAAATTTACTTACTACAAACTAATATTTTTTAAACAATAGGGTTAAAAAATTTCTTAGCTCTAGTTAAGTTTTAAAATTTTACTACATGCTATCACAAAAACTAGGTTTTAAACCTTTTCTTAGTGAATTCTTGGCTGCCATTTTGAAATAGAGTTTAAACCTTTTCTTAGTGAATTCTTGGCTACCATTTTGAAATAGAGTTTAAACGTTTTCTCAGTGAATTCTTGGCTGCCATTTTGAAATAGAGTTTAAACCTTTTCTTAGTGAATTCTTGGCTACCGTTTTGAAATAGAGTTTAAACCTTTTCTTAGTGAATTCTTGGCTACCATTTTGAAATAGAGTTTAAACCCTTTCTTAGCTTTTAAGTTTTAACACATTACTACAAGCTATCACAAAAACTAGGTTTTTAAACCTTAACAGTTCTCAGTGAATTCTTGGCTACCATTTTCAAACAGTAAAGTTCTTTGCTAACACTCTCAAAAAATAGGTTTTAAAAGTTAATTCTCTGCTACTATTTTCAATTTGTGTTTACTCTCTTTCTTTACCTAAGCAATCTTTATCACACAACCACGTTGCAAAACCAACGCAAAGAACCACGCGCCACGCCAATCGTCGCGAAATTTTTTTTTTTAAACGCGTGCAAGGGGGCGATTTCTTCAGTTGTAAATATGGCGTTGAAGGTAGACAACCCCGCTTCTTTCTTGATTTCAGGGCCTTCAGGAATTGGGAAATCTCATTGGATTTTTCGCCTTATTGAACATCGCAATGAAATTTTTACAGAAAAAATCGAAAAAATTTTTTATTTCTATGACACATATCAGAAAAAATTTGACCAGTTCGTCGACTCTATAGAATTTATTCAGGGTTTACCCAGTCTGGAAATATTGAAAGATGCAAGTCAATCTTTAGTAGTTCTTGATGACTTGATTCATTACCCCAAAGACGTAATAAGCAAAATTTTTACTGTCTATTCCCATCATTATAATTTCTCAGTTATATTTACCACACAAAATCTTTTTAATAAAAGCATTCGTGAAATATCATTGAATTCACATTTTGTGGTTTTATTTAAAAACTGTCGTGACGCCACTCAAATCCAAACTTTCATGCGCCAAGCTTTCCAAGAAAACGCAAAAAATGCGTTTCAGGCATATAAAAATGCAACATCGGAAGCAAGGGGTTATTTATTGCTAGACTTCAGACCGGATACGTACGACTCCCACCGGATTCGGACAGGAATTTTTCCAAACGAAGTGAATTACATCTATCAGTAACCTTCACACATGGATCGGTTAAAAAGAAACGCTTCTACTCTCAAGCTTTTGCATGGCGCAAAACCTTCTTTCCAAAAAGCTGTTTTGAAAAAATCAAAAGATGATTTAGTAAAATGCGTTTGCGATTTAAGTTTCAACGTTCTGAAAGGTACTGCACCGATTTCAAAACAGCATAAAAAGCGCCTCAGTCGTCACAAAAGCTCATTACGTAAACTTATTGACCGGAAACTGTCCCTCAAAAAAAAGAGAAAAGTGATTCAAAGTGGCGGTTTTCTCTCGGCGTTATTGGCCGCAGCGATACCTGTTTTGGGTAGCTTGTTCGGTCTAGCAAAATGAGGAAATTAGTGGCACTGGAGCCAGCAGTGTACGAAAAATTAAAGGAGGGAGTTGGACGAATCGAGTCTCGTGTTCTTGGTGACTTGGATCGACAAATGCAAACGGTTTTACATTCCCAGCAACCCGAACATGAAAAAATTAATCTTTATAACTCGATTTTGGAAAAAGCGGCGCGGTACGAAAAAAAGACTGCAGATGGTAAACCGCAAGCGACAGAAGATCGAATATTAGCGGACTTTGAGCAGCAAATGCAAAACATTTTACATTCTCAAAAACCACCAAGCGAAAAAATGTTATTATATAACAATATTTTTGGTAAATCCAAAGTATACCAACAAAAGCGGCGCACTAGACGTGTGCAGAAAAAAGAAAAGCTACCAAAGAAAGAAATTTTGAAACATTTCAAAAAAGCTAAAAACAAAAAGGTGAAACGGATTCTGAAAGGTATTGAGGAACAGAAAAATATTAGCTGGAACGACGCCGGAAACTTGGTTCTTGACGGCCGCCCGATCCCTTCCAGCAACATAACAGAACTGCTACGCTCAGCTGTAGTGAAAAAAGAACCGAATATTCCAGGGTGGCAATCGTTCGATAGCGTTTTACCATGGGAGAGTTTTTAGATTATTATAACGAAAATAAACCTGGATCGTTTAGTGGTGCAGCGGCGTTTCAAAGAACTGCGCAAAACCCTAAGGCAAAGAAGTGGCTTTTAACCCAAGACGCTTACACTCTTCACAAACCGGTTCGAAGGCGGTTTCCAAGACGAAAAATCATTGTGGCTGGTCCGAAACAACAATTTCAAGCAGACTTGATTGACTTTAGTCGTTTACAGAAATACAATGACGGATTTAAATTTATTCTTGTCGTGATTGATGTGTTTTCGAAATATGCTTATGTAGAATGTTTAAAGAATAAAACTTCCAAAAGTGTGATAGTTGCGTTTTCTAAAATATTGAAACGAAGTGGACATTTTTCCACTTTGCAAACCGATTTGGGTACCGAATTTACAAATAAAGCGTTTCAAAGCTGGCTCAAACAACACAATATTCATTTTTTTACCACACACAACCACGAAATTAAGGCTAGCATAGCGGAACGTTTTATTCGTACTACTAAAGAAAAACTTTGGCGTTATTTTACGCATGAAAACAAACGAAAATATACCCATGTGATTCAAAAATTAGTGCATGCTTACAATCATACCTTTCACCGTTCGATTCAACGTTCACCAGCGGAGGTTAACCCTTCTAATCAGGAGTTGGTTTGGTTGACCTTATACGGAAGTCTGCACCCTAAAACACCGAAATTAAAAGTAGGAGACCGAGTAAGGATCTCAATGATGCGCAGACGATTTGAAAAAAGTTATTATCAAGGGTGGACCGAGGAGGAGTTTGAGATTGCCGAGACATTCACAGACGACCCTCCCTATTATAAGGTCAAAGATTTAAAGGGCACTGTTTTGGAAGGGACTTTTTACGAGCAAGAAGTTCAAAAAGTAGTTAAAAACGATAACATTTACAAAATCGAGTCCATTCTTAAAAAACGGAAACGTACGAAGCATCAAGAGTATTTTGTGAAGTGGTTGGGGTACCCAGACTCGTTTAACAGTTGGATACGCGAACGAGATCTTGTACGTTATGCTTAATCTTTCCTCAAACACGGCTGACATCATTGCTTTTTTGTTTCAAGTGGTCGCTGTCTACATTGTAATCGTTATAAGTCTATTAAACCTGACACGAGGTTCGGATAATAAAGAGCTCTGGGTGAGCCTTCTGTCGAGTAGTGTGGGGTATTTGCTGCCGACCCCCATACTCACAAAAAAAACATGTTTCTAGTGCTACCGAGTAATTCTTCGATTCAAGTTTTTCCTGACAATAAAACTTCAGACTTTAAAGTACAATTACCAAAGTCTGTGAGTCTGGAAGGTTCTTGGGAATGCGGTTTAGCTGAGATACAGTACCCACGATCTTGGTATACAATGCCGTCAGCTTTGGATCTTTGGGTGCAATGCCGGCAGGGTAATGTGGAGGCAATGGGTTTCTTATCGCAAGGATACTACCAAGACCCTCGCAATGTGATCGATCAGCTCAATCGTGATTTAGAAAGATCTTTCACATATGTGGTAGACAAGAAAATGGCGGACCCTACGTCAGGAATGACGACACGCCCGCAATTGAAGACACATTTACGCTTCGACCCTTATTCTCAAGTAGCGTCGTTGGAAATCCAAGAGCCTCAGCTCAAAAATATGAGAGTTAGAATTTCTCCGCCGTTAGCACGCATGTTAGGTTTTGACACTATGAATTACAGACGACCGGGGACTTTTGTAGCTTCAAGAGTTGTAGATTTAAACAACACTCATGCTATATTCGTTTACAACGATTTAATTCAACCACAAATTGTTGGCGATACCCTGACACCTCTTCTAGATGTGGTTGCTGTCCAAGGTGGACCTGGAGATCTGGTCTGTAGAAGATTCGACAAACCACATTACAAACCTATTTTGAGAAAACAATTTTCCGATATCCACATTTCTTTACGTGATGATCAAGGCGAACTGATTCGTTTTGAAAAGGGAAAAGTAATCGTGACTTTACATTTGAGAAGAGCGAAACTACCTCTTTAAATTCAGCATCAATTCTACTCTGCATTCATTTAGACCTAGCAATATGCATGTAAAGTACTGTTGTGATTCAAAGGCTTATCAGTCTTATTACCTGAACCAAATTGGACACGGTGGCCCGTATTTTAGCGGTGCACCCTTTCAAAATGGGTACGGTCTTGGTGGAGTTTTTTCTAGTCTAGCAAAGTCGATTATGCCCTTGATTAAGTCAGGAGCAAAGGCGATAGGTAAACAAGCCTTAAAGGGTGGTCTTGGTTTTGCCTCAGACGTTTTAGCGGGGAAAAACGCAAAGGAAGCGGCTGTCGAGCGTGCAAAGATGGCCGGTTCTTCCCTTTTGCGACAAGCTGCAGATCGTAAACGCAAAGCTCCAGGGCGGGTACAAAAGAAACGACGCAAGCGAACGAACGACATATTCAGTTAGGATGGCTTCCTTGATACACCCCAGTTCTTCGGAGTCTGTGACCAGTCAATTGGACCTATTCTCAGTGCCACCAACTCAGACTAGTTTGGAAGATGGATTTTTTACGGAGTACAGACCCATTTCTGTTTTAACCTCAGGCGGTCCGGTGGAGTTTTGTATTGCCGCTGAAAGTTCAAACTACATTGATTTAGCCAACACTTTTCTGTACGTAAGAGCGTCGGTGACAAAAGCAGATGGCACCGCTCTTGCAGCAGATACCGAAATCACCCCAGAATGTAATTTTTTACATACGTTGTGGTCTCAGTGTGATCTATACTTAAACGATACATTGGTGACCCAGTCGAGCAACAATTACGGTTATCGCAGTTACATAGAAACGTTGCTGTCGTTTGGAAAAGATGCTAAAGATTCGCAATTATCGTCGGTTTTGTGGTATCAAAACTCTTCTGGTTCATTTGATACGCGTGGCGCAGGTAACACCGGTTATACGAAACGAAAAGCGATTGCAGCACAAAGTCATGAATTTGATATGATGGGACGTTTGCATCTAGACATGAGTTTCCAGTCTAGATACGTTCTTAATGGAATCGAAATCAAATACAGGTTGATTAGAGCAAAGGATAGTTTTTGCTTGCATGGAAACGCCGACCAAGCTGAAAACAAGGTCTCGTTGAAAGAGGTCTCTTTATTCTGCCAAAAAGTGAAACCAAACCCGTCCATTCAACTAGCACACGCCAAGGCTCTACAACACGGGACTGCAAAATACCCCCTGAGACGTGTAGAAGTAAAAACTTTCACTATCCCTCAAGGAAATCGCTCTTTTTCAAAAGAAAGTCTGTTTTTGGGGCAATTACCCACCCGAATCGTGGTCGGTTTTGTTGACAACGACGCTTACAATGGAAATATTACAAAATCACCCTTCAATTTTAAGAATTATGATATTAATTTTGTGTGTGTTTATCGCGATGGGGTGCAAATCCCTTCGTCACCCCTTCAACCGGATTTTAACAACAACAAATTTATTCGCAGTTACTTGAGATTGTTTTCGCAGACTTCCCAATATTTTGCTGACACAGGTCTAGCTTTGTCTAGGTCTGATTTTGGTGGTGGTTACACGCTGTTTGCTTTCGATTTAACCCCCCAGTTAAATTCGAGTGATCCTGCTTTCGAGTTAATAAAAAGTGGGAATATTAGATTGGAAGTTCATTTCGCTGCAGCAACTCCGCGTACCTTGACTGCTGTTGTTCTTGCTGAGCACAATAATCTTTTGCAAGTAGACGACCAAAGACATGTAGCTTTCGACTATACAGCATGAACACGATTCAGATCGAACATTTATTGAAAAAAGATCCTTTTACTAAAACTATTTTTAAAAAGGCTTGTGCCAAAAACCAACTACTTCGCGTTGATTACCCGTCTGCTTACGTCATTAATTCTCACCCAAGCTCCAAACCTGGAGAGCATTGGATCACGGTGTATTTTGATAAGCATGGAAAGGGTGAATATTTTGACAGTTACGGTCTGCACCCTAGCATGAACGGTTTTACTGCTTTTATGGAACGTAACTCAAACAGTTGGATTTACAACAACAAAACTGTACAAAGTCTGTTTTCTACAACGTGTGGTCATTATTGTGTGTATTTTATTTTGTATCGTTGTCGTGGTTATAGTATGCGTGATATTGTTTCTCGTTTTTCATCGAATCTTACTGAAAATGATCGTAACATTAACCTGTTTATTCGTGCTTTCATGTAAATCGAACACGCAAATTTTTTTCACATGTGTTTTATTGCAATAAAAAGTCACAAAGAAAACAAACGTCTGATTTTCATTCTATGTACAGGTTCGAGACAAAATTCAATTACTTTAGCACAAGCTTCGATTCACCAGCGAAAACGTTGGCGATTTCGGGCAGCACGCATCCAATCACTGCGCCGCGCTTCGCGACAGGCGTCAGATTCAAACAGCAAGCGAATAGTCACATAGTCAGAAAAATGTACACTTTTCATTACAAATATGTCTCTAAACTTTGAGTGAGAGGTAATTCAGAGACGGTAGGAAGAGCGGTGTCAGAAAGTTTACGCTTCTTCGGTGTTGCAATGTTGTTCGCCTCCAAAAGAGTCAAAAAAGACTCCAATTGTTTATGGTCCACTGGGGGGAGTTGACAATGGTCGTCGTTTTGAACTGCTAACGTGATGTAGTTGTTGAGCATGTAAAGGGTAAATCTTCGCGGTGATGGAATGTTTTCTACTTTAAAGCGAAGTTGGTAGCCGTCAGATAGAACTTCCTGTTTAATTACCTCTGCGTTTTCTTGAATACCGCAAAGCGTGTCATCAAAATTAGTAGACCAGAAAACGAGAATAACGTAGTCCTTTGTATCGCTTTTTGGTCGAAACAACAAGTAAGGTTTGTTTTCCATAATCATTTGTACCACGCGCGAAAGTTGTTCTGTGGAGAACATAAACTTTCCTTTTTTGACCGAGACCACTGCCTTTCTGAGTAGAGTCGAGGTGGGTAGCGGGAACCCAGAGTCTGCGATGGTTTGAAACTGCTGACGGATTTGTCTTGCTGAATCCTCCATTGCTCTAGCACGTTCGATTAATTCTTCTTGCTGGTAAAGAGTCTCGTAGCAGCTCGTAAACGGGGGAATATAGTCTGGTATTTGTACGTTTTGAGCCTCTAAATAAAGTTCGTCTGCTCTGTTGGTGTAAGATTGCATGATTTCAAGTTTTTCGAGTGCAGCTCTTTTTATAGACGAGAAAAAGGAAATTGCGCCACAAAATGGAAATAAGTCCACAGCTATTTTTGGTGTTATTGCGCCACGGTTGCACATAATGGGAGGGTTACGCAAGTTTTGTGAATATGGCGCAATCCTAACCTTACACTCGATACGAACGGATTTTTTCTTCAACAACTTCACCACAAATGGTACACAGTTGCGACTTCCTGGAGCATGAAAAACAATGAGCGATGTGAGCACATGGGAGATATACCATGCATCTTTCTTCCTTTTCACATTTCAAACACTTCACTTCATCCAAAATTTCTTTTGCACGTTTCATTGTTAGTTTGGGTTTAAAAATAACATCGGGTTCTTCCATTAATTTTAACATAAAATCGTAAAAGGTAACAAAGTTTTCGTTGTGTTCTTGAAATCTTTTGGTCAACACCCGAGATATTTTTCGGTCTTCAAACCCTAACAATTTCGCCATTTCGACATTCCTTCCCAACAATATCTCTCTTTCGACTTTTTCTTTTACATCCACACCACCTCTAGGGTCGATGAGGGGAGGGAACGGTGGTTGGTGTTTTCTAAGGGAAGGGTAGTTGACTAATTTTTCCAAACCTTGAAGCTTGCTTTTGGGTGGTGGATTGGGAACAGGCGGTCGATTCAAAGTAACAAAACCCCTCACAATATCTTTCACAAAATCTACCCCTCTATTTTTTAGCAGATATTCACAGAACGGGTACCATTTTGCATGTTCTATCCACGGGTCATCGAAACGTTCCCAGTTCTTCAAACCTCCGTTACAGTACCAACATTTTACCCGATCGCCGTCACCGAGATAGTAAAATCCGGCATCTGCTATTAACTTGGGATCGGCTGCTACCCTTTCTCTGGGCCAATACTCTACAAACGTCTCATACCGATCGCCAATGCTACGCATGTGCGGGTTCATCGGTTGTTTACACGGGAACTGAAAAAATGTAGGTGGAGGGACATCTAACCCACGTACTGGGACGGAATCACAAGCGTCTGCCATGTTGCTTTTGTTTTTGAATGAAAACATAGTTTGATGACCACCTTTTATATGCAATGATATTGTGCTATCATAGGCCAAAGAGTTAAACTTATTGGGGTTAAACAAGTTGTATTGCGCCATGCTCGCTCCATATTCGAAAAAAAAAGTAACAAAACAACCCTGACATCATCAGAATTAAACAAGTTGTATTGCGCCATGCTCGCTCCATATTCGAAAAAAAATTAACAAAAAAGATAGCGATTCACAGCTAAACCTTAGATAACCGCTGTCACGATTTTGACACGGCAGCGGAAATTCAACTGCAGCGCGACAGGAAACGTTTCAAGTTACACGAAGTTCGTACAAAATAGACTTCATAGCATTAACTAGAACATCTTAGAAACTACCGGGCTATTCACTTTTAACTGACTACTTTGAAGCAAACCACCTGCGGTGGCTTGACAAACCAGTACTCGAGCAAGACACTAAGAGTCTTTAGACTTGAAGTCAGGCACCTGCGGTGGTTCGGTACTCAGTTACTCTTCAGGTCAACACTAAGTTTCCATTCTTACACTAAACTTAGAGTTAAGACTAGACCTTGGGTTATTCGCTTTTAACCTGTTACTTTGAAGCCAGGCACCTGCGGTGATTTAACAAACTACCTGCGGTGGTTCGGTACTCAAGCAAGATACTGAGAGTCTTTAGACTTGAACCAATGCCCAGGCAAACCACCTGCGGTGGTTCGATACTCAGGTAGGACCAACTTTCAAACAACTAGCTAGGGTTAGGGTTAGAGCTAAGACTACTCCCCGCATTAACATATTTTGAGAAATTTGGACAACCCCGCATTTAGACAAACCCCGCATTTACGTAAACCCCGCAACCCCGCACTGGTAACCCCGCACCCGCCCCCGCAAATGCCGACTTTTGGCACATCTTATACTACTCGCGGGGCCTTTGGCATTTAGGGGATTTTCGCGACATCTTACCGCTTAATATAAGTGAAGATCAAAACAAGTCTTACTATCTGAGCGTGAGGCCCTGGCACTGTGCCATATGGGAAATACAGCGCTGGTTAGAGCATTACGTTCATAAACAGTTTAGATGAGAACCTGAGGTAGCAACTTTTAGAGCAAAAACCCTTGATTTCACCCTGGTTTTACGTTTAAATTGGTTGGAAAAAATTAAATTGAGGGAGGTGGGCCGGGCCCCCTGGTCGTCGATATTATTTATTGCTAATTACTGTTGTACGCGTGTACTGTTGTACGCAAAGATGTTAAAAGAAACTGAAAATGAAGAAACAAGGCTTTTTTGTCAAACTTTTGTCATTGGTGGCGTTTCGATTGTAAGGGCCCGGGCGCCCTGAGCCATCCCTCTTGCTACGCCTATGATTTTGAAATAAGATCGCGTCCTTAAGTTCTTTCATAAAAATAAATAAAACAAAACAAGTAAAGCAAAATTAAAATAACTTTTTTTCCAAAACGTGGAGGACGCAAGTCAAGTCACTTGACAGTTTTTTGAAACCTCAAGAATTGCATGATATTCATTATTGGAACGACCGACGCTCGCGTAGCGTGTTTCTTTGTTTTTACTCGGCCATTTTCCAACTAACGAGTGCGAAATTTCAGACTTTTGCTTATAACTCGAGAACGGTTTGGTCGAGCTACATGAAATTTTGACAGCAGTTTGAGAGTAATAAATTGTATTTTTGTACCAAATTTTGAGGCAATACGTCACGTGAGTTTGGTTTTAGAACCCGAAAACCGCCCCGCAAGTTGGGCGTAAAAAGCGGTCTCAGTCAAAAACGGCTTAATAAGTACGGCAAAAAATATTTCATGGGGTTGTATGTCTTAAAGTACCATTTCATCCCAACCAACCCACTTTTGGCCGCGATGAGTTTTTTCCTTTTTTCTTCCTAAATTTTGTACGCTCTTCTTCTCCTAAACCACAAAACATGGAAATCTAATTTTTGTGTAAAGTTGTAGATCTGCAAATGCAATTCTGTCTCTCGAAATTTTTTGGTGCAACTCCACGGGGAACCCCCCCAAAATCGGGCCCCCAAAAAAATCCATTTTTTGAACAGCTCAAGCTGGAGTGCTAGTTGTTTTTGATATCAGTAGATATTCAACACACAAATATTTTGACATAGTTTGAGGGTGCCACCCCCCCGGACCCCCCCAAATGGACCCCCAAAAATCAATTTTTTGAATGGCTCAACTTAGGGTGCCAGTTTGTTTTGGTATCAGCAGATATTTAACAGACAAATATTTTGACATAATTTGGGGGTGCCACCCCCCGAGGACCCCCCAAAATGGGGCCCCAAAAATCAATTTTTTGAATGGTTCAACTTAGGGTGCCAGTGTTTTATGATATCAGCATAGATTTAACAGAGAAATATTTTGACATAGTTTGGGGGTGCCACCCCCCTGAGGACCCCAAATGGATCCCCAAGAAATTAATTTTTTGAATGGCTCAACTTAGGGTGCCAGTGTTTTATGATATCAGCAGATATTTAACATACAAATATTTTGGCATAGTTTGGGGGTGCCACTCCCTCCCCCCCGGGGACCCCCAAATGGACCCCTCAAAAATCAGTTTTTTGAATAGCTCAACTTACCGTGCCAGTGTTTTATGATATCAGGAGATATTTAACTGACAAATATTTTGACTCTACTTTTCTGGAGGTTCCATAATCAGGTATTTTTGAATAGTAATTGCTGATTTAAAGGTAGACAAAAAGTACTTTTGAGCGTCAAAGCATTAGCTACGCGTCGGTCGTTCACTGGGTTTGCTGGCAAACTCCCATCTAGTTGTGAGATACTTTTTGTGGAGACCTCCAGCTCAGAACATACTTACATGCGACATTAGTACAGCAGCTAAGCCGAAAATCGTTCACATCGTGAATAAAGTGTCATACTTTTATAAAACGATAATCTTGATGTACTAATCAATATACGAATCGGTGCCAAAAAATCGGAGTGGGGGAAAGTCTTCAAAATCCTCCCCAAAGTTTGCATTTAGCGTCATCTAGCGGAAAAATATTAAAATCGATTTTTAACCAATTTCAAAGAAGTTTAGAATTTTTGTTGGACTCGCTACGGCACTACAAAGGTTATTGTAGATAATTAGTAATTCTGTTTATTATTAATGACGTCACAATGTTGTATAAGTGACGTCATGAGAGCTCAAATCCGTGAATTTGATTTTAATTTTGTGTGATTTTATTTAGAGTATTATACAGGAGCAAACTTAAACGTTGAAATGAAAATTACAAAAAACATTGCAAAATATTTTTATTTTTACCCACATGACGTCATAGTGACGTCGTAATACCCTGCAGTGGAATATTAAATTCCTTGTCACATCCGATGTATCTATAGTACTATTTGCTGCTCAAGTTAAAAAGTTTAGCTTGGAAGTAGGTTCTTTTGGACAGGTTAAGAGGTAACTTTGGTAGGCTTCATTTTTTTTAGTGTGCAAACAGCATGCTGTGACTTGATGCATATATCGACAAAGACCAATATTCGATGATCAAACTAACATCGCGTTTGCCTTTCCACCAGTTATAATATCCGATAGAGATAAGAGTTGGGTCCATCCGCTGTCTTTTAGCCAATCCCCTTTAACAAAAAAGCAATTTAATTATAAAAAGCGTAACATTTTTAATGAGAAACCCTGCGCTAAGCAGGTCGCTAATTCACAAAGCCCCTAATCGCACATTCAAAGCGCAATTATACTTGCCAGTTGCAGTGTTACTATACACTGAGGTTAATTTTAATGGAATAAACCCTGCAAAATAATATTTTAAACAAATGATTGACGGTTGAAAAATTTAAACTTAAAGCCCCTCTAAAAATAATGATTTCTAGTGCTCGAATCCCTTGGCATTCGTTTATTGCAAGTATTGTTACTGAATGTAAACTAATAAAATAAAAAGATCACAAAAAAGCACAACCGGGCCACTGGGACCATATTACAAATCTATGGATTCTGCAATGAAAAACAACATCTACACACTGCTTGGTAATACATAAACTACACAAGTTATAGTGACTTTCACAGACATACCTACACACTTCATTAATGTCATTTCAATATGCAAATCACCAAGCATCACTAAAAATTTATCTTCTCCAAGGCAGTTAGGTTTGCTCCACTGAATTGTTTTCGCCAGAGCATATAAAGGCTGGTCAACCGTCATAACGGGAATTTGGTCTGAAATATAAAAGTGTCAGAACAGACCCACGATTCAAGCCCTAGTAAGCCCAGTAACGTAATACGACGACGTTCGCTCTTTCTCCTAAATCAAATTGTTCCCAAGTATAGTATTATTTTGACGTATAGTGCTAAAGCACGGCACTAAATATTAACTCGCTGTTCGCCCATCTTCTCTAGGGTTCTTAATTTCTGTTTCGCCTGATTTCTGATAAAGGGAGATTCCCCCTTCGAGTCGCAGCACCCAAAATTATAAGGTGTCATTGCGATCGACCAAGGCCCGGATCGTACCCGTCACGACGAGAATTTTTGCAAATTCATCAAGCGCACGGTACCGCTCGGCCAAGCTGTTGACATTTAATGACTGTAGTTTGATTTCAATATTTTATCAAATTGGACTTGAATTTCGTGATGGTCGCTAATTTACATTATTAGTGCTGAACATAACCTGCCTGGGTTTAAAAACATTGCCTGTTCTTTAATTAGCAGCATTGCATGGTGGATCATTACTGAGCTGTTCGCATGCTCACGAAATAATGGAAGCAACGACGTTAAAGCTTTTGCTGGAAGATTGTTATCCCCAAGAGACGAGTTATATGCAGACCTACAAATAAAAAGTAGACTTGAAAAAGTTTAAATTAAATCTAAAAACTGCTTTAACAAGACAGAATCGGAAGCTACAAGATGACAGTGGAAATTATCATCAAAGTCGTGCATGTTATGAAAATTATTGCTCTGCAAAATACGTAGCCTAGTACTTACCATGAGAGTGTGATGTCTTGAGTGAGGTCATTCGCTTGCATGCATTGCAACACATGATCAAGCCAAGGTCTTTCTGCATTTAGGACGTTGTGGTCATCTGAGAGAGTAAGCTAAAAGACATGAAAATCTTTTTATATGCTTATTTAAGCATAAACCAATACAGTCACTAAATTTGCAGATACCAGGTTTGGTGAGACAAAAATAGAAATTACATGCATCAAATTATAACACACTAATCAGATCTATGTTTGTAAGCACAGATAGCAGAAAAAATAGAATTACCTGAGCTGCATCCGCTGGTCTATCCGGGGGATAAAAGATATCAGCTTGTTTCAATACATAAGGCTTGATGTTATGGAAAGCGTATGGAAGAGTGTTTAAAGTCCTGGATTGGCCAGCTTTGAATATTGGAAAAAGTCGTTGAACTCCATCCGTACTGCTTTCAAGATGTTGGGTTGCGGATATAGCAGTGCCGTGCTAAGAATCAGTTGCCGTTCTGGAGCTGGGATTATGATCAATATTATCAACAGCATGTGTGGTGAATACATTTTGGCGTAAGAGGGATGGACATACGAGTCCATCAGTTTTGAATTGTTGGCATACAACGTTACCCAAAGATGCAGAAATTGTGAGCATACGACTGTACGATATGCTTAACCCCAATTCATAAAGTTTGTCGATTAGGTAGCGACTGCGTGTATGTGCATGAATCAAAAGGGCTACGTAAATGGGTAAGGGTGTTTCTGCGCTAGCGGTATGACGTATTTGGTCGCTTGAGCTTCTGTTACGTGCTGTGTTAAAATGAATGAGCTGAGCAACAGACAAGGCCGGAATATTAGAAATGCAATTCTTTTCAAACGAATTTCCCATAACCATATCCAGGAAGGAAAGTAAAATTGGCGATACTGAATCTACTTGGCAGTCTTTTTTAAAGTGGCCATCAAATGTTTGATGCGTAGACAATATCTCGTTACGAATGAGTTTTGCTCCTCTAGTCATGTGAGATGCATTTGATTCGAAATTTTCTTTCGAAAATTGAAGAGCCGCAGCTAAATCATCTTTGTAACAGATGAAAACTTCTTTGGTATGAGCACTGGTTTGCAAGCTTGTATTTAATTTTAACAACTTTTCTTTTAGTCTTGTTGCATTTGCTGTATTAGAAGGAGCATTCATACCTTTAAGGCAGCCACAGTAATATTTACGTATTTCTGATAACTTTAGAAATGGCGAGGCTTCACCACTATTCACTTGTAAACCTTCTTCAACAAAGTTCATGACCTCAGCAAGCGCAATACTTTCATATTTTTTTTTGCTTTTGTTGGTCAGGGTCTACGTTCTTTTTCACAAAACTTCGATAGGTATTAATGAATTTTGTCATACATCGTAAATGATAACAAGCCTCTCTAGCCACCATATCTCCTTCAGAAAGTTTAGCCAACAATTTAGTGTCACCCATTTGAATGGCGCATTCTCGAATATTTCGGTCACGATTCATAGTTGTCACTCGATGCAAAAATGTGGAACTCTTCTCGTTTTTTTTTTGCATCACTCGAAAATGAGCCTACCTCGTTGCAGAAAAAACAGATCGACGATCGAAGTGGACTTTCTGTTGTGACATTAGCTCTAGTTCGTTTTGCGGGAACATCATTTGGAGCTTCGTTAAGCCCATCCTCGTTTTGGCGCATTTTATCACGACTAAATCGAGCTCTCTGCAGCCTAGAAGACGATAGTTCCAGAGCACAGCTCTTGTGATATTTCGCGTTGTTATGTTGAAGATTCGTTAAAATATCGGAGTTACCTTTTAGGTCATTGATGGATACTTTAATCTTACTGGGTAGCAGAGGTGGGCAGTAGCGCGCTACTGTAGTAGCGGCGCTACCGCTACTTTTTGAGTAGCGGGAGCGGTAGCGCCGCTACTATACAAACCGAGTAGCGGGTAGCGGTAGCGACGCTACTTTTTAGGGCAAGTAGCGGTAGCGATAGCGCCGCTACTTTTAGAAAATGAACTATCCGCTACCGCTACTTATTTCACGTGCTTATTGTAATATGTTTAATGAAATCAAAAACAGATACATTAGTAATTGGTATATTTGGTTTACAAAATTGTTAGTATGGGTGAGAATGCCAAAATAACTTTGTTTGTGACGTTGTAGTGATGAATTTATTACGTTTTGCTATTTCCAACAATAGATTTGTACGGGTGATCATTGTCATCTAAAGTCTGAGCTAAACTATATCCACATGGCCGTGGTTCGATAGCAGTTGTATCTGAACAGGAGTAGCGGATAGCCTAAGTCTACTACAGCTATAGGTTAGTTATTTTAAACTGATAATAGGTCTGTTGGCAAAAAGCGAACTAAAAAATTGCAAAGATGCAGTTAGGCACCGGATTAGAGACTTGCGCTTGCTTAGGCCGCATTAGACAGTTAGAGGCTGGCCCGGCAACAGAGTAGAGTGCTTGTAAGGAGGAGGCACAAAAAAGATTTTTTGGGGGGTGCGGTAATTTTTTTGAAATTTTTTTTGAAAACAACGAAATGCAGTAATTTTTTTCATTAATTTTACGTGAAAACCAAAAACAGGTCTTCATCGAAATGCGGTAGCTTTTTCCGTCAATTTTAAGTAAACAAATAAGCAAGGTTTATTTTAGTTGATGATCAAACAAAAAAAACAAAACAAAAAAATTAACTTTGAAAAAAATTTTGGGGAGTTCTGTTACTGTGATTTGTTGTTGCTGTCAAACCATTTTTTTTGTTTGTTTGTTTGCAAAGCAATGTTCAGGGTTGATTAAGAGTTTGTGTTTGTTTTTGTTTCAACAATAAGCATAAAATATAATTAACAAAAAATTTCGAAGCATAGCTGTAATTTGAGCAGTCTAAATCCATGGTTCTCAACCTATGGGCTTCGACCCAAAGTTGGGTCGCCTGAAAATTCTTTTGGGTTGCTTGGTTTCTTTTTGTAGACATCCATAAAGGGTGAAATATGAATAAAACCATAAAGTAATAATAAAAAATGACTCAGCAAACCCGCTGAAATATGTGGATTCCCGAAGTGAAAACCTTTTTTTTTGGTCTTTACCTCACTTTCTGCAAAAATGGCTCGTTTAATGTCACACATTTGACTTTTTCAATAACTTTGGATCGCTTTGAAAAAAGGTTTGAGAACTACTGATCTTAAGAATATAAGCGCTCTATTTTTGATCACAAAAATGTCGTTAATAATTTATGGGATACTTTTTTTTTGAAAGAACAATATTACTTTTATAAAAGCACGAAACTCAGTTTTGCTCAAAATTAAAAACAAAAATTTGGAGCAAAGCTAGCCTTAGCAGAAAAAAAAAATTTAAAGAGCATTATCTGATTCAACTCATTTGCAGATAATCAATGGCGTTCTCTTGATCTTTTCTATATTGCCATAGTTGATTTTAATGATTTTTCTTACAGTATAGGCTTAACTGTGATTACATTTTATTCACCTAGTTACTTTGGCCTGGAGATAGCAAAGTGACCTTTCGGTCTTCGAGTCAAGCTGCCACCTACGTATACTGTAGTACTTTTCTACCTGAATTTTAACTCAATCGCACAATGTGTATATTATGTTTTATGTGATGTATATATTGTGTTATTGCCGCCTGATAAGACTTGATTGAGCAAGGTCGAAACGCGTCGCCATAGCGCAGCGCATATTGCATTAAATTGTTTTCAATGTATTGCTTATGTTTTACCACACTTGGCGGAGGTTTCACACTGTCCCTTTAATTGCTGAACGTCAAGCAGGGAAGCTGTGAATACCAACGTTTAATAGTCTTTGGTTTGACCCGACCAGGAATCGAACTCGAGTCTAACGCTTCAGTAGCATACGCTCTATCTACTCCACCACTGATCGGTTATTAATAATAATGATCTACTTTAAAACAAAAGTTAACTTTTAAATAAACAAAAATAGATATGCCACTTTATACCTAATTTAATTTACGTCACTTTATATTCCAACCAGGGTTAAGAGCAGATGAGGTTGAAAGTATCGTACGTAAAAATATAAAAACACTCAGCCCAAACCCAAAATATTCTGATTTCAAAAAACGTATAGTTTTTCAGGTACGCTTTTCAAAAGACAGTCTTTGATAACCTAATTTATCTTCTTAATTATCCCATTATATACCCAATTATAAGTAACTGCGAAAAAAAATTTACACGTTGTTCAAAGTAGCGGGTAGCGGTAGCGGGTAGCGCCGCTACTTTCGTGGTAAAGTAGCGGTAGCGGTAGCGCGCTATTTTTGAAGGCGAGTAGCGGGTAGCGGTAGCGACGCTACTTTTTAGGGCAAGTAGCGGTAGCGGGAGCGGCGCTACTTTTGAAGTAGCGCGTCCCCATCTCTGCTGGGTAGACACAAACCTTCATCAACAAAAGCATTAATATTCGTAACTAGTCTTGTGTACCCGCATACACCGGAGTTTCGGTTATTGCGTGGGTCTATCAGATCTAATCCATCTGCCTGACAAAGCGCACACAGATTCCAATTCATATTTCAGGCGGCTGTTAATTGCGTGCTGTACTAAATCAACTTAGCTCACTCGCTCTGTATGTAAATAAAATTGTAACTGTGAATGACTTATGCTTCTGAATGCTAGCCGTGATGATGGCCTAAGTTATTGGTTGAAACACGAAGACCTTAAGTTGTGAGGTTGACTGATCACTGAACAATTCGTTTCAATGATTCTAAATGAACTTAGTATCCGTACTGATAAAATCGCGGTGTTGCTTGTTTTTCGTCTGACTTTTCTTCATTTGAATTGGTAATTACAATGATTTTATTACCAAAGCAAACATTCAAACTTTTCATCTGAATCAAAACTTGCCACTTTTCGATCATAATAACTGCTTAATTGAAAATGAAAATTCAATTTCATGCAATTGTGACGACATAAGAGTAAAACAAAACTATTTCGTAATGTTATGCCTGCAAGACGTATTTCAATATTTTGTCGCTAGATGACGCCAAATGCAAACTTTGAGGGGGATTTTGAAGAGTTTCCCCCACTCCGATTTTTTGGCACCGGTTCGGATGTCGATTAGTACCAGAGGTGGAGTCCTCGAGGACGTCCTTGGCCTCGAGGACGTCCTCGAGGACACATTTTGAAGTCCTTGGCCTTGGCCTTGGCCTCGAAGCCTCAAGTCCTTGGCCTTGGCCTCGAAGCCTTAGGTCCTCGAAAATTGCCCTGTCCTCGGCTCGAGGACAGCACTATTTTTGAACCGTTGAAATTTTGTTGAAAACGCCAGAAACCTCGCAGAAAATTTGTAAATACTTTTTTTATTTTGCGCAATTGGAGCGTAGGCTTAGCCAAGCGGGCCTCCCCCCCCAACTGAAATTTCATCAATGACAAAAACGTGACAAAAAAGCTTATTGTTTCTTCAGTTTCAGTTTCTTTTTAGCGTTTTTCGTTTACACCAGTAGCAAACAACAATACTGAAGACCAAGGGCCCCGAGACCCCTTAAAATCAATTTTTGCCAGCCATTTTAAACGTAAATCTGGAAGAAATGGATAGTTTTCATCCTAAAAGTTGCTATCTCAGGATCACATCTAGCCTTTTTATGAACGTAATGCATTAACCAAGGCCGGATTTACCACATTATGGCGCAGTACCAGCTAAGGGCCCTGCGCTCAAATCTTAAGACTTTTTATGGTCTTCAACTACATTTGGCAGAAAGATATTGCGAAAATCTCCAAAGTGCCAGGGGCCCAGCGCGATGGAAATCCGGATCGGCAATAACATGGCCAGTAGCGTAGCTGGGGGCGGGGGGGAAGCTATATCCTCCCCATTGGCCTGTTAACCAAAAAGCAGAATAAGAAAAACACCACGTTTTTAACTCTTCTGAGACTGTCTTTTGCGCTGGAATTGACTAAAAAGTGATTTAAGGCATTTTTTGAAACATACATTCAGAGGGGTCTAATTTGTCAAAAATTAAAGTCACCAATCAATGAAAACTTTAGAAAGTACCCAAAAATAAGCAATCAAATTTGATCGCTAGAGTAAAAACGCCAAACACAGGTTTTATCAACAAATATATTATAAACTCTTATATATTATATATACTATAACAGGAATAAAGATGGGGGGTGGCTACTCAGTGTTACTTAATTGCCAATCACTTCTCTCAAATATCTTTCCATTAGCCCCCCCCGATTATTTTTCTTTGTAAAATACAGACGAAATAGATTACTTCGTGTGAGTTTTGTTTAATAATAGGATTTTATGATTTACCTGCATGTAAACAAGAGAACTGCAATGTTATCATTAGCCACTTCCCTCATAGCCCGATAATGCAACCAGTTGAATCATGTTGCGCTGGCAATTTCTATGCTACGTTTTAGCAGCATTATTTTTTATTAAAATAGCTCTAAAATTAAGTTATATTTGCAAAAAAATGCAAAATTTGCGAGCGCTGGGGGTTCCGCCCCCAACCCCCGTGCCTCCGGCGGCTGGGGGCTTTGCTCCCAGACCCCAAAACAGCCCCCCCCCCCATTGCGAATTTCTGGCGGCGCGCCTGACACATGGTTAGTAAGCGAAACTACCCATCTATTGCACTATTTTTCAATAACAATTCATAAATTCACTTTCACCTCGCCAGTTTTTACGCACAAAATACTTTTTAAAAAAATTAGCCATGGAAAATGCTGATTGAACAAATCATTGAACTTCAGTAAAGGGAGCCTGGGCCGCCTGGCCAAACATGCACTTCTATAACAGGCTATTTTCATGACAAAACAAAAATCTATAAGGAAAATCTTCGAGTGGGTTTTCATTTACTGCTAAAATGTTGCACGAGTCAATGCACCTTACTTCCCCCTACCTGGACCAAATCACGTACAATTAAACTTTAACTCCAAAATGCAAGATGTTAAACGTGTTTTGAACTTAAATTGCAACTAGAAGGAGAATTAAACAATTTAATTTTTCTAATTGGCTTTCAAATGTCAAAAATTTAGTGCTTTAAAATGATTCTAAACATGTGCAAAATGTGATTCAATGGCATTAAAACAGCTTTTTTTACCAAAAAATTACAAAAAATTGCCAAACAGCTGGGGGCTTCGCCCCCAGACCTCCGTCTGTGATACGTTTGAGTTACACTGGCTTTCTCAAAACGTCTCCAAAGTTACGTATTTGCACTTTTCAACTATATTAGTTGAGGCTCTCTCCCTTTGCAAAATCCTGGTTAAGTGAAAAGCAGGCAAATTTTTGATGACGTCATTGCATGTGATTTGTGGTTTAGGCCTCCCCAATCAAAAATTCTGGCTACGCCTTTAAATTGGAGATTGTCTGGAAAACTTTTTTGAAGACCTTTTTTTTTGGAGAACACTTGCGGCTGTGTCCTTGGTCCTTGGCCTTGGCCTCGAGCATTCCTGTCCTTGGCCTCGAGAGGTTCTGTCCTCGGAAAGGCTGTCCTTGGCCTTGGCCTCGGATTTTTTTTGTGTCCTTGGCCTTGGCCTCGAGCCTTGTGTCCTCGACTCCACCTCTGATTAGTACACCAGGAACACCATTTTATGAAAGTTTGACACTTTATTCACGATGTGAACGATTTGGCCGAAATTGCGGTCTTAGCTGCTCTACTACATGATTAAACGTATCATAGCTGTGTATATCCATTTCATCATAGATGGTTTTATTCCCCAAGTTTTTCCCGGTGGCGTTGGAGCATACGTTGCCGCCCCTGGCTTTCGTTGAAAATGCTGCCCTAAGTAGACTGTAGCAAATTTTGAAATAGTTTCGCGTTCCAGCAATCTTAACAAATAAAAAGTACTAATCAGACCAGATGCATAACCTATGAATTACACCTACTAAACCGGAAGAATCTTTTCCCAGGACACGCTGGTACTCTACGTCGAGGTTCAAATCCTAAATAACGCTTAGCTAAAATTATGATGCTGGCACAGAAAACCTATCTTGCCCAAACTAAACTGAAGCTTTGGTGCCAGTCAACTCTCGACAGTCTGACTCAGTGCTTTCCCCAACACTAAAACAATGAATTACATCAATATCTCAGCTTTACTGCACCCGAGATCTGACTACAGAAACTACTGTAGAGTGCTGACTGCTGAGACAGAGATTACGCCGTGTGTGTCTGGGCATGTTGCCTGCTTTCGGGGCCTCGTGGGGCACGATCTTTGCCTGGAGGGGGCACAACGGGATCCAATGGTGCGATCTCGGTCTTTGCCCACAGATTCAGGGGTGAAAACCAAAAAAAAAATCATCTTCAAATCAAGATTTTTGTCATAATTTTTCTCTTGAATTTAGGAGTGAAGACCAAAAAAAAATCGGTCTTTGTCGCGAAATCCATGTCTTCGTCATGACGTTCACTCGTGCCTTCGTTCTAGAACTAAAGTTTACTCATGCTTGTGGGGCACAAGCAGCACTTTAGGGGGGCACAGGCCCCGAAATGCACTCCAGTGGCTCTGGGCTAGTTACTTTGTTTTGTTACTGTGTTTCTTTGTTACATTCTTCGCTTGGGGGGTACATTTCTTGCTTGGGGGTACAAGCAGTGATGCGGAGGGACACAGCTCCGAAATGCCCCCGAGCGCCGGGCCTGTATCCAGTAGTTAAATTGTAGGGAGGGATGCGTCCCCCTGTCGAGACTTAGTGTCCCCCTATCGAGATTCAGCGCTCCCCTATCGATATAGTAGAATAACTTAATAGCGTGTAACAATTGACCATCAACGCCATACTCCTGCAAAACCTTCCAAAGTTTATCCCGAGAAACTCGGTTATATGCTTTTTCAAGATCGACAAAGCATGCAAAGAGATCTTTGCCATACTCCCAAGATTTCTCGAAGATTTGCTTCAGAGTGAAGATTTGGTCCGTGGTGCTGCGACCCGGACGAAAACCGCACTGACCATCTTCCAGTTTTGATTCCACTATTTCTCGGCATTTCCTTTCAAGGCATTTGGCATATACTTTCCCTGGCAAACTAAGGAGTGATATCCCTCTGTAGTTTGTACATTGCTTGCGATCTCCTTTCTTGAATATCGGAATAATCACCCCTGTTTGCCAATCTCTGGGAGTTTTGCCAAGCTTCCACGCAACTTGACACACTCACGTTAACCAGAGAATTCCTTCTCCAGTCAGCGCTTTCAACATCTCGGGTCTGATTTCATCTTCACCAGCAGCTTTTCCAGATTTTATCCCTTTAATTGCAGTTGCCACTTCTGCTGCAGTGAAAACTTCATCCTCCCCTAGATGTGTCACTTCGTGTGTGTCACGAGTCGATGCCTTTACAGGATTCAAAAGATCTTCAAAGTATTCTCTCCAACGTGAAAGGATTTCATTCTCATCCGTTAGAATGTTACCGTCAGAATCCTTGATGGAGTACGTGATACTCGATCTTTTGCCACGTAAACGGCGGATGGTCTGCCAAAATACTTTGTTTGCCGAAAAATAGTTGGAATCCAACCGACGACCAAACTCTTCCCATGACTTCTTGGATTTCTTTACTTCCGAAGTTGCCGCTTTTCGCGCCTCAGTGTACCGGGATTGCAAATCAGATGACGATCTGTCCTGTAGCCAGGCCTTGAACGCATCTTTCTTTGCTCGAATAGCTTCTTTAACCTCTTGGTTCCACCAAGGTGTTCTTTTCTCACTATCGCCCGCCATTCTAAGCCGTTTTCGCCCACAACTTTCAGCAGCTGATGAAATGATTGCTGATCTGAACTCCATTCCCTCTCAATGTCCTCGGATGCATCAGAAAGTTGTCTGAACTTAGATGATATACTGGATGCAAACTGTTTCCTTACTTCTTTGTCCTCCAAAGCCTCCCATTTGATCCGGTAAGTCACAGACGACCTGTTGGATCTCTTGTTTGGCCAAGGTTTCGAAAGTCGTAAGGAACATACTACCAGATGGTGATCAGTTGACAATTCAGCACCTCGCTTCACTCGAACGTCCAGCACATCAGAAAACAAATCTGACGAAACTATGCAAAAATCTATCAAAGATTTTTGATCCATACTAGGTCGATACCATGTATACTTGTGAACCTCTCTGTGCTGGAAAAAGGTATTCATGATGCAGAGTCCGTTGCTACAACAGAGCTGCAATAAATACCTTCCGTTCTCATTCAGTCCAGTGACTCCATGTTTTCTGATCACACCCTTCCACGTATCTGTGTCTGTTCCAACATGTGCGTTAAAATCCCCCATAAGGACTGTAGATTCAGTAGCTGATACTCGTAGAAGAGCATCATTTACTTCATCCACAAAAATATTCACTCGTGGCATTGGGGGCATATACCTGCAATAGGCAAAATGACCGATCCAATACCTTAAGCTTCAACATACAGACCCGTGATCCCAAAGGAATCCAATCTGACACACAGTCTGACAAACGGGGGCTTGTGAGAATCCCCACACCCGCTTGTGCAGACATACTAGGATCAGCACCAGAATAGAAGAGTTTCCATCCGCCATCCAGATCCACAGTTCCAGAGTCACGTCGTTTGGTTGAAGAAACTCCGATAATATCGAGATGATACCGCTTTGCTTCCTCAACCAATTCTATCTCTTTTCCTGTGAGGGTGAGTATATTCCAATTGCCCAACAGCAGTTGGTGATGGTTGACCCGTGATTGTGCGACATTATCTCGAGTACGAATACTCTGCGCTGCCTTCATTCGCCTCTCCAAACGTGTAGCGGGCACATTGGTGGAGCTGCCACTAGGGATGGCTGGTGGAGATTGTCGCTTATTTTTCGAACAAGCCCCTCTGCCTTAGACTCGAACGCCATAGGGGTTTCGCTGAATGACGACCTGGGAGTCCCTAGGCGCTCCCCTGCCGGACAAGGTTCCACTTGTGAAGGTGGCCCCATTAACGTCGTTCACGTAATTTTCATTATTTGTGCTCATCATGATTTGTTTTGCAGTTTGATCTAACTGCGGAGAGGTTTTATATCAGAGTTGTCCTTCTCCTAGGTTATATGCTTACCACAGCTGATGGGCATAACCAACCCAGGTTTTAAGTTTTCCAACTATTTTGATTTGAACTATACTTCGTCTCGCTTCTACCATTAGACCTATCTGGCATGGGTAACCCTTTCAGGAGAATTGAATCTCCAGCCAGTACAGCTCTGCAGGTCATTGAGGCACATAGACTTTTCCACCTCGTTATGGTGATAGTTGATGGAAAAGCTATTCATTGTAGGTCTAATTGCCGAGCTATGTTATTCTATGCCTACTGTGCCATAATAAGCCAATTATATGTCATACTATGCCTACTAAGCTACGGTGCCCACTTTGGCCTACTATGCCTGTTGTGCCATAATAAGCCTACTGTATGCCATACTATGCCTACCAGGGTGCCATGTTATGCCTACAATGTCATACTAAAGCTGCAGCACCTACTGTGGCACACTATGCTTACTAATATTATGCCTATTTTCCATAACAAGCCTCCTATATGTCATAATCTGCCTACTAAGGTGTAATGCTATCCCTACTATAATATACTACGCTGCAGTGCCTACTGTGGGATACTGTGCAATAATAAGCAAACTATGCCTACTGTGCCATAGTAAGCTACAGTGCCTACTGTGACATGCTATGCTTACTAGGGTGCCATAACAAGTCTACTTCATGTTACACTATCGCTAAAATTAACATCCGTGTTTTCAAAATTTAAGAACAAGTGAGGCTAAAATTTGGCAAAAAACTACGAACAGCCAGCCTTAACTTAATATTTATTGGTTCTTATAAAAAAGAAGTATACTATCTGCCGTAGAAAACTACGGCAAGTTTTTTTGACATTATTTAATTCAGTTTATTTTTGCCATTTCTGGCATGGAATTAACAAAAATTAACATACGCTCTTGACTCTTCAAAGTTCAATGCTACCGTAACAACAACACAAAATGAAACATAAAACTGGCACTTACATATTTGGAGTAGTGCAATCAATTCAGTGTGAAGCATTTAACATATTTTGACTCAGAAAACCAGAAGAAATGAGAACCACAACAATAAACAAAAAACAACACTTTTCATATTTACATTTCAGTGATGACGAAACATTAACCGAAAAGTTTGACGTCTGCCACTGTGCAAGACATTAAGGTTTGTCCAGTTCGGCCAAGAGTCTTGTCCAGCTGGGGAATACCTTTGATTAGAGAAGCTGAGGGCTGCCGATGAGAGCTAAAAGCTCGAAACAGCGCTGTCTAGCTCTGTGCGTCGTAACATTAAGTTGTGATAACAGGATGATATTTATGTATTTTACGCAAAACTTACTCGAATATTGGATTTTGAGGGTAATTTAGTAGTTGACAAAACTTTACGTTGACAAACCCAGTTGACAAAACTTTACGTGCTGTTGGGCAATTGGAATATACTCACCCTCACAGGAAAAGAGATAGAATTGGTTGAGGAAGCAAAGCGGTATCATCTCGATATTATCGGAGTTTCTTCAACCAAACGACGTGGCTCTGGAACTGTGGATCTGGATGGCGGATGGAAACTCTTCTATTCTGGTGCTGATCCTAGTATGTCTGCACAAGCGGGTGTGGGGATTCTCACAAGCCCCCGTTTGTCAGACTGTGTGTCAGATTGGATTCCTTTGGGATCACGGGTCTGTATGTTGAAGCTTAAGGTATTGGATCGGTCATTGTGCCTATTGCAGGTATATGCCCCCAATGCCACGAGTGAATATTTTTGTGGATGAAGTAAATGATGCTCTTCTACGAGTATCAGCTACTGAATCTACAGTCCTTATGGGGGATTTTAACGCACATGTTGGAACAGACACAGATACGTGGAAGGGTGTGATCAGAAAACATGGAGTCACTGGACTGAATGAGAACGGAAGGTATTTATTGCAGCTCTGTTGTAGCAACGGACTCTGCATCATGAATACCTTTTTCCAGCACAGAGAGGTTCACAAGTATACATGGTATCGACCTAGTATGGATCAAAAATCTTTGATAGATTTTTGCATAGTTTCGTCAGATTTGTTTTCTGATGTGCTGGACGTTCGAGTGAAGCGAGGTGCTGAATTGTCAACTGATCACCATCTGGTAGTATGTTCCTTACGACTTTCGAAACCTTGGCCAAACAAGAGATCCAACAGGTCGTCTGTGACTTACCGGATCAAATGGGAGGCTTTGGAGGACAAAGAAGTAAGGAAACAGTTTGCATCCAGTATATCATCTAAGTTCAGACAACTTTCTGATGCATCCGAGGACATTGAGAGGGAATGGAGTTCAGATCAGCAATCATTTCATCAGCTGCTGAAAGTTGTGGGCGAAAACGGCTTAGAATGGCGGGCGATAGTGAGAAAAGAACACCTTGGTGGAACCAAGAGGTTAAAGAAGCTATTCGAGCAAAGAAAGATGCGTTCAAGGCCTGGCTACAGGACAGATCGTCATCTGATTTGCAATCCCGGTACACTGAGGCGCGAAAAGCGGCAACTTCGGAAGTAAAGAAATCCAAGAAGTCATGGGAAGAGTTTGGTCGTCGGTTGGATTCCAACTATTTTTCGGCAAACAAAGTATTTTGGCAGACCATCCGCCGTTTACGTGGCAAAAGATCGAGTATCACGTACTCCATCAAGGATTCTGACGGTAACATTCTAACGGATGAGAATGAAATCCTTTCACGTTGGAGAGAATACTTTGAAGATCTTTTGAATCCTGTAAAGGCATCGACTCGTGACACACACGAAGTGACACATCTAGGGGAGGATGAAGTTTTCACTGCAGCAGAAGTGGCAACTGCAATTAAAGGGATAAAATCTGGAAAAGCTGCTGGTGAAGATGAAATCAGACCCGAGATGTTGAAAGCGCTGACTGGAGAAGGAATTCTCTGGTTAACGCGAGTGTGTCAAGTTGCGTGGAAGCTTGGCAAAACTCCCAGAGATTGGCAAACAGGGGTGATTATTCCGATATTCAAGAAAGGAGATCGCAAGCAATGTACAAACTACAGAGGGATATCACTCCTTAGTTTGCCAGGGAAAGTATATGCCAAATGCCTTGAAAGGAAATGCCGAGAAATAGTGGAATCAAAACTGGAAGATGGTCAGTGCAATTTTCGTCCGGGTCGCAGCACCACGGACCAAATCTTCACTCTGAAGCAAATCTTCGAGAAATCTTGGGAGTATGGCAAAGATCTCTTTGCATGCTTTGTCGATCTTGAAAAAGCATATAACCGAGTTTCTCGGGATAAACTTTGGAAGGTTTTGCAGGAATATGGCGTTGATGGTCAATTGTTACACGCTATTAAGTCATTCTACTGCAGACCGGAGGTTTGTGTTCGGGTAAATGGCAAGCAATCAAAGCCGTTCCATGTGGGCGTTGGACTCCGGCAAGGGTGCGTTTTGTCACCTCTCCTTTTCATTGTTTACATGAATTGGATCGACAAATACAGCCAAGCTGATGAGTGTGCCACGATTGGAAATTGCAAAATTAGTCGTTTGCTATTCGCAGATGATTTGGTTCTGCTTTCTTCCACAGAATCAGGCCTCCAGCGCGCATTAAATAGCTTTGCAGATGCATGCAACACCGCCGGAATGAAAATAAGCACGGCCAAAACTGAGGTACTTCATCTTTCAAGAAACCCTGATCAGTGCGTATTACAAGTGAATGGAGCGACACTGAAGCAGGTAGAGAAGTTCAAGTATCTTGGGGTTGCATTTACGAGTGACGGAAGGCAAGACGAAGAACTGGATACCCGAATAGGCAAGGCTAGTGCAGTAATGCGAGCTTTGCACTACTCGGTTGTCATGAAACGAGAATTGTCGAAAAAGGCAAAACTCTCAATTTTCAAAGCAGTTTTTGACCCCATTCTCACTTATGGTCATGAATCTTGGGTAATGACCGAAAGAATGCGATTACAAGTGCAAGCGTCCGAAATGAGGTTTTTACGAAGAATCGAAGGAGTTACACTGTTTAACAAGGTGCGTAGCTCTGAAATTCGAAAATCTCTTAACATCGAGCCGTTACTTCTCCGAATTGAAAGATCTCAGCTTAGATGGTTTGGCCATGTAAGCAGAATGCCTCAGGAAAGACTCCCCGAACAAGCTTTACATGCCAAAGCAAATGGGAGAAGACCAGTCGGACGACCTAGAACTAGATGGACCGATTACATTGAGGATCGTGGATGGAATCGCTTGGGACTTCGCCCAAGCGAAATGATGGAGGTGATGGAAGACCGTGAGGTGTGGCGGCTCAATCTTGAGCTACTGCCCCCGCAACCCTCACGGAAAAGCGGGCAATGAAGAAAGAAGAAGACATTTGTACAACTGTTTAAGATGTTAATTTTAGCGACCATATTTATAAAACTGTTAATACCCAGATAAAAAAATTATCTTCGACCTTGTAAGGCGTATCATATGCTCTAAGAAAAATCTTACGTAAAACATGCAGCAAAGTATTGGATTTATCGCCGATTATCTCTGTGATATCTAGCGCTACAAGACAGAATCATCTAAGATTATCTGCGAAAGCCTAGAATATATCTTCCATAAACTTAGTAAAACTTTAGATTCCCAGATTAAAAATTATCTTCGACCTTGTAAAGCGTATCATATGTTCTGAGAAAAATCTTACATAAAACATGCAGCAAAGTTTTGGATTTATCGCCGATTATCTCTGTGATATCTAGCGCTATAAGACAGAATCATCTAAGACTATCTGCGAAAGCCTAGTATATATCTTCCATAAACTTAGTAAAATTTTAAATTACTTTTGCCATCGTAGTCGCCCATTTGCCGAAAACTCCTAGAATAATTCTTAACGAAATCTTAAGTGAAAAATGAACGATGTGTTAGAAAGCGGTACATACAGTTATAGACCATAATTTGCAAAGAGTAACATAGGCCGTACCAACGTAACTTGCACTCATTAATCTTTTAGTTTTAAAAGTTATAATAGAAGTATAGAACACGGTACATGATTGCAGATTCAGTGCAGACCAAATGGCATCAGGACGAAATTATGCTAATCGACCAAAACTATAGAGAACATATAGATGTTAAAAAGCCAAAGAACATTTTATTTCCATCAAAAATAAGTAATAATAACAACACCACATTATGGCAATACTAAAATCCATACTTGATACTACGCATGATCACAAAATTATGTTTAAACTCAAACTCAAGCGGCGTTGTTGCGTTCTTTGAGAAGATGCTTTACAATGATTAATATCTCAGCTTGACAGATTTTTAGCAAGCAGCACAAATCAAATTTCAAGCGGACAACTCAGAAACGACGGCAACTCCTAAGCGAGTCAAGATTTGACCAAAGCATAACGCATCTGTCCGTTTCTCGTGATAGGAGGATAAAAATTTATTAAAAAACTCCCACTTTCGTTGAAAATAAAAAGATATAAAAAAAAAAAAACCAATTGTATGCGTATAGCAGCAAAAACTTTCAGAAACGCATAAAAGTATGTGTAAAGCCTAATGCATGATTATTGGAGTATTCTGGTTTGTATGTCACCGAACGTAAAAATAGTCACCGAAGGTAAAACAATAGTCACCGAAGTGTGAAAGGATTTCTCTTTTCCTCGAAAGCAAATTACATCTAAAAAGGGATAGTGCAACTAGATTTAAAGCGGTGAAGTGACGTAATATTCGCACTGTGAGCCTTATACTGAAGGAAAGCGAAAGTCTAGAAGAACTGATAGAAATCCAAAGAGGATTTTCTGGGAAACAATGAATTAAATAAAACGACTACAATTGTTTGTCTGTTCCAACGTTTCAGAACATGATGGTACTAGAGACACTACAATAATGTCATTTTTTGCGCCGGCCTTCTTCCGAATCCTTGACTCCGTTTAATGCTCGTTGAATGGCATCAACAACAGCACTTGTCCTTGCATTCTGGTGCGTTGTTTTTCGAAGAACACCTAGAAAAAATGCGTACCATCACAATACAACACAAATACAGCCTAATTCGTAACACATGTTTATACTACACGTATTAACGGAGCACCACACCTGCAGGCAACAAACAGAAAAATAAAAAATAAGATTCCAAAAATATTAGCCAATATAACATCCTACTGTTCTCCCAAGTCCAGACACAAACAACCATTCAAAATCGACCTTAATTTACAAATTTGTTGCCATTGAACAAAATTGACCTTAATTTTAAAATCGACCTTAATTTACGAATTTGTTGCCATAGAATCTCTTTTTCAAAACAAAATCTTTTTTCTAAAAACAAATTTTTGTTTGAAAAAAGTCTTGTTTGAAAAACCTTTTTTTTTGGAAAAAGCGTTTTTTTGAAAGAAAAAAAGTTTTTGAATATAAAAATATTGCTAATGGCCCAAAAAATGAACCCCAGAAAAAAAGTTTTTTGGAGAAAAACTTTTCTTTGAAAAAAATAGTTTTTGAAAATTTTGTTAAAAAAAATTTTTTTTTCAACTATGGCGCGCCCAAAAATCCCGGTGCCTAATCGGCGGCGCTTAAACGTCCACGATAAAAGTCACGATCCGATCTCTAACTTTGCTGTTACAAAACCAGGTGGAGTATGCTGTTACAAATCAAAAACCTAAATAGAGGTCAAAAGACCGACGAAATTCAGCTGATTTTGCTTGTAAGATTGTTATAGTTTTTGAAAACTACAGCAGAGAATTCGATAAAAGATTCTTTTCAACCGCTGAATACAATACATGCACCAAAGTATAGGCTATTACTGTAGGACCTTCACTACTAAACAGAGTAATAATCAAGTACTGAGCGGTGAACAAATTAACCACTTTGCAGTTCTTTGTACCATATAATCATTTGACACTACCAGTGTTATAACCACACACCTTGATGGCAGCAAGGTTTTGTTCCAATTCTTCCTCTGTTTTTGCTGGGGTAGGAATGACTTCCAGCTGAGCCATAGAGTCCAAATTGTCTACATGATCTTTCATCTTATCCAAGATTATTTCTAAATTTGATTCATTATTATCCAGTATCTTGGCAATGGTATCCTTCGTACAACTTTTTCCAGAATTGGTAGGCGGTCTTGCAGTAGCCTCGGATGTAGACAGAAGCCTAAAATATGTACAACAGTAAATATTTTGCATTGTACCACTAATGTAGCGACGTTGAAAGAAACAAGAAAGCGTCATGTGTAAGTAAACTACTGTTTTTTTTTATTGCAAGTTGTATTGTACATATTCCGAAACACGTTCGTGCAAAGCATGTCTTTTTTAACATTAACACCGTAAACATTTTGTGAAGTAGTAAGTTGCTGCATTCGGTCTTCGACGTAAGAATAAATCGTTCAAAGCTTAGTTTTGACGCAGAAATGCGATTAAAAGTTAGAAAAAAGCAAATTTTTCAGCAGTGTGCGTATAATGACACAACACAGCTACGTTAACAATTTAACGTCAAGATTTCACCACTGTTTATTTTCGGCATGCAAAATAACTAGCGCTGAACGAGCGTTGATATGAGACTAAGAGTAAGATTTTTGTACAAAATTTTTACAATTGGTGCAAACCAATACGATAAAACCGCAGATATGATGCGAATGATGAAAAATGCAGCCATTGATCCCAATATTTTTTAACTCCCAAGTTTGAAAATCAAATTAATACTAGCATACTAGGATATACTAAAACGCATTCTAAAGCTTACTTACTGTCAAATGGGTGCTTCGAAACCGGAGCTATCAGCTCTATCGAGCGGGGGAATATCACTGAATTCCATCACAGTGTCATTAGTTCTTATTTGAGATATTATGTCCAACTCCATATAGAGTGGTTGAAGTAGCATTTGAATTTATATATGCTTTGTTGAAACATCTTTCAAATGAGTCTGCAAAACAATATGTTAACATTTAAGAAACATTCATGCATGCTGGTAATCAATAAGGTCGAAACTTTTTGTGATATTATAAGTTATACTCAATCTACATTTCATAGCCGACATAAATTTAAAAAGCTTGCCTTCATTTTTGGAATAAAATTTCATATATCCAAATACTGTAGAAATGCAGATTCAAGAGTGATAGCAATTGTGACATCATACAATCAATTTTGTGGTAGTTGCAAGCCAACAACTTTTCTACAGTATTTGGATATATGAAATTATATGAGAGGTGGAGTCGAGGACATGAGGCTCGAGGTCAAGACCAAGGAGACAAAAAAAAATCCGAGGCCAAGGACAGCTCTTCAGAGGACAGACTCTTCTCGAGGCCAAGGACAGGAATGCTCGAGGCCAAGGACAAAGGACACAAGGGCAAGTGTTCTCCCCAAAAAAAGGTCTTCAAAAATTTTTTTCAGGCGATCTCAAAAAAAAAAGTCTTCAAAAGTTTTTTCAGGCGTTCTCCAATAAAAAACGCCTTCTAAAATCTTTTTTTCAGGCAATCTACAAAATTTCAACAATTCAAAAAAATTGCTGTCCTTGAGCCGAGGACAGGGCAATTTTTGAGGACTTGAGGCTTCGAGGCCCAGGACTTGACCTTCCAGGCCAAGGACTTCAAAATGTGTCCTCGAGGACTCCACCTCTGACAATAAGTTTATGAAAAATTTACCCAAAATGCAAAACTAAAAGAAAGTTCAACGAATATACGAGTGAAATAGACCGAGCAGGCGTTGGTAAATAGGCAGGTAGACCAAAGAAGTTCATTGGTTGCGAAAAAGAATAGTGGTCATCCACAGCTCAGTCAGAACATAGACTCTTCATTAGTTTATGAAGAGTCTAAAGTTAGACGGCCGAGTGGATATCATCTACCTTTGGGGTTAAAGTCACGGGTTCAATTCCGAGTTGGAGATACCAAACTAAACGCAACAAAAAATGATAATTCACAGCTGCTCTGCTTCAAGCTCAAAATTGAGGAAAGTGTGAGGTGAACAAACCCAAGTGAGCAAGTTTACTTGTTGTGCCGCAAAGAAAAGCCCTTGAAGGGATTCCCCGCCTTTAAAAGCGGTGAATCATCCAGCCAATTTCGGTGGTTTACAATAGCTAAAATTGAACTATAATTTTTAATATTTTTTGTTTTAATTTTGGGGCTGTGGTTGCAAAGATATTCAACAAATGCAAAAAGATATCCTCCGAAAAAACTTTTTGGAAACTCTGAGTTTTGTTTTTCCCGCCAAAATCACAGTTCTCTAAACTATTAGGCCTACTGTGGTTTTGGCGGGAAGAACAAAACTCAGAGTTTCCAAAAACTTTTTTCGGAGGATATCTTTTTGTGTTTGTTGAATATCTTTGTAGCCGCAGCCCCAAAATTAAAACAAAAAATATCAAAAATTATAGTTCAATTTTAGCTATTGTAAACCACCGGAATTGGCTGGATGATTCACTGCCTTTAAGTGGTTGACCAGGCGCAGACAGATAGCAGGTGGTAGCCAGTAGCGTACGCAGGATTTTGGAAAGGGGGGCCAGGAGATTTCGAAAATCTGAGAATAAGAAAGTCCTGAATGAAAATTTTTACATCGACAATCAGTCCGTTTTTCCTGTCGAAAGTCAAGTGAAGAGCAAAACAAACAAAGAAAAAAGGTCTTCACTCAAATTTAGTCCGGTTTTTGGCCCAAAATTAGGTGAAGACCCCCAAAAAAGTCTTCGCCTACTGTTTGTTTTCTCAAACCTTTTGCCCAAGTTACAAAGGGGGGGGGAGGGCATGCCGCAATTTTTCATACTATTCTATGCTAATTATACTATCCCGGCGACCCAAAGGGAGGTTGTGGCCCAATGCCCCCCTCCCCCTAAATACGCCCCTGGTGGTAGCTTAACTCGAAAACCGCTTGGTACTTTCGCTCTCTCTTGGCTGAGGTGACTCAGTGAATAGTGCATATAAACTTAAGTTTCATAATATGAGAATGTCATAAAGAAAGATATCGATGGAAAATACAAGCAATACACAAAACAGTAGCGTAGCCAGGGGGGCGGGGGGGGGGGGGCTATAGCGCCCCCATTGGCATGTCGACCAAAATGCAGAATGTAAAAAACACTACGTTTTTAGCACTTTTGAGACTGTTTTATGCACTGGAGTGGACTAAATAGTGATTTAAAACATCTTTGAAACATATGTTCAGGGGGGAGAGGGGGCTAATTTGTCAAAAATAAAACCAACAAATAAATGAAAATTTTCAAAAATGGTAAGAAATAAGCAATCAAATTTGATCGCTAGTGTAAAAATGCTAAACATAGGTGTCATCAACACATATACTATAAACTAAGGAATAGAGGGGGGGCTATTCAGTATTAGTTAATTTCCAATCATTTCTCTCAAATCTCTTTTCATTAGCCCCCCCCCAATTATTTTTCCCTTTAAACTGTACGAAATACATTACTCCGTGTGAGTTGTATTGAACTATACGATTTTATAATTTACTAGCATCTAAACAAGAGAACTAACATTTTACCTTTAGCCACCTCCCAAATAGCCCATTTATGCCACCAGTTTAATTATGTTTGCACTGCCAATTTCTAAGCCACGTTTTAAAAGCTTTATTTTTTAATCAAAATAGCCCTAAAATGAAGTTATTGTTGCAAAAAAATGCAAAATTTTCGAGCGCTGGGGGCTCCGCCCCCAGACCCCCGTGCCTCCGGCGGCTAGGGCTCCGTCCCCAGACCCCCCAAACAGCCCCCCATTACGAATTTCTGGCTACGCGCCTGACACAAAACCAATTTTTTGACTTAAAATAGGAAATTTATGGAGAAGAATAAAAGTTACATTGACCAAAGACTGAAGTTTACTATTTATATTATCCGTTTGGTTTGTTTGTTTTTTTTTACTCCAAAACTCCTTCAAAGAGCAACTGCGCTTGCTGACGCATAGGGCGTAATCGTCTTGGCAGTGTGGAAGGTTTGGTTGGTCTCGTACTCTTGTCATAATAAACCCAAAAAAAAAGTTCACCAAACTTTTCTCACAAAATGCTACCCGTATCACAGGGCGTGCCGACTTTAGATAGATCTTTCTGTTTCTACAAAAGCACAAACTTTCTTGTTTACTGCTAAAAAAATTATTTGTTGCATTATGGATCCCAGGAGAAAAGGAAAAGAACCACGTAGCGAGTGCGATAAAAGTCGGTTATTTCTAACAGCAAAACGTTACAAAAAAGGCATTGTTTAAAAACGCTCGAAGTAGAAACTGAAATAACGTGGTCGTAAGAGCGGAGTGGAAAAAAAGCGGTAAAGCGTTGGTAAAAAGAGACAACGGGAAAATTTGGGGCGCCTCACTGCTTCCTTTTCCCGCCCATGGCGACTCAAAATGAAGCAAAGGAAGAGATTTTGGGTCATCTGACTGGAAAAATAAGAGAAAAGGGTGGAAGTAGGAGAGACACGAAGATGAGATTCCACTCTTGCGTTATTTATTGTGCTAGCGTTCGAGCATCATAAAAAGCTTATTTAAGAATTATTTTGTCAAAATCACTCTAATTGAGTTTTAGGCGACGCGGTTTTGAATTTAATAATCTTTAAATTTTTGTAAAAGTTTTGATAAGTTTATGCAGGTTATTGTGTTTTCAAATTTCAACAAATTCATTTTTATTATTGCCGAAAAGTATTTTTTAAAAAGTGGTTTATTTTATCAAGAACACATGTTAGTTTAAAACTTAGAAAATTTAAAGATATCCCGCCAATATAAAAATAAACTTTGATAATACACATAAGTTTCTGAAATGGCTTGGAGCAGCGCCAATATCCACCAATGTGCGTAAAAATTTTTTAGATGAATCAAAGATAGTTTGTCTATATATAGACAAACGTAGATATATCTTAGAAGATTCTTAAAAAGTTTGGCTTATACCAGCCACCGGAGATAATTTCAAGATAATCCGAGATAGCCTTTTAAGATCCTAGATAAATCCGAGATAAATTCTATCTGGGTATAAGACCATATAAAACTTTATAAAGTTGTTTAGCCCCAAAGCTTTGTGTGCTTGAGTGAACGTTTTTTACTGCTTTTGCCGCAACGCAAAATTGCTCTTTTTTCGACTTGAACGACTGCCAAAAATTTTCTCAGTTACTTGCAAGGAGCGCAACAGCATTCTTTAATCTCGTAATAGTAGCAATTTTGCTCGCAAATACTAGAAAACCACTGAAATTTTATCGTTTTGAATCAGTACAGGATTTAGTTTTTTTTATCAATTTGGATTTTTTTCTTTTTCGTTTGTCCGTAATTTATTTTTGCTGCTGAGGCTGGAATTTTTCTTAATTTGTTCCTAAATTTTGAGCAAAAATGAGCCTAGTGTTCTTATAAAATCGTTCTAGAAAAGAGTGGATATGATTAGTTAGTTTGTGCGTTTTTGATTTCTTTTTTTTAAGATATGTTATCCGGTGGTGAAGTATCTTTATAAAAAAGATTAACCTCTACTTCGGAATGCGGAGTCTTTGCCGCTGAAAAATCTTGCTTTTTTTTACGAAAAAGATTGATTTTATAATATTTTTGCGTGAAATTTCGGCTGCAAATTTTATTTTGGAGGGTCGCCGCTCAACAAATTTTTGCTTTTTTCACTAAGAAAACCGTCGATTTTGAGACGTTTTAGTGAAAACAATTTGAATTCATCAGGGTAATTTAGTGAAAAATCTCGGAAATGTTTTGAAATTGATCGCAGAAAAACTCCAGAACAGATGCGGTTTTGTCTAATATACAGCGCCACCGTTGTTTCGTGACAGCAGGATAAAGCAAAAACAAATCAGCTACAGCACACAATCAAAACTCTAAATGTCGTCTGATGTCTAACTTAACCCCCTCTACCTTTGAAGATTCATATGTTTTATCAATTCTTGCGAAAAAGCGTCAGCGCACCTTTTAGAAGGAGACAGCAGGGTGGCGATCACTACAAGTACTGTCAAAGTTGTTGAAAAACGCATCCAAATAGGAGTTTCATAAAAGTAGATTTAAGTGAGAATCAAACGGAATTGAGTTACTTGTACCAGTACATTCAGCTTACCACCATGTCGGGGCACCATTTGTAGGTTCGGAAGTGGGTCGTGAGTTCTCGGTAGCTTGAATCTTCTGTATGCAACTACAATACCTATCCTGAACCAGCAACACAAACATTTTTTACCATCATCGCACAAAGTCTTTTTTTTTTTTAGCATCCAACAACAACTAACAAATTTTTTTATTGTATCGGTATCTCACGTCCAAAGGATTAGTAAAACGGATTATAGAATCAAATCCAATAATTTCGGATTACAAATGAAACTTGACGAAAGACAATACAATTATGGTTGGTGACTCTACACAAATATACCATTTACATTATTTCCTGGCAAACTGCAATCGTAAAAATCCGATCAGTAATTTACTAGGATGTCCTACGACAGCCTGCAAGCAAGCGATGTTGCACAACTGCTCGCGAAGGTTGCGATCTTTCGCGAGCTGTTGATGACGTCAAATTTTGGCTGCTTCGCGTTGCTTCGCGTCCAGTCTAAACGCACCTTTAGTAGGCCTAGGCTTGTTGTAGAGTTTGCACTAGGTTTGCAAAAAAGTTTTTAAGTCTTTCAATAATTTACCGCTAGGTTGTTCAGCCGTATTGTTTGCGCTTTGTTGGTTGTTAAATAAACTTAACAAGGCCAGGTCTGACCAATGACATAAAACTAGATGATACGCAACTCTTTTTCCCACTCTTTTTCCTCTTTGTTTCTTTATTGTGCGGATTTTTGCTCTGTCTTTGCCTGCGCTGATCTGCTGACAGTGACTGTATTGTACAGTCTTAGCCTTGCTCAACTAACAATAGGTAGCAATTATAACAAATATCGTTGTCTCTGGAAGTTGTGGCTTTGCGTAATTTACGTAAAAATGTGATAACTGCTCAGATGCAGGAATTGTGTACGCATGTTAGCAATCTGAGAGTGCAGCAGCCTGTACAGCCATCACAACACATTCCAGCATCTAGGGCTACCTATCATGTATCAGCACCTACACCACAATTAGGCCCACCACCAAACAAGTCTCACAACACTTCACAATCATTTTCCCATCCTTTTTCTGCTCAACACAAACACACTTCACAACCTCCATCTGGCCAAGATTATAATGTGAGAGGATGGTTTTGGTATCATTTCACCTATTTTGAAAAGGCTCGAAGGTGTTTACCAGGTTGTACTTTCAAACAACAAGCCAGACCATTTCACTTCATTCGCACTCCAATGCATAATGATGAAGCAATGTGCCTAGTTAAAGGATTGCCCCAAGTAAGAGACTCTGTGTCTGGAAGTTTAGCTATTCTTGATTCAGGCGCTTGTCATAGTTTCTTTCCAGCATCCCCACAGGATAAGCTCAATCCTTCCAACGATTGTTTGACTAAATGCAGCAGTGCTTCCAATGATCCTATCCCTTATTATGGCAGCGTTACTAGGGATGTTAACATTGGTTTTGGTCCCATGTTTTGGACATTTCAATTATCAGATGTAAAGCAAATTTACATTGGATGGGACTTTCTTGGACAATATGAAATCACTATGCGTGGACTTCCTCAAGCTACTGATCTTAATGCCAATTGTGTGCTTACTCATTACCCTACTAACCATGAAGTCTATGCTTCTGACTTTGTTCGTGCTGTACCACAAACCGCTGTTCGACTTGCCAACCAATCTGCCCAATATGCTGACTTATTCTCTGAATTTCCTTCAGTTACTCAAGACCTTGATTTCACTACACCACCTAAACATGACATTCGACACACAATCATTAACACTGGCCGCCCAGTAGCTACTAAAGCCAGAAGATGGTCTCCCGAAATGTCCAAAAAGATCAAACAGGAAATAGAAGCACAGTTAAAAACTGGCCTTTTGGAGCCTAGTGATAACGAATGGGCTAGTCCATTACATGTTGTGAACAAAGCTGATGGTTCAATCAGGCTTGTTGGTGATTATCGACTTTTGAACAATCAAATTAAGCCTGATAAACATAATTTGCCTCACATTCAGGATTTTACCAACAGCATACAGAATGCTAAAATTTTTTCGACTATTGACATGAAGTCTGCTTTCAATCAAATTCCCATGCATGTTGATCACAAGCATAAGACTAGCATTATCACACCGTGGGGCCTTTTTGCTTTTACAGCCATGCCATTTGGTCTTACGACATCTGCACAACAGTGGCAGCGGTTAATGGACGTCGCATTGCGAGGATTAAATAATCATTTTTGCTATGTAGATGACATTATCATTTTTTCAGAGTCTGAAGAAGCTCACTTACAGCATTTGCGGCAGTTGTTTGCGCGATTTGCCACATTTGGCCTGAAGGTTAACCCTAAGAAGTGCCACTTTGGCAAATCAGAAGTGAAATTTTTAGGTTTTTTAGTTTCTAGGTATGGTTGCACACCATCACCGGATCGTCTTGAGGCCATTCAGAAGCTACCAGCTCCCACTACAGCTAAGCAGCAGCGTAGTTTTATTGGAACTTTGCAGTATTACAGACGAGTAATACCAAATGCTGCTGCCTTACTCCCACCTCTTCATAAGTTGTTACAAGGGAAGAAAAAGTTTTCTGGTATCGTTTTTACTGGGGAGGCTGAGAAAGCCTATGATGCTGCAAAATTAGCTTTAGTTGACAGTGTCATGATTGCTCACCCGAGAGATAATGCTCGGACTGCTTTAGTTACTGATGCCAGTGGTACAGCGGTTGGTGCTGTTTTGCAGCAGTGCATTGATAATGTGTGGCGCCCGTTGGGGTATTTCTCAAAAATGCTGACTCCGGCACAGCAAAACTTTGCGACGTTTGATAGGGAGCTTTTGGGTGCGTTTTTGGCCGTGCAACATTTTGGATATTTTTTACAAGGTAGAGAATTCAGACTTTTTGTTGATCATTTACCATTGGTTCATGCCATGCATGCAGACACACCATATTTCAGCATGCACAACAGAAAGATTGGAATCGTTTTGCTGATGCACAGAAACATGATACGGCTGTACAGGCTCTGATAGATGACGATAACTCACTAACAACTGAAATGCGAGATTACAATGGTGTTAATGTTTTGTGTGATATTTCCCAGCCTCATTTCGTTCGACCACTTTGTCCAGCGGGATTTAAGAAATTGGCTTTTGATTCGGTGCATAATTTGAGCCACCCTAGTGCTAAAATAACATTGTGCCAATTGAATAAACATTTTGTGTGGAAGGAAATGAGAAAAGATTGTAACTTGTGGGCAAAAGCTTGTTTGGCTTGCCAAAAAACTAAAATTACAAGATATAATCACACACCTTTGCAGGCATACCCACCTTCAAGTGCAAAATTCAATGACGTTCACATTGACATTACAGGGCCTTTGAAAGTTTCTCGTGGCTTTAAGTATATTTTGGTTGTTATTGACCGTTTTTCTTGGTGGTTTATTGCTTCCCCACTTGTTGACACCAAAGCATCATCTGTGATTGATTGTTTTATGTTAAACTGGGTTGCCAATTATGGTGTTCCTGCTAGCGAAATTTTTTTTTCTACCATGGTTTTGCAGATTTATTGCGTCACATCCTGTGTCCCAACCTTCTGATTCACACTCCACTATCGCTTTTCGCTTGAACCGCTATAATCACAGGCTAATTGGTACGATGATACTGGGCACTTAGGCTAAACTTTAGTTTGTAATAAAGTCTTACCGTAGGCAGTGGTAGAATAGGCTTGAAAGAATAACAAAAAGCAATAATAGCAGTTAGTCAATGAGCCTAGACTTACGTTTTATTATCACGTCAAAATATTAAGACAAAATTTGTGATACCAGCAAGTCAAAATAGCCTAGTAATCTTTTTTAAGCTTTTGAAGGGTTGGGCTCCTGAGTCTTAAGCGATTATAGACAGAATATCAGAGGGAAGCCTAAAACATATTTCATTAATTAATGCATAGTTCAAGTTACTGTATGCGTATTGCAAAAATAAATAGCAGATCTGAGATATTGGTACAGTACCGGTACTGAGATACTGGATAGCCTAGTCAGATAGTGCGGTTGGCTAGGTACCGCAAATGACTAACCTAAACTGTGGAGGCCCTGAATCTGGAAAAGTGAAATGTCAAAGTTATTTTACTACTGTAATTTCACCAATGTTGTGATTGCTTTCAAATTTAAAGTGGATATTAACTAGACGAATTCACTTACTGACTTCATCACTCAGTCACTCATCAGCTCATACTCCTCACTCAGTAGCCTACTGTCATAGTGGATGAAATTAGGACAAAGTTTACTTGATAAACTGATACAGTATTGAACTGATAGATCAGAGATTGTTGAATCAGTTTGAAGGAAAACTTGCAAAAAAAATTTACATAGGCTGCTAACTTTACCAGCTTCACACAGTACTGCAGCAGATACATCCATGATCTGAAGATCTGACTTTCAGGGCATTAGGGTTGCCAACTTTGCGTTTAACCTTTCCGGGACACCTTAATGCTTAGAATTTGAAAACTGATGCAAGAGAAGCTTATGACACACGAATGACATCAAAATCAACAGTTCGTGCTGCGCGTCGTAGAGTGATGATCGAGCAGCGTTATTAACCAACTCCCACCCAGCAAACATTCATTGTTGGTCCAACGTTGGCCATCAGTTGGCAACGTTGGTGCAATGTTGGAAATCTTGCCAACGTTTTGCCAACAGTACATAATTTTTTTCCTAATTGTTTTTCTCTCGTAGTTGCAAGATTGCCATAATGTGTTTACATATTTTAGTTACTTCATTTCTACATAATTGCTCAAATACGTAAATTCGTTATTGCAGTTTGTTCAATGTTGGCAAGATGTTGGGCCAACATGCATTGCCAACGTTGTTTCAAAAATTGTTGGAACCGATATTTTTTAAACTTTTTGTTTCATGCTCTTTTAAATACATTTTTGGAACTCTAGTAATTTGATTTTCTGTTATTTGAAATTAATGGCGTGAGTAATTTTTAAAGTTGGCCTACATTGGTCCAGCGTTGGGACAATGTTTCGCCAACATTTGGCTTTACTTGACTAAAAAGTATAAAAAAAGCGCAAGATGTGCAGAATACTAAATCTTTGAAAGTTAACCTATTTAGTAGAAGGTATTCAAGAATCAAAATTTTGGTCAAAGTCATTAGAAGGCTTAGTTCTTTTCCAAAAAACAAAAGCTCAGCCAAAAAAGTAAAAAGTATTTTTCTTAGTTTAAACCGCGTCAAATTTTTGATTCATTTTGTTGTTTGTGATGAATTAAAACAAAAAAAAAACTTCATCAATAATTTGTTGAGATTAAATTAAAAGCATTATTAAGACTTTGTAAAAGTAATAGCACTGGGAGATTCCCTTCAAAATCTAAATAAAAGTAAAATCACTGAGGCGAAACGGGACCCCGGATGTTCGCAAGAAAACAGAAAAGTTTTTCAATTTTATGTACCTCGTGTCCTAGCACTTAGCAGCAGCTGTGCGTTAGTTGATTTTATTTTTGCGAAAATGCCAGTTCAGGGCCAGTGGGCAGGTAAGGATTTTCACAAATGAAAACGCGAGGCAAAGTTCATGATGTGTTATTTTGCTTGTAGGATTAGTTAATATTTTAGAATAAATAAAAAAACTGAACTGAAGTGAAAGAATATAGGCCTAGGCTAGAACCAACTAAACTAGGCTAGCCGGGTTAGAGTTACTTTTTTATCGATAGCATGGATTTAGCGGGTCTCCTTTACTTTAAGCCTCCCCTGTTTATTTTCTTATCAAAATAGAGATATTAACTGCATTGATGACAAAGAATTAAGAGTAAAGGTTATTATTATTATCATTAATCCCCTAACCCCACCATACTATGGAACTAAATGTGAAACAGTTGCCATACGTTGGTGGTTTCAGAAGTAGGGAGGCTTAAAGTAAAAGAGAGCCGATTTAACCACTAGACTAGAGTATTGTCTCACTAGACCGGCGCGATTGCTCAGTGTTAAAGCAACTGCCTCGCAGTCGGCAGACCTGGGTTCACTCCCTGGTCGAGTCATACCGGTACCTAAAGACTTTAAAAACTGGTATTCACAGCTTCCCTGCTTGACATTCAGCATTAAAGGGATAGTGTGATGCTTCCACCTTGACGTGGTAGACTGGGTGGCAGGTGCCAACGACTGGAAGACCTACGGTAGCCTATGGTCATTTCTTCGTCTCCTGGCCAGGGTAACTTAAACAGCGTAAATCGTCTATACTATTGGCATTGCATTGGTGTGCTTAACTAAGTAGCCTATAGAGTGTGGTTTTTTTAGTAAGCTTGCAATAAATACGTATAAATTGATAGGTAATAAATTCATAATAATGAATTTACAGAAATCTGGAGACAGAAATCACAGAAATCTGGAGACAGAGCTGGGCATCATAAAATTAAATACAATGGCTAGGCTATGTTTATGGACTTTTGAAGTTAGTTGTTGAAGCTTAAAATTTAAGTACATGAGAATACACTGGTACACTTTTGGTCGGGGATATTTATCTATATCACCCATACAACTCAGAATCAGATATGATACCGGTACCGATACTGGAACTGTTTTAGCTGTTTGGTCTAACGTACGGTATGCGAAAATAAGGAAAGGTACGGTATTTCAGAAGAGAGAATCCAGTAGGATCCAAATCCTAAACGGTAAACTATCCAGAATTGTAATCGCGATATAAACCGAGTGGCGAGTAATCAGATTCATTGTAATCGGAAAATCATGCAATCTCACAATAATTTTAGGAAGTGATTTGGCTCACCGAAAATGCGTGGTGAAGTCTGCGTACCATGTGCACTAAAGCAAGCTTCTCTAATATGCAGTACGAGTCTCTGAGTTACCGCCTGCTGCTTTAACTCGTTGAAAAGTTGAAGTTACTTCAATTAAAATAAATTACATGCGATTTAGTTCATAATTACCAACGATGGATGCGTAACGATTTTTGTGGGAATCAAACCTTCAACCATAATTTCAAGCGGTTAACTAACAGTTTATTTGTAGATTTTTTTAGTAATTAGGAACCTTTTATTTAAGGGGTTATTCAGTACCAGTAATTAGTGCATTTATGCATCAAAGCAACTCTCGCTGGACTTTGAGGCGATCTGTAAAAAGAAAAGTTGCAGAGCATTTGGAAGATTTAAGTTGTGAAAATGAACAAGATTTCTTAAAGTGTACAACCCATCATTTCGCAAAATCATCATCTCAGGCTATAAATACCAGTAGTATTCGCCAGTTGCAAATACCAACAGCATTATTAGATGATGAAGAAAACAATTTTCCGGAATCTGATGTTAGCCTTGAAAATAATACACCAATATCTGAAAGTGAGGCAGACATCTTTGAGTATGACATGCTTGATGACAATGTGTCACCAGTTTGTAGTGATTCTGAAGAAGAAGTTGATGCAAGTGCAAGTAGATCCATCCTCGAAGAAATACAGATTTGGGCTATAGATTATGAAATTAAACAAGTTGCTTTACGTGATTTGTTAACTATATTAAAACCGAAATTTCCAGAACTACCTAAGGATCCTCGAACTGTTTTGAATACGTTCTACGACTAATTCTTCATCTTTGGGTTCAAGGACCACCTGCAATTGCTTTAAAAAAAAATGAAAAAGCTGCTATCTCAGGCAGATTATTGAATTTTGGGCCTTTTGTTTTGCATGAATTTTCACGAAAACCACGATCGTTAAAAGATTTGTCTCACTGGAAGGCTACGGAATTTCGACTGTTTCTATTGTATATTGGTCCATACATATTACAAGACATTCTTTCGCATGATAAATTGGATCACTTCATGCAGTTGCATGTAGCAATGTCTATATTAGTTGATCCTTTACTAAGCAGCTCTCAGGCAAGCTATGCTAATATTCTTTTGCATAGATTTATCAAGAACTTTCCTAGGTTTTACCCAACTAGCCCGATTGTCTACAATATTCACAGTCTTGCTCATCTCACCAATGATGTGAAAAAGTTTGGATGTCTTGACAATTTTTCTTGCTTTAGCTATGAAAGTTACCTAGGAGAAATGAAAAAGTTAGTACGTGGAACAAAAAATCCTTTGAAGCAAGTGGCTCATCGTCTTCATGAGAAGAGTATCGTTGAAAACATTAAGGAAAAAGCTGAAGCGAATGAAGCAAGTGTTCGATTTCGAAATGAACACCACCGTGGTCCTTTGCCTAGTTGTTGGCGATATTTGCCCACTTTGCAGTATGAGCAAGTGCAAGATGGTTTTTATCGATATTCTATCTTTCCGCCAGATAACTGTGTTCAATATGGAAATTCCATTGGACTTCTTCAGAATATAGTAAAGAAAAACAATGAATGCTTTTTTGTTGTAAAGAAATATAGCATATTAAAAAATGGTTTTGAATTTCCATGTCAGTCTTCTAAAATATATGTTTATGAAGTTAGTGAACTGGACAACTGTATTGATGTTATAAACAAATGTGATATTGTTAGAAAGTACATGGCAATAAAGATGTCTCATAACACTATGGTTGTACCTTTACGACATGATTATGTGCAGTAATTGATTATTAAACTTACATTTTAATAAATATTATCTTTCGCCGTGGTATTTTTATGTCTAGTAGTACTTGATCTAGGTATTTTGTTGAGATCCTTATTCTGTAAGGTCCTGTTACCATGAAAGATTCGTTTACTTTTTTCTTCACCATTTGCATGGTGATACAGACTGCATAATTACTCACTTTTTGGCTGTTTAGGAATGTTAATGGCTTTTATTTTCAACAACAGGTAGCAGAAAAATCCTTGTTCTTCACCCCATTATTAATGATAGTATTCCGGTGGATTTTATTCGAACATATTTTACTTAAATAAGATTTATTTGATGATTTCCTTGAGTAATTCAGTATGATACACCCGCACTATGGTAATTATTAGTTGTTTAAATAATACTAATTGTTCTCTGACACAGCTTTGCAATTTGCATCATTAAGCCCACTCTTATTAAAGCCTGATGCTCTTGTCACTTGTTGCAATGAATGGTGACTTATATTTAATAATTTGAACTGTGTTTAGGAACAGCTTCATGCTAAGTTTTGTCATTGCTCTACATTAATTCTTCTAACTATTACAGTGTATTATGTTGTAAATTTTGTAAGTGAAAATAACAAAATTGAAGTGATACCCAGCAACTGGTATGATGCAGAAACGTTAATAGCAAAATGGCCAGATGTAACATCCCAAACATCCTTTCGACAACTTTTAACAGACAGAGCTTGTCCAACAAAAGAATGGTCTAACTGTGATGCTGAAATAATTTTTAAAGCAGGTAAGCTGCAGTAAGCAGTATGTTTTGGTATCTTAAGTTCATACACTACTGTTGACAACCTCAAGTCTACTATGTACGCAAAACAATGAAAGCATGTTAACTGTAAAAATCATTTCAGTGGACTAAAATTGTGACTGTTATTATCAAGAAGTACTACAAGAAACAAATAATTATTTCATTTTAAACCCTAACTCTGCCTACAAGGTATGATGTTACTTATAACATAAAGTAGTTGGGAATGGTACAGAGGTCAGAAAATTGATTTGTAAATTTTTGATTTTGAAAAATATAGCAATTTTTAATATGTATCCTGGAATCACAAAACTAATTAATACATTTTTTTATTTCAGCTGATTTACATCAAGCAGAAAAATACTGCAATCGCTATGCGAAGGATTCTGATGTTTCAATGACTGAACCAGAAGGCTCACTGCCTGCAAAAAGGATAATAAAGTCAGTATTTACATTATTTGACAAAAATATACATTTTATCAAAGCTAAAGCTAGTTTAATAATAATTTGATGTGAAAACTTTCTTGGCTTTGATATTGCATACAAAATTAATTTGTTACATTGGCCTTATTAGAAATTTTCTTGTCTTGATTTTCATCTAATGTAAGTTTGTAGATGTGTGAAATTCAGCAAGAAAGCATGCTGGCTGGTTGAATTTGAAATTATTTGATTACCCAATCTATCTGTTTTTTATTTATGTTTTATGACTGGTAGTGACACTGCACTATTGGATCTTTGTTTCTTATAAAGTCTTTATTGAAAAAAAAAAATCAACCAAAATAAAATAATAATGCTACTGGTATATATGTCTTTATCCCTCTAATACCATTCTACTAAACATAAAATTTTTAGACAGATATCCCAAGAGTTAAAATTTTTCAACCACTATGCAGTAATAATGTAAGAGATTCTACTTTTCCCACATTTGCTTTACATAATTATACGTGACACGACACAGTTACAAATAATGAATAGTGTATATTAAATTATGTGAGTAATCGAAACTCGAGCATGAGCCCAAAGTTTTTTGATTGACCGACTTATCAGCAAAAATTAACATCATTAAAAATACTGTCTTCTTGCTATACCATACAATTAGCTCATTCAGCTTGGGACTAGCTGTGCTTCAAATCATGATTGATCCAATACAGTGGTTGAACATTAATTTGATTCTTAGAGAATTGGTTTGTTTTTATGCCGATGATGGTTTTCTAAGGGCATTCGAGCAAGAAGATTTGCAGTAATTTTTGCCTCTACAAGCTCTGAAGCTTATTGTTCAGAGTTGACGTCGGCCAATCAAACTGATACTTCAAGCATTTTGTGAGTTTACTTCAAGCAGTCCTATCATTTATTGTGATGGCTTTCAGGGAGCCGATATTGCTACACAACATTTTATTTATTTTTAATGTTTCGCAAATTATTTGTTCAAATAAAAGCGATGTATTCTTAATGATCTTGCAGGGTTCCACGCCGAATGCAGTTAAGCAGTTATGCTGCAAATAAGGAAAACATCCCGGTTGCAAGTAAGACCAGTGCTCGATCATCTCGCGGATCCAAACCTCTCAAACAGCGTAAAGTTGCTAAACCACCACTCCAGGCTTCCAACAAACGGATTTATTTCCATGATACCAGTAGTGAAGATGAAGACGAAGCTGGTGAAGATATTGTTGATGCACAATCAGCTCATCATTCAGTGCCCGCTGAACAAATTGTTTCACCATATTTCCATGAATCAGTGGAACATTCATCTAGAATTCAAGAAAGCAATCCTCAAGAATTTTTTGAAACATCCGCGAATATTGCAAGACCTACGTTAGAACCTCAACTGCATAGTCAGTCCTCACCTTTACAAATACCAAGACCAGCAATAACTTCAACCAATGAAGCTAAATTTCGTAAGTATATAGACTACGTGTTTTATAAATTGGATGAGAATGCTCTTTACCGGTATGCTTAGCAACTGGCAATTTCGAGGCTTGTCATAATTTTCATTTACTATTGAAGGTGTAAGAGGCAGTGCTGCTAAAGGTGAAGCACTTTGTATTAGAGCTGTCTTTTTATGCACTTCTTCTCTTTGCTTGTAATTAGGTCGATTTTGAATTTATTTATTTCTTTTTTGTGAATTGCATTAAAAGTGTACCATGGCTGTGTGTGTTTCCAATAGGTAATGCTCATGATAGCACAGTCAAGTTCTAGAATGTTGGTTCTGAAGTTACCCTCTAATGTCTTTTTAGAATTGTCAAGTCCACATAGTTTTCCAATCTTAAGATCATAAAAACAATGTGCTCGAGTGTATTTAAGATTTTAGCATGTGGCAGTAGATTGCTAGATCAAGCGAGACAGTTAAGCATTGATTGAATTAGTTGAATTATTTAACACTTAAACTTAATAAAAGTTACTGCTTTCAGGTCAAAAAGTGCTTACGCTGTTGGAAACCATTCTCCTCGAACAGCGACGATTGAAAAAACGATTAGATGTCATTGAAAATTCGTTGGACTCTTCCCTGAAAGCATCAGGATCGATTTCAAGCGGTGGACCGTCCGACATGGATAAGTCTCTATTAGAGAGCCTAAACTTTCCTGCAAAATGTTGGAATGAACTCGTAAATATCAATGAAACACTGGCCGATAAAGAAATTTTTCAAAACATGGTAGGCTTGTGGGTCTGTATGTGGTGTAACCTGTTGCATGCACCTTGCAGGAAAACGCTTCCAATATATTTAGCATATTTACTGCATCTTTTATCCACTTCACATTCGCGTTTCCCCTTTTGAAAAGGTCAGGATGGTACTGGTAATTAGCGTAGATACTTAGACTTTAGCGTTAAAGCATATATGCGCATTACTTCCCATCAGAAACTGATGTTTTTTTTTTGATACTGACTTTGATTTATTATTAAAAATAAAAAACAAAACAGTGACGAAATCGATTTTGAACAATTAATTAATGTTCGATATTTTAACCGTAACCGATATGTTATTTATTGTCGCAGAATTGCTTATAATTAATGTTTCTTGAACGCAATTTTCCTCAACCGCTGATAATTGTCCATATAAAAATGGGAATTTGCCTAGGTCAACCAACTGTTATGCTTTAATATAATTCTATCTATAAATCTTTGCGTATAATATTGCAAGCAAAACTTAGCCACATAGAGCGACAATGCGAACTCTTGTACTAGTATCAAATCTAAATAATTATGGCAAAGGTTGTAACTAGTTGCGTTATCCATTTCTGTATTACGAAGGCAGTACAGCCTTTAAAAAGGAATCGACACTTCAACAATAATTTATCATCCAAGCATTATTGCATTATGGTTCGGAACCGGGAGCAGTGTTCCCCTAAGATCCAAAAACTAAAAAATTTGAGAAGTAATAGGAGAAATTTTGCAAAGTAATCAAATTAAAAATGGGCAGATTATGTTCAACCTGATGCTAAAAGTTGCACATTTTTGTCCAAACGATAGCTTATTGTTTCAAAAAACAGTTTTAAACTAATTTTTTTATTTAGACGTAATTTATCAAAACAGAAAAAACGTTTGAGTAAATATCAAAATTTATCTTTGGTAAATTTAAAATCTTGACGGGAAGACTGAGGGGAGAAGATGTCAAAGTTATGCAGTTAAAGGCACGCTAAAGCCGCGGCTCCATTCTAGCTTAATAGGTCTAAGAATAGTAGGCCTACAGCAAATTCAAAATTAAACAATAATAGCCACGCAACGACCGGGGAGCTGTGAATAGACCTTACGGGCATCTAGTTGAGATGACTTTAAAATGTAAGTTGGTTGTTGATTCATTAATTGACAACTACGCAGTGAAACAAAAAATAGTTTTAATTATTTTTGTTGCAGAGAAGTGGATTTATGTCAATATTTTTTATGTTCGGAAAAAGAACATAAAATATTTATTTTTCCTATAGATACTTTTATAAACTTAAATCCATTATAGTGCTATTTTATTCCAATGGAAGTTCCATGATAATAAATTTAGCACATTATGTCGCAATGTCAATAGTAATATCATTGCTCAAATTCTAGCTTCTACTTGACCTGATGAATTGATTGTGGTTATTTGCAGGCTTTAAACTTGTCTCGGATTGGCGGGAAGAAAATAAGCGATTGCATCAGTCGCTTGATGCCTTCCCTCATGGTGCATGAACTTGTCCATGAGATATCCCGAACAGGAAAAGGGAAGTTCAACCATCAACCTAAATTCCGATTTGATTCGTTGGAAAACTTAAAAAAAGCGATCGTTGGTAAGTAATTGCTGATATTTTGTTGAAGATGTTGTCGAGATCTATCCTAACACTTCACGTCGTTGGTGCCATTTTAGTTGATGTCATTATGGTGATGATTTCGAGCTCTACTTCCGTTGTGGTCCCCATCATCTGAGCTAGCCAGGGGTATTTAGGCTTGGGTGGCTGCTCGACTCGATGACCGCAAGGTTCATTCGTATGTTGTGATACCAGACCACTGCCTTTTATCGTTGTTGATGTTATAAGTGACTAACATAAAATAAAATATGCTTTCGGGCTAAACTTCTCGTATTAATATAATTGGAGACATTTCCACGAGGCTACATTAAGTCGATGTTGGGCTGGCGTTTGCTACTGATAAAATACCGTAGTAAAAATAAGCAAGGCAATTTCTCTTTACGGGCTTTTGCATCTGGCTGTACCTTAGGCAGAGTCCCACCAATGATGGTCGCCGCCGTGTGCGGGGAGAGCCCTGCATGATGCAGGGATCGAAATGGCCATCGCCTTTTCCCGGAGCATCCTATGCCAGTTGTATAGCGCTACTAGCTTGGGTATTTGCACTGTCTTCGTGAAATCAAAAATGGTGTTGACTGTTGAGTGTTGATGCCACGAAATTTCCATTTAGAGTAAGTGGGCACCGTAGTGGTATTATATCAAGAATGTTTCTCTCATGCTCCTTTGAGATATGGGAGGCTACCATCCCTCGGAAATAGTCTGGCAGTACAACAACAACTAAAATATAGCTGTTCTATACCGATTTATGTTTAATAATCCGTGCTCTCTTCCGCGCTTTGCCAACTTATAAGCACCTTCTGCTTGTAAGCGATTTTTTAGCTTCCTTCAGGTGTGTTTCGTTCGACTCTTTTGCCGAAAATTTAATTGCCCGCCACTCTCCGTGAAGTTTGGGAACTGTTCGAATAGTTTGTACATTTCTCTTTAACATCACATAAGTTACATATGTCAGAGCAAAAAGCTCGGGTACCAAATTATGTTATTTATATTATTTGGGTTGTAAGAAACCCCAACTTTCAGTCCTAACGGGGCAGCCAGGTTTTGAAAACTAACAGAATCGATATTATAGAAGTAAAATTGTTTGATGTGTTTTATGTTGCAGCTGCAGTGCACAAAAATATTTCAGAGGCAACTCTGCAACAAATTAACGAGGCTCTTGGAAACTGGTTTCGAAATTGGCGAGATCGTCAAGGTGGCCGGAATAAGCGGCGTATTGATGGAGGTTTGTAGCAATGTTTCATGATGTTTTAGATAAGCATTGTTTTTCTTCGGTTTAGTTACACTCTGCGAATGGTCACTGCAAGATTGTTGTTGTGATTACCTGGCTCTTTGACGTAGGAATTGGAGCCTCCTATAACCAAATGCACATTGCACATGCGGGAATCATCCTTGGCATAAAACTCTTATGATGCTCTCAAACTTCGAAAGGGTAACAACAACACTCTCGATTACTCAAAGATAGTGCAAATGACCAGGCACTCGCAGGCGAGGCGTTTACAAAATCATTAACCCTTAAGCATTATACCACTGTCACAGGATGATCCGGGAAAGTGATGGTCATTTTGATCCCGACATGCATGGCGGTGACCACCATTGATAAGTTGTGTAGTCCCAGCAGTAAAATGCACAAGTCACTAACGAAAAAAAGTGCGTTTATCTTGACTAGTAATGTAATAGTTAAGATTCGGAACAATATCAAATTATTGCAGCCTTATGGAGATGTCTTCTGGAAGCCTACGAATACGTTTTTATCCTTCTAACTACGCAGAATAGACGCAAGGAGAGTTCTTGCTGCGCTAACAGCAGGATCTTTCTTATCTCGACTGCCTGCACGACTGCACGTGGGCTTGTTGAGTCTCCGCGGTATCCCTCCTCGTCCCCGTATTGGAAGGGTTCGGGTAGTATATTACCACCAAATAGAGAGTAGTTTTAGTTTTTGTTGTCAAGTTTTCTTTAACGAAACAGGTACATAATTAATTAATTATCTCGACGCTTGATATTTTTTGTTGTTGACATAAATATAATGCTTTATGTTGCTTCTTTTTCTATAAAGTTCATTTTACTAATAAATTTACAATTTATTTTTGCAGCTCTTGTCAACACCAGCGTCAGCGTTAATGAAGATTTAAGGCATGACGACTCCATTAGCAATAGTTAAAGTAGTGTATGTTTTTATGTACTATTTCGTGTTGTACTGTAGTTAATTTTGAATAAAGTTTTTTTTGCTACTTATAGTGTGCTGATAGACTTTCAGTCAATTCTTGCAACGCAGTTTGCCAATATTTGACCAATGCAGTAGCATTAATCTGCCCACGCTGGGCCAATGCAGTAGCATTAATCTGCCAACGACGGACCAATGCAGTAACCGCTGTGGGCCCGATGCAGTTTGCCCACGCTGGGCCAATGCAGTAGCATTGATCTGCCAACGCTGGCCCAATGCAGCAACCGTTGTTGGCCCGATGCTGTTTGCCAACGTTGTCCAACACTGCACATTGGTGCAAATCTACATTGGGCCAACGTTGGTTCCTGCATCTGGCCAACGCTGATGACTGCATCTGGCCAATGTTGGCCCAACAATGAATGTTTGCTGGGCAGCCTCGAAATATTTTTATCGTAATCAAAGAAACGTGTGAAATAGTGAACCTTTGAAGTATAAATGCAAAAAACACTAAAACAGAAAAAATGTACACCATTTGTTCTAACTCTAACAAAAAATAAGGGGCGGTATACTGCTCAACTTTTGTTGCACTTAACGCAATGCGTTAACTTTGTTTGTTACTATCTCTACAATGAGTAGAGCCGCTAGAGCGCAACAAAAAAATTGAGCAGTATGCCGCCCAAGAAGTTGCAAAAAATCTAGTCATTGAATCAATCTAGTCATATCTTCACCTTTACTTTTAAACTGCTTTTTTTACTTGCCTTTTACGCTTACAGCTACAAAACCGTTTTAAAAGTGTAACTTCGTTTTTTTCAATCGATAAACGAAGTTGAATGATCGTCTCAAATTAAGGGGACTGGTGATTTATCCTCCATTTTGCAATTGTTTAACTTATTTGAATGTTATGTCATCAGGACGTCACAGTTGACAAAACGTCTTCTCCACAATATTACTTTCAACTCATTTTTGTTTGATTGACGCATACAGAATGATGTAAACTGCTTTTATTTTCAAAAATATTCGCATGAATTACATCCGTTTCCAGTTTTGAACGAAGCCGACATGCTTACATGGCCTTATATGTTAGAACGCCTTAGTTGTCAGTAAATTCCGGTACAAACTTGGCCCGATCCGGGACACGGGACGCCAGACGTCAATTCCGGGACTGTCCCGGGCATTCCTGGACGGTTGGCAACCCTACAGGGCATGGTATGGAAGACGATTTTTCCATATTCCATACTGGCAATTTTCTTCCATTCCATTTCCATTCCATATTAAAAATCTTCCATTCCATACTAAAATTTTACGAGGAGCTAGTTGTGCAAAACTTACGCCGGGAGCCGCACTCAAGCATAACGATACGCCGCTTTCGTAAGCTAAAAAGCAGCTGCTACGTAATTGCTATCCCCTCAGGCTGGCATCCCTGCCCCAACCCTAACTGTAATGCAAGGTTTTGAAGCCAAAAAAGATAGCTTCGTGCTTTTCCTTCCCAGTTCCTGCATACTGCATCACACTTTCACTACTAAACCGCGAATCGAACCCGAGTGTGGAGGGTTGGTAGCTGAGCATGCAAACCACTACACTACGCAGCTTGCAACAATGCAGTGACAAAATGTCGTATTTAAACCAAATGTATGAGAAAAAGGCAATGGCTCGTGCGTGAGCGTATGCATGACTAGCTTCTACTTAAAATTTTCTTCAATATTCCATTCCATACTCCCATACAGGGGCGCCCGCAGGGGGGTGCACTTGCCCCCCCTGGAAATTAGGATGTCAAGAATTTTTTATGTTTAAATTTGCAAAATAAGTCAAATATATTTATCTAAACTAAGAAAACAACCCTTTGTGGAGCTTTTTTGCCATGGTGCAGAGGGCAGGGGCAGGAGAAATAGGATTGCCCATTGGTAGTGACTATTTCACCGAAAATTTTCAAGTTAAAGAGAATAAAAGAAAAATGAGAAATATTCATCCGCACTTTTTTCATTTGCTTTTTTAGGGGTTAATATTAGGGTTAGGGTTCGATTTGGGGATAGTTTTAGAGTAAGCATTGGAGTTCGGGTTAGATTTGAGTCAGAATTAATAGAAAAGTAGATAAAAATTTCCGGTGAAATAAAGCCTTCCTCGCCCATTTTACGTGAATTATCATACAGCATTTTCTTAAAAGCGAGCGTAAGCAATGCTCCAGAATTAAGCATTAAACTGTTTGATAAAATAATTATCAATATCAAACGTTTCTGCATTCTGTCAATGAGCTCTTATAGGATCTAAATACAATAAATTGTTTAATGTTTCAAATTTACGCAGCACTTCAATAAACACTAAAATAATAATTACTCCGCCATTAAATTAATCTGGCCCAGAACCGAAATCAAAACCAAACTTGCAATTAATAGCGTAGCCAAGGGGACTGTGCCCACCTGCATTGGCCTGCTGTAGACCAAAGTGCGCGATAAGAAAAATGTCACAACTTTTGGCCTTCTGAGGCATTTTTTTGCAGTAATATGGCCTCTAAAGTTGTTCAAAGCCTTTTTTAAAACATTTATTATTAATATTATTATCAAAAATACAGCAAACAAATTAATCGATAAAAACTTAAAACATGGCTAAAAACTAGCAGTCAAAATTGATCGCTTAATGCAAAATGCTTAACGTAAGCTTCATAGGAAAAAAAGTGTAGGGGGGCTATTCAGCATATAGTTTATGTAATTACCACAAGTTTTGGACTTGACCTATGAGTAACGAGTGGGTTTGAAGGGGTTGAGCTATTTACTGTAATTCTTTTAAATGGCTTTCAAAGTGAATCAATTTAGTTTTTTAAATGGCTCTAAAAAGATGCGAAGTTTGATTGGAATAGCGTTGAAATGGCTATTTTTTTCTGAAATATCACCAAATTTTCCCAGCAGCTAGGGTTTTGCACAACGACCCCGGTCTGTGATATGTTTTAGTTGCTCCTGTTTGCTCGGCACGCTGCCCAATTGAGGCATTTTGCAAAAAATTTCAATTTTTAGGTTAATCACCCCCCCCCCTAAACAAAATTTAGTGCAATCAGTGGGGCAACCAAGGAGGCTAAGGGATCTTACCTCCCCTTTTCCAACTCACTTGGAAAACTTGTCTCACATACAGTAGCGTAGTCGGGTTGGGGCGGCTATAGTCCTCCCCTCTCAATTGGCCTGTCGACCAAAATGCAGATTAAAGAAAATACCACGTTTTTAGCACTTCTGAAACTGTTTTAATCACTAAATGGACTAAAAAGTGATTTATAGCATCTTTTGAAACATGTATTCAGAAGGGCTTATTTGTCAAAAACAAAACTCACAAAGCAATAAAAACTTTGAAAAATGCCCAAAAATAAGCAGAGTTGATCGCTAGTGTAAATTGCTGAACATAGTTTCATCAACAAAGATATTATAAACTCAGGAATAGGGAGAGGGGGGCTATTCAGGATTAGTTAATTACCAATCACTTCTCTCAAATATCTTTCCATTAGCCCCCCCAATTATTTTGCTCTATAAAATATAGGCGGAATAGATTACCCCGTGTGAGTTTTATCGAACAAGAGAATTTTATGATTTACCAGCATGCAAAGAGAACTAAAATTTTACCTTAGCCACCTCCCAAATAGACCATTTAAGCTACCAGTTTGATCATGTTTGCACTGCTAATTTCTATGCCACGTTTTAAAAGCATCATTTTTTATCAAAATAGCCCTAAAATTGAGTTATTTTTGAAAAAAAAATGCAAAATTTTCGAGTGTTGGGGGCTCCGCTCCCAGACCGTCATGCCTTTGGCGGCTGTAGGCTTTGCCCCCAAACCTCTAGCCTCGGCCGGCTGGGGGCTTAGCTTCAGGACACCAATGGATTTCAGCGGCTCCGCCCCCAGACTCCCAAAACTGACCCCCCATTGCGAATTTTTGGCTACGAACGTTTAAACGTGGTTTGAATTTGACCTGCAATTAAAGAGGGCTTGAAAGAGCGAGGCAATCAAAAAATTTCTAGTAGATTCTTAACATCAGCAACTTTGTTCTATCCAATGGCCTTAAAAACGTTCGAAATGACAGACAGACAGAATTAATTTATTTGTCAAGTTGCAAAAAACCAAATATGATGAATAATTAAAACAAAACAACAAAAAACAACAAGATATCTTAAATAAACTAGGTACTACAATCTTGACAGGAGACTGCGAAGTGACCAGTATTTCAGGTCTTCGAGTCAAGCAGCCACCCTAAAATTGCAGTCGCTTGAAGCGACATTATTTTTGAGAAAATTGCTTGCTAATGCATTATAATGATAATATAAATGTGGCAAATTAACAATAGCTTTCAATTAAGATGTTTTTTGACGTTTGCTGGCCAGAGTTTTAATATTTTAATCGTTTAGCGTGCTTCTGGCCTAAAGGCTACCAGCTCGGAAGCCTAGGGAAGAGCCACCAGAACGGCGACTACTTAAAACAAGCAATGCGAAAAATTGTCTTCCCACAGGAATCGAACCTGCAGCCTTTGGATTACCGGTCCACTGCTCTGTAATCCAAAGGCTAATTAGAGCAGTGGACCGGTAATCCAAAGGCTGCAGGTTCGATTCCTGTGGGAAGACAATTTTTTGCATTGCTTGTTTTAAGTAGTCGCCGTTCTGGTGGCTCTTCCCTAGGCTTCCGAGCTGGTAGCCTTTAGGCCAGAAGCACGCTAAACGATTAAAATAGCTTTCAAGTAATTTCTTTTTGTACTCAATTTTAAATTTGTTGAATGTAAGTTGTTTAATTTCAGTTGGGATCGAGTTCCATATTTTAGCTCCTTGATATTTAAAGGATTTTTGGGAACGCGCTGTAGAAAATTTTGGAATGTAAAGTTTGTTTTCAGTTTTTGCTCTAGTAAATCGCTCATGTACTGAGGAAATAGGGGTGAAGAACGTAGAAAATGGTTGAGGAAGGTTATGGTGGGAATATTGGTGCATAAGTTTAGCTATTTCCAAAGTGTAAAGCTCAGATTCAAATGACGTTAAAGTTCATGAGATTCAAATGACGTTAAAGTGGTTATTTTTTTCCAGAAATTGCGAAAATTGCCCAGCGACTGGGGGCTTTGCCCCAAGACCCCCGTCCATCATACACTTGAATTGCATCCGTTTGCTCAACATGCCGCCCAAATTGCAGGATTTTTTTAAACAGGGTCATGTTAACTTTTGGTTCAAATCCCTTAGCAAAATCCTGGTTGCAGCTGTGAGGTTTTATTTTATCCAGTAGATACTGGATATGTCGTTTGCCCCCCCTGAAAAAATTTCTGCGGGCGCCTCTGCTCCCATACCAAGGTAAGTTTAGACCGTAAGCTACGCATAATTTGGATTGTACTTTTGCAACGTTTAGCATACCTTTGCAAGTAGTCACTCGTGAAGATAAGCAGCATTGTACGATGCATCTCATCCCATATTTGAAGCACTATAGCAACGAGCTACCAAAAAAATTCACTCAGCATGAAAGTACCGATATTAACCACTTAATCACCAGACAATAGGTTGATGGGTATGCACTGGGTTTAATGATTGCAAGTTTGTAATCACACAAACTATGAAATTTGCTACAGCCAAACTGCCAAAAACATTTCACAAACGTACCGAAAAAAGTTTAAACGCAAAAAAAAACAACAACCTGACAACATCAAAGAATTAAGCTCATTCGAGGATAGAAAAGTAAATACAAATTTTTGTTACAGAAAAGTTTTGCAAGAAAAAGTTTTGTCACTTGGCAAGTTTAATGTCATTGCTAGGGGGGCCTGGGGGACCTTACCCTCCGTCTTGGTTTACTAAAATACTTTTTTTTTGAAACATCATGTAATGTCTAGAAAACTGACAGTGATGCAAAAAGTAATACGGTAATAACATTCAATCCTACCTACTTGATTAAAGTTTCCTACATTAGTAGTAGGCTATATCAAATTTTTTAAATACCGAAAGTTTAGTGGTTCAAGTTTCAAACACCAAATTTAACATCCAAAGTTTACATCTTTGAACCTAATCAGTAATAGGTCATCAAGTACCAATTACGCAAGTCATATCAATTTCAAAATCATGAACGTTTGCATCGTATTCAATATAAAGTATTCTAAGTCCGAAGCCAGTGTTTCTCAAATTATGAGTGGGGATGCACAACGGGCCGCTAAGCGTTTACGGATATAGTGGCGGAAATACGACGGCAAAGGGGGTTTCAGCCCCCTAGCCAAGTCACTCAAAAAAATTAACTCTAAAATGCACGCGTTTAAATGTCTTTCTAAATTGATTTGTGATAAAGTAAGGGCTGAATGGGCTAAGCAATTTAACTTTTCTACTGGCCTCTAAAAACATGCGAAATATGATTCGAATGGCGTTGAAATAGTTATTTTTTTCTCGAATAATCAAAAAATGCCTAGCGACAGGGGCATCACCCCCACACCTCCGTTTATTGAGATAATTGAGTTGCAGCACTTTGCTCAGCTCGCCACCCAATCGAGGCATTTTTCAAACAACAAACTTAAACTTCTAAGCCCCATCCTTAAGCAAAATCTTGGTTGAATGCTTGTTTATGGGTTTGTCGTAGAGTAGAAATGTACACCAACAAAATCGTTTATTTCGTTTTTTAAAAGACCAGCTGTTTTCCTTTTTTTAGAGCACATTTAAGGTTGTTTGGATCACATTGACAAATGCAGATCAACTTTTTAAGTGAACCCTTTAACGGGCGGTAGTCACGTGATAAGAGTTTCAAATTTTTTTTATCATTACAATGCAGAGAATTGTACTAAAAAAAAAACTGCCACCCCTCTGTTTTTTATTTTCTCACTGATTCATGTCAAAACCGCCCGGGAATATTCTTCCCACTGCCCACATCGAAATGGGAAAGTTTTTCCCACTGCCTTTTTTATGGTGGAAATAAATTTCCTTCAACGAATGTAATGTAATACGCTGCATGAATGACATGAATGTTAGACTTTTTTTTATTGTAGCTGACGATTATTAAAAGCCAGAAAATGATTTTTAGTTTGCCAATCTACCTGAATTTGCGCGAAAACTATTCTAGACACTCTTCCCTTTGTAATGTGATAGAAAAAGCTATTTGCAAAAATAATGGTTTACGGCCTTTATCTAAAGTTCACCAAGGCGTTTTTCAGGATTAGTCATTTATGAAACTAATTGATGCAAAAAGAAAAATACAGAAGTCTTCAATTAAAGTTTCTTCTCTCATTGGACCACCACATTTTTGGCTTGAATTTAGCAGCAACTTCATGAATGTTGAAAAAAGCGATGACTTGTGTGTGTAATGTGCAGTTGCAAAAATTTAAGACGCAATAACTAAATTGAAAGCTCAGCTAACACGATTGTCAATATCAAACTAGCTCAGGTTTCAAGCGACCAGACTCGTGCAAGATTTTACCAAGCTGAATTCAAAACATAGCACAACTTACACAAAAACTTCAACACATAGCAAGAAAAAAATTCAGCACAACAAACGAGACAATGCTGGTGAAAAAGTAATGCAATGCAATAAAAAAGCAAATTGAGTTTAGAGGCAATAAACAGTTCAAATATGAGGATTGTTCACCGGCAAGTAATATACAAAAACCAAAGTCATTTAGTATGAAATTTGGCAAAGCAAGGTGTAATGCAGAGTGGAACCTTGCAAGTAGTGCAAGATATCTTGCTTCTTTTGTCATGATGTGCTGTAGAACACAGCTTGCATCTTCTGTATGAAGCCATTTCTGTTAGAAGGTGGCAGCCAACATTTGTAAAACGCACTTCAGGAGGAACTCCAATCGCTTTGCCATCAACTTTGAAATTTTTGTTCAGATAGTAAGTAGAAGAAAAACCTTTCTTCTTTCTTGAAGAAAAATTTCCAATCAAATGCAATGATACATGCTTATTGAAATCAATGTGCTTCATAGCAGGACCATGGCTGGCACTGGATACAGAAAATAAAACATAAGCATTGACTAATGCAACATCTAAAAGAAAATAAAAAAGTCTGTACCACTACTTGCGGGAGCGCCTGGATACACTGTAGGTCTCTTTTATTTGATCAAAACGATCAACACCCCTCATGTAGTTGGTGTAGTCTTGGATGGCTTTTGGACATGGAATGTTGGTTCTACTGCCATCCTTTTCTTTTCTTGGAACTGTAACCACTTCATTGGGGTTGTGAGCTGTACTAAGCAATGCCACAGGTCTATTATCCTGCCAGCTGCCACATAATCGCCGCAACTTTATCCTTGGTGAAAGTCTTGTGCTCACCTCTCTTCAGTTTTTGTTGTTTTTTTTCATTTCCTTGGGCAAGTCTTTTTTGTTGGCTCGGACTGTCCCAACAGAGTAAAGTTTCTTTTGCGAAAAGACCATGAGGTCATATGATGTAAAAAAGTTGTCAAAAACAACAAGAAGGGGGACATCATATTCGTCGCAGTTGATACCCTGGCAAAGGTTTTTCACCACTCTTGATCCCAGAGTATCACTAGCAAAGTCATCATTTTGTGATGGCTTTCCAGTGTAAACTTCAAACTGGGACATATAACCAGTAACAGGGTCAGCACGAAACCAAACTTTGTAGCCACGTTTCACTGGCTTCTTTGGCATGTATTGTTTCATTGCATTTCTGCCCTTGAATTTTATCATCAATTCATCGATCGATTGGTAGTTTGAATGTTTGTACTCTTTTTGAAATTTTTCGTTCAAAGTTTCGACAAGTGGTCGAACTTTGTGAAGCTTATCATACCCATCTTGGCCATAAGGAACAGCTGTTTCATTGTCATTTATGTGAAAAGCTTCAAGAAGTTTCTTGAACCTTTGCAGGTCATGACATTTTTGATTATCCCAGTTTCAAAATATGGGTCAGTTGACCAATACAAGTCCACTTGCTTCAGTCCAATTACGCCCATAGTGATCAAAATTCCAAAAAAAGCTTTGATTTCGTCTATTGATGTTGCTGACCAATTTTTTATTTGCTTTTGCTGAGAATATTTATTTGTTTCATTTGTTATGAACAGCAATGTATTATCATCAAAAAAACGTTGAAAGTATTCTCCTGGAAGAGAAGAATTTGTGAAGTTGTGTGAAACTTTAGGAGCACATGGCTCATCAAAATTTGGCAAAGTCAAAAAATATGAGGCCACAGTTGTTTTCCAGTCAGGTTGATCATCCTCTTCCAAATCCACATCTCCATCACTGCTCCTATTTTCAACAACAGGAAGTAAGGGTAATTCTTCATCTAGATTGTCAGCAGCAATAGTTGCCGAACGACGAGTCCTCTTAGAACGATGAACAATCTTGTCGGCAGGTTTTTGCTTGGCTGCTTTTTTTGATTGCCTCGTAGCTATAGTTGATGTTGAGGGAACATTTTGTAAAGATGTATCAGTACCAGCAGCTACAGCTGCTTGGGATAGCACTGGACCTTGGAAATGAAGAATGTCATTATATTCTTCATTCGAGTCACCCTCGATTTCAGAATCACTGGCATGATCTGGAATTTCATCTTCATCTTCAAATAATTGCTCAATAGTTTCACTGACAGTGTGTTTAGTTGCTCTAGACATTATATATCTGATATTGACCACTCAAAGTGATAATAAAACACTTATAAGAACTGTACAATAATATTATTGCTAAAATGATAAAAATATCACTGTAATAATTGAGTCACACTGCTATCGGTGAAGACACCTTTCTTTTTGTACCAGTTCCCAAACAGTCATAGCCGCTAGCATAAACCAGCCACAAAACTTAAGAGTACAGTATCTATTATCCTATCATACATGCATAGTTTCAGGTACAGGATGTAGGCTACTGCTGAAGGTTAGAGTATCATAAGAAAATTGTGTGTTATTGAACAAGGAATCTCAGATCTAATCTAATTTTCAACTTCATATGGCGCAGTACAGCTGCAACGAAAGTAGATAAATAGAGCTGTGAGTTTCTGGTAAACTATCACAGATTCAGTCGTCTATTCTAGGTCTGGTGTGAGCAATTACAGTAAGCAATGACTTAGGACCCTACTAAACAAGGTGCACTGCTGTGGTTGTCACAGAAAAACAGTGAGATTTCAATTATCATGAGACAACTACAACCTTTATAAGGCAGTGGGAACAATATTCCCTGGGTGGTTGGCTAAGAGCATGATTGACTACAGCTGATTGGCAAGCTACAACTCTAAAAACGAATTTTCAACTACGATAAGATACATATTTGTATCATACTAGCCAAAAAAAAAACTCATTCTTTGATTATCTTTCTGCATGAAATCAAACATTGAACCTTAGCCTTAAACTTTTGCATAATATACCTTTTCTTACTAACCCTTAGTCACCAAGTGGAAAATTCTCACCTCACACGTGAACCGTATCAAAAAATCAACACTTTGTTTACTCAGGTGGATGGCGCTAGCAATATTTTTCGAGTTAGATTTTTTTTTGCTTTTTTACAAGGTTTTATAAGGGTTATGGGCCGGAAACGAACGGAACTTTTTCAGTGATTATGGGTTGGAAACGAAAGGAACTAAGAAATGCCCCGAACTTAGATGTCTCTTTTTTAGACATGATTACAGAATCTCAAAATTGCGCATAATTTGCAGGGGTACAAGATCAGTTTTAATGTGCAAAAGTTCAGTCTATTTTCATGCCCTCACTTCGTTTGCTCTGGCAACGGCACTAGACAAATTTTCATTCCCAAAACAAAAATTAAGCCAGTCAGCATTAATGCAGCTGCAAATTGCAATGAACATATTGCATGATCTGATGATGCAATGCCTACACTGTTTGCACAATGTTCATGACCGAATTGCCTTATTAATTTGTCAACAGATGATTACCTCTTAAATGCTTTCTAATATTTTTAGTAATCACTATCCGTATATATTTTTCTGTAAATGCCATAAGCGAAATCTAGAATGGAATTGGTATGGAAGTATGGAAGATTGTCTTCCAATCCATTCTTGAAATCATCCATTCCATTCTGGCATCTTCCACATTCAATACCGAAATTTCCGTACCATTCCATACCATGCCCTGCTGACTGTTACATTATCCTGGTATTCAATTCGATTGATTTGGACAGCGAAAAGACTGTGTAAGTCATCAACATTTACTGTCACAATAAAAAAAGAAACTTTATACAGTAACATATAGGAAGACTTTGTTTCACTGGAAATTTTTTGTCTACTTTTTGATTAATTGTGACTTAAATGTAACCCAAACTCAAATGCTTACTCCAAAACTATCCCCAAATCGAACCCTAACCCAAACCCTAATCTTAACCCCTCAAAAAGAAAATAAAAAAAGCTTAGATGAATATTTCTCATTTTCGTTTTATTCTCTTTAACTTGAAAGTTTTCGATGAAATAGTCACTACCTAACATATATCAGTAAGAAACGGAACGGATGGCTAAAACCTACTGTCTCAACTCAAAGCAAAAAGTCACAACATCAAACTTAGAAATTATGCTTTGTATCAATCTTTGGCATATGCTCAAAAACTTGATTCCCTGGACCCTTTTATTCAATATTTTGTGGTATTTAAATTGAGTACTGTGATGTATATAAATTCGTTAGTTCTTTATTAAACTTCAAGAATTTCATCTCTCTAATTTCCTTTGGAATTTGATTCCATATTTTAGTTCCATCATAGATCAGCAATTTTTGAGTTTGTGCTGTGTCAACTCTGGGGAGAAAATAGTTTGTTTTGCTTTTTCTTCAAGTGTTGTAAGAATGTATTTCATCCAGTATTATGAAAAGCCCTAAGTTAGACCTGGAAGTGTAACATGGCTGATTGCTTATTCTTTACATCAATTTTGCTGTTTCCATTTTGTACATGTCATTTAGCTGTAATAGATGTAAACATTAGAATAACGGTTTTGTATCAGGTACGGTATGTGTCCTGATGTTGTTGTGAGTTATTATTCTTAACTGTTTTTTTTTGTAACTTAATCACAGGTGAAATGGCAGATGCTGAAGCACCACCCCAGCTGCTAATACAGTAATTTAGATGAGAATGGATGAAGCTGTAATAAATCAACATAAAAGTTTTACAATCACCATACTTCTGTAAATGATACAATGCCCAACAACCAATGGTTAATTTTGAACTAACTTTCTGAATTTAGGGTTTCCAATTTAGTGAATGATCAATAAGGACACCCAAATATTTACCACATGTATTTGCACTACATGCGCTTTAACACATCTACTACGCAAACATGTAGAGTGTTTGCATAGACCTAACTGATGTTTGCAAATTATAGCTACACTACATATTGTATAATTGTTTATAATACAAAATTGCATTTCAGGCAGAAAAAATAGCCCATTAAAGCCAGGTTGAAAGAAATCTAGTATGTAGATATGTTTGCATAAACAAATGGTTTCTGATGTAATGAATAATTGCCCAAACTATGCAGCATTGACTGATTGATGCCAACTTTTGAGCCATTGTGTTACCCAGGAAGATTGATAGGCAATCCACAATTATCTGGCAATAATACAAGAAATTTTAAAAGATTGTTGGATGAAAAAATATACAGTAGCAAGACTTACCAAGTGTTTGGGTATGTTCTTCGAATAATTGTTTGTAGCTTAGTTTTGTTTGCAATGATATTTCAAACTTGTTACAGTATTTATATGAGATACAAGTTTTGTTGCTGACTACAGTCCCACTTGCAGCTAGATTTACCCAAATTGAAACTGGTCAGTTGGTCGAGCACTAACACATTTGTCCTGGATTGGGAGGTTCATATTTTTTGCCAGTCAAATCGGACACAGTGTTGCCACCAGCTTGCCACCACTGTAACAGGGTCCACGACAACTGACCGCGAACAAACTGACCGCGAACCAACTGACCCAAATTGGCTGATAAGGGTGTCATAGAAATATTTTACTATCCCCAGAGCCATCGTGCCCAAACCTTCACTTTGTGACAAAATCATTTTGTAACGAGATCACTGGTAACCATTGGTTCGCGGTCAGTTTTTTCGCAGTCAGTTTGTCGCGGTCAGTTGACTTGGCTTGACTGTAACATTTCTTCAAAAAGAGCTGTGTTGCCTCCGTGTTACACACAAATGTGAGGAGATTGCCTCCGTGTTACACCCTTCCGCATAATACAACGAGTATGGTGAAAGATTTGCTGTAGTCAGAACCTCACAACGTATAAACTGGCAACAAAAGTTGTTTGTTTAACTAATTACACTGGTCAACAGCAAATTTTAAATCGAGATTCTGGTGAGGTTATTTTGATGTATTTTAGATGCGGATTCCAAAAATAATTTTACTTTTTCTGTAGCACATTAGGTTTTTGAGATCTTTCGGTTTTTATAATTTTAAATCAACTTTTGATGTTAAGCATTTTATAGTCCAAATACAATGGAACATTGCATTATGATGTCACAGAATAACATTCTTAAGTCGTGAAACAATGTAAGTGCTAGCTCTGAGTGACAAGGAAAGGATGGAAGTAGGCAGTTTTGCAAGTTATTTAAGTAGTCTACAGGAAGTGTAAAGAGTGAAAAATGTAGGAACATACGCAGACGGAACTGAGGAAATTAATGTTAACAGTGTATGGCAATATGTTATGTTACATAAAGCAGTTAATTCTACAGGTGTAAAATAGGTTTATACTCATACGAGTCGATTTTGGGGGGGCACCGCCCCTTTGCGTCTGGCACTGAAAAGGGAAAAATATGTCTGGCCCCCTCGGTTTTTTGGCAACTAATACCCACTTGGCTACAAGAAATCAAAATTCTGGACTGAAATAAAACCAGAATGTGGCGTTTAAATTCTGGACTGAAATAGAAATCAAAATTCTGGACTGAAATAGAGCCCGACTGAAGTTTAATGAGCTGGTCAGTACATTACACTTGTTTAATCTTTTTTGTTCAATCTTTTTTTTTCAAATTTGTTTAATTTGGTGTAACAGCATACTAATGTGATTAGTAGCCTATGTCAAAACCTGAACAACAGCCATGATAGTGGCAGAGATATTGTCATTTATGGGGTACAAAATGCATGCAATCTCACACACCATGCCCCTCATATCTCAAATTTCGGATGTGCTTAAAGAAAATTCAGAATCAGTGTCCCTATGTTACCCAGAAATGAGTGATCTTGTTCTCGTTTAAAAAAATACCCATTATTTTTGTTGACCAGTGTTATTTTTTGCATTGAGCAAAACTTGTAATGTTGTCAATCCATGTTGCGAGCCTGATTATGGCAAGTGGCACATAGTTGCTCGAGCAAGAAAACATTTTAGATTAGGTATGTCCTAATTATTTTTAGCCTTTGCTGAAAATTGCTTTCTTTCTTTCAGGAAAAATTTCTGGGTCTTCAAGGAGCATAATTCACTGCCTTAGGAAGATCGCCTGCCTTGCTACGACCACTCAGGCTACTTCCAGAATATCGCAAACTATGAAAGTGGAATTTCACCGATTTCTTTTTGAATACTGGAATTTCATTAACTATTGACAACAGTGTTCAGAAAGGTATAATTTAAAATCATAGTTGCAACCAGGGATGTGGAAGCGGAAGCTGGAAGCGGTTAATTTTTAGAGGAAGTGGAAGCGGAAGCACTTTGATGAAAGAGAATGGAAGAGGAAGTGAACTCGGAAGCGAAAGTGTTGAAAAGGAGCCGGAAGCGGAAGCAATTTTTCCAAAATCAGGCGCTTCCGGATTTTCAACCTGGCTACAACCGTTGGGGTAAATGTTACAATAATAATAACAATAATAATATAGAATCGACAACCAGGGCATGGTATGGAATGGAATGGAAAATGGAATGGAACGGAAATTTCGGTATGGAGTATGGAAGATGCCAGAATTGAATGGAATGGAAGATTTTAAGAATGGAATGGAAGACAATCATCTTCCATACCAATTCCATACTAGATTTTGTGCATTGTATTTACAGAAAAATACATACCGATGTTGGGTGGTGATAAATAATATTGTTACAGAAGTATTCAACTTCAATATCTACACGTATTATTTGTCAACAAATCGCGGTACTTTGGTTATTTATATTGCGCAAACAGTGTACGTTTTGCATCATTGTAAGTACATTGCTATTTGCAGCATTGATGTTACAGTTGACGACTTTGACAGGTTTGACTTGTTATACGTTGTTTTTTTTTAGCTTGAAAATTTGCCAAGTCCTAAATTTTGTTTTCTTACATCGTCACAAAAACTCGTATTTGCTATTTCATTCCTGTTTCAGCTTAATTTTATTTATATTTTTAGTTTTTCAGCCTACAATAATTCTTTTTGGTGTTAATGTTACTGACGTAAAATTGTTCGCCATATGTATAGATACCATGTGCAGAGGCATCGCTAGGAATGGTGGCACCCGGGGCGGGATTTCGTGGTGGCACCCTTTACCGATCAAAAAGTAGGTGAAGACCAAAAAAAGGTCTTTGCTGCAAAACGAGTTGGTTTTCGGTCCGCAAGTATGTGATGACAAGGAAAAGGTCTTCGCCTACCAATCAGTGGGTTTTCGGTCTCAAAAGAAAAAACAACAAATGGTGTCAAATCAAAATGGTGACACCCGGGGCGGGCCGCCCCCCCCCCCCCCCCTAGCGACGCCACTGACCATGTGCTTTTAATGTATTCCCCGAAATGCTTATTATAAAATTGGCTACAACATTTCTAGTAGCCGCCTCCTATAAGCGTTGCAAACTTACCATTTATTTTTGTCTAAGAAACAGTTGAAACAAAAGATATTTTCCTAAACCAAATAATTGTACTTCGTTTGTCACAAAGAACCTAAATTATCCCACGAATTTTCTCACCGCATGAATTCAGTGGACATCCTGCAATATAAAACCTAATGCTGTGCTTTTTTATATCATTTTTCACTTTGAATCTCAAGAGTGTAGTAAAGCGTTTATATCTGCCGCTGTAAGACGATAGAAAATGTAAAATTTGGAGTCACAAACAGTCAGTAAGTGAATTCTACTATGTTTATTGTAGTAACAGTCAATTCTTAAATATCAGAGGTGGAGTCGAGGACACAAGGCTCGAGGCCAAGGCCAAGGCCAAGGACACAAAAAAAATCCGAGGCCAAGGCCAAGGCCAAGGACAGCCTTTCCGAGGACAGACACTCTCGAGGCCAAGGACAGGAATGCTCGAGGCCAAGGCCAAGGACCAAGGACACAAAGCGCAAGTGCTCTCCAAAAAAAAAAAAAAAGGTCTTCACAAAAATTTTTCAGGCGATCTCCAAAAAAAAAAAAAAAAAAAAAAAAAAAAAAAAGGTCTTCACAAAAATTTTTCAGGCGATCTCCACTAAAAAACGTTTTCCAAAAAATTTTTCAAGCGTTCCACAAAATTTTAACATTCCAAAAAATAGTGCTGTCCTCGAGCCGAGGACAGGCCAATTTTCGAGGACTTGAGGCCTCGAGGCCAAGACCAAGGCCAAGGACTTCAAAATGTGTCCTCGAGGACGTCCTCGAGGACTCCACCTCTGTTAAATATGAGTGCGAGCGTTAATGTGTTTCTAAAAATGAGAATAACGTAAAATATGTAATATTATGTGATAACGTTACGGCAACGATATCGATCAAAGTAGATCAACAAATTACCGTAACGCAAGGTTTTTAACTGTTAAACTTATGATATTAGTATTCGAGATTTGTTACGTTTTGTACATTTTCTTACTGTTACTCGTAGCTTATTTACTCGGTTGTAATTGAAAGTCCTTAAAATCATATTTAGCATAGCTTGATCTAAAGAAATTACCTTGAATCTGTTTATTGCGAGACTACCTTACATTAGTGTAATATCTGTTGGTATTAATGTTACAGTAGCTTATCGGCTTCTATTAATGCATGATCGACTATTTGTTTATAATGCACTTTTGTTTTAAAAAACCTGTCGCGGTATCAAGAGCAAATTTTGGATTATAACCGTCATTGAATTTCAACTCAACGATTCTACGGGTTTCTGATATCGCGTCTGAGTTTGCGCTGTTAAAGACTTTGAACACTAAGTTCACCAACCCGTATAGCTTGACAGCGGCAGCTATAGTTAAAGCTCGGTATATCTATTACGGTAAATGTTCTTTAGCAGTTTGGTTATGACAAATTTTATAGTTGATATGAGAGCAAACATGTACGGTAATCATTAAACCATAGGCGTAACCTGAGGGGCCAGGCCCTCCGCCTCCCCCCAACTGAAATGATGAAAATGATGACACAAAGCCTAATTATTCAGTTTTTTTTAGCATTTTTTGGGCACAGCAGTACATGCGTACAAAAGCAAGTAGCAATAACTTAGTATTGACAACCAGGGGGTCCGGGCCCTCTCAATTTAAACTTTTGCCAACCAATTTAAATGTCTAAGCCGGAAGAAATTTGGTGTTTTTGTTCTAAAAGGTGCAATCTCAGGCCCTCATCTAACTTTTTTATGCAATAATATGTTTTAGGCCCCCAGCTAACTTTTAAATTGCAATAATATGATTAGTAACCATTTATTGCATCTAATGTACCAACTTGAAATGACGTTAAATTCCACCTTCACCACCTACCAACTTTAAATAACAATCCGCCTCCATCTCGTTAGTTTTTACGCAACAAAATGCTTTTGAAAAAAACTTAGCTTGAGGAAATGCTTATTGAGCAAATTATTGAAGTTGAATCGAGGGTGCCTGGGCTCCTGGTCGTACATATTCCTAAAACTGGTTATTTTCAAGGTTGGAAATATCGATTAGTAATTGATAATCGATGCTACATTCTTTGCTTTTCTGTTACCGATTATCGCAGATGCTTTGCTTTCAATCTATTCTATCGATTATTGCCTTTGCTATGCTTTTCGCTTACATGTTATCGATTGGTCAAAACTTTAAACTTCACTTTTGTTCTTGTTGAATCTGCCTAAGCTTACATCGTTTCGTTTCTCTTATGCTATATTGCTATTTATAATTATCTTATAAGTGTATTTTTTATATCCTTTATAGCACGGAAATGATAGTTTTTTCACTCTCAAATGTCATGTAATGGTCAATACAGCAATAATTTTAGTGCATCCTAATGAATAATAGAATAAAAACTTTTGTTCGCATTTCAGCACCGATTACTAATCTTTGCTGTTTGTTTCTGATATCTTTGCTTTTTGTTTCTCTACTTTACTCTTTCCTTTTTGTGTGAACTATCGATTTGTTTTTGCTTTTAAACAGCATCGACTTCCAACCCTGGTCGTTGGGCATTGTATCATTTACAGAAGTATGGTGATTGTAAAACTTTTATGTTGATTTATTACAGCTTCATCCATTCTCATCTAAATTACTGTATTAGCAGCTGGGGTGGTGCTTCAGCATCTGCCATTTCACCTGTGATTAAGTTACAAAAAAAAACAGTTAAGAATAATAACTCACAACAACATCAGGACACATACCGTACCTGATACAAAACCGTTATTCTAATGTTTACATCTATTACAGCTAAATGACATGTACAAAATGGAAACAGCAAAATTGATGTAAAGAATAAGCAATCAGCCATGTTACACTTCCAGGTCTAACTTAGGGCTTTTCATAATACTGGATGAAATACATTCTTACAACACTTGAAGAAAAAGCAAAACAAACTATTTTCTCCCCAGAGTTGACACAGCACAAACTCAAAAATTGCTGATCTATGATGGAACTAAAATATGGAATCAAATTCCAAAGGAAATTAGAGAGATGAAATTCTTGAAGTTTAATAAAGAACTAACGAATTTATATACATCACAGTACTCAATTTAAATACCACAAAATATTGAATAAAAGGGTCCAGGGAATCAAGTTTTTGAGCATATGCCAAAGATTGATACAAAGCATAATTTCTAAGTTTGATGTTGTGACTTTTTGCTTTGAGTTGAGACAGTAGGTTTTAGCCATCCGTTCCGTTTCTTACTGATATATGTTAGGTAGTGACTATTGGTCCAAACGCCACTAAAATCTTTATAAATTTACTGCCAATTATTATTTCGCAGCTTTTCACATTTTTTATCGCAATTTTCCCAGGTCAACCGAGGACGTACCTAAAGCAAACTATTTTTTCTCTGAAGTGTCAAAACTTGTTTAATGTGTCGCAAATTCTCTTAGAAACATGTTGATACCTAACACACTGCTTAAGACTGTAAGGAAATCGCCAACACAACTAATGTTTACTGTCTGAACGTTTTCTCCCCCAAATTAGTGTGACGAATAATTCTTTGATGTTTAATGTGTAATCGCCTCTAACCCATGGAATAACCTATTTATTTATATACTCCCGTCGGGATCTTTTGGCTCATTCTAAATTCAGAGCTCAGACCTGAAGTTTGTTCAAGCCGAGAGCAATCTCAGGCTTTTGTTGGTATGGTTTTACTCAGTTATCCATTGGCGAGAGGTAGCATCTCAGCTTTCGCTTGTTTGGTTTGACTTTAATAAAAGACAAGTCAGAAACAAAGACAGTCTGCAGCAAGGAGCAGAAGTCACTTCAGTCTCCACTTCCCCTGTTTAGAGCCATACTGATTGACTTCTGCTATTGTACAGCAGTTGCCGCCCACTACCCCGGAATTCCCGCCAGAGGCAACGACCGCTTTCGTGGTGACCTGACAGCCGCAGTCGCGTCAGGGCCATTTTCCAGAGTCCAGCCAAAGCAGGAGCCCTTGGTAGACCAACCTCTGTGGTGACCTGACAGCCACCGTCGCGTCAGGGCCAAAGAAAGACCTCCCTCTGTGGTGACCTGAGAGCCATCGTCGCGTCAGGGCCAACTATTTCATCGAAAACTTTCAAGTTAAAGAGAATAAAACGAAAATGAGAAATATTCATCTAAGCTTTTTTTATTTTCTTTTTGAGGGGTTAAGATTAGGGTTTGGGTTAGGGTTCGATTTGGGGATAGTTTTGGAGTAAGCATTTGAGTTTGGGTTACATTTAAGTCACAATTAATCAAAAAGTAGACAAAAAATTTCCAGTGAAACAAAGTCTTCCTATATGTTACTCAGTGGTGGTCATTGACTTAAGGGGGCCCCGGGCAAGGAGACAAAAAATGGAAAACCATAAGCAACACTTAATGCTACTGAAATCGTGTAGAATCAGCGCTGCCGGGTTGGTACTTAGCACAAGCATGTCCCCCCAAAAAGTTTTTACTTAACCGATGTAGGCATGTAGCCTACCATTAGTTTTAGTAAATCTGAGGGTGAGCACAACCAAAAACTCTCACAACTAGCAGATCAGGATCTGAAAAAGTGAAAGTGAAGCGAATATTAGTCAACTGCTCATACTCACTGAACCAAAGAACCATGGCAAATACCATGTATATCTAGCAGTGTCATAACATTAATGAGTTCAACTTATGATGGCCTTCCAATTCTTGAAATTTTAGATTTTTGTGTTTTCGATGTACTATCAAGCATTGATACACTAAATTGATTCATCACAATTCATAGAACTTTGCAAAAAGTTCTTATGTGTGATACACATTCAGTCTATTCTTTCTTATACTTAAATCTCAATAAAAAAAATATTTGTAGTTAGCACAGCAGTCAGCACATTAAACTTAGTAGACCTATGATAAGGTAGCTTGTAAAACAAGACTTTGGCTATGCTACCCGCGATAGTGGCATCCTGGCATTTAAGAGTGAAAAGCAGTGTCATAACTCGTTACTTATTAGGCCTACCCATACATGCTCAATACCATAAAACCAGGCATTTTTAGTGGGAACTTTCAAGTGGTAAGCAGTAAGCACTTGATTTTACTGTACAGAATGTAGGCTCAGACGTAATGTCATATCTCAACTTGACAACAGCCAACACTCAACAGACACTCAAACTGGGTGACATGCAAAAGCTAAAGACAAATTTTGAAGTTACAGTACCTTGAAGTAATAACACTTTGTAAACTCAGCACCTAACTGGCTGCCTTACAACACAAAAAGCAGACAGGAAAGCACTTGGAGACTTAATATAAGAGCAGTGAATACTTTAATTTTCATAAACACTCAAACTGAGAGGGAGGTGCATAATGAATACTAACTGATTCCTACTATACCGAATAAAAATTAAAATAGTGCAATGGGTAAAAATTAGACAGAAGTCACTACCACACGATCTAGCTCATCATGAAATAGAGCTAACCACGAACTTACTTCACTGCACCCCCAATCCCATTTTGCATCTTGGCTAGCAATACCGGTACTAGCTTTTCTCAAAAAATAAACTAATATAATAATTACCATAGGTGGGCAGTACCGCGGTACTAAAGTACCGCGGTACTTTCTTGGTACCGGTACCGTCGGTACTTTTGTGGTACCGGTACCGCGGTACTTTGCTATTTTTTGGCGGTACCGGTACTTTAGTTTTGTTTTGTTTTTTAGCAGGGATTTTACGAACGTAATTAAAAACTTGAAACGTTGTAAACATGCTTGCGAATAAACCGAATAAACAACGAATCTTTTTTTCTTAATTTAGTGTTTAACTGTTGGTCTTACTCGCTACTACTATCGCAGGGACTTAGCGTTAGCAGTTTGCTGGCCCATTTGAAAAATTGATCTTTTCTTTCAATGGCAAAATGATGCAATACCAGTATTCATGCACCAGCGAAACTAAAGTAGAACCGCTAAGAAAAAATTGTAAAAGACGACTTACGTAATGAATACTCATCACATCAGACGTGAATACAGTAGTGAAGCCAGGAGGCGCGCGGACTATAAAAAATTTTTCACAGAATATTTTGAAACGTTTATTGAAGGGGGGAGGGGGCTAATTTGTCAAAAATAAAACTTATAAATCAGAAAAAAGACTAAAAAGAATAGCCGAAAATTGGTAATCAAATTTGATCGCTTATTGAAAAATGCTTAACATAAGTTTCATAAAAAAAATGGATATAAGCGCAGAAATAGGGGGGGAGGGCTATTCAGTATTTGTTAATTACCAACCACTTCTCTTGACCTTCCTTCGATTAGCCCCTCCTTTCTATATATATCTTTCACTATAAAATATAGCCGTAATAGATTACTCCTTGAGAGGTTTACCAACCTACCGAAATAGAATTTTATGATTTACCAACTTGTAAATAAGAGAACTGAAATGCTAGCGATAGCTACCTCCTACAGAGCCCATTTATGCAACTAGTACGGTATAATCGTTTTTTGCGCTGCTAATTTCTATGCCACGTATTAATGGCATTAATTTTTATCAAAATAGGTCTAAAATTAAGTTATTTTTGCCAAAAAAAAATTTTTTTTCGAGTGCTGGTGGATCCGACCCCCACACCCTATGCCTCCGGTGGCTGGGGGTCTTGCCCCCAGACCTCAATTGCCTCCGGTGGTTGGGGGATCCGCTCCCAGACCCCACAACGCCTCCCCCCATCGCAGATTTTTGGCTACGTGCCTGCATGAAGAAAAATTTACTGCACGTTACTGCCGGCCTCCATTTGTATTAGCTTTCGGTTTTAAATATACCTGGAACGTTTGGCGAAGAAGATGTTCTCATTCACAAACGGTGTGTAATACGGCCAAAAGTATATCACCAGGTAATACTTATACAGAAAAATTATCTCAAAAAATCCTTTCATCTACACCAATCCCACTTCGGCTTTGGCCGCGATGAGGTTTTTTCTTTCTGAACATTGTACGCTCTTTTAATAAGTTCTAAAGGGCAAAACAACGCAATCTAATTTTTGGGTGCCACCTCCCCGGAAACCCCACAAATTAAACCCCCAGAAATCATTTTTTATGAAATTACACCTCTTTTAGAACCCCCGAAATTGAACCTTACAAAAAATAAATATTTTAACGGCTTTAGCTTAAAAGCTAATTTTTTTTATAATCAGAAGAGACCAAAAATCTTCCTGAGAGTTCCCCAAAAGCGTGGCCAAAAGTGCCAAAGCTTTTTTTGCGACAACCCTAATTGCATAATCTGTGTTCAACCCACACTCTGGTTGCATTGTTGCGTTCTAGATAGGGCGCTTTACGAGGATTATCTCTGCTTGTGGCTTCGAACAAGCAACAAATTTAGTGGCAAGAATCGAAATTCACGGGACATTGGAAAACTAGAAACTCTGCAGCAGGTGCAAATTCCTCCGAGCACGAAGTAATTATCACAATGAAAGCGTGCGGAATGTCCAATAATTAGCGTCTAACGCAGTGCTGTGACAAGAGAATAAATATGCTATACAAAAGCAATAAAAAATGCTGTAATTTTGAAATTGTTCTCATTACGGGGAAACAAAAGGATTTTTTAAAAATCACCACTAACATGAGTCGTTCGTTTACAGGCTGGAAAATTGTAAGCTCCCATCTAGCTTTAAATAAGAAATCCAAAAAGTAACTGCAGCAATGAATCAACTAAAAACAAATCAAAACAGCTCACTTTGCCAAAAGTGCAATTTATCCCCCAGTTTCTAAGTTTTGTGTGAATGTCACTTGTGCAATAATTGGGAGCTGATGCATCGTCAGAGTAGCCTTCAGTGCCAACTTACGCACGTGATGCTTTAGAGATGACTGCTGTTTGATTATTACTGGTGACAAGATACCAGAGGTGGAGTCGAGGACAGAACGCTCGAGGCCAAGGCCAAGAACACAAAAAAATCCGAGGCCAAGGACAGCCTTTCCGAGGACAGACCCTCTCAAGACCAAGGACAGAAATGCTCGAGGCCAAGGACCAAGGACACAGCCGCAAGTGTTCTCCAAAAAAAAAGGTCGTCAAAAAAGTTTTTTAGATGATCTCCAATTCATAGGCGTACCCAGAAGTTTTGATTGGGGGAGGCCTAAATCACAAATCACAAGCAATGAGGTCATCAAAATTTTTCCAAACAGGAAGTTTTTGTGGGACAAAGATATGAAAAGGTGGAAGATCTGAAATCGTTGCCTGTCGGCAGGTAACAGGATTTTGCAAAGAGAGAGGGATTAAACTAATACTTGAAAAGCGCAAATATCTAACTTTGGAAACGTGTTGAGAAAGCTAGTGTAACTCAAAGGTATCGCAGACGGGGGTCTGGGGGCGGGGCCCCCAGCCGCCGGAGGCTTTGTAACCGTGGGACGATTTTTTGTAACTTTTTGGGAAAAAAAGCTATTTTAATGCCATTGAATCACATTTTGCAGGTGTTCAGAGCCATTTGAAAGCACTAGATTTTTGACATTTGAAAGCCAATTGAAAAAATTAAATTGTTTAATCCCCCTTTTACTAGCAACTTTAGTCCTAAATACGTTTAACATCTGGCATTTTGGAGTTAGATTTTAGTTGTAAGTGATTTGGTCTAGGTAGGGGGAAGTAAGGCGCATTGTCTCTTGCTACATTTAGCAGTAAATAATAATCCACTCGAAGATTTTTCTTAGAGATTTTTGTTTTGTCATGAAAATAACCAGTTATAGGAGTACATGTTTGGTCAGGGGGCCCAGGTCCCCTCAATTGAAGTTCAATGATATGTTCAATCAGCATTTTCCATTGCTAATTTTTTTTAAAGTATTTCGTGCGTAAAAACCGGCGAAGTTGGAGTTGAATTACTGAATTGCTATTGAAAAATGGTACAATCGATGGTTAGTTTGGTTACGCCTACTAACCGTGTTATTGCCGGGCCGGATTTACATCGCGCTGGGCCCCTGGCACTGTGGAGATTTTCGCAACATCTTTCCGCCAAATGTAGGTGAAGACCAAAAAAAGTCTTACGATTTCAGCGTGGGGCCCTTAGCTGGTACTGCGCCATATTATGGTAGATCCGGCACTGATTAATGCATTACGTTCATAAAAAAGCTAGATGTGGACCTGAGATAGCAACTTTTAAGAGAAAAACTCTCCATTTCTTCCGGGTTGTACGTTTAAATTGGCTGGCAAAAATTGAATTGAGGGGAGCCCGGGGCCCGTGGTCTTCAATATTGTTGTTAGTTACTGTTGTAAGCGAAAAATGCTCAAAAGAAACTGAAACTGAAGAAACAATAGGCGGTTTTGTCACATTTTTGTCATTGATGAAATTTTAATTGAGGGGGACCCGGGCCCCTTGTCCCCCCCCCCCCCCCCCCCCGCCTTGGCTACGCCTATGCTCCAAGTGAGGAAAACAAAAAAGGTGTTCGCAAATTTTCCGCGAGGTTTCTGGCGTTTTCCAACGAAATTTCAACTGTTCAAAAAACAGTTATTTTCGAGGACTTGAGTGTCGCAGTTCCTGCTTCATCCAGTGGCGATGTGGAAACTAGCATGGAAGTAACCACAAACGAAAGATAATTCTAACCGATGGCTTCTTAAATCAACAGATCATAGCAGCTCATAGGCTGCGCAGTCGAGCCGGTTAACCGCAATCGGAGCGCGCTCCCTTTTGACACGCCACATGAGGCTTCGAGGCCAAGGCCAAGAACTTGATCCTTGAGGCCAAGGCCAAGGTCAAGGACTTCAAAATCCAAGACCTTCGAGGCCAAGGACGTCTTCGAGGACTCCACCTCTGCAAGATACTGTAGTAGAATACGTAGCCCGATGACCGTAGTCCGTATAAGTTAGATACTTTATCGAGTCAACTCCATAACTAGTTAGTACTTTGTACTTACTGTAGTAGTAATACTATACTGCAACTGCTTACTATTCTACAGCAAACTTTCTGTAAAACGAACTGTAGGTCTACGCAGTGCGCTCTAGTCGCGAAAACAACCCTAATTGCTAAAAGTGATGATTTACAATCCCGTAAACGAGGTCAATCAGTCCAATTTTTTTCTTTTAATTTTTTTAAAAAAGTACCCCAAAAGTACCGCGGTACTTTTAATTTGAAAGAACCGGTACCGGTACCGCGGTACTAATTTTACCAAAGTACCGGTACCGCGGTACTTTCACAAAATACCGTGCCCACCTATGATAATTACATACCCATAAAAAAAACAGAGAGTACAGTAGACTGTAGCAGAGTCTACATTAGATTATATTAGTCTTATGTGTTAACATACTGAACATCTGAAATTTAAATGCTTTTGACATAACTTAGTACATCTTATTGTGCTTCCCAAAAGCGAAAAAACAAAAAAACCGCTCTTGCCAGAAACTAAAAATAAGGTCAAAAAGGTAGGCTACTAATAACTAAGACAGAAACTAAAAAATAAAAAGTTAAAACTGACAGTGGGAATACTAAAAAAAGTACAACTTTAGATACAACACTAAACATTGGAAAAATTGCTCAAGCTGAAGAGATTTAGTCCTATGTCACACGTTGTACAGCACAAACAAAAATTTCTAAAATGCACTTCTATGCCATAGGCGTAGCCAGGGGGGGGGGCCCAGGGGGCCCGGGCCCCCCCAATCAAAATACCACTAACGACAAAAAGTTATGACAACATAGCCTGGCGATGCTTATTTGCAGTTTTTTTTTTTCAGTAATTACGCACATAACAGTAATTAACAATAATATTAATGACAACAAGTGAGTCCCGGGGCCCCCAAATAACAACCAGGGAGCCCTTACTAACAACTAGGGGGCCCTGGAATCCTTAACCGACAACCAGGGGTCCGGGACCCCTTACTGAAAACCAGGGGGCCCATAACTGACGACCAGGGGGCCCCTAACTAACAACCAAGGGATCCTTAACCAACAACCAGGGGGCCCTTAACTGACAACCAGGGGGGCCCAGGCCCCTAACCGACAACCAGGGGCCCCTAAACGACAACCAGGGGGATCCAGGGCCCCCTAACCAACAACCAGGGGGCCCCGGAGTGCCTAACTGACGACCAGGGGGCCCCTACCCAACAAGCAGGGGGCCCCGGAGCCCTAACTGATGACCAGGGGGCCCGGGGCTCCTAACTCACAACCAGGGACCCCCAGGGCCCCTAACTAACAACCAGAAGGCCCCTAACCAACAGCCAGGGGCCCCCTAACCGACAACGAGGGGCCCCGAGGCCCTTTTAACTGACGACCAGGGGGTCCTTAACCAACAACCAGGGGGTCCTGGAGTCCCTAACTGACGACCAGGGGGCCCCGGGGCCCCTAACTCACGACCAAGGAGCCCCAGGACCCCTAATTAACAACCAGGGGGCCTGGGCTCCTAACCGATAACCAAGGGGCTACAGGGCCTCTAACTGGCAACCAGGGAGCCCAAGGGCCCCTGACTGACGACCAAGGTTCCCGGGCCAGGGCCCCCTTAATGCAAATTTTTAACAATTTATGTGCAAAACCTGTGAGAAATCTAAGAGTTTTGACCTAAAAGTTGCCACCCCAGGCCCTCGTTTAACGTTATTATGAACTTAATTATTTACTGCTAAAGTATTGCAGGAGGCAATGTTCGTTACTTCCCCCTATAGACCAAATCACTTACAGTTAAAATTTTACACCATAATGCAAGATTCTAAGCGTGTTTTGGGATTTAATTGCAAAAAGAGGATTGAACAACTAAATTTTTTCGATTGGCTTTGAAATGTTAAAAATCTAGTTCTTTGAAATGGCTCTGAACTCGTGCAAAAGGTGATCCAATTGGGATTTAAATAGCTTTTTTTTCCAAAAACTTACAAAAATCACTTACAAAAATTACAAAAATTACAAAAATCACCCAGCACAAAGAGGGGGTACCACCCCCCCGGGGACCCCCCCAAATGGACCCCCCAAAAACAAATTTTTTAACGATTTAACCTAGGGTGCCATTTTTCTTTGATATCAGTAGATATTTAAGAGAGAAATATTTTGACATGGTTTGGGGGTACCACCCCCCCGGGGACCCCCCAAATGGACCCCCCCAAAAGCAAGTTTTTTAACCATTTAACCTAGGGTGCCAGTTTTTTTTGATATCAGTAGATATTTAAGAGACAAATATTTAGACATGATTTGGGGGTACCACCCTCCCGGGGACCCCCCCAAAATGGACCCCCCAAAAAATCAAATTTTTGAACGGCTCAAGCTAGGGTGCCAGTTTTTTCTGTTATCAGTAGATATTTAAGAGACAAATATTTTAACATAATTTGGGGGTACCACCCCTTCGGGGACCCCCCAAAAATAAATTTTTTTAACGATTTAACCTAGGGCGCCAGTTTTTTTTGATATCAGTAGATATTTAAGAGATAAATATTTTGACATGTTTGGGGTACCACCCCCCCGGGGACCCCCCAAATGGACCCCCAAAAAGGAATTTTTTAATGGGTTAACCTAGGGTGCCAGTTTTTTTTTGATATCAGTAGACACTTAAGAGATAAAAATTTTGACATGGTTTGGAGGTACCACTCCCCCCGGGACCCCCCCAAAATGGACCCCCAAAAATAATTTTTTTTATTGGTTTAACTTAGGGTGCCAGTTTTTTTTTGATATCAATAGATATTTAGGAGACAAATATTTTGACATGGTTTGGGGTACCACTTTCCTTGGGACCCCTTCAAATGGATCCCCCAAAATCAATTTTTTGAATGGCTCAAGCTAGGACGTTAATTTTTTTTTTATACCAGCAGATGTTTAAGAGACAAATATTTTGACATAGTTCCAATGGCTTACGCTTGAATACGATGTTTTTTTGTTTTTTTATTATTATCAGTCGCTATGTTGTCGATAAAATAACGCATGTGCATTGTACAAGTTAATCAGGTTTAGTTACTCAAGTTTAATCACCTTCACAGGTTTAGACAAGACAAACTATGGAAAAGGTTACTGGAAACTGGGAAGACAGTGTACAAGTTGTCGATAAAATATATATTTTGACAATGTTTGAAATTCCAAACCCTCTTGGGTATCCAAGAAGATAGGAGGGTTGGGGGCTACACTCCCCTTAGCCAAGACACCGAAAAACTTTAACCAAAAATACAACTGTTTACATAATACATATGTCTTGAACTGGACCTAAAAGTAAAGGGAGCTGGGCAATTCTGAAGTTTGCCATCTCGAAAAAGCAGCTCAACAACAAGTTATGTTGTGCTACATTTACTACAATCAATGGTTATGTGATTTGGTAATTCTTCGTATTGTGTGGAATGTATCCACCATACGCTTGCTATGCTTCCCACAAGTCACAACTTTTGACTTATGTTTGCTAATCAACTCTGAGCAGATCACTTCGGGACATGGTTGATTGCAAAACTCTTCCACTCGGTTCATAAAAAGTCGCGGACTTGCGCTTGCGAACTTCAAGAATTTTGAAGTTGCGGACTTGCGGTTGCGGATTCAAGAATCCTGAAACGTCGTTGCGTACTTGCGGATTAAGCTTAAAAACATGCAATTGCCGACTTGCGGTTGCGGATTAAGCAATTTGAAATTCGGTTGCGGACTTGCGGACTGCGGACTTAAAAAAAAAAAACTTGCGGTGCCCAGCACTGGTGCTCAATATCCTGTAAATTCCAAAAACCATAAATTTGCCCTCCAACAATTGATTTTTCAATGACTTAACCTGATGGGTTATTTTTTAGGATCAAAAACGATAACGTTGATAATTTTTTGACTTGATTTGTACTTTTATGAAGGTTCCAAAATTAAATATTTTGAATAATTGCTGATTTCACGGTTGACAAAAAGTACTTTTGAGCGTCACAGCATTATAAACTACGCGTCGGTCGTTCACTGGGTTTGCTGGCAAACTCCCATCTAGTTGGAACGACCGACGCTCGCGTCGCGTGTTCCTTTGTTTTTACTCGGCCATTTTCAAACTAACGAGTGCGAGATTTCAGACTTTTGCTTATAACTCGAGAACCGTTTGGTCTAACTACATGAAATTTTGACAGCAGTTTGAGATTAATGAGTTTTATGTTTGTACCAAATTTCGAGGCAATCGGTCACGTGACTTCGGGTTTATAACCCGAAAACCGCCCCGAAAGTTTGGCGTAAAAAGCGGTCTAAGTCAAAAACGGCTTAAGTACGGCAAAAAATATTTCTCATGGTTATATGTCTTAAGATATCCTTTCATCCCTACCAACCCACTTTCGGCCGCGATGAGATTTTTTTCTTATTTTTTTCCTTTTTTTTTTCCTTTTTTTTTCCTTTTTTTTTCCTTTTTTTTCCTTTTTTTTTCCTTTTTTTTTCCTTTTTTTTCCTTTTTTTTTCCTTTTTTTTCCTTTTTTTTCTTCCTAAATCTTGTACGCTCGAGTTCTCCTAAACCACAAAACATAGAAATCTAATTTTTGTGTGAAGTTGTTGAGGTACATACGCAATTGTGTCTCCTGAAATTTTTTTGGGGCAACTCCCCCGGGAACCCCCCCAAAATGGGGCCCCAAAAAATCAAATTTTTGAACGGCTCAAGCTAGGGTGCCAGTTTTTTTGGATATCAGTAGATATTTGAGAGACAAATATTTTGACATGATTTGGGGGTACCACCCCCCCGGGGACCCCCCAAATGGACCCCCCCAAAAACAAATTTTTTAACCATTTAACCTAGGGTGCCATTTTTCTTTGATATCAGTAGATATTTAAGAGAGAAATATTTAGACATGGTTTGGGGGTAACACCCCCCCGGGACCCCCCCGCAAAATGGGGCCCCAAAATATCAAATTTTTGAACGGCTCAAGCTAGGGTGCCAGTTTTTTTTGATATCAGTAGATATTTGAGAGACAAATATTTTGACATAATTTGGGGGTACCACCCCCCCGGGGACCCCCCCAAATGGACCCCCCAAAAACAAATTTTTTAACCATTTAACCTAGGGTGCCATTTTTCTTTGATATCAGTAGATATTTAAGAGAGAAATATTTAGACATGGTTTGGGGGTACCACCCCCCCAGGAACCCCCCCAAAAAATCAAATTTTTGAACGGCTCAACCTAGGATGCCAGTTTTTTTTGTTGTCAGTAGATATTTGACAGACAAATATTTTGACATAATTTGGGGGTACCACCCCTTCGGGGACCCCCCCAAATGGACCCCCCCAAAAATAAATTTTTTAACGATTTAACCTAGGGTGCCATTTTTCTTTGATATCAGTAGATATTTAAGAGACAAATATTTTGACATAATTTGGGGGTACCACCCCCCCGAGGATCCCCCCAAATGGACCCCCCAAAAGCAAGTTTTTTAACCATTTAACCTAGGGTTCCAGTTTTTTTTGATATCAGTAGATATTTAACAGACAAATATATTGACATAGTTTGGGGGTGCCACACCCCCGGGGACCCCCCCAAATGGACCCCCCCAAAATCAAGCTTTTGAACGGCTTAACTTAGAGTGCCAGTGTTTTATGATATCAGGAGATATTTAACAGACAACTATTTTGACATAGTTTGGGGGTGCCACCCCCCCGCGGACCCCCCCAAATGGACCCCCCAAAAATCAATGTTTTGAATGGCTCAACTTGGGTGCCAGTCTGTTTTGATATCAGCAGATATTTAACAAACAAATATTTTGACATAGTTTGGGGGTGCCACTCCCCCTGGGACCCCCAAAAATCAATTTTTAAACGCCTCAAGCTAGAGTGCCAGTGTTTTATGATATCAGGAGATATTTAACTGACCAATGTTTTGACTCTACTTTTCTGGAGGTTTCATAATCAGATATTTTTGAATAATTGCTGATTTTACGGTAGACAAAAAGTACTTTTGGGCGTCACAGCATTAGCTATGCGTCAGTCGTTCACTGGGTTTGCTGGCAAACTCCCATCTAGTTGTAATTACATTTTATTCACCAAGTTGCCTTGGCCAGGAGAAAGCGAAGGGACCTTTCGGTCTTCGAGTCAAGCTGCCACCTGCCCACCTGTCTACCACACACGGTGGAGGCTTCACACAGTCCCTTTTAATGCTGAACGTCAAGCAGGAAAGCTGTGAATACCAATCTTTATAGTCTTTGGTTTGACCCGACCGGGAGTCGAACCCGAGTCTATCGCTTCAGTAGCAGACGCTCTATCCACTCGACCACTGATCGGTCAAATGCAGTCTTGTATGCAGCAGCTACATAAATATTCTTGCAGAGAGTAGCACCACAATAACGATAGGCAACTTTGCTGCTTTTATATGTTCTTCACGGCTGTAAATTGCAAAACTGCACAAACAGACTTAAGTTCTTGTACCAGCAAAACTCTAAACATATAAACATACAGGACGTAGGCTCCCATCTCATTCAGCAGTAATGGTGTGAAAGGATTTCTAAACCATGTAGGTCGGTAATATTGGTACTAAAATTAAGCAATAAGCCAATAATCGAATAAGCATACGAATCTTTTAAAGCAAACGTTGTTAACTCACACTGTGGCAAATATAGTTTGTTATGCAAATTCGTACCGGTATTTGTTTAATAAGAATATAACCTACCGGTTCTAAATAGCTTTGTAGATGTTGCTTGCTTTCGTTGTTATACTAAATAGGCTATTACTATTACAACGTGACATTGCCGGTTAGTCTTATCAGTAGATTTCCACGAACCATAAAACAAAAAACGCAGAACTAGAAGCATAGCATTATTCTCACAGAAGACATGTGACTAACTTCACCAAGGCTGTTTATGAGCTACGGCACCTTACCTACACTTATATTCATTATGTGATGTTACCCACTATTTACAGTATGATTTTGCTCAAAAGCACTGTGTCAAAAGGCTAGCATACTGCATACTGACAAACCATTAACTCTGGATCATTTGCTCCACAGACCTACGGCTTGTACCATGTCCGTGAACGGATATCCAGTACCGCTAACCTGCAAATGCTTTGGGATAGGCGTTTTTGGACACTTGAAGAGCCTCCCTTTGCAAAGCGTCTCTCAACAAAGCGCCCTCTGCGAAAATCTCCCAGTAAAGAACTCTTTGCAAAATGGGGTCCTGCTAGTCTAAGGAGCTCTTTATAAAGAAACCATCCAAACAGGGCCCTCTGCAAAGGGGCCTTCCTCAAGAAGGCGACCTGCATTGAGCCTCATCCATAGCCGAAAAGAGCCTTTTGCAAAGGGACTATCCAAAAAGCCCTCTCATGATCTCAAATGGGTCTTCTTCATAGGGCTTCCGCAAAGGCACCCTCTTCATACGGCCCCCACAAATGGGCCCTCTATTAGCCTGTTTACATGTGCACTTTTGGGAACCGGTTCTTAGTTTTAGTGCCTGAATTTTGCTGAGTCACACACAAAAAAGGTTTTGTGTGTGACTCAGCAAACCTTTTTTGTGTGTGACTCAGCAAAATTCAGGCCCTACAACTAAGAACTGGTTCCCAAAAGTGCACATGTAAACAGGCTATGTATGTGCTTCCCATAAAATGTCCTCCACAAAGAGGGCCCTTATTTGCAGAAGAATGTACAAAAAAGGGCTCTTCCAAAAATGTCCTTCCAATAAGGGCCCTCTGTAAAGGCTCCCCAAACGGGGCCTCCAATGGGGCCCTCTACAAAGGGCCCCTAATGCCTGAACTTTAATGTCAATACAAATAAAAGTTCTACAGTAAGCATAAATGTGCTACAAAAATTTGGGGAAGACATGTTACGTTAACTTTTTGGGGAGGCCCTGTAGCACGCAAAATCAAGTTGGGGGCCCCGGGCAACCGCCCGGCTTGCCCATGCTAATGACCACCACAGGACCTGATCAAACTGTTTGCATGAATAGGCTATGTGGGCGGTGGCTAATGATAACATTTCAACATTTTAGTCCTCTAATTTACAAGCCGGTAAATCACAAAATCATAAGTTGAAAAACTCACAAGGATTTATAATCTGTAGTTTATAGAGTGATAGAGTGAGACAGTGGGGGTTGGGGGGGCTAATGGAACAAAATTTGAGTGGATTAATAATTAACTAAATCAAATCAAATCTTTCATTATACTCGCTGTAATACGCTGAAGTTTGTAACGAGTTGGCGGGGCCCATCTCCGCGTCATTGCGCCCGGGCAACACAGCTCCGTTCGAAGAAATGTTGCAGCGGTGGCGAGCCGTTGGCAACACTGATGTGTTTGATTTGACCGGCCCGAGATTTGAACCTCAGCCCTCCCGCTCCAGAGGCGAACGCGTTAACGCTCGACCAATTAACAATAATAATAATAACATGGTATTTGTAAACCCCTTAAGATAATACTGGAAGTCACCAGCATATCCGCCAAAGGGGCACGGTAAAAAAGCAAAACAGTGTACAAGAAATAAATGCAAGAAAGCACTAAGCTGCTGAGTGAAGAGTAGCAACAAATAAGAATAGCCTAGGCAAGCAAAACATGCTATACAACACTAATGAAATGAGTAGCCTGATGACACTGTGACAAGGCAGTCTGCTGTGGTAACATGAAGTAATAAAAGCAAAAACACTAACATGAAATAAAAGAGACAAAAACAAAACAAAAAAAACTGCCAAACCAAGCTCTTTTTCCTTCTTTTTTCAAAACAAAACACTCTGGAAGGAACATCTACACTCTAAAAAGCAACACTGATACTCTGTAAAAGGCAGACAGGCAGTAGAAAATTCACTGCAACTCAAAAATTTAGAAACCAGCAAGTAAACAAACAAAAAAAAAAGAAAATCACATTTCAAACATAAGACCAAGACTCACCATTCCAACGCAAACCCGTTACACTTACACCAATGACCCTTAAACCTGATTCAAATGTTAATGCTTAAACCATCAGAGGTGGAGTCCTCGAGGACGTCCTTGGCCTTGAGGACGTCCTCGAGGACACATTTTCAAGTCCTTGGCCTCGAAGCCTCAATTCCTCGAAAATTGCCCTGTCCTCGGCTCGAGGACATCACTATTTTTTGAATGGTTAAAATTTTGTAGATCAGCAGAAAATGTTTTTCTATTTTTTTTGGAGATTTTTTGGCCGTTTTTTTTTGGAGATCGACCGAAAAAAAATTTTTTAGACCTTTTTTCTTAGGAAAACTCTTGCAGAGTTGGTTGGTGGTACAGAACTTGAGAATTACCTTGATTAAGATGTTCATTCTTCGAAGCTTTTCATCTGACACTTGTCAAGAAGAATCGTCAGAATGGAGAGGGCAGAAAAATGAGCGGCTATTTATAGGAAAAAGCCGAGCCGTGATTGGATGGAAAAGGACCAATGAAAAAGCGTCATTAGTGTACAATCTTTAAGCTGTATACGAATTCTTTTTGTCGGCAGAGGGCGGGGTTAGAAGTTTTGATGAAAGTGGCTCCAAGAGCAGATAGATGAAAAGGTGAGCGGCCTAGGGCAAGAATAGAAAATCTGCTGTCATCATAATGTTGAGCGCAGGTAGGATTTTGTAAAAGATGAAGTCCAATGGCTGAATCAGAAGCAAGAGACTGTGTATTAGTCTGGGTGGAAGATTTGCACCGACGAGCAGGAGGTAAGCGTTTTTGGGAAGAAGAGCAAGAACGGATCGATACAAAGTACAGATAGATACATTAGATACAGATACAAAATCCTACCTGCGCTCAACATTATGATGACTGCAGATTTTCTATTCTTGCCCTAGGCCGCTCACCTTTTCATCTATCTGCTCTTGGAGCCACTTTCATCAAAACTTCTAACCCCGCCCTCTGCCGACAAAAAGAATTCGTATACAGCTTAAAGGTTGTACACTAATGACGCTTTCTCATTGGTCTATTTCCAGCCAATCACGGCTCGGCTTTTTCCTATAAATAGCCGCTCATTTTTCTGCGCTCTCCATTCTAACGATTCTTCTTGACAAGTGTCAGACGAAACGCTTTGAAGATATGAACATCTTAATTAAGGAAAACACTTGCATTTGTGTCTTTGGCCTTGGCCTCGAGCCTTGTGTCCTCGACTCCACTTCTGTAAACATGTTCAAAGGTCATCAACATCGCAAAACGCCAGGCTGAAATAGTGACTCTTAAGACGACGTTTGAACTGTGAAACACTGTCACTATGTCTCACAGATAAAGGCAATACATTCTATACTTCTGGAGCTTCAAAACAAAACATAGCCTGAGATTTCACCAAATTCAATCCTAGTTTAGGTTCAAGTTTCAAATGATCAGCATTACTCCTAACATTATGTGATACAATTGCCTGATGAAAACTTAACACATCTTTAATATAAGCAGGAGCAAGGTTATGAAAACATTTCTACGTCATTAAAGCAATTTTGAACATAATGCGAAATTTTATTGGCAAAATATGCAAACTTTTTAAGTATGGAGATATTGGAATTCTCCTTAAGGACCCATAAAGACCAAAAATAAATCTCAGAGCAACATGTAACACACTTGTAAGCTTCTTTAACAAATAGACAGGCAAATGATAGTACAGTACATTGCAATAATCTAGATGGGAAAGAATCATCCTCTACTCCAAACATGATCACCCACAACAATTTTTTGAGAGCTTTTGCGATTAAATGTTATATTCAATTAACATTTAATCATAGGTGGGCAAGTTAATGCAAAACGTTAGCATTGTTAACCACTAGTCCGTTAACAAACTTCACACCTCCGTTAACGTAAATCCGTTATTTTCAGCTTTAATTAACGGAAGTTAATAAAGTCCGTTAATTCGTTAATATTTTGCATGCAATATACATTTCTTTATATCCACTCGCATTTAGAGTACGTATTGACGTTGTTGAGCTGATTGTAAGGAAAAATTTTTTGCTGTGGTGGTCTTTTTGTGTTTTGGAAGTTACACTTTACAGTCTAATATAATTTCAAGACAAAAATAATTTCAAATGCACTAATGAAGCTGCGATTGGAAAATCTTTGGAAATTGCGAACAGCAATGATTAATAGACCTACGAAGCTGCAGCTTATTATTTGCCACAAGAAAAGAGCTCCTTTCTTCGCTTTTTCTACAAAACTCGTGCTAATACGCAACAAGTGTTACCAGTGCAAACTGGTTTGTACCATTATGATAAATGAATGGTGCAAGATATTAACAATAAAAACTTTAACGGAAGTTAACAGAATTTAACGGAAGTTAATTTAGTCCGTGAACATGAAAAAACTTTTTAACGGATTAACGAGTTAATGAAAAAGTTAGTTTCGTAATTAATGGATTAACGATTAATGGACTAGTGCCCTCCTATGCATTTAATTAAAGACTATCTAAAACTTGTAACACTCAACTGCAAATGACGGAGTAGGAAATGTTCTCGAAATAATGCTGCATTTCAAAGGAGGTGACTAGGTAAAGTGAGCATAAAATAATGCTGCAATTTAACATCAGCTACTAGCTACTACTGTAATTTATAGTGGAATTTTTATTGTGTATATTTACCTGTTTACTGTTCTATTATTTAATTTCAGATCTAACATTCATTTTTATAAAATAATCCTAATTAGTGCTTAGTCACATTAGTATTTCAAACGCATTTTACATGCGTTATCAAAAGACTTGACTGATTATTTTATCTATTTCCTGCAAAAATAGTAAAATTTTGCCTACAGCTGCATCTCAGCTACAAATTAACTATGCAACTAAGCTTTCTCTATTTGACCTAAATTTAACACTGAAAATATTGCCTCCAAATCTAACTCTATGCTTTTTCGGATACCCCTACCAATACCACAGTAAAACTATTATTTGGGATTGGGAGATTACAGAAATACATGTACTGTAGAAAATATTCTATCAACATTTGAGCTGAAACCGTAAAATGCTAACCCAACCGATGCAGTCTTTGTAACACGCGTGGCTCGATTTCTGTGGTATGTAACTTTAAGTGCAAAATAAATAAATTAAAATTTGCTGCATCTTTCACACGTTTTCTGCAGCAGAAAGGCGTTTGTTGTCAAACAAACTATATGCTGTCGACCCAATCACTTTATCATATTCCAACACTGGATTTCGCTCGTTCGCACCATTAAAAAGCTGTTTGTTCAGCTGCGATCTGCACGGATTCAACCAAAAGCAACTCAATAAATTAGCGGGTTTTATTGGCTGCAGTTTGCTATCAAAAATTCATTTTGTTTATTACTTTTAGCGAAGGCCAAAATGTACTCGTGTACTCGGCACTTTTTTTTACCGAGTACGGAGTACATTGACCTTCAAGTACGAGTACCAACCGAGTACCTGTGGTTCTAAGTATGAGTATGAGTACTCAAAAAATGGTACTCGAGTACAAGTACTGTACTCGAGTACTCCATCACTGCCTCGAGCCAAAGACAGGGCAATTTTCAAGGACTTGAGGCCAAGGCCATGAACTTGAAAATGTGTCCTCGAGGCCAAGGACGTCCTCGAGGACTCCACCTCTGGTGATAATTACTTCGTGCTAGGAGGAATTTGCATCTGCTAAAGAGTTTCTAGTTTTCCAATGTCCCGTGAATTTCGATTTCTTGCCACTGAATTTGTTGCTTGTTCGAAGCCACAAGCAGAGATAATCATCCTAAAGCGCCCTATCCAAGGACGCAACAACGTAACCGGAGTGGGGGGTGAACCCAGATTATGCAATTAGGGTTGTCGCAAAAAAAAGCTTTGCCACTTTTGGCCACGCTCTTGGGGGACTCTCAAAAAGATTCTTTGTCTCTTCTGATTATAAAAAAATACGCTTTTTAGCCAGCCGTAAAAATATTTATTTTTTTTAAGGTTCAATTTGGGAGGTTCTAAAAGAGGTGTAATTTCATAAAAAATGGTTTCTGGGGGTTTAATTTGCGGGGTTTTCGGGGAGGTGGCACCCAACAATTTCAAGAGACAAAACTGTGTTTTTAACTCGACAATTTTGTACAAAAATTGGATTGCGTTGTTTTGCCCTTTAAAACTTATTAGATGAGCGTACAATATTCAAAAAGAAAAAAAACTCATCGCGGCCAAAGTGGGGTTGGTGCAGATAAAAAGATTTCTTGAGATAATTTTTCTGTATATAAGTATTACCGGGTGAAATACTTTTGGCCGTATTATACACCGTTTGTGAATGAGAACATCTTCTTCGCCAAACGTTCCAGGCGTATTTAAAGCCAAAAGTTAATATAAATGGAGGCCGGCAGTAACGTGCAGTAAATTTTTCTTCATGCAGGCCCATAGCCAAAAATCTGCAATGAGGGGGGGCGTTGCGGGGTCTGGGAGCGGATCCCCCAACCACAGGGGCAATTGGAGTTTGGGGGCAAGAACCCAGCCACCGGAGGCGTGGGGGCGGATACCCCAGCGCTCGAATTTTTTTTTTTTGAGAAATAACAATTTTAGGCCTATTTTGATAAAAATTAATGCTATTGATACGTGGCATAGAAATTAGCAGTGCAAAAAGAAAAGATTATACCGTACTAGTTTCATAAATGGGCAATGTGGGAGGTAGCTATAGCTAGAATTTCAGTTCTCTTATTTACAAGTAGGTAAATCATGAAATCCTATTTCGTTAGTTTAGTAAACCTCTCAAGGAGTAATCTATTTCGGTTATAGTTTATAGTGAAAGATATATATAGTTAGGGGCTAATCGAAGGAAGGTCGGGAGAAGTGGTTGGTTATTAACTTATGCTGAATAGCCCTCCCCCCCTATTTCGGAGCTTATATACATTTTTTTGATGAAACCTATGTTAAGCATTTTTCAATAAGCGATCAAATTTGATTACCAATTTTCGGCTATTCTTTTTAGTCTTTTTTCTGATTTATAAGTTTTATTTTTGACAAATTTGCCCCCTGCCCCTTCAATAAACGTTTCAAAATATGCTGTAAAAAATTTTTTGAATCCATTCTAGTGCAAAAAACAGTCTCAAAAGTGCTAAAAACGTGGTATTTTTATTATTCTGGCTTTTGGTCGGCAGGCCAATGGGGGATGGGCTATATTCCCCGCGCCCCCCCTGGCTACGCTACTGTATTCACGCCTGATGTGATGAGTATTCATAACGTAAGTCGTCTCTTACAATTTTTGCTTAGCGGTTTTACTTTTGTTTCGCTGGTGCATGAATACTGGTAGTGCATCATTTTGCTATTGCAAGAAAACGTCAATTTTTCAAATGGTCCAGCAAACTGCTCACGCTAAATCCTTGCGGTGGTAGTTGCGAGTAAGACCAACAGTTAAACACTAAATTATGAAAAAAGATTCGCTGTTTATCCGGTTTATTTGCAAGAATTTTTACAACGTTTCAAGTTTTTAATTAGCTTCTTAAAATCCCTACTAAAAATAAAACAAAACTAAAGTACACTCTTCCCTGTTTTATGTACTATGTAGCCGGTACCGCCAAAAAATAGCAAAGTACCGCGGTACCGGTACCACAAAAGTACCGACGGTACTGGTACCAAGAAAGTACCGCGGTACTGCCCACCTATGCTTATACTGTACAGTGTACACTCTTCCCTGTTTTATGTACTACGTAGGCTACTCCACTTGCTGGCTGTGGCTCAGAGTAAAGCCAGCTATTGGTCTGATTTTGATTAAGCAAATGTGTGGGTCGCACATAGTAACTTGTAAATACTGGTAAGACACCTAGAATGTTGGGATAGGCCTAAGATAATTTGGTAGACTACCGAATGCTCTGTGCTGTGGTGATTTTTGGCAAAAAAAGCTAGCTCATTCCCAAAAGGCTTGGCTACACTATATGGTACCAGTAACCTATCAAAACAGATTGTGGTCCTAAAAAAAAGAAGTAGCAATACTATGTAAGATAGTTCAGCATTTACCTCTGTTGTATTAATATTTGAGATGCCTGTAGCCTAGCTGAGTTGGTCTATTGGTGCACTAATTTACGATTTCAACAAGTAATGGAAGGCCTAGCCTACCAATACTGGATCCACGACAACTGACCGCGACAAACTGATCGCGAATAAACTGACCGTGAACAATGCCGATTGGCTGAGAAGGTCAATCCTAAATATATTTTTACTATCCCCAGAGCCATCTTGCCCAAACCCTCACTTTGCAACGAAATCACTGCAACGAAACCGTTGGTTCGCAGTCAGTTGACTTGGCTCGCCAATATCCTATGTGTAGCTGCACTATGACAAACTATTCTACTGCTTTTATGTATTTATGTATTTTTTAAGCAGAATAATATGCCGGTAGATTTTAATTAATGAAAATCAATACAAAACGCTATTTCCTGTTTAAACTTTCACTCCTATGACTTGCAATACCAAGGTTTGTTAATTTTACTCAAGCATAATAACCTGTAAATGGTACCATAGTCACTTAAAAATACATACTGTAGTCTGAAAGCACCCGTTCTTTTAAACTTGTAACTTGCGCCCCCTATCGACAGGTGTACATATTCCATAGTTCTTCTGGCTTTAAGTTTAAGCATGTCTAATTGTGTTGCATACCGCGGTAGCCCTATAAAGGTGCGTTTAGACTGGACGCGAAGCAACCAAAATTTGACGTCATCGACAGCTCGCGAAAGGTTGCAACCGCTCGCAACCTTCGCTAGCAGTTGCACAACAGCGCTTGCTTGCAGGCTGTTGTAGGATAACCCACTAAATCGCTGATTGGATTTTTACAATCGCAGTTTGCAAGAAAATAATGTAAATAGTATATTTGTATGGTTTAGCACCTGTTTATCAGTCCAAAGAGTAGGTTGTTGGCAAAGTTAGATTCGCGATAGCCCTAGGCTAGCCAAGTTAATTTGGATCTAGACAGCTAAGGCTGTAAATCCTAGAGTGATCTTTCATAGCTATGCTGCATCTCAGAGCTTCATTATAATGAATACACCAAAGCAGTAGGCCTAGCCCCACGACATCTAGCTTTTAAAACAAAACTTTTTATTCTGTGCAGCATAGCAGAAGCTATTGTATCAGTCCAGTGGTTCTTTTGGCTTAGCAGCTTTTGCTTTTTTGTCTTAAAGTAAATTTAAACTAACATGATGTTGCTGTTTTTTTCAGAATATAAAATAATCCACCAACAGGCTAGTTTTGAATGTGTTGATAGTGATTTTACCCATTGTTTGTGAGCTTGTTGTTTTAAAAGTAACCACAATTGAACAATTCCTTGAATACTGGAAAATTTGCAAAAGTTTTTTCACTGTCTAGCCTACTTGACCAAGCCAACTTGGTGAATAAAACTGTATTTAGAATTAGTTTCAAGCTACACTGCTACATACAAGAGCTAGATAGACACAAAAAAATCGAAAAATTCCTATGAACTTTTGGATTGGCCTAATTTAATTAGTAGTCACTTCTTTGAATAGCTACAAACATGGAATTTTTTCTTCTGATGTCCTCTTAAAAGTCTTCTTGTTTCTGAAGATTTGTGACCGTGATCAAGTTGAACTGGAAGCAATGGTTTTGGACTACCCCTATCATGAATATTGTAGCCTGGTAGTGATTTTTCACTCCAGTCCTATGTGATGAAAATAGAAATGTCAAGTGTGTTAAATATTCATTTACTGTGTCTTTGTGTTGTATCTGAATTTAGTTGTTTGTGAATTTCAAAATATTTTTACTGCCTTTTAAAATTTTAACTGCTTTACATGGTGAATAAAGTGACAAAGTAAACTATTTTAGGTCTGAAGTTCAATCATTACAATTACAGTCAGTGTATTTAGATGAACTAGAAAGCCAATACATATCTAACCAGTAGAAAGTGAGTTCTATTTTTTTGCTGAGGTTACTATTATTGGTAGAGAAGTACCCGCCAAGCAAGTTCATTATTATTGTTCCATTCTCATTAGTCACCACTAAACAAAAAACTTGTTACAGCATTTATAATAATTGGACTGGGGAAGGAAGCGTCAGTTACATGAAAATGTGAGAACTAACAACACTTGTATTCAGATGCTTGAGTAACAATTTTCACATAAAAAAATCTAAATGTTTTTTATCAGGGACATAACCAAAAACTTGCTAAGAAGAGGGGGCTTGACCTTACAGCTATAAGTTTGTCTGTGTCTTACAAACGGTGGTTTGGAGCGAAGCCCTTTGAGGTAAACGCGACCGTCGCAACGTACTGCTACCGCAAGAAAATGCAAACTAATAAAATGCTATCAAAAGCATTTAACTTCGCACTAAACATCGATACGCGCTCCGCTAGCGAGTAAAACACCAAACTTAGTTTTAGAAGCTGACTTTTCCTCAAAGCAACTGCTGGTACTACTGTGCTAAATTCTTGTCCTTCGATGATAGTGTCAAATTATGCAAAAACTGCAATGTTTTTTTAGCTTTCTCCAGCAAATCAACACAGCAATCCATTGCACAATAAGCAAAAAATCCACTACATAACTGATGACAAATCCAGCTTTCAGATTCACTCATAGCGTTAACATTGGGAGTCTTCATAAACAGCTCTAAGTAACAAATACAAACAACTGTTTAAGCTTACTACAGGTATCATAACATGCTTGCCTGAAAAAGAAAAATCACATCAAAAAAACAACGTAGTTTATGCATTAAATGTACCTGTACACTGGCCTATTGGTCTACACTCTACAAGATACCGGTTGATCTACCACCACCATAAGGAGACATGGATGGTGAAAGCGTTTAAGGATTTGTTAACTGAGTAAACACCTAAAGAGAACTTTTGACATCTGCTTCCAGCTTTTTGCGTTTCTGCATTAAAACCCAGAACTGTCATCGTCAAAACAAATTATGGCAAGTTTTCAGTGGAAGGATCTAAACAAATCATTGATAGCTAGAAAATGGGCTAAGTACTACTACGTTTTTGAAGAAATGACTAGTCTTTTGATTTCCAAATTCGATCTACTGTACTTCGTTTTTCACTTATACTTTACAAACTTTTTTCTCAAGATTGTTTTGTTTCCTGAGCTATTAGTCTAGACTCTTCTTCACGGTTATTGCGTGATAACATAATACAAACAATCTTCGTTTTACCGGTAATTCCAGCGCTCTATGACGAAACAGAACCTGTGATTACTACAATAGCGCTTCAATAATAAAGTACACAAAGCTTTCTGCTCATTGAATACATTTTAAAAGTAAGCTTTTAAAATTAGCCTATGAAGCGACCAGTCGCGAAGATTAGCAACCACTCGCGAAGACTCGCGAAGGTTGGCAACTTTCGCGAGTGACGTAGTCGACCACTCGCGAAGGTTGGCGAAGGTCGCCAACCTTCGCTTCACATTGCTTCGCGTCCAGTCTAAACGCACCTTAACGATCAATAAAAGCAGTAATATTGGCAGATATCAAGGTAGTACAGAAACCTTTTTGTAATTTTGTACAACAACACATTGTTGTGACACTTTTTAAGCTTTGCCTGGTGAGCGTCATTGGTTATGAAGCGCATTAGGCATATCTGCTATAGAATATTGTCAGTTGTGTAGTAATAACTTGAGTACACTACAAGTTATGACATAGCCTACCGTAAGTGGGTGAAATTCTGAAAATTTGTAAAAGCTATCAAACTTCTGAATTTTGAAAATGTAAACTATATTTATTTGAAATGTTTTAGGCTAAGTCAATACCATTATGTAGAACCATTACCTGTAGGTGTTTGTTGAAAACCAATTGAAGCATTAGTTAACTAGATGGGAGTTTGCCAGCAAACCCAGTGAACGACCGACACGTAGCTAATGCTGTAACGTTCAAAAGTACATTTTGTCTGCCGTTAAATCAGCAATCATTATTCAAAAAGATCTGATTATGGAACCTCTGGAAAAGTAGAGTTAAAATATTTGTCAGTTAAATATCTCCTGATATCATAAAACACTGGCACGGTAAAGTTGAGCCATTCAAAAATTTGATTTTTGGGGGTCCCTGGGGGGGATGGCACCCCCAAACTATGCCAAAATAATTTTTTGTTAAATATCTGCTGATATCAAAACAAACTGGCACCCTAAGTTGAGCCATTCAAAAAATTTATTTTTGGGGGGTCCATTTGGGGGGTCCCCGGAGAGGGTGGCACCCCCAAACTATGTCAAAATATTTGTCTGTTAAATATCTGCTGATATCAAAACAAACGGGGGTCCCCGGGGGTGGGGGGGGTGGCACCCCCAAACTATGTCAAAATATTTGTCAGTTAAATATCTCCTGATATCAAAACAGACTGGCACCCTAAGTTGAGCCATTCTAAAAATTGATTTTTGGGGGTCCATTGGAGGGGGGTCCTGGGGGGGTGGCACCCCCAAACTATGTCAAAATATTTGCCTGTTAAATATCTGCTGATATCATAACAGACTGGCACCCTAAGTTGAGCCGTTCAAAAAATTGATTTTTGGGGGGTGCATTTGGGGGAGTCCCCGGGGGGATGGCACTCCCAAACTATGTCAAAATATTTGTCAGTTAAATATCCACTGATAGCAAAAAAAAGTAGCACTCTAGCTTAAGCTGTTCAAAAAATGGATTTTGGGGGCCCCATTTTGGGGGGGTTCCTGGTGGAGTTGCCCTAAAAAATTCCGGGAGAAAAAACTGCGTTTGCAGCTCAACAGCTTTACACAAAAATTAGATTTCCATGTTTTGTGGTTTAGGAGAAGGAGAGCGTACAAAAATTAGGAAGAAAAAAAGGAAATAAAAGGAAAAAAAAGGAAAAAAAAAGGAAAAAAACCTCATTGCAGCCAAAAGTGGGTTGGTTGGGATGAAAGGATATCTTAAGACATTCAACCATATGAAATATTTTTTGCCGTACTTAAGCCGTTTTTGACTGAGACCGCTTTTTACGCCTAACTTGCGGGGCGGTTTTCGGGTTGTAAAAACTAAAGTCACGTGACCTATTGCCTTGAAATATGGTGCAAACATATAACTCATTAATCTCAAACTTCTGTCAAAATTTCATGCAGTTAGACCAAACCGTTCATGAGTTATAAGCAAAAGTCTGAAATTTCGCACTCGTTAGTTGGAAAATGGCCGAGTAAAAACGAAGGAACACGCGACGCGAGCGTCGGTCGTTCCAATTAACAGCTCATGCTTGTGAAAATTGAAATTGCCCTAGGGCTATCAGTATGATCAAAACACAGATATTTGATCTTCAACTATTGGTATCATAACTGATGCTTGATAGTGGAACTATGCCCCTTCTAGCAGCTCTAATGTTGCTCCCCTAGACCTATAGTCAGAGGCTTCCAAAGAGGCTATATGCCACAGCGAATGAAAAATGCAATAAATAATTTGCAAAGCCAATTTTGCAGAAAGCATTAACAAACTTCTGTATTTTAAGTGAAGCTTGTCCTTCTTCTGTTCTTAGCTCAAATCACAAGTTATGCCACTACCTTTGACCTTCAATTACTATAATTTTGAATGGCAGTGGCTATTTTGCCACTAGTGACAAACAGCCACATGCTATTTTTGCACTGGAGGCAAAATAGCCCTAAATGTTATTTTGGATTTAGGGCTATTTCAGAGTGCCGATAACCTAGCTATTTAACCTAATAAGTTTAATAAAATATGTTCTGGAGTTCTAAACTCCAGAACATATTTTATTAAACTTATTAGGTTAAATAGCTAGGTTATCGGCACTCTGATTAGCTGTTATCAAAAATCTGTAATTGCCTTTTTCTTTTTTCATCATTACAGATTTCAATTATGTAAAGTCTCTTATTTAAAAAGTTGCTTCTAAAAACCAAAATCCTGGAAAGCCTCTTACGGTCAGATACCATTAAATATTGCAGTATTTTGTTTTGATTTAGGTACTAGTCAGATAACCCCAGGACATATTTGATTACACGTATTAGGTTAATTTGACCGCCCTGATTAGCTGTTAGTATTACTCAAAGATCTTTTAGCACTCAAATCTAAAATTGGCTTTTTATTTTTACGTCATTACAGATTTCTTTTATGTAGTCTCTTATTTAATTAATGAGTTGCGTCGAAAAACCCAAATTCTGGAAAGCCTCTTATGGTCATTGGTCAGATATTTTTAAAATATTGCAGTATTTTATGTTGACAAAGTACCAGATTTTGGTTGAAAAAAAAGAGAAATAAACAGTATCTTTCTTGACATGCAAATGTCTTTTAAATAACCTTGCCAATTTCATCTTGATCGTGTTGGTCTAACCTAAAAAACAACAACTTAGAGTTAAAATTTAAATTAAATATTTGTTTTTCAGAAATAATAAAATAGTAAGCTATCATTACCAAATTAACATAGTAGCATGAAATATAACTGGTGAAGCTTCATTTTGTGTCAGTGGGAAGACATCAAACATGTTGGATAATGGTTTTGCAAGAAAAAACAGTTTTGGGTTAATACAGAAAGTCAGAATTAGTTGCAGCAGTAATTATCGTCCAAATAGCTCTACAAATCAGATGTGAGTGGTTGTGGAAGTTCCAACCCTCAGTATCTGATGCGTATAGAGCTGCTTTCGACTTTCATCGATGAAAGAGTCATCAGGTCAGAAAAGAAGTGTTAGACGCTCATTATCAGAAATCAACATCACGTTTGATGTTTTTTTATGATAAATTGACGTCGCATGATCTCTCATAAAATGCTCGCTATCAGAAATCAACATCATGTTTGATGTTTTCGCTCATAAATTGAATTTGCATAATCGAAATGATGTTTGCCATCAGAAATTGATATTGCGTAACTGACATGGGCTACTATTGTTGTAGTCAGTGGCGGATCTAGAAAACTTTGGTGGGGGGGATGATAAAATTTATGAGCACAAATTGTGTATAATCTCAAAATTTTGCATGTTTATGATTAATGTTCTTGGCCTCGCGCAAACTTGTTGGGGATATTTTTGATCCGTCCATTCCCAAAAACGTTACCAGTATATAAAATATTTTTTTTAAATTTAACCAATGACATAAAACTAGTTTCATGTCATTGATTTAACCAATTCAATTCAAATTAATAACATAAAACGCTCTTTTCGTCTTTCCTGCGTCAAAAATCGTATTTATTAAACTTTCGCCAGCATAACCGTCTGCATCTACACAGAACAGGCGCGTTGCCAGAAATTCGCAATGAGGGAGCTGCTTTGGGGGTCTGGGGGCGGAGCTTCCAGCGATCAAAATTTTTGCATCTTTTTGCAAGAATAACTAAACTTTAGGGCTATTTTGATAAAAAATAATGCTTTAAAACGTGGCATAGCAATTGGCAGTGCAAACATGATTATACCGGTTGCATAAATGGGCTATGTGAGAAATGGCTAGTGGTAAAATTTTTTTTTGTTTACATGCTGGTAGATCATAAAATCCTATAGTTTAATAAAACTCACACGGAGTAATCTATTTCGACCATATTTTATAGAGAAAAATAATTGGAGGGGGGCTCATGGAAAGATATTTGAGAGAGGTGATTAGTAATTAACCAATACTGAATAGATCCCCCCTGTTCGTGAGTTTATAATATTTTTGTTGATAAAATTATGTTAAGCATTTGCAATGAGCTATATTAAATTTGATTGCTTATTTTTGGCCATTTTTCAAAGTTTTTGTTGATTTGTGACTTTTATTTTTGACAAATTAGCCCCCCTGAATATATGGTTCAAAAGATGCTTTAAATCACGTTTTAGTCCATTCTAGTCCAAAAATCAGTCTCAGAAGTGCTAAAAACGTAAGTATTTTTCTTATTCTACATTTTGGTCGACAGGCAAATGGGTGGGTGGGTGGGTGGGGGGGCGAAAGCCCCACCCTCCGCCCACCCTTGGCTGCGCTACTCACACAGAATGAGTAAAAACTGCCTGCATCGGACTTTGATATTTCTATTGCCAAAAGTCTATTTTGTTCAAGTGTTTATTCAGCATATCGTAACTAACAATGTAATAAAACTACATTCCAGAAGACATTTTACTTGATGTTCTATCAAATCGACACACTTTTTGTGCGAAACCGCACTACTGTATTGCGCAGGCGCGTAGCCAGAAATTCGCAATTGGGGGGCTGTGTTGGGGGGTGGTGGAGCATCCAGCCGCCGGAGGCCAATGGGGGTCTGGGGGCGAAGCCCCCAGCGCTCGAAAATTTTGCATTTTTTTGCAAAAATAACTTCATTTTAAGGCTATTTTGATTAAAAAACAATGGTTCTAAAACGTGGCTTAGAAATTGGCAGTGCAAACACGATTAAACTGGTGGCATAAATGGGCTATTTAGGAGGTGGCTATTGGTAAAATGTTAGTTCTCTTGTTTAGATGCTGGTACATTATAAAATCGAATAGTTCAATAAAACTCATAGAGAGTAATCTATTTCGTATACAGTTTATAGAGAAAAATAATTTTGGGGGGGGCTAATGAAAAGAAATTTGAGAGAAATGATTGGTAATAAACTAACACTGAATAGCCCCCCCCCCCTATTCCTTAGTTTGTTGTATATTTGTTGATGACACCTATGTTTAGCATTTTTACACTTGCGATCAAATTTGATTGCTTATTTTTACCATTTTTCAAAGTTTTCATTTATTTGTTGGTTTTATTTTTGACAAATTAGTCCCCATCCCCCTGAACACATGTTTCAAAAGATGTTTTAAATCACTATTTAGTCCACTCCAGTGCATAAAACAGTCTCCAAAGTGCTAAAAACGTAGTGTTTTTCCCATTCTGCATTTTGGTCGACATATCAATAGGAGGGCAACAGCCTCCCCCCCCGCCCCTGGCTATGCTACTGGTATTGAGTGAGGTTTGAGCGAAAATGCGCCATAATTGAACTCCTGTTGTGTTATGGCTTTATCGTTGAAAAGTGCGAGTTGTGAATTTTGCTAGTTTGGCGCTTTCAAATCAATCGGACCTGTAAAAAACTAATTTCTGCTGTGTGAAAAGTTCGCAGTAAAAATAAGTTTTTCCTCCCCCCGCCCTACCCCAGCCTCCCAATGGCTTCAGAAATTATATCGCAGTCACCCGGCCTATCGAGTATTCACTGATTGCTTTTTTTAAATGTTTAATATTATACATATGCACGTTATGTTTAGGCTGGTGGGGGGGATGCATCCCCCCCATCCCGCCCCTAAATCCGCCACTGGTTGTAGTCATGCAATTAACTGTTGTTAAAACCAAAAGTAAGCTACAACAATATTTTGCATGCTACTAACTTGCCCATTGCCTTGTCGCGGACTGCTAACTGCACTTGAACTGTACTGAAATGGTTTTGTACATAGGCTTGTCTTGCATCTCGATTCTTCTTGATCGTATGTTAACTTTTCAAAGTGGCTGCGAACCCAAATTGCACTGAGCTCAGTAGAAATGAAACTCAATGCAATTCAAAATCACAGCCACTTAACACATTTTCTGATGGAAAATGTACCATACACCGTCTGCCATATTGAGTACTGGTACCGGAAGCGTTGCGATAAATCTAGTCACTTACTAACCGCTTGCTGAGTTGTGACTGACTGCTTGCTCATAGTTTGTCTTGATGAAGAGCTTCTTGCTTTACGATTATTCACATTATCATCAAATTAAACTAAAATTACGCATTGACATCGGAAGTTTCATCAGGCCATTAAGTAGCTAAGTACTTAAATAATTAAACCAGTAAATCGGTGTTTGTACTGGCCTATTTTACACCCTGCACCAAGGTTTAGACAAAATTGATAAAAAACTACACTGTTTTCGATGAAAATTTTCAGTTTCACAACAGCATTTTGTATATTTTGATACTCACATAGCTTAGTCAGCTTACTAAATCAATAATTTAAAATACTTTTGGTTCATGCCTAGTCACTAAATACAGTATTACATAGTGCCTAATCTTTTGATAGTCACTAGATTGAAATTATGTACACCTGTCGATAGGGGGCGTTAGTTACAACTTTGAATGGCAATTTTGCCATTGTGCTTTCAAACTATGTAATATTTAGTGACTATGATGGTACAAAGCTGACATTTTGTCAAAATACGTTTGACCCTACTAGTGTCACATACAAAAATGAGTTGTTCATCCCCTTGTTCTAGATATCCCTGACTTGAAACTGTACAGTAGGCTACAGGAATAGGTTATCGTGTGGGGTAGGGTGACTGATAGTGATACTAACTACAATCACATAAGAAATTTTCAATCTATGAATCTGAAATTCCTAACTTACTGCTCAGACTACAATGCTCTGGTACTGTAGAATCAAGCAGCTAATAAAATTTTGTCATGCTCTCGGTGCCAGTACTGTAGTGCTTCAATGATAAACGTTAATGCTTAGGCCAATTGCAATGGATCCTTCAGTTTTCATATATAGCCACTAGCCTTGGATCTGCGATATACATGCAACTAACTCAACAAAAGCCTCGACTTTACTAAATGTCAAAAAGTGCTTTTTTTGTCTCTGCTGTAGCAAAGAATGGGTGTCAAAAGAAAAGCAAGCAAATACGTTTCTCAGGCAAGCAACAGCTACCTGGCAGGATTTACTATCGAAGACAGGCAATTACTAAACCAAACTAATGAGTCTGTAAACCAATTATCAGCGGAAGTGCTATATTTGAAAGATGAACTTGAAAAAAATCGAGCCGAATTGAAACAAACTAAAGCTGAAAATGAAGCTTTGAAAAGCATGGTAAATTCCACCAGACAGGCAACGAACATTTATGCTTACAAGCTAGACGACCTTGAAATGTATGGTCGAAGAGAAAATTTACGGATTTTAGGTATAGCTGAGGCGCTTGCAAGTTCTCGAGATGACAGCGAGGAAAAGGTTATAAAACTGGCGACTGAGCTTGGAATAAACCTTCAAGCAAGAGATCTGCAAAGAGCACACCGCCTAGGGAAAAAGAAGGTTATTGGAGCTGCCAAACCTCGCCCTATTATTGTTCGCTTCATGAGTTACAAAAAGAGGCAAGAATTCATGTTTGCGAAAGCAAAACTAAGAGATATGGAAGGCTATGCTGGGGTTTTCATTGCTGAAGATTTAACTCAATTGAGAGCTAAGCTCTTAAAATATGTTAAAAATGACTGCACCGGAGACTTTGTCAGCTGCCATACAATGAACGGTCGCATTCGTATCAAAAGATCGGCTGTGAAAGCAGGAATAGAACTGAAACATGGTGAACGAGACCAAGGGGTTGGGAAATGGCTGTATGTCTCTTATCCCGACGACTTATTTCGGCATAACATTAACATTGATTTTACAAAACTGAATTATCAACCATTATCGTTTAATCTCGAAACAGACGATAACCTGGGCTTCGCAGCAGATTTTGATAAGTCCAGCAGTAGCTCAGCTGCTGACTAAGCGTGACTGTGTGTGTGTCGAACAAGTTTGTCCACGTACTATTTTCTAATTGTTGTACCGCTATATCCTAAAATAAAATGGCTTCTCTTAATATTCGGAACAAACCAAGTCTCAAACAAATCGGGTAGATAATTGTATTTGCAAAACTTGTAACAAAGCAATTCAAGATAGCAATAATTATACAGTTTGCGATACGGGTACATGTTGTGAATCAAATCATGAGACTTTCTGCAAACATTTACTAGAGAAATTAAATAGTAGGCTACCGTCTGTCCTTTAAAATGCGAATCAAACAAAGAACGCAATAATAACTGCTCTAGTTTACTCAATGGTGACAATAACAACAACTGCGAAACTTCAGCAATTTCACTTCGTGAATCAAATCGGCAAAAATCTAGCAATAATGGTGTCACGACAAATTCAATATCTCAGAGTATGCCTGAAAACTGTGATCCAATCAATCAAGATGAAGTTCACTACAATGACCTTTTTATCAATAGCGAATACTACGAGATTGACGATGTTAATAGAACTACAATTAATTTTTATAGTAAAGCATGTGGAGATAGCTTGTTAATGCTGCATTTCAATGTTAAAGGCGGTGAATCATCCAGCCAATTCCGGTGGTTTACAATAGCTAAAATTGAACTATAATTTTTGATATTTTTTGTTTTGATTTTGGGGTTGCGTTTGCAAAGATATTCTACAAATGCAAAAAGATATCCCCCGAAAAAAGTTTTTGGAAACTCTTGAGTTTTGTTCTTCCCGCCAAAACCACAGTTCTCTAAACTGTTAGGCTTACTGTAATCTTATTAAACTATTAGGCCTAGCTATCTCTAAACTATTAGGCCTAATAGTTTAGAGATAGTTAGGCCTAAACTATTTAGAAATAAACTATTTAGAAATTTATATCTCTAAACTATAAGGCCTACCACAGTTCTCTAAACTATTAGGCCTACTGTGGTTTTGGCGGGAAGAACAAAACTCAGAGTTTCCAAAAATTTTTTGGGGGGATATCTTTTTGTATTTGTTGAATATCTTTGCTACCGCAGTTCCAAAATTTAAACAAAAAATATCAAAAATTATAGTTCAATTTTAGCTATTGTAAACCACTGGAATTGGCTGGATGGTTCACCGCCTTTAAGAAGTTTGCCAAAAAACATCGATAAATTGCCAGTTTTTGTAGGACAATTGACTATTAAACACAACGTAATCGCAATCACTGAAACTAAATTAAATAATAATAATTATAATGTCAATTTAAATTTAACCGGCTACGTATTTATACACAAAATCAGCCAGACAAGAGCTGGTGGGGTAGGTTTTTATATAAGCGAAGAATTGTCGTATAGATGTCAAGATGATAATATCAACCTGAATTTAAACTTTGTTGAAGATGTGTGGATTAAAATAGAAGCTAAACCCTATCCTATTTTTAGGTGTAATATACCGCCATCCTGTGAATTTAGTAGACAAAATTGAACAATTTGGAGATGCTCTATTTGGCACCATGCATGACTTGAATCTTAAAACTGCTAAATGCTTTGTTCTTGGAGATTTTAATCTGGATCTGATGAATATTAGTACCAAAAATAATGCCATTCAAAAATATGCAAGCAATCTGCTTGGCTGTTCCTGTAAGTGTCTCATAAACGTGCCGACTCGCATAACCCAATCTTCAAAAACTTTAATTGACCACATTTATACAAATGTAATCATGTTTCCTAAAAGTACAGTGGCAACACATAATGGCGTGGTAATATTAGATATTTCAGATCACCATGGCACATTCGTGAGTGTATCTCTGAAGTCTGCTTATAAAAAGAAGGCATCAAGCTTTTCATTTATTTGTGATATGAAAAATTTCCAACTTGAGAGGTTCACCGACGATCTAAGTCAAAACTTCAGCGATTTTTCAGTAGAAAATAGCGATCAAGTTGATTCTTCATTCAACAAATATATTTCTATTTTTGCTGTAGTGGTAGCCAAGCATGCGCCTTTAAAGCGAGCTTTAAGAAAAGAAAAACGATTAAAACAAAAGCCGTGGTTGTCTACCCTTCTGCTGAAATCTGTTAAACGAAAAAACAAAATATGCTAATTTGCAACGTAAATATACTGAAGATAACTTCAAAGCTTACAAGGCCTATCGTAACGCACTGAATAGGGCTTTAGAATCGGCTAAGCAAAACTATTATCAAGCATTACTGTCATCTAATCAAAATTCACCTGATAGATTGTGGAAGGTACTAAATGAATTAGTTGGCTCAAATAAATCGGAACGTGTACTTCCTAGCAAACTTATTGTTGATGGAAATGAAATTAGTGACTCCCAAACTATTGAAGAAACATTCAATAACTACTTTGCGAATATTGGAAAAACAATGGGTTCATCCATTGCGCCAGTAAGTTAGACGCGAGATTGTCAAAACAAAATGGTGTCAAAACTCTTTCTTTTTAGAACCCTCAACTTCAGCGGAAGTAGAAGCGATAATTAACGAACTAAGCAATAAAAAATCAAAGCGCCATGATGATATTGAGACAAAATTCATCAAGTATAGTAAAACTATAACATCTCCTCCACTGAGCGATTTGTTTAATTTATGTGTATCAGTAGGTGTTTTTCCACAATACCTCAAAATTGCTGAAGTAATTCCTATATTCAAAAAAGTCGACAAAAATAAAACCACCAATTATCGTCCCATTTCATTACTGTCACAGCTAGATAAACTTATTGAAAAAATGATTTATAGTAGAATTAGCGCATTTCTAGGAAAATATAACTTGCTAAGTGAAACCCAGTTTGGCTTTAGGAAAAACTTCTCATTAATTCATGCTGTTAGCCGTATTTATGAAAATTTACTTGAAAACGTTGATCATGATCGTTATTCTTGTTGCTTGTTTTTAGACCTGTCTAAAGCTTTTGACACAGAAGATAACGAAATCTTATTTCATAAGCTTGAACGATTGTTTGGAATGAGAGGGACTGTATTAAGTTTAATGCGAAGCTACTTAACGAACCGTTACCAGTACACCAAGATATTGAACACTATGTCTAGTTATGAAAGTATTAGTTGTGGTATCCCCCAAGGATCATGCTTAGGCCCACTCCTGTTTCGAATGTATATAAATGATCTCCTTCAAGCATCTTTCTATCGAACCAGACTACTAGTCCCTGAGTCAGCCGGTATTTCATTAGGCCTACCAGTTCACATACTAGGTATAATACCAGTATCAGGGTACAGTATTTGACTTAACTCAACTTACAAGTAGTAAGTACCGATACCTGCTTACAGTTTGACTATTAATAATATCACCTTATCTGTTCATGTCTGGTGTTATGCAGTACCGGTACCGTATGCAATGGCCTAGGGTTAACCACTACTGTACCAGAACCCATCTAGCCCAGCTTACCGATACAGGTTGCATTACGATTACGGCATAGTCGCTACAACAACTAGTCTGGACACTCAATGCGAGAAAGCGCGAAGGTTGTTGTTTTTACCGCCATCTGGTGGTGGTGTCTCGAAAGTCATTTTAAGTAGTTGCATTTGGCTGTAAATGTAGGAGCATGCTGGTGGTTTTAGTCGCAAACTCGCAAATCGTCAATGTGGGATGGATAAAAATAAGAGCAGGTGTAGAATAAAATATTATTGTATGGTTCAAAATACCTAGATGTAGTATTTAGGGCTTATATAGCATGTAGGCTATAGATTAGTGGGCAGAATCAACACCGTTAATAGGCAAGGCTAGTCAACAGGTGTCTTGAACTTTATTACAAGTCTGAAGTACCAGGTACTGGTAGTTGCAGCAGTAGCACCCAATGATAACAACTATGGCAGTATGGTTTCACTGGTGTACTTGGAAGTTGGAAGGCATAGCATAAAATATTATTTATTATACAGTTCAAAATACTTACCGATAGATAGATGCCACAGTTGGGTTGAGAAACAACATCATCTATGGTAGGCTAAGTCTGTAAGTGTCTTACTGTTTTAACTCAGAACTAGGTTACAGTTTATTGTTAGCTACAGAAGTTACAAGCAACCTTATAACATAATCTACCAGCATCATTAATCTTCTGGTATTAGAAATCAGGCTAGCGTTAACTGGCATCATTAAACACTGTAAAGTGTAAATGTAATTTTGTAATTTGTAATTACTTTTATTTACCAAGTTGCCTTGGCCAGGAGTCAGCGAAGGGACCTTTCGGTCTTCGAGTCAAGCTGCCACCTGTCTACCACACACAGTGAAGGCTTCACACTATCCCTTTTAATGCTGAACGTCAAGCAGGGAAGCTGTGAGTACCAATTTTTATAGTCTTTGGTTTGACCCGACCGGGAATCGAATTCGAGTCTACCGTTTCAGTAGCAGACGCTCTATCCACTCGACCACTGCTCGGTTAAATGTGAATACAATAAGCCTACTGCAAGCAACTGAGTAGGCTATATCTGCAGAATAATATCAACCAGCAATGTGTTAGGGAGACCGGTGAATTTACAAGGTAATGCCTACTCTAATCAAACATGTTGCTTCTTCTAGCTGCCTTGACTAATTATAATACCCTAGCTGTTGGTGTATTGTGGCTCAGTTAATAGGCTAATGATCTATATGCCATGTCTATGATGGTATCACATGAAAGCTGTGGCCTGGATCATCTTTCTGAGGAAGATGTGCAAGAAATTATTATATTATTTGAATCAGAACCAGTAAGTTACTAAGTTGCATGCAATTCAAAATTGTCATAACATTTGACTCGACTAGAGTCAGATTTATTTATTTATTCATTGGTGCTTAAGATGAAAATACACACACTTTTTTGCTAAAAAATCCCAACCAGGAGAAACTAACCTAGTTCAGTTCTTCTTAAACTTTTTTGGCGTTGTTCCCCCCTGCCACAGAGTTCTGCATTTCATTCACTCCGTAAATGAAAATAGAATATGATGCAAAAACCCTGTGGCCGTGAGCCAAAACCCCTCGAAGCACTGTGGACACGAAAGTAACATTTAAAACTTCACCAATTACGAATACACGTAAAAGGAACGGTTTTGCTTCTCTAGTGCAGAGTGAATACTGATTGGGATGCTCTTGAACTGCGGTACATGATTTTTCAAACCATGGGTGAATTAGTTCTTCTAATGCCTCTCTCATTAAAGAATCAATGAATTTTGCTTTATAGTTTTTGAAAAAAACATAGGATTCGGATTCTGTTTAGCTATTCTAGAATAGTTCATTATTCTGAATTGGCCATCTCTTAATTGTGTATCCCATGTCGTATCTAGTTCACTGATCATATCTACATTTTCTTAGCTCACGGACGAGGATCCATCAAATGTTGACGCCTTGGATCAACTTGTAAAGACCACAATTAGAAAAATGGATTTAGAATCTCCCGCAAAATTCTATTCTTTTGTATCTGAAGAAGTCAATCCTGCACTTTTTTCGCTGGTGCATCTAAAGGAAAAGGATGCATTAAGGAAATATTCTGAAGTTTTGCAGCATGGTTATGCCACTAATTCTCCATTTTCGGAATTACAAGTTAAACGATTTATCAAAGCTGTAGGACCACAGCTTTTATTAAAAAAAGAGACAACCACAGCTTCTATTGGAGAAGAAAACCATTTACCATTATCCCATGATGACTACCACATTATCCAGTATTTGTGTGGAGCAATACTAAAATGGGCAATAAAAAAATTTTTAGGAATGGAACAGGAATGGTGCCAAAGCCAAATTTCAGATTTAGATTTTACACATTCTCACTTCCGAAACATTAACCGCAGCTTAATTTGTCCTAATGAAAAATTTACCAAGTTAATGACAAAATGCGAAATGGAATATAGAAAGCAAAAATCAACGAGAAAAATAAATGTCAACGGAATTCTAGGGACATTGAAATGGCAAGAAATATATCCTGAAATACAAGATATGAAAAAACATGTTTTGTTTCAATTGTTGGCGCGCTACGTTAGAATGCGTGGCCATACAGCGTGCACCTATGCCAAACGTCAACATATTGTAAAGAGAAAAGTAACCAAGCCGAGCAATGCTACCAGGCAAATGTTGAAAAATACGCAACAAAAGGTGTAGCCAGATGATTTTTTGCGTCAAAGAGGTGTTTGTTTCAACAATTTGTTGTTTGCTGTTGTTTTAATGCTTCTAACTACGAGACTGACAGTATATGTCACTGTGTGTTGTGTGTATTCAGGCTTATTGCAAGTTTATGTTCATTGTGTAAATTAGGTGTTCCTCTGTCTTTGTTGACAAGCAACTAAAATCAAACTTAAGAAACTAGAATCGACTTCTAGGCAGGGTCTTAACTAAAACCAAAACCGCAGATCGATAAGAAGCAGAAATATATTTCGCCTAGGACGGCATCTTGAGTAGGCCCTATGCTTACTCAAGTGATTTCATTTGAATTCTTAGTTACTGATTCTATTGACTGTGGTTTGAGACTTTGAGTTAAGACCCTTCATAGAAGTCGATTGTACTTTTCTCATGTTTTATGGTTTTACAGCTTTTTTTTAAACGTTTGTAAATAGGTTAAATTTAGTTAAAGCTAGTGTTATTTTTTACTGTGATTTAGCCAATCTACATGTCCACAATTTCTTGGTTCTTCAGCCCAGTGGTTCTTTTGCGTCATAATCAAACAATCGAAGTCGGAATGAAAAAAAAATTATTCTGATTTCAATTGTTTGATTGTGACGCAAAAGAACCACTGGGCTGAAGAACCAAGAAATTGTGGACAAGTGGATCGGCTAATTGTGTACTGTCATTACTGTGGTTTATTTATTGTCATATGCTGACACACGTGATTGCTTTTGACATTGCAATTGACGTCATCTGCTTCAGTGGCTTAGTTTGTACATCAAGATGTTGTGTTAATGCATTATACGGTACCTAGGTCAATTAGGTTCTCTTTTGTAGAGATGAGATACTGTTTTTTTTCATTCTTTCAAATTCGCGAAAAATTGGCATCAATCATCGTTGCCGACCTTTTTTGTGGCTACTGAAAAGTCGATATTGATGATTGTGCTTGCTGTCAACCTTAATACTGTATAGTTTTTGGCGTTTATTTTGTTCGATTTTTCACTGAACGACTTACACTTGGGATGTGCAAAAAAAATATTAAACCTCTCTGAATTTTCTCGTGATGTATCTGGTATTCAGTTTCAGCCTAATCTTCTGATTAGAAGGGACGCACCTACAATACACACTACAGCAAGGGGTCAGCAACTTTTCGATGATGCCGGGCCAAAATCAAGCTCAACAATTGGCCGCTGGCCACAAATAATTATTTTTTCCTTCGGCCGATCTAAATGCTTCCAGTCAAATCTATTTCGTCATGCAATTGTTTAGAAGCGTGATTTTTCAGTTAAATTAAATAGTGGTCGTCAAACGTCTGTTTGCTACCACATTTGTCATAATTACGTAAAGGTCGCGAGCTGTATAAATAGTTAAATACACAACTTCGAAGAGGACGCGGGCCGGATAAAATGTGTCGGCGGGCCGCAGGTTGCCGACCTCTGCACTACAGCATAGTCCAGGCAAGCAACAAGGCCTAAACAGTTCGCCAATGTCAGCAAAACAGCGGTTGTTTTAGGGACTCCTTTCTTCGAGTAGGCCCAATTACAAAACAATTGTTTGAAAAGGCAAGGCGTTACAAGCATCTGCACAGAAATAGCAGCGTTTCATGGTAATATTGATGGACATAAGCTAGCATATTACCGGTAGTTGAAGCCGTTCATGTTGAAATGTTAATTACGATGTCGCGGTTACAAACGTCTTTTTCAATTTTAAACTTAGATTACATAAAACAATCAAAAGCAAGTATGCAGGACAAGGCATTTATTATAAACCTACATTAACCAAACGCAATACATAAAACTTGGAGCAAAGTAAGCAGGCAATATCATCCTAAATTCGTAGCATTTACATTTTACAATCACTGGCGAATTAAGTCATGCAATATCGTTTTTCTGGCCAAAACCTCGCTGGTTATACCGTAGATTTGTCAAGCTGGACATTCGATCCTTCAATGTCAATAACAAAGTGCTTCAAGGTATCCAAGCTTTTAGCATTGCTAGCAAAAGCAGACACTGTTGGAGCATCGTGACGTCGTCCTCTTTGGCGTTGATGGCCGAAGTAGGATTCAAGTGGATCCTGATTGATCCGTCTCGCCAATACATATTCCGCCCCAGCGTTGAGAGTTGCACAGACAATAGCATGCATTGAAAGACACGACACGAGAAGGCCATCCTCCGCCACATCACTCAATTTCATCTTTTTTGTTGGAACATTTAGCGCGATTCCTCGTGCCGCAACACGTTCCTGCCATCTAGCCAAATAGGCGGGGAAATCGGTGCTCAGCCATTGCAGACGAGGATCATCAGTAGAGCAGTACGGCTTACGCGACGCTTTGAAGTGCGATTGCTGAAATCCTTAAAAAACAAGAGAAGTCATAAAGCAGTTAGCCTATATCAAGTTAGTAACCCATGGATGGAAACATTCATGAGCGTAACTCTTGTTTGGTAAATATTAACAATATTCGTAACTCACTTCTTTCTTCAGTGAAAGAGGATAAGCAAAGCAAGGATTTTAATTAATAGCATAACCACGCTGTTTCGAAATCGAATAAATAGCACGAAACAAAAATGATACCAACCTGCATTCATGCAATCAAACCATTTGTCTATTTGAAGGACATATTCGGCAAGGGCATGAAAGCCTTTTTCTTCAAGAGCAATACCTGTTAATGCAGCAAATAGCTTTATTGATGATACTCATTTGCTCGGTTTATTCAAGAACCTACCCACGGTTTCTGAAAGAGTTTGTTTCTCCCAAGGACTGGAGCTGATGTGCTTTTCTGTCAGCTTATGAAAAAGTCGCAGCTCGCCTCTCGCCAAGTCTTCCTAAGTATGAAAACAATAATGCGTTGTGAAGTAGCGCACATTTAATAAAAACTGAATATGATGCTAATGTGTATAAATCAGCATTTCCCAAACTGGGCGCCACTGCGCCCTGGTGCGTCGCGAAACTTTTGGCAAGGCGCCGCAGAAAATTATTGCATCAATGTGTTTACCATTAAATAGTTGCGTTCAGTGGCGTATGCACGGAGGGTGTTTTGGGGGTCAACCAAACCCTCCCCTTCCATTTTTAGGCTATATTTGACGGAGCAAAATAAGAAAATGCAAAAGCCTTTGGGGGAATTAACAGATACCATTTTAGGTCATACACCAATGTTTTAAGATTGGGGGCTCAGAACTCCGCTGGGGAAGCTAACAGTGCTCTCCAACACTCTCTAGAAGAGCCTATGATGCATAGGTTTACAGCAATTGCTTTATTGGAATGTGCAACTCCTAAGCGAGCTCGTATAGCGCCTCTGTCACTTTCTCGCAAAGGAGGATAAAACATGACTAAATAAATAAAAATAAACACTTTAAGAGTTTTCAAAGGGCGCCGTAACCCAAAAAAGTTTGGTAAACGCTGGTATAAAGTCAAATTTTGATCCAAAACTATGTATATACGTAGGTACTTACACAAATTAAATTCTTGATAGGTTCCATGTATATTTCACCTCCGTTCCACAAGTTTTTATTGGAATTTAAAAGATTATTGCGACAAGTTTCAAGCGTGTGCGGAGGGTCAGGTAAAAAGTATATCCACCTACACAAAAATATCATAACCTGTCAGAAGGTTAGTAATTGAAAAGGGAAACAAATCAATGCAAACACGCTTCATTATTGACAAACCCCCTTAAGTTAAATCGCAATTAGATTTTACAGGTGATGCCAATAATCAATATGAGAAACTACTATCGTGGTTATCGCATTCAATGCTATTATTGCGTTATTCCCTTTGCCCTTCATTTAATGAAACTAGAATACATTTTGTTTAGCCAAACCGACAACCCTACCATTTCAGCACAGTACCTTGTTGGGTCCAATGGATTTTTCATTCTGTGCGATATGTTGTCATTGGAGGAATCGCAAAATAATTTCATAACTGTCCTATTCGCTGCCAGACCATCATCTTCAAAAAATATACTCCGATGATGCATAGATCAGTAATGTGTATAAAATGTTTATATATATATATATAAGTTGAGAGAGGCTAAGACAAGAGTCATAGTCGAGAGATTCCTAAACCGAGAAAGTGCTCAAACCAGGATTGGTGAGCGTAAATAATAAGTCCAGTTGAGGTGGTTCAGGACAAGAGCACTTGGGACATTGTTTCACAAAATGAATAAAGAATTTAATGGCAATAAATTTGGGAAATCCATCTAAAACCGCAAGCTAAGCAGAATGAAGCGGTGAAACTGCAGCGCCACGCTTCAAAATGAAAGCAGAAAGTACGGATATAAAAAGGGCTCACAATGAATGTGTTACATTCTTCGTGAATGAGCAATGCTGGAGTTGCTTCAACCAAATACGATGGTGGAAAGGTTTACCGAGATAACTTATCTTTGACAAATATTGTACTTACATACTATGCCAGTTAACAAACAAGAAGTCTGTGCCTGCACTTCGATCAATAACTCTACAAGAATGTGGAAAAGTTCTTCGTAGTGGAGTCTTGCTGTTGGATAAAAGGCCACAACACCATCCGCTGCGCTATTGGTGATTCCTATTAGAAAATAATGAAGAAGTTATGGAATAAATAATGCAAGAACTGAATCTTTTACAAGCAGAGATTATTTTGGTGCTTGGAATTGCAGCTAGCGTACACATTTAGCGATGAGAGCGCGTAACAAAAGCCAAAATCAAAAAACACTGATATTTACAAAACATACTTCAAATATCTGTGAAACTATAAAACGCGAATACTATGAAATGCTGTCAAATGAAATAACGCAAACAATTTACCTCGCAAAAAAAATGCCAGCATGTGGGTAGCTACAGAATCTTTAGAATGAGACATAGCTGTAATTGCTTCGTCATCAAAATCTACATAGCCAACGATGTCGCCAGATGAAGCCGAAAAGGCAATGTCTTCTAGATGAAGTAACACAAAATTGAAATGATCCATTTTCTGTCTCTCATAGAACAACTGATGGAAGAAATACACATGACAAAGGAATCGTGTTTTCCAAGTACCTCTTCCAGGGGCGTACCCAGAAATTTTCAAAGGGGGGGAGGGATTCTGAAATCTAACTTGAATTCTCAAAATAGGATATCATATAAGTTACAATGCAGAAGCTTTTTAAAGGGAGGGTTCGACACATCCCCCGGGGTGTGCCCCTGACCTCTTCCAAAAAAGGCATAGGCCCTTAAAATTAAATACATTAAGTTTAGGACTTAGTTCTTTACATTTCAAAAGAAACAAGCAACACTTTATCGCAGTTACCAACATACAGCAGTAGGAAATAACAATTTGCTACTGAAATAGTGTTTAAGGCAAAGCTACCTTTAATAGTCATTTCGTCGAAAGCAAGAATAGTCATTCTATCGCACTCTTTATCTGCCTTCTGTAGAGCATTTGCAATGCGATTAATCACAGATTTTTGTAAGCCAATTTTATTTAACTGTAACTTGCTCCGCTCTCGTCTTAAACTTCTGTCAGATGGAATGACCAACACCTGCTGCAGCATTTTGTAAGCAGCAGCAGACTTGGCATGTAACTTCAAACAAAATCTGAAATTGAAGTTAAGCAGCAACGTTAAAAGTGCACGTGTAATAAGATATTGTGTAGAGCATACTCAGCAGATCACAGTATTATCAGCTATCAACTACAAAATAATAAAATAGACTTACTTCACAACTGATGGAGGGTATCTGTTGCGAAGTTTACTGTTTTGGGACTGCAAATTTTTTTGAACAGACCACCACTCTTTCAGAAAAGCATTGCTGTTATTCTTTTGGTTTTCAATTATTGATTTTACGCTGTCGCTAACATTGATGCCATTCATTTTGAATTCTGTCTCCAGATTAGAAATTCTGTAAAGCGTAATAATATTAGGCATACACAATTACACATTACACATGCACACTCAAACACTTGGTTTTCATTTACGAATGTCACTTTTAACTGGAATAAATCGCTTGATTCAAATCTTGCTTTTGTACTTCATTGAAGGGTAACTGTACAGTATAGTGAATGAAGATGAGAAAAAAAGATTTAATGATAAAGAAACTTAAAATTATAAACTGCGACAAAGAATACTAACCTTTTTCTTTGGGCAATAACAGTCGCATGAATACGCTCTCTACTGGCATTTGCAACGGGACTACATGTTGGCAGGGGTGACTCTAGCAGGTCATCTAATCTCTGAACTTTTCGTTTTAACGAATCACTCTGCTTCACATTAAGCAGCATGCATTCTTGGCATATACCTTGGTCATGACTTGAAACTGCCAAGCACTTCGGAGAAAAATACCTATACACAGAAAGCTATTCAGAAAAGAAGTAACTGATCTAGTTAAGCTAAAAAGCATAATATACAATATACAGCATATTTGCAAATTGTTTTTGATGAAACGCAAAAGTTAGTCTTACTACTTTATTGGCAGACTTAGGCCATGCTTAGGCTGTGAAAAAGTTTGGAGTTCATATGCAGTAAGCCGTGGTATACAAACCTGATGCAAACACTCCGAAACTCAAACTCCGAACCTACAAACCTTGCACCTTCAATACCTTGAATCTACAAACCCCGAACCTATACTCTAACCACGGCTTACTGCATGCTAGACCCATACTGTACATGTTCTGTTAATGTCAGATGTAAGTCAAAGGAATTTACACATAAATAATTAAGCTTGCCTCAATGATGTATTTTTGTTGGATGAAACATCGCAAAATGGAATTTGTATCCAAGTTGAGTTGTCATGGACATAATTGTATCCTTTACACGGCAGTTGTTTTTGAATGAACTCCAAGAATGAACACAATGCGTTGGAATTATCAGCAAACTTTAGGCTATTCGAAAAATGTGGAGCAGCTCTACCACAAAATGCAGCATCAAAGATGAGTTTGTTCTCTACCTGTGTAATGAACAAACTTACATCAGGAATGTGTTGGTGCATAAAATTTTTGTAGTAAAGGAAGTGCAGTGCTTGTTTTTTTTCATCACTTTCCATTCTCCAGTTTGATTTAGCGAGTTTATCAAATTGTTGTACAATATCCATTGTAGAAGAAATTTGGATAGTTTTTTCAGCTTCACTGGAACTTCATATTTCACAATTTGTTTGCGAGGTGCTGGAGTTTTGGTAGGGTGCGACTTCTGTGGAAGATTTTTGGTTGGAAGTGCTCCAAATTTCAATACTGATTTTTTGGAAGTTCTTTGTATGTCGTCTTTGTCAAAATGTCTGCTACAGATATATGCTTTGCCATTTTTAACCCTTTCTTTAAATATGGGTTCATCTCGATAACAGTATAATATCTGAAATTTAAAATTTATTTATGTAAACAAAACAATGATCAGATGATATAGGCCTACACATTAGTTTGCTTTGTTGGCGTCATCTGGTTGTTGCTTGCGTTTTGCGTTACGATTAGGCAGGGATGGCTTGGAGTAACCAATTAGGATTCAGAAGAGACAGAGGATAGTGCACATTATCCATATACTAAATATCAAGCCTACATTATTCCAATGACTTTAGCAGATTGTAACTACCGTATGTCATTGTATTGACTTATTAATAGCCTAGGCTACAAACCCAGGGATACAAACCTATCGTAAATGTAGCATACTGTGGCGTGTCAAAATGGAGCGCGCTCCGATTGCGGTTAACCGGCTCGGTTGCACAACCAATGAGCTGCTATGATCTGTTCTCTTATAAAGCTATCGGTTCCAATTATCTTTCATTTGTGGTTACTTCCATGCTAGTTTCCACATCGCCACTGGATGAAGCAGGAACTGCGACACACTTCCCCCTTTCTGAAAGCAGCGGTAGGAAGGGGCCTGCTAACGTCGTCTCGAGCGCCGACCATCCAATCATGTCGGGGTCACCAGTGTGGCGTGTCAAAAGGGAGCGCGCTCCGATTGCGGTTAACCGGCTCGGTTGTACCAAAGACCTTCTATTAGCAGACGAGAAACCCGCGATTTTACGCAAATATTTCATGCTTCAGTGACTCTGTGCAATTGGCTTCGTTTGCGGTTGGCTCGATTTGCGAAAATGTAAGTCTGACTCTGTGCTGGCTCTGAATTCTAATTTGCCAACTGAGTTAGAACACAAGCGATTTTTAGCAAGTGTTACAACTGACTATTTGGGTTGAGTAGTAGGTTAAAGACTGATAACAGTAAGATTAAGCTATCAGTTCTATAATAACATTAGCAGTAGGCCTAGCCAAGCTTAAGTAGCTTGCTGGTTTGCGGACCTAGTAGTTTTGGAGCCTATAACTGTAGAAGTGGTCTACAAACAAGTGAGACTGTCAGAACAATCAGAACCTAACAGCTGTTAGAGCATCACTGTATTGTTTATTTGCTCTACAAGCCGTAATTTAGAATCTACGGCCAATCATTTTTAAACATTCTTATTCTACCTGCCTACTACTTTTAGAATTGAGGTTAGGGATAAAATTTGTTAGGTTACGTCAGAAAGGAATTTTTTTTATTTCTTCTCTATTTATTTGCAGAGTCTTGTCTGACCCCCTTTAACGTTATAAACTTTAACTCCAACCCTAAACTCTTAAAACTCTGACAAAGACATCTGTTTAAAGGTGATTGGTAGCAAATTCGGGACTCATAGAATTCACTGTCCATCACTTTTAAACACCGAGAACCGTTATCGAAATTGTGACTTTGGAAAATGTAGAAATATGAGAGTGTACGTGTAGTCACTGCCAACAGAGTGTCGTTTTCAGGACCCTAATATTTTGTTATGGCTTCTTTCTATTTTTGAGCTGGTATTGACAGCTTTTTGTTATTTTGATTTTAGAGTTCGCTAAGATGAGCCCGACCAACTGTGCATTACCAGGGTGTAATGCAGAGTTTAAGCGACATAAAGTTGATATTAAACCTCTCAAAAACTTAAAATTCATCAAACAAGGAACAGAAGAATATGAACATCAAGAAGCGTTGCAGAAATTTGTTTTGGCATACAGAGACCCCAAAAGTAAAGAAGATAAAATTTTATCTCAAATCCATCGATCACAATGTGGTATATGTGAAAGACATTATAAACCATCTGATTTCAAGATTTGTAAGTGATTTTAACATTCTAACTACTGACATACATAGATTTGTATTACTAAATACTTATATTACTAAATACTTATATTAGTCAAATTACGGACACTTACACACATTCCGGACACTTATTTGTTAAAATCCACTGACGATTTCATTGAGCGTTTGAAACAGTTTCCATGTAATAATTCGTATCGCATAGTGAGTTTTGATGTTGTATCGTTATTTACAAATGTTCCACTTTCTGAAACTATTGAGCTTATAATTAATCGTTTGTATGCAGATGGCAATCCGTATGCTATTCTGTTTGACAAAGCTGTTTTTCGCAAACTAATGTTCATGGCAACTCAAGGCTTATTCATGTACAAGGACAAATTATATAAGCAGATAGATGGTGTGACAATGGGCTCGTGTCTCGGGCCTACATTGGCCAATTTTTTCTTAGGTTGTTTGGAGGAGAAATTGCTTGCTAGTACTAACAATCCTTCACATAATTTGTATTTACGGTACATAGATGATATTTATACTGTTTTTGATAGTGATAGCGCGTGTACACAGTTTTTGGACATTCTCAATTCACAGCACAAAGACATTAAATTTACCTTAGAAAAAAATACAAATCGCGAGAATTTGCCTTTCTTAGATATGCAAATAAAACTGAATGACTCTGGCTATGACACTTGCGTTTGGCGAAAACCCACAAATACTGGATTGCTACTTAATTTTAGTGCACTGTGTCCGAACACTTAGAAATCTGGTTTAATTATGTGCTTGTTGCATCGTGCTAAGAAAATAAGCTCGAGCGCCGAATTGTATGTGCAGGAATTAAAGCGTTTACGCCATATTTTTCGCAACAATGGATATCCTGATTGGTTTATAAATAACACCATAAAAAAATTTGAAAAACGACAAAACAACCCTCCGGATAAATATGAACCCGATTTTCTTTTCACTATTGGAATACCATTTTTTGGAAAAGCATCACGAGTGTTTGCGAAAAGACTAACTGCTCTAGTTAAAACGAAATTTAATGTCGATATTAATGTTTATTATACATGTTTTAAAACTGGATCGTATTTTCAACTTAAGTGTTCTTCTCCGTTTCCTTTATTGTCGAATGTCGTGTACAAATTTTCTTGTTCGCGTGATGCGAATATTTCATACATCGGTATGACTACACGACATCTTGGCACTAGGATTCAGGAACATCTGCACCACAAAACCATAAAATCAGCAATACGTGAACACTTTGAAATATGCCAAAACTGCAAGCTAAACAATACAAATTTGAATGGTTTTAAAGTTTTACGCACTTGTAATTCAGAATATGCTACAAAGATACAAGAAGCTTTACTCATAAAAAAACACAATCCACAACTCAATAGACAGCTCTATGCTAATGGTTCATCTTTTTTACTAAATGTTTATTAGGTTAGCATGTAATATGTTTTTGAGTGTGTGCATTTTTTTTTCCTGAATGTATACGAGATATTATCTTCATGTCATTGCATAATTTGTACAATTGTTACGTTAAAATTGCGTACTTGTTGCGTTGAGGTAAGCTATATTGCTTTTTTGAAAGTTGCTCATTTTCTAGTTTGTTCTTAAACTGTTAACATGTTATTATTTTGCTCTGAAGAGGACCAGATGAATGGTCGAAAACGTTCAGCGTGTAATAAAAATGATATCTATTTTGAAAATTTTGTCTGTTGCTGCAATATGGCTGATAAATTTAGGGGGAGTTTAACAACTTTCCTCTCATCTGCAAAAAATGTTAAAAAATTTTGTGTAAGCCACAAAACCCTGGTAATTGAACTTAAAAATTGCCAAAACCTTAAAAAGTAGGCTTAAAAATAAACCGATTTATATTAAATTTACGTAGTTCCCCCTACTAGAGATTTCCCCCTCCAAGAAATGACCATACGGTCTTAAAGTCGCTGCCACCTGTCCACCACGCCAGTGAAGCTTCACACTATAATGCTGAGCACCAAGCAGGGAAGCTGTAAATACCATTTTTTAAAGTCTTTTGGTATGACTGGACAAGGGAATTGAATCCAGGTCTACCGACTGCGAGACGGACGCTCTAACCACTAAGCCACGGCGCCGGTACATAAACTACGATATAGCCAACTTATCAGAATTCAACAAAATTTTAACTAAACTTGCCTAAATTTCAACTTTCCAATCGGGATTAATGTCCATCTTGATACTGACCAGTAAGGGATTTAAAATACCTTCAAAAATGTCCTGCATTTCTCTTCGTTCCTGCTGCATTGCTGCCCATGGCTGCACCAAGACTTCACAATAGCACAGATTCGCTCAAGTGTGACTCGTCAAACGCACGCATTGAGAGCAATTTTTATTCTCTTTATTGCGCCGCCTCTTTTTTCGCGCAGGAGTTACACGTCTACTAATAGAAGGTCTTTGGTTGTACAACCTAGAGTGAGCGATGATCTGTTGACTTATAAATCTATCGGTTCCAATTATCTTTCATTTGTGGTTACTTCCATGCTAGTTTCCACATCGCCACTGGATGAAGCAGGAACTGCGACAATACTGGTAGGTCTACCCATTAAACTGTTAAAAGACTAATATCACATACCGTACTGGTATTAACAATACACAGAATTTGAAATCTGTATGCTATTGGTAGACATGCTACTGATACAATATATACTGGTAGGCTACTACATTAGGCTACACTCCTGCAATTCGGAATTGCACTACACAGCTACAGTAGCCTATCAGCTATGGTACACAAACCTGTAGAAATTTCTTTGCCCATAGCTCTGTACTTTGTCCAAACCGTTTATGCAAACCATTTGGAACCACATACAAAGAAAGGCTTTGCGAGCTCCTGCCAGCACATTGCGGTAAACAGCAAAATTTTCCATATATATACCTTTTACACTTTCCCTTTGTATTGGTCTCACCCTCAGCCATTCAATTAAGTTCAGAGTTAGGTTACAGTACCTGTAGGCTAAATAATTCTGCATATTATCATCATAAGCTTAGCAATTTATAGCAAATACTCAAGCTAGGCTAACATCTAGGTCCCAAACCAAATCGATTTTGCGATTTATTAGCGTTTAACCAAGTTCTTCTTGTCATAACACCGCTAACGCTGCCAAACCACCCGATTAGTTTTGGATCAAGGCTTCTTAATGCAAAAAAGTACGTTAATCCTTCGGCTTTCAAATGCAGAAAACGTGTACACGTTCGTACCTTAAGGTACACTGGATTAGCATATAATGCAGAGAAAGTACAAATCACGAGAAAAAAGAGAAAGCTCGTTTCTGATTGGCCGCTGTGATTGCTCAAGCGTGTCACTTGTTTCCAACTTTTGCAGAAAGTTCATATTAATTCAGATTACCGTGATGGACACAGGTCAGGAAGAGCTGAGGGTTTGGGTTCGATTCCTCGATAGCGACGCACTGTCGTTTGGATAATTCAGGATTAGTTACTGGTATTAATCTATAGTGCTAGTAGGCTCGAGTTTATCATTGTTTGTCAGAAATCAGTTCAGTTATGGTGGCTAGGGGTAGACTACTGAAGGGGTTGCATCGTACGGTATGCCTAATGTACAGTAGGCTAGCCTACTAGCCTAGTACTAGAGCCTCAGAAGGTGGTTGCATGGGGCCCAAGCCTAGGGGTACAGGTTCAAGGGATAGCAATAGTAATCTGTGCAGTGTGATAGCCATATGCAGTAGTTTACTGGCAGGCTGGTAAACTACTGGTAGTTGTTGTAGACATAAACTAAAGAATATTCATCCACCAAACCTGCCAGCCTGCTGGACCTTTAGGGTGGCAATTTCGTCAGATGCTTCAGGTTTCAATCAATAAATCATATGATGGTAGGGATTTTCTGGCATTTCTGTCTTTTCGTACCTGACAGTGTGGCAGCTGTGGATTTAATTTGGAATTGGGCTCAGAGCAATTGCTCCTGTTGTAGTACGGTAGGCCTATCTGATATTGTGGGTATCCATGCCCTAGGCCTAGAAAGAGTAAGGCTCTCGGACCAGTAGCGTACGCAGGATTTAAAAAGGGGGGGGGGTCTGAAACTTCAGAAAATTTGAGAGGAACATAGATCAGAATTTAAAATTGTCACACTCAAATATAGTCCCATTTTTTGCCCAAAATCAGGTGAAGAGCAAAAAACCAAAAAAAGGTCTTCACTCAAAATCAAATTTTGTCCCATTTTTTGCCCAATATATCAGGTGATTTCGAGCCCAAGGCCTGATGCCCAACTTGCAAAGGGGGGGCCCTGCCTCAATTTTGCTCACTTTTCTATGCAATTTTGCAATCCTGGCAATCCAAAGGGGGGGCCATGGCCCATTGACTGATTAAATGCTGTGTTTTTACCCTTGGCAAACATTAAAAGGGCTAAAGCTTCCAGGGCTCTGCCCCAAACCTTGCAAAGTAAGCTTACAGCACCTGGCACTACCCAGACATCTAGTTGATGCAAATGTCATCATTCCGTTGCTTTCAAATAGAGATGTACATTGGTATGAATAGTGATTAATCTTGACAACAACATAGGAGTAGGTACAGTAATATTTGGGCGGCTCTACATCTACTGGCCCAGCCAGAAATTAAAAAAAGGGGTGACAAAATTTTTTTATGAGTGTGATTGTGCTCCTGATTACCTTCAACAGGTACTTCTAAATTGCCCTGCATAAGCCAACTGCTGCTTACAGCTTATGATTTTCGTGGTAACTGCGATGTGCTTTAGTTGAAAAAAAAACAACAGTCAATTGGGACGACAACAAATCTGGATCAATTTTTTCACATGCTTTAGTTACTGTTTGGATTGATTTGCCTCTTGATATTTGGAAAAGTAGCAGCATTTCATTGTTCAAGAATAGATTGAAAATACGCTTTTTCAGTATGGCCTTTGTTGATGTGCCTAATATTGTTTAGTATGCTTTAACACTGTATATTATAATACAATCTTAATAATCTTTTAACAAGTCCTATTTTTCATTTTGTAATCTGCTATTTTTCTGCTTTTTCACCTGCTTTAGCATCGAGTGCCCCTTAGTCAAATGTTAGCTTCTTGCTATCTCAACTGTCAAGGGATTGACAAATTGATTTTTATTATTATTAGTATTATTTACACGCATTTCCAAAATTTGTAAATTATGCAGATTGTGAAATCATGAAATGCAACCTCTAGGTATAGCTGGCAGCAATCCATTTCTTGTTTGTGCAGCAGACTCCTTAAAACAAAAAAACAACAATAGCAAGAGATTGCAAAAATTGTGGCTTCACGATGCAGTAGCAGATGCAAAAATCGCATGTGCAAGCAATCGATGCAAGAATCATGGATTATATACTGTTGCTGTGTAGTAGGCTGACATAGTACAAGGTTTATATCAAATGAGGCAGACAATTCGCAAAACAAAATACTAAAACAACACGCCTCCAACCAAAAATTACTAGCTGCGTTATTTATGTTGCCACCATGTATGCTACTGTTTGGATTTTTCAAACAGACAAAGAAATTGCATTGTATGGTAGCTTGTCAATACTAAGTCGAGATCCTATTATCATTAATGAATCAGGGGGCTGATGGCGCCCAAAGTGGTTGGGGGCTCTCAACATGTTTTACTAACGTAAAAGATGGTGTAGCTGATTTGTATGAATTTGCAAGTCGAGTAAACTTTGTCGGCATAATTTTGTGGCATGGTTTTTATGACGACTGTGATCGCATGATCTGGGTTTAACCGGCAGTCCCGCACCGTGGTCATGTTGCTGTGTTCTAGGTTAAAAATGCGTTATGATGACTAATATCTCTGCTTGGTGGTTCCAAACAAGTTCAGCAAATTTAGTGGACAAGTATTTGTAGATATAAGTCCAGTTAAACATTGGAACACTGGAAACTCTTGTTTGCTTGAGGTGCAAATTCCTCCAAACACAAAGTAGTTATTGCAATGAAAACTGTGTGGATCATATAATAGTCAGCATCCGATGCAGTTCGGTAGCAGGAGATCAAATATGCACTTACAGCAACAGACAACAACAATCATAGATCAGAGTCTAATGGCAAATTAATGCGAGTCTTAGCGAAGTTCTCTGGCGCTAGGTGATCTTCACAATTTTTTACCAAAATAATGGCCGTTAATCAACATGTTTGCATTAAATTGTAAAACTATTTTGTTTTGTTTTCAAAATATCTGAAGTTATGTCGAAGATAGCACCACCAACCACCAATAGGAAAGTTTTCCAAAACCTGCATTAACATAAAGATTAGCAAATTGAGCATTAAGTAAAAATATATATACACCACATAAATACTTAAGGCACCTTGAAACATGTTATGAAAACCTGTTGCTATTTTACATGTGATGCAGTAGCAGTGGTAAAAATTTGCACACTTTCAAAACAAAATGAAATTAATTGCCCCTAATGCCCTCTCTTAGTATGGCCCCATACAAATTGATGACTTGAAAAGTTTATAGCTGTTGATAAAAAATACGAATCTGAGCATTAACCAAGCAAGATTGCATCAGCAATCAATTTTTTCTTATGTATGGCTCACTCAACTATCGAGCAACAAATGCAAACCAAAAACGACATGCTTGAAAGACATTATTGTTCCAAGAAAGTGCGTCACAGACTACAAAAACTTATTTATCCTTTAATCTGTTAATAATCAAACATTTTCATTAAATATCAACACTGATAATGATTGCTAGCATTCCTCCCCTTTGGGTTTGTTGGTGTTCAGAGGTCGGTGCTTTTTTTTGTATTATTTATATTTTAAATAATTATTGTGAAATTGTGTGGCACTTTCAAAAGAGAGGACTGGTTCCCTAATCCCCTCCCCAGCTGTGTCGATGTCTGTATCAATCTTTGCACTCACTGAAAAGTTCTTTTCTTCCCAGCCCTGATCACAATGACATAGGGTATATACTAGGGTAGGGTTACTTTAGTCATTTAAGCTTGTGCTTTCAATATTTGTCAACGTCCATGTCAATAGGCTATGAATGAATATGAATACTTGCTTAATAATATCATATGATTAATGAGGGTTGCCAAGTAATCAACTTTTGACCCAATTAGTCAGTTATTAAATTTTTTCTAAGTATAATAATAAACTATTTTAGTAGCTTAGATAAAAATGAGTTGATGGACAGAAAGACAATCTGCTGCTGAAACAGTAGACCATGGTTTGATTCTTGGTTTGGTAAAGTTAAAGACTGCAGTTTAGAAATTGATACCAAAGCTTCCCTGCTTGATGTTCTCTGGTTTAGCATTAAATTAAAAGGGAGTGATACTTCCATCGACATCATGTGTTGTAGCAGGTGGGCAAGTGGCAGATCGAAGCTTTGGCTGTGTTACCAAGAAGTTGAGGGCATCGTTTTACAATGACCCTGATCCGGTAATCTCGGTTCAGCTCACACCCTGCTCACGTTGTTGCATCCTTGGATAAGATGCTGTACAGTATAATGGTTATCTCTGCTTGGTGGCTTTGAACAAACAGCAAATTCAGTGGACAAGAATTGAAAAAAATCCGCAGAAACATTAGATCACTGTCGATTGTCAAAACTCTTAGGCAAATACGGATTCCTACAAACCTAAAGTACTTACTGCAATGAAAAATAAACAGCCAATGTAGTCTATCCCCCCATGGATGGTATTGGTTTTGAGTTTATTGCAGTTCAAAAGTATTTTGGATTTTTTTTTAATTCTGAAACACCACATAAAGTTAATTGTGTCTGTTTATTATTAACCTTGAGTGTACATCTGATGCAAACATTCAGTTTAAAAAAATATCATCTAGTAATACGTAAGGTATTCATACATTATCAGTGTTGGACAAAATCGGGAATTGACCATTTAGACAATGTTTGGCAAAAACATTTTCAACATTTTTGCCTGGCGAATGTATTGATATACAACAGTTTTGGGAAACCTAAAGCAACATTTGCGTAACACGAAACGTCACAAGCAGTGGTGTAAAAAGTACTTGAAATTTGTAAGGAAATAAAGTGCAAAGTATTAACCAATAAAAGTACTTGAGTAAAAGTAAAAAAACATAGTAAATTTAGAAGTGCTCAACTGTAAGTACTTCTAAAAGTATTCAAGCAAAATAAACAAACTTTTCAATCAAGATCATGACAATTGGTCAACTCCCTTTACATCACTGCCACAAAGCACTTGGTCCTCTAATACTTCACTATCTCAAGAAGTCATGAATTAATACTTGTCGCAAGTTTTTTGTTACTCCGTTCAAGACAATTAATTAAAAAGAACAACAACAACAGCTAAACTTCAAGATTTGAAAATTATGCCATGCAGAATTTATATGGAATCGAAATCGTTTAATAGAGTCTTTGCTCAAATATTCATTCAATGCCATTGTTTACATCACATGCTAAAAAGTACTAATCTACTGTATCTACAAGATGGGCCAAAAGTCACAAACCATAGCCAATTCAGTATCTTTGGTGATAAAGTTTTTGGTTTAGTTAATCAAAATTGTTGTGAATTAATAAATATTGTGTTATATACAAAGCTTTACATGCTAGCTATTAGCATGAAAGTATGCAAATCTTTCTGAAAATTAAGCGATATATCTTTTGTGATCTACTGCTATTTCCATGTTGTCTTATTGGAACGACCGACGCTCGCGTCGCGTGTTCCTTTGTTTTTACTCGGCCATTTTCAAACTAACGAGTGCGAGATTTCAAACTTTTGCTTATAACTCGAGAACCGTTTGGTCTAAGTACATGAAATTTTGACAGCAGTTTGAGATTAATGAGTTGTATGTTTGTACCAAATTTCGAGGCAATCGGTCACGTGACTTCGGGTTTATAACCCGAAAACCGCCCCGAAAGTTTGGCGTAAAAAGCGGTCTAAGTCAAAAACGGCTTAAGTACGGCAAAAAATATTTCTCATGGTTATATGTCTTAAGATATCCTTTCATCCCTACCAACCCACTTTCGGCCGCGATGAGGTTTTTTTCTTATTTTTTTCCTTTTTTTTTCCTTTTTTTTCCTTTTTTTTCCTTTTTTTTTCCTTTTTTTTCTTCCTAAATCTTGTACGCTCGAGTTCTCCTAAACCACAAAACATAGAAATCTAATTTTTGTGTGAAGTTGTTGAGGTACATACGCAATTGTGTCTCCTGAAATTTTTTTGGGGCAACTCCCCCGGGAACCCCCCCAAAATGGGGCCCCAAAAAATCAATTTTTTGAACGGCTCAAGCTAGGGTGCCAGTTTTTTTTGATATCAGTAGATATTTGAGAGACAAATATTTTGACATAATTTGGGGGTACCACCCCCCCGGGGACCCCCCCAAATGGACCCCCCCAAAAACAAATTTTTTTAACCATATAACCTAGGGTGCCATTTTTCTTTGATATCAGTAGATATTTAAGAGAGAAATATTTAGACATGGTTTGGGGGTACCACCCCCCCGGGAACCCCCCCAAAATGGGGCCCCAAAAAATCAAATTTTTGAACGGCTCAAGCTAGGGTGCCAGTTTTTTTTGATATCAGTAGATATTTGAGAGACAAATATTTTGACATGATTTGGGGGTACCACCCCCCCGGGGACCCCCCCAAATGGACCCCCCCAAAAACAAATTTTTTAACGATTTAACCTAGGGTGCCATTTTTCTTTAATATCAGTAGATATTTAACAGACAAATATTTTGACATGGTTTGGGGGTACCACCCCCCCGGGGATCCCCCCAAATGGACCCCCCAAAGCAAGTTTTTTAACCATTTAACCTAGGGTGCCAGTTTTTTTTGATATCAGTAGATATTTAACAGACAAATATTTTGACATAGTTTGGGGGTGCCACCCCCCCGGGGACCCCCCAAATGGACCCCCCAAAAATCAAGCTTTTGAACGGCTTAACTTAGAGTGCCAGTGTTTTATGATATCAGGAGATATTTAAGAGACAAATATTTTGACATAGTTTGGGGGTGCCACCCCCCCCCGGGGATCCCCCCAAATAAACCCCCCCAAAATCAATTTTTTGAACGGCTCAAGGTAGAGTTCTATTTTTTTTTGATATCAGTAGATATTTAACAGACAAATATTTTGACATGGTTTGGGGGTACCACCCCCCCGGGGACCCCCCCAAATGGACCCCCCAAAGCAAGTTTTTTAACCATTTAACCTAGGGTGCCAGTTTCTTTTGATATCAGTAGATATTTAACAGACAAATATTTTGACATAGTTTGGGGGTACCACCCCCCCGGGGACCCCCCAAATGGACCCCCCAAAAATCAAGCTTTTGAACGGCTTAACTTAGAGTGCCAGTGTTTTATGATATCAGGAGATATTTAACAGACAAATATTTTGACATAGTTTGGGGGTGCCACCCCCCCGGGGACCCCCCCAAATAAACCCCCCCAAAATCAATTTTTTGAACAGCTCAAGGTAGAGTTCTATTTTTTTTTGATATCAGTACATATTTAACAGACAACTATTTTGACATAGTTTGGGGGTGCCACCCCCCGCGGACCCCCCCAAATGGACCCCCCAAAAATCAATGTTTTGAATGGCTCAACTTGGGTGCCAGTCTGTTTTGATATCAGCAGATATTTAACAAACAAATATTTTGACATAGTTTGGGGGTGCCACTCCCCCTGGGACCCCCAAAAATCAATTTTTAAACGGCTCAAGCTAGGGTGCCAGTGTTTTATGATATCAGGAGATATTTAACTGACCAATATTTTGACTCTACTTTTCTGGAGGTTTCATAATCAGATATTTTTGAATAATTGCTGATTTTACGGTAGACAAAAAGTACTTTTGAGCGTCACAGCATTAGCTATGCGTCGGTCGTTCACTGGGTTTGCTGGCAAACTCCCATCTAGTTGATGGTATGTTTTGATTGCCAAATGTTTCTCAGCATCTTCAAATGGTTTTATTTTTGAATCCAGTTAAGTGATAAAATTTTAAACAAATTTATCTTCATTGTGGTTAATGGTTAGGACATGTGAGATAGCTGTCAGTTAAGAGTTACTATGCTCTTTATCAAAACTTGAAAAATGCCTAGATTGGGTATAAGCTGAAGTTATGAAGAAGAAGTTTTCACTTAACATTGGCTGTTTGCATTCATGTTAACTACTCAGTTTTTATCTCTCAGTGCTTACTTGTTGATTTTTGTGCTGTGTGTGCATTAAGTGATTTGAACTATGAAGTGCTAAATGTTTTGTGTTTTCCAGATTGTTTGTTGAACAAGGAATAATTTAGCTTGTTATTCCATGACAAATGTACTGTAATATTAACCAGTATCATTCATTTTTGCTTGAAGTATTGCTTGCCTTCCAATGCACAGTACTATTCTTAACATGATTCAAAGAAAATTTTAACTGGTTTAAGAAATGATGAAGAGCAACAGAGCTTTTGTGAGTGGTCCAAATGCTTCTCCTAAAATGACACTGACTCGAATTCACAAGCAGCAAATTATCAATCCTTTGAAGACCAGTTTTTGGAAAATTCTGTAGTGAGTAACTTTAAAAAGCTATTGAGGGGGTGAAGCATTCAGCAATTGTGGTAGCTTATAATTTAGTTAAAATCAAAATATAATTTTTGAATTTTTTTGTTGTTTATTTCGCGGGCTGCGATTGCAAAGAGTATCAAGAAACACAAAGAGATATGCCCCCTAAAAATTTTTAGAAAACCCTGAGTTTGTTCTTTCAACCTGAATTGTAGGGAAAAAGAGAGACTGAATTATAGTATTTAGTATTATTATTCAGTCTCTTGTGATCTTCCAATGACATCCTATTGTGGTAAACCTTTTCTTTTGTGGAAGCTCAGGGTAAGAGAACAAACTCATGGTTTTTAAAAACTTTTTAGGGGATATTTGTTTGTATTTGTTGAATATCTTTGCTACCGCAGCCCCAAAATGAGAACCAAAGTTTAAAATTATATTTTCATTTGAGCTTTTGTATTTGTAAACTACCGGAATTTGCTGGCTGCCCCCCTCCCCCCTTTAATAGCTAGAGATTATTTTGCATGCATAAACTATACTGCTACGTTTGTATTGTGAGAAAAATGACTTAGTTGTCCATTTATGCTGGTATTTTTAGTAACTATCTGTTATCATTTAGTGATTAATTAAGAACTTAGCATGTTTAAAAATGGTTTTGATAACCTGAACCTACTAAGAGCATGATAAATGAATGTAATGATGTAAGTAGAAATTTTGTGTGAAGAAAAGATTTTTCAAAGAAAATTGCAGACACAAATGCTAGTGCAGAAAGTTGCATCAGAAGTCGATTACCCTTCATGCCTCTAATTTCTTTTTGTCGTATTATTCTGAACTCTTCCAACATGAGTGCATTTTCAAGTTCAAGAACGTAAATCATTGTTGTGAACGAGAATATCTTGTAAACTGCAGAAATTAAAACTCTTGTGGTTTCGTAAAATATTTTTTAATGTTTTTCAGGATATGAAAAAGCGTCTAGAACAATCTTTCGGTGGCGGATGATGACAGACTTTCAATAACATGCTGTGCTATTCTACTGAAAAGATTTGTCAACTGAAAACGATACTATTTTTTAAATAAACACCGAGATTTCACTAGCAGAAGACTTCAATATCAGAAAACAGTCTCAACTATTGTTCTGCCAATCAATTGACCAACGTGTGGTGCTAAACGTTTAACGATGCATGTGTTCATGTCAAAACTCGCACAAATATCACAGTTTTCGAGACGGTTTAGATTACGCATCAAATCTGTTATGATAGGTTTCAAATATTATTGTTGATTATTTATTAGTGTCCCTTTTTCAACGTCGTAGCCAGCAGACGCATTGTACAAAGTGCAGGCGTTTGTATTGATGTGAAACTTTCAAAAACCTTTGGAGCTCAGTCTCGGCTAGTGCTATTGCTTGTTTTGTATAAAAAAAATCAAAAAGTTTGTCCGTATGTTAAAATAAGCGGACCGTTACGGAATATTTTGGAGTGAAAAATATATTAGCTCCTCTCCAAAAAGAGGGAGTTTAATTTTCAATTGGTACCGGTACTTCGGTATCAATTTTGACAACGTATCAATACTTTGTACTCGATACTGTCCACCTCTGATAATGGGTAATGTTTTCAAATTATTGTTTTCAATGAAACTTGCAAGATCGCTGCCTCAGGCTCTTTTGTCATGGGTAAAACTCGGTAAATTGTTCTGAAGTTTTGTCAACCGTTTGCTAAGTACTTGGTATTTTGAATCAGGGCCATCCATCCCAGCTTATCTGAAAATTTTGAAGAAGTTCTCTGTATTGAGTTGATTATTACCGTAATTAATGTATTATTACCGTAAGTTTCCACTGAGTTAATTAATGCCGTAAGTTTCTACTGAGCTATTTTTCATTTCAAACTTCTTGTGTTTTCACGTCAAGTAGCTGAGTTATACAAACCCGCATGGCTAAAGATGAAAAATAGATTGGATTGCAAATCTGGGCAAAGCCAAAAATGCCTGTGCGTTCTTAGCGCCTCTGACCTAGAACTTTAAAAAAAACTGGGTGGTCACCTTCAAGAATCGGTTGTTGGGCGTACAGAAAACTGCATTGGTTGACAAAGCTGTTCCCAATTTGTAGCGGAAATGCTTGGGAATTTGTTGCGGAATTATCGACAATTTGTAGCGGAAATGCTTGGGAAACTAGAGTTTGATTTTCCATCTTTTTTGCGATTTGCTAAGATCATATCTCTGACAAATGAAGTATATTGGGCTGGCAGGTGGAGGCTTTACAGAATATAAATGGTTTGGTGAAAACTTAAGTATATGCCGGTATGCCCGTTCTAAATCGTTATGTCTTGATTACTTTGTCATTCTAGTTTATGATGTATTGGGGGAAAGCTCAAATTTTGAAACCCCTGTAGTAATTGTTAGTAGTGTTTACACTTTACAGTCTTTGTGTAGCTATTCCAAAGTAAGCGTGATTTATTCTTGACGTGTAATGAGAAGTTCAAACAAGATGTGATTCTGCAGCCCCCATGTTCATCCAGAGAAAGACTTAATTTATTAAGGTTATCTCTCATTCATTAAATCAAAAACAGGATAATGCAATCATATGAAACGTAAATTTTCAACTATAATTTGGTAAAAGATATTTCTCGTGTTTGCTTTTGAAGAGTCTTGGTAAGGGATTTTAAATTTTTGGTGGGATATTGTTCTAGGTTTTGACTTCTTGATCTTTAATGCATTGTTGATATTGAGTGGTCGAATCTCGGGGACTGTATAAGTTATTACGTAGTGGGTCGGATGCTCTGGTAGCGCATAAGGAGTTTTTTTTTTGTTTGTGAGAAAATTTCGATGGAAGGTTATCAGTAAATTAAGTCTTTTTTTAAAAGTTTGTGGGTGTGCTCCCTGAATTAAATTTAATACTCTGTACGGCTTGATTTATATTTTAAGTTTGTTGCCATAAAAGAAGAGTATGATTACTGTTGAATTATCAGTAGGCTGACTATTACATATTTATGACTTACTGCATGTAACAATGTATTCATTGTCTTTTGAACTTGTATATGGTGCTTTTTTTGCAGCAGCAGCAGCAGTTGACTACTATGTTTATTATACGATGCCTTGTTTTTTTTTAGCTTGTTTTTGCTTGCGCTTTTCTTATCGCCATTTGCTTTAGAATTGAAGTATGAAGTGGGAGTGTGGATGAAGCTGACTTGATGAGCACTGCTCCTTCGCTTCATCGACAGTATGCATAGACTGTGGTTTCGCATGGTTCAGCTTTTACAGATATTATTGTGTGCCTCTTTTTGTGCAGGCTGAAAGAATAAACTACTGATACTGTGAAATTTATTTTTCCGGACAACTTTTTGTACTGCGTCATGTGTATTTGTCAGTTTATAAATCCGGCAATAAATTCTTTATACAATGATTTTGTAAATTGCTAGTTTCAGAGTTCGTGCATTCAAATCGGAGTAATTTTGCAATTAGATTTATTCAGCTCTCATATTTGTTTAACCACACTAACTTTGGATTTCTATTCGCTATGTGCAACATCACGACGGATGGACTGTTGGGCCCCTAATGAAAAATGAGCGTTAATTATTTTTATCAAAGAACACTCCACACGCGATACCCCGTGAGCCCCCCTTTCGTAGGCCCTGGAAATAGCGATAGCCGTGGTGATAATGTAATTGACAAAGTTCGTTGAAATGCAGTTATTTAAAGCATGCCAAGTCAATCTGATTAATATGAACAGCAGTTTTAGTCTAATTTGCATTGGCCGAGAAGGTAAAGGCGTTTGTTTTACTACGATCCTGATCGCTTAATTTGGGTTCAACTCGCACCCTGGTCACGTTGTTGCGTCCTTAAATAAGATTCTTTACGATAATTATCTCTGCTTGGTGGCTTCGAACATGCAGCAAGTTTTGTGGACAACAATTGGAAGAAATTCACAAGATCATTGGGTCACTGAAAACTCCTAAGCGGATTCCTCCAAGCACGAAGTAGTCATAGCAATGAAAAGTGCGCGGATTGTTCACTATTTAGCGTCTGACGATGTCCGGTAACATAAGGATATACGGTATAGGCGCTGCAAACAAAGCATAAGCATTCTATTGGTCATCAAAGTGAGACAGAGGTAGGCGATTTTTTGAACAAAAACAGCTGTAATTTATCGGAAAAAATTGAACATGAATGCCTGAATTTTTTTTTTCTTTTGTTTTGTACAATAATTACGCAAGTAGCCTTGGTTTTTTATTGCATTTAGTTCATGAAGAAGCCACAAAAGGTCGTATGGTATGTGTCGTTCACCGGTCAATATGATGAAAACTGATTAACCAGTGTTATGACTGAGAAATTAATAATCTTTCGACATATGATAAGCTCTGCTCCGCTTCATCTCGCAGAACATGCTAAAACCTTGACACCAAGTTCAATGAGTCCACTGGTGATCCTTTTCTTTGGTAATTAAAAAAATTTTGGGTGTATTATAAGGCAGTAGAATTGAAGATTTATTACAAGTGGGTAGGTGCAAAAACTTTGAACGCATTACTATCATTTACATGTCTTTCCCTTCTCCAGCAAAGTGTTGTGTATTCGGAAACATTATTTCTTAATATTCGAGATTCAAGATTAAATACAAAAAAAATAATACTAAGCCGAAGCGTTCGTAATAGTGTACGGGTTCCTCAAATCACAAACCTGTGAACCAATATTCGTTAATACAAAGAAGGACTCCAAAAAATTGATTTCGGTTCCAAAAAGGGCTATCATCAGTCAAAAAAAATCGATAAAGGTGTGACCTTTTTTACATTTAGACTGATGATGTCCCATTTTGGAGCTGAAATCGATCTCCTATCACTTTACAATATTTTAAGGTAATTGGATGTCCATTAACCTGCAATATTTCTTAAAATCTGAAACAGACGCAAGCAATTGCCAAAGCAAATTACAGTACTTCACATTTAAGGAAGATTCTTCAATTCATCAAAAATGAATTTGTGTTACTTTGATTCCCAATAAAATTTGAGAACAACTCAAGAACAAAAAATTAGACTGAAAATTTATAAGTAAAGCCAGCAGCCTCAAACTAAATTTTATGACTTTTCAAATTTTCTTGCAGAGTGAGCAACACGATGTTTAATATTCTGCAAGAAGTTCAGCGAAGTCATCCTATTCTGGTCTCACGAAAGTTTAAAATTTCTCAAAAAAGAGGTTAAACGGTAGGCCTAGTGGTAGGCCTAGTGATAGTTGGTGGTGGAATCTTTTAATTTTTGGTTCAAGCCTTCCCCCTCTTTGGTCAAATCCAACTTTTTCTTGAAGATTTTATTGCAGTGAAGCCAGATGGTACTCAGCGGAGTTTAGTTGGCAAAATAATTTGCCGTTTTGAGGAGAAAGGTCATAGGCTTTGTGCCATGAAAATGACGACTGCCAGTAAAGATTTGCTAGAAATGCACTTTGCAGATCTCAGTTTAAAACCATTTTTCCCAAAACTTGTTGAAATTATGTTGTCTGGGCCAGTTGTGGCACTGGTTTGGGAAGGAAAAGGAGCAGTTAAAACTAATCGTAAAATGCTTGGAGAGACTAACCCTGTTGATTCTCTTCCTGGAACAATTCGTGGAGATTATTGTATTGACATTGGGAGAAACATATGTCATGGATCTGACTCTGTGGAAACAGCAAAGAAAGAAATAGCTTTATGGTTTAAAGAAGGTGAACTTAACAATTATTGCTGTGCTAACAACTCTTGGGTGTATGAATAAGAAGGCTACTTCAACCTGACACTCAGCACTCTTTTGGTGTTTTGTGCCTACATAGCAGGATCTGACATTTGTAGTTTTTGTATTTTTGTGTACATAGTTTGGATCTGACTTTTTTTTTTCTGTACCTTTCTGTCTAAATTTATAATTACCAGTATATTGAGAGATAGTTTTCACCTGTTTTCATTTTAAATTCAAAACAACTTTTCCTGCGCATTTTGTGGCTGATTGTAAATGTGCTATTTTGTCTAACTAGTGTAGAATCTTTCATTGGTTTGACTGCTTGATAATGCCAGTTAAATGTCCATGTGAAATATGTTTAAGACCTTGTAAAAGGAACCAGTGTGCTATTCAGTGTGATATATGTGGTGGATGGATTCATCTCAAATGCACAGTCATTAGTCCCCTTAAATTTCATACTCTTTGTTCTTCTACTGAACCATACTTCTGCCAAAATTGTTACAGTGAATTGTTTCCTTTTCAAACCCTAGATGATAAGCAATTGTTAAATGAAATGAGAAATGATGACAAACTAAACTTTGATATTAATCACACAAATAATTCGTTTTTCCCAGCTAAATGCTTACAGGTAGACAACAAGATAAAAAGCTTACTAAATGATTTAAATTCTGGTTTGGTTGACTCAAAATACTGCTCACAGGCCGAAGCCAATATTATTGACAAAAAGTGTAAATTTTCTTTGCTTTGCGTGAATATAAGAAGCTTAAATGCAAATTTTGATAAATTGAATGAACTTTTAACAAATTATGATATCTTACCTGATATCATTGCTATAAGTGAAACCAAACTTAAATTGTTACAGGTATACAATGCAAAGTTAAGTGGGTACCATTTTTACCACAAAGGCACAACTACAAGATGGGGAGGAGTAGGATTGTTTATTAAGGAGTCTTTATCAATTTCAATTTGCAAGGAGTTTGATTTAAACATTCCTAACTGTGAAGATATGTGGATTCAACTAGATTTAGGAAATACCAAAAAATGTATAGTGGGAGTAATTTACAGACACCCTAAACAGAAATTATCAGAGTTTTGCAAGAGTTTTGAATCAACCATTGAAAAATTGAATAGTAGAAAATTGATGTATTATATCGGAGGAGACTTCAACGCAGATTTGTTGAAAAGTAACTCTGATATCAATATTAAAGATTTCATGAATTTAACATATAGCTTAGGCTGCATTCCCTTAATTACACACCCGACAAGAATAACCACTACAAGCTCAACTCTTTTAGATCATGTTTATACAAACAATGTAGTGGGTGAACACAAAAGTTTTATTCTGGTGGAAGATGTAAGTGATCACCTGCCAGTAATGGTGTGTTCTAATTTAAGCCTACCCAAGAGTGAAAAATCATCTGTCACCCTAATTCGTGATACAAAAAATTTTGAAGTAGAAAAATTTCTAGACAAATTAACTGAAGGAATGGAGCTATTAGGTGATATCAAAGAGGAATGCATTGACAACTACACTGAAAAGTTTATTGACATTTTTCATAAGACATTAAACATACATGCACCATTACGAAAACAAAGCAGAAAGGAAACAAAACTAAAAAACAAACCATGGTTATCCAAAGGAATCCTTATATCAATCCAGCAAAAAAATTTATTGTACAAAAGAGCCCTTAAATTAAATGACAGTAATACATGGGCACAATACAAAGTCTATAGAAATAAACTGACTCATATTAAGGAATATGCAAAACGACTTTACATTAAAAATTTAGTGAATGATAATAAGCATGACACCTCGTCGCTTTGGAAAATTATAAATAAAATTATTCACTTGAAAAATGTGAAGAAAAATAACATTCCTAATAAAATGTATGCTTCCAAAAGTGAAAGTGCACAAGGTCCACAGGCCATCAGTAACTTGTTCAATAAATATTTCATAGAGATAGGAGTTAACCTTGCATCTACAATCGAAACACCAGCTATAATTGATGGCAAATTCAATGCCGTATCTTTGATTCAGAGTAGTTGCAATTCGTTTTTTCTAGAACCAATAGTTGAAGAAGAAGTAGTAAATTACATCAGAGCTATGAATCCATCAAAAAGTACAGGAAGACATGGAATTCCTGCAAAGTATATAAAAATGTCGGGCTCTGTCATAGCTCCAGTTCTAACTAACATTTTTAATGCATGCATATCAACAGGATATTTTCCAAAAGTGTTAAAAACCGCTGAAGTTGTTCCAATTTTCAAAAAAGGCGAAAGAGAGTTATGCAGTAATTATCGCCCTATTTCTATTTTAAATCCTTTTGCCAAACTTTTTGAAAAGTGTCTGCTTGATCAACTAAACAATTATTTTGTGAGCAATAATTTGATTAGTCCAAACCAGTATGGTTTTAAGAAAAATTGCTCAACAAATGAAGCTGTTTTAGATATTTACAATAAGCTACTTGACAATATGGATAAAAAGCTCATTACATGTTCTATTTTCTTAGATTTAAGAAAAGCATATGATACCATCAATCACACAATACTGATCAAGAAACTAGAAAAGTATGGAATTAGAAGATTACCATTACAGTTACTATCAAGTTACCTGACTGACCGTCAACAGTATACAATTGTAAATCAGTATAAATCTAAGTCAAGAGATGTTATTTGCGGTATTCCTCAGGGATCAACTCTAGGTCCGTTGTTATTTAATATTTATATCAATGATCTTCCACTTGCCTCAAATTCCACAATTCATCTTTTTGCAGATGATACAAACCTTACTCTCTCCCATTCTAATGTTTCAACACTGCAACAAAATATTAATGATGAATTAGTCAATGTAAGCAACTGGTTCAAGGTGAATAAATTATCAATTAACTTTAATAAAACTGAGTTTATGGTAGTGACAACAAAACAAAATAAACCTGAACTCAAAGTATCAATAGATAATAATCCAATCAAGCAATCACATCACAAAAAGTATCTAGGTGTTCTCATAGACGACAATCTAAACTGGAAACAACAAATCAAGGAACAATGTTCAAAGGTGGCAAGGGGATCTTGGGCCCTTAATCAATTAAAACACTTTGTAGATGAGCAAACCTTAAGATCTGTTTACCACTGCCTCAAATACTCTCATCTACAATACTGCATAAGTAGTTGGGGGACTGCTTCAAAATCAACATTAGCACCACTCTTTATTCTGCAAAAAAGAAGCATCAGATTGTTAACTGGAAGTGGATATCGTGAGCATACTAATCCTTTGTTCTATCGAGCTAAATGCTTAAAACTCAAGGATATTTACTCTCTGGAAACTGAAAAGCTAATGTACAAAATTCACAATAATGTATTATCTTTTGCAAATTCAGATAAGTTTAACCTAATAAAAAACTGCTATACACATAAGACAAGATTGAGCCACAAAAACAACTTCTTTCTTCCAAGAACTAGAACAAGATTAGGGCAAAAGTCTCTATCATTCGCAGGAATTAAAGTCTGGAATGAAATTCCAAGCAGTATGAAAGAAGTTTCATTCTACAGATTTAAAAAAGCTGTTAAAGCTCATTTTTTATCAACCTATGAAACCGATAAAAGCTAGAATAACAGCTTTCTATCAGCAATGCAGTAGTAATTACAGGAATCATAGTTGCATATTTATGCTTGAGTTCAACAATAACCTATTCTATTGCTTGAATAGCATGAGTTTGGTGCATTCATCTATCACACTTTTATTACAATACGTCATCTCTCATTTTGACGTGCCCTTGAATTATTAGTAATTTTGCAATACCTGACTGAGGTTGATATATAATGGTATTGGAAATTGTACCAGTACTAATGACATATTGGCAAACAATAGAAAACAAAGCAAGGAGTTTTTTTTTCACTCCAATTGCCCACTTTAATTTCTATAAAACATAAATAAGCATTATGAACTTTATTAATTTTATTTCGATCCAATCTGTAGTTACAGCATTTTTATTTTTTTATTTTTTAGTATGCTTAGAGTTAGAACAATTCTAATGTTGTCTTGCATTTTCTTTACATGGTGACTGTGAGTTTTGTGTATACACTGTACAAAATGTACATATCTTTGCAACACTTTGTTTTAATTTTGCGTAAAGTTTTTTATCATAGAACGTAGCAGACTGAGAAAATCTAGTAGCTGTTTTTTTTTTTAACCTTAACTTGGTGAGGTGGCAGTAGACTTAGATGACCTTTCGGTCCTTCGCTGTCTCCTCACCAAGTGACTAAATATCGCATTGACTCTGCAAGTTTGTGTGTTGGTTTTAAAGGAATCGCATATTTCGATGCTTTGGTGATAGACCAAGAGGAAGTTGCAGTTTTTTTTTTTCTTGTGATATGACGTCACTTGGTAAATAAATAAATATGATGATGATGATGATGATGATAAAATGCCGGGTTGCCTATGGTACGGAGTCAAATGGACTAAATCTATCGTATATATGCAGTTAAGGGGAATAGTAGAAGCTTTTTTTCCCCAAGTAGTTCTCATTTCTTCATTAAAAACGATCTCGAGCAGTAACTCTGTAATGGTTTTGCAGCTATGGGGCTGTGATCGTTGTGTTGAAACAAGAGTGTATTAATTATTATCTATAAATTATAAAAATTACACGCGAAACCGCACGATTTACTACCCAACGTTTTGACTAACTTTCAAAATACTGTACGGGGACTTGTAGCTATAGTTCATGAACAGATTTTGGAAAAAATTGAAACTGCTTAAAGGCGGTGAATCATCCAGCCAATTCCAGTGGTTTACAATAGCTAAAATTGAACTATAATTTTTGATATTTTTTGTTTTAATTTTGGAACTGCGGTTGCAAAGATATTCAACAAATACAAAAAGATGTCCCCCCGAAAAAAGTTTTTGGAAACTCTGAGTTTCGTTCTTCCCGCGAAAACCACAGTAGGCCTAATGGTTTAGAGAACTGTGGTAGGCCTAATAGTTTAGAGATAGTTTATTTTTGAATAGTTTATTCATAAATAGTTTAGGCCTAACTATCTCTAAACTATGCGGTCTAATAGTTTAGAGAAAGTTAGGCCTAATAGTTTAATAAGATTACAGTAGGCCTAATAGTTTAGAGAACTGTGGTTTTGGCGGGAAGTTCAAAACTCAGAGTTTCCAAAAACTTTTTTCGGGGGGACATCTTTTTGTATTTTTGAATATCTTTGCAAACGCAACCCCAAAATCAAAACAAAAAATATCAAAAATTATAGTTCAATTTTAGCTATAGTAAACTACCGGAATTGGCTGGATGATTTACTGCCTTTAACTTACACTGGTTTATAATATTTCATTTGAAAAATACTAGAGGGAGGCAAAAACGTTTCAGGGGTCGACTTATATCATGCAATTACTGTGCATGCGCATTAAGTTATATAAAAATGATATTATTGCTGTTTCTCTAGAATGCTTGAATGTTTTTTTCCTTTAAATTTGTTGTTTGTTTATTATTTTTTGGTATAATGATTTTTTTCGTCCTTTGTTTAATTTGGTTTTTTAAAATAATTATTTTAACATTTAGAATCAGAGGTGGAGTCGAGGACATAAGGCTTGAGGCCAAGGCGAAGAACACAAAAATATCCGAGGCCTATAGGGCAGACCCTCTCGAGGCCAAGGACAGGAATGCTCAGGCGCGTAGCCAGGAATTTGAAATGGGGGGCTGTTTTGGAGGCTGGAAGCAACATCAAACGATCTTGATCCAGATTTTAATCGGTCTTCACTCAGATTGAGCCAATTTTTCTGTCCAAACTTAGGTGATCTTCAAAAAAAAAAAACGGTCTTCAGCCAGGCTCAGTTTGTCTGGTCGTAATCACATTAGGTCCTTGACCACTTCTCATCGCCAATACCATTGGGGGGGAGGCTATTCTATTTTCTGGGCAAAAATCGGCCTTAAAAATGCTAAAAACGGGGTATTTTGCATACTCTTCAGGCCAATGGGGGCTATAGCCCCCTCCTCGCTACGCTACTGGGAATGCTCGAGGCCAAGGACACAGGCGCAAGTGTTTCCAAAAATATATTTAAAATTTTTAAGGCGATCTCCAAAAAAAAGTTCTTCAAAAATTTTTTTCAGGCGATCTCCAAAAAAAAGAACACAAAAAAGGTCTTCGAGAATTTTCCGAGAGATTTTTGGCGTTTTCCAGCATTATGTTAACGGCTCAAAAAATATTACTGCCTTTTTGAGGACTTGAGGCCAAGGGTAAAGCCAAGGATTTCAAAATGTCTCCTCGAGGACTCCACCTCTGTTTAGAATACACATCAAATCTTTTATTATACTTGCTGTAATACGCCGGAGCGTGTAACGAGTTGGCTGGGCCCATCCCTCCTCATTGCGCCCGGACAACCCAGCTCCTTTCGAAGAAATGTCGCAGCGGTGGCTATAGCCGTTGGCAGCACTGTGTCCGATTGGACCGGCCCGAGATTTGAACTTCTCACCTCCCGATCCATAGACGAACGCGTAACCGCTCGACCAATATAATAAGTGGTTAATTTTGAATCGAAACAAAGAGTAAGTTACTTATTCCATTAATACAAAATTTATGCTAAGTAAACCCATTGCTGTTTCGTTTACAATATTAGATATGAGTAATTACCGGCTATAAGTTGGTCGAGCAGTAACTCGTATGTGACTGAAGAAGGAGGTCTGAGGCTCAAATCTTAGCCAGCGGCTCGCTACTGCTGCGATATTTCTTCGAAAAGAGCTTTGTAGCCCTAAGGCGCATTGACGCGGAGATGGACCCCGCAAACTCGTTACATACCTTGGCATAATAATGCACAGCAAGAATATTGAAAGTTTGGTTTATTAGTAATGATGAACTGAGACGTTATGTTCCTAATCTTTACTTTAGCATGAATTTTATTCATTGCATACGATAGTTCATTGGCTGGGTAACAATATAATAAGACAGACATAATGTCGTCAATTGTGCATGAAAAACAGCTAAACATGAATTTTATTCTGTGAAATCGGATTAAAAAGTTACGGCGTAAGTTCATGTTGAAACGTCTCGTATTAAATAGAATGTTTTGTTATATCTTGGCTTTGTTTTTTTTCAAGCTTTTCTCGTTCTGTTTTTAAATTTCATGCTTTGATTTTGGCTAAAAAGAGCTGATTAGTCGAAAAAAAAACAATGACAAAAAGGGATGCCATTTAAGTTACTACAAAATTTCCACATTAAAAAAATTGTTCCTTTCCCTTAAAGTTCTCTTTTTTATTGACTGTTGTTTTTTTTTTTATTAAAATTTCGTTTTTCCTGGTTTACATTTTGTAGTGATTAAAAAATTTAGCGTTCAAAAAAAAGTACTCAAAAGCTACATCATACTATTATGGCTACAATTGTCTATGCTCATACCGAATTATCACATCGAGAAGTAACCGGAGAGAGGTTGATTAATACATGCACTTAACGGAATATCTCACAAGTTACCAGCAGGGCTACTTGATATTCGCATTTTTATAAGTAATTGAAATCAATAGACGAAAAAACTACAGTACCATAAAAATCAAGCTGCTAAAAGTTGCACGTATCTAGTTTGGCAAATCATCTTGGGCAACGAAGCAAAAAGAAAAAGGCTCGATATTCGACTCAAGTCGCTGTTCGTGGTGCACCTACCCGTTTAGACTCGAAAGCAGGTAGTTTAAAATATCAACTTTGGATGTTTGATCAAACCGAGCTGGATTCGAACCCGAGTCTACCTTAATTTAACATCAATATTCATGCGTGCAGTGTTTTTTGATAAAAATAATTTACGCTCATTTACCATTGGGGGCCCAACAGTCCATCCATCGTGATGTTGCACATAGCGAATAGAAATCCAAAGTTAGTGTGGTTAAACAAATATGAGAGCTGAATAAATCTAATTGCAAAATTACTCCGATTTGAATGCACGAACTCTGAAACTAGCAATTTACAAAATCATTGTATCAAGAATTTATTGCCGGATTTATAAACTGACAAATACACATGACGCAGAACAAAAAGTTGTCCGGTAAAAATAAATTTCACATTCCGTTTGAACTTCTCATTACACGTCAAGAATAAATTACGCTCACTTTGGCATAGCTAGACAGATATTGTAAAGTGTAAACACTCTTAAAGGCGGTAAATCATCCGGCCAATTCCGGTGGTTTACGATAGCTAAAATTGAACTATAATTTTTGATATTTTTTGTTTGGAGTTTGGGGTTACGGTTGCAAAGATATTCAACAAATACAAAAAGATATCCCCCAAAAAAAGTTTTTGGAAACTCTTGAGTTTTGTTCTTCCCGCCAAAACCACAGTATGCCTAATAGTTTAGAGAACAAAAAAAACTCAGAGTTTCCAAAAACTTTTTTGGGGGGATATCTTTTTGTATCAGTTGAATATTTTTGCAACAGCAGTCCCAAAATAAAAACAAAAAATACCAAAAATTATAGTTCAATTTTAGCTATTGTAAACCACCAGAATTGGCTAGATGATTCACCGCCTTTAACAATCATTACAGGGTGTTTCGAAATTTGAGCTTTCTCCCAACACATCATAAACTAGAATGACAAAGTAATCAAGATATACTGATTTAGAACGGACTTAATACTTAAGTTTTCACCAAACCATTCATATTCTGTAAAGCCTCCAACTGCCTGCCCCATATCCTTCATTTGTGAGAGATACAATCTTAGCAAATCGCGAAAAAGGTGAAGAAAAACTTTTCTCATTTTTTGATTCTTTACCTATGAGGTCTTGCTCAACTTAGTTATTTGAAGAAATTTGAAATGAAGAAAATCGAAAACACAAGAAGTTTGAAATGAAAAATAGCTCAGTAGAAACTTACGGCATTAATTAACTCAGTGGAAACTTACAGTAATAATACATTAATTACGGTAATAATCAACACAATACAGAGAACTTCTTCATAATTTTCAGATAAGCTGGGATGGATGGCCCTGATTCAAAATACCAAGTACTTAGCAAACGGTTGACAAAACTTCAGAACAATTTACCGAGTTTTACCCATGACAAAAGAGCCTGAGGCAGCGATCTTGCAAGTTTCATTGAAAACAATAATTTGAAAACATTACCCATTATCAGAGGTGGACAGTATCGAGTACAAAGTATTGATACGTTGTCAAAATTGATACCGAAGTACCGGTACCAATTGAAAATTAAACTCCCTCTTTTTGGAGTGGAGCTAATATATTTTTCACTCCAAAATATTCCGTAACGGTCCGCTTATTTTAACATACGGACAAACTTTTTGATTTTTTTTATACAAAACAAGCAATAGCACTAGCCGAGACTGAGCTCCAAAGGTTTTTGAAAGTTTCACATCAATACAAACGCCTGCACTTTGTACAATGCGTCTGCTGGCTACGACGTTGAAAAAGGGACACTAATAAATAATCAACAATAATATTTGAAACCTATCATAACAGATTTGATGCGTAATCTAAACCGTCTCGAAAACTGTGATATTTGTGCGAGTTTTGACATGAACACATGCATCGTTAAACGTTTAGCACCACACGTTGGTCAATTGATTGGCAGAACAATAGTTGAGACTGTTTTCTGATATTGAAGTCTTCTGCTAGTGAAATCTCGGTGTTTATTTAAAAAATAGTATCGTTTTCAGTTGACAAATCTTTTCAGTAGAATAGCACAGCATGTTATTGAAAGTCTGTCATCATCCGCCACCGAAAGATTGTTCTAGACGCTTTTTCATATCCTGAAAAACATTAAAAAATATTTTACGAAACCACAAGAGTTTTAATTTCTGCAGTTTACAAGATATTCTCGTTCACAACAATGATTTACGTTCTTGAACTTGAAAATGCACTCATGTTGGAAGAGTTCAGAATAATACGACAAAAAGAAATTAGAGGCATGAAGGGTAATCGACTTCTGATGCAACTTTCTGCACTAGCATTTGTGTCTGCAATTTTCTTTGAAAAATCTTTTCTTCACACAAAATTTCTACTTACATCATTACATTCATTTATCATGCTCTTAGTAGGTTCAGGTTATCAAAACCATTTTTAAACATGCTAAGTTCTTAATTAATCACTAAATGATAACAGATAGTTACTAAAAATACCAGCATAAATGGACAACTAAGTCATTTTTCTCACAATACAAACGTAGCAGTATAGTTTATGCATGCAAAATAATCTCTAGCTATTAAAGGGGGGAGGGGGGCAGCCAGCAAATTCCGGTAGTTTACAAATACAAAAGCTCAAATGAAAATATAATTTTAAACTTTGGTTCTCATTTTGGGGCTGCGGTAGCAAAGATATTCAACAAATACAAACAAATATCCCCTAAAAAGTTTTTAAAAACCATGAGTTTGTTCTCTTACCCTGAGCTTCCACAAAAGAAAAGGTTTACCACAATAGGATGTCATTGGAAGATCACAAGAGACTGAATAATAATACTAAATACTATAATTCAGTCTCTCTTTTTCCCTACAATTCAGGTTGAAAGAACAAACTCAGGGTTTTCTAAAAATTTTTAGGGGGCATATCTCTTTGTGTTTCTTGATACTCTTTGCAATCGCAGCCCGCGAAATAAACAACAAAAAAATTCAAAAATTATATTTTGATTTTAACTAAATTATAAGCTACCACAATTGCTGAATGCTTCACCCCCTCAATAGCTTTTTAAAGTTACTCACTACAGAATTTTCCAAAAACTGGTCTTCAAAGGATTGATAATTTGCTGCTTGTGAATTCGAGTCAGTGTCATTTTAGGAGAAGCATTTGGACCACTCACAAAAGCTCTGTTGCTCTTCATCATTTCTTAAACCAGTTAAAATTTTCTTTGAATCATGTTAAGAATAGTACTGTGCATTGGAAGGCAAGCAATACTTCAAGCAAAAATGAATGATACTGGTTAATATTACAGTACATTTGTCATGGAATAACAAGCTAAATTATTCCTTGTTCAACAAACAATCTGGAAAACACAAAACATTTAGCACTTCATAGTTCAAATCACTTAATGCACACACAGCACAAAAATCAACAAGTAAGCACTGAGAGATAAAAACTGAGTAGTTAACATGAATGCAAACAGCCAATGTTAAGTGAAAACTTCTTCTTCATAACTTCAGCTTATACCCAATCTAGGCATTTTTCAAGTTTTGATAAAGAGCATAGTAACTCTTAACTGACAGCTATCTCACATGTCCTAACCATTAACCACAATGAGGATAAATTTGTTTAAAATTTTATCACTTAACTGGATTCAAAAATAAAACCATTTGAAGATGCTGAGAAACATTTGGCAATCAAAACATACCATCAACTAGATGGGAGTTTGCCAGCAAACCCAGTGAACGACCGACGCATAGCTAATGCTGTGACGCTCAAAAGTACTTTTTGTCTACCGTAAAATCAGCAATTATTCAAAAATATCTGATTATGAAACCTCCAGAAAAGTAGAGTCAAAATATTGGTCAGTTAAATATCTCCTGATATCATAAAACACTGGCACCCTAGCTTGAGCCGTTTAAAAATTGATTTTTGGGGGTCCCAGGGGGAGTGGCACCCCCAAACTATGTCAAAATATTTGTTTGTTAAATATCTGCTGATATCAAAACAGACTGCTACCCAAGTTGAGCCATTCAAAACATTGATTTTTGGGGGGTCCATTTGGGGGGGTCCGCGGGGGGGTGGCACCCCCAAACTATGTCAAAATAGTTGTCTGTTAAATATGTACTGATATCAAAAAAAAATAGAACTCTACCTTGAGCCGTTCAAAAAATTGATTTTGGGGGGGTTTATTTGGGGGGATCCCCGGGGGGGTGGCACCCCCAAACTATGTCAAAATATTTGTCTGTTAAATATCTCCTGATATCATAAAACACTGGCACTCTAAGTTAAGCCGTTCAAAAGCTTGATTTTTGGGGGGTCCATTTGGGGGGTGGCACCCCCAAACTATGTCAAAATATTTGTCTGTTAAATATCTACTGATATCAAAAGAAACTGGCACCCTAGGTTAAATGGTTAAAAAACTTGCTTTGGGGGGTCCATTTGGGGGGGTCCCCGGGGGGGTGGTACCCCCAAACCATGTCAAAATATTTGTCTGTTAAATATCTACTGATATCAAAAAAAAATAGAACTCTACCTTGAGCCGTTCAAAAAATTGATTTTGGGGGGGTTTATTTGGGGGGATCCCCGGGGGGGGGTGGCACCCCCAAACTATGTCAAAATATTTGTCTCTTAAATATCTCCTGATATCATAAAACACTGGCACTCTAAGTTAAGCCGTTCAAAAGCTTGATTTTTGGGGGGTCCATTTGGGGGGTCCCCGGGGGGGTGGCACCCCCAAACTATGTCAAAATATTTGTCTGTTAAATATCTACTGATATCAAAAAAAACTGGCACCCTAGGTTAAATGGTTAAAAAACTTGCTTTGGGGGGTCCATTTGGGGGGATCCCCGGGGGGGTGGTACCCCCAAACCATGTCAAAATATTTGTCTGTTAAATATCTACTGATATTAAAGAAAAATGGCACCCTAGGTTAAATCGTTAAAAAATTGATTTTTTGGGGGGGTCCATTTGGGGGGGTCCCCGGGGGGGTGGTACCCCCAAATCATGTCAAAATATTTGTCTCTCAAATATCTACTGATATCAAAAAAAACTGGCACCCTAGCTTGAGCCGTTCAAAAATTTGATTTTTTGGGGCCCCATTTTGGGGGGGTTCCCGGGGGGTGGTACCCCCAAACCATGTCTAAATATTTCTCTCTTAAATATCTACTGATATCAAAGAAAAATGGCACCCTAGGTTATATGGTTAAAAAAATTTGTTTTTGGGGGGGTCCATTTGGGGGGGTCCCCGGGGGGGTGGTACCCCCAAATTATGTCAAAATATTTGTCTCTCAAATATCTACTGATATCAAAAAAAACTGGCACCCTAGCTTGAGCCGTTCAAAAAATTGATTTTTTGGGGCCCCATTTTGGGGGGGTTCCCGGGGGAGTTGCCCCAAAAAAATTTCAGGAGACACAATTGCGTATGTACCTCAACAACTTCACACAAAAATTAGATTTCTATGTTTTGTGGTTTAGGAGAACTCGAGCGTACAAGATTTAGGAAGAAAAAAAAGGAAAAAAAAAGGAAAAAAAAGGAAAAAAAAGGAAAAAAAAAGGAAAAAAATAAGAAAAAAACCTCATCGCGGCCGAAAGTGGGTTGGTAGGGATGAAAGGATATTTAAGACATATAACCATGAGAAATATTTTTTGCCGTACTTAAACCGTTTTTGACTTAGACCGCTTTTTACGCCAAACTTTCGGGGCGGTTTTCGGGTTATAAACCTGAAGTCACGTGACCGATTGCCTCGAAATTTGGTACAAACATACAACTCATTAATCTCAAACTGCTGTCAAAATTTCATGTACTTAGACCAAACGGTTCTCGAGTTATAAGCAAAAGTTTGAAATCTCGCACTCGTTAGTTTGAAAATGGCCGAGTAAAAACAAAGGAACACGCGACGCGAGCGTCGGTCGTTCCAATAAGACAACATGGAAATAGCAGTAGATCACAAAAGATATATCGCTTAATTTTCAGAAAGATTTGCATACTTTCATGCTAATAGCTAGCATGTAAAGCTTTGTATATAACACAATATTTATTAATTCACAACAATTTTGATTAACTAAACCAAAAACTTTATCACCAAAGATACTGAATTGGCTATGGTTTGTGACTTTTGGCCCATCTTGTAGATACAGTAGATTAGTACTTTTTAGCATGTGATGTAAACAATGGCATTGAATGAATATTTGAGCAAAGACTCTATTAAACGATTTCGATTCCATATAAATTCTGCATGGCATAATTTTCAAATCTTGAAGTTTAGCTGTTGTTGTTGTTCTTTTTAATTAATTGTCTTGAACGGAGTAACAAAAAACTTGCGACAAGTATTAATTCATGACTTCTTGAGATAGTGAAGTATTAGAGGACCAAGTGCTTTGTGGCAGTGATGTAAAGGGAGTTGACCAATTGTCATGATCTTGATTGAAAAGTTTGTTTATTTTGCTTGAATACTTTTAGAAGTACTTACAGTTGAGCACTTCTAAATTTACTATGTTTTTTTACTTTTACTCAAGTACTTTTATTGGTTAATACTTTGCACTTTATTTCCTTACAAATTTCAAGTACTTTTTACACCACTGCTTGTGACGTTTCGTGTTACGCAAATGTTGCTTTAGGTTTCCCAAAACTGTTGTATATCAATACATTCGCCAGGCAAAAATGTTGAAAATGTTTTTGCCAAACATTGTCTAAATGGTCAATTCCCGATTTTGTCCAACACTGATAATGTATGAATACCTTACGTATTACTAGATGATATTTTTTTAAACTGAATGTTTGCATCAGATGTACACTCAAGGTTAATAATAAACAGACACAATTAACTTTATGTGGTGTTTCAGAATTAAAAAAAAATCCAAAATACTTTTGAACTGCAATAAACTCAAAACCAATACCATCCATGGGGGGATAGACTACATTGGCTGTTTATTTTTCATTGCAGTAAGTACTTTAGGTTTGTAGGAATCCGTATTTGCCTAAGAGTTTTGACAATCGACAGTGATCTAATGTTTCTGCGGATTTTTTTCAATTCTTGTCCACTGAATTTGCTGTTTGTTCAAAGCCACCAAGCAGAGATAACCATTATACTGTACAGCATCTTATCCAAGGATGCAACAACGTGAGCAGGGTGTGAGCTGAACCGAGATTACCGGATCAGGGTCATTGTAAAACGATGCCCTCAACTTCTTGGTAACACAGCCAAAGCTTCGATCTGCCACTTGCCCACCTGCTACAACACATGATGTCGATGGAAGTATCACTCCCTTTTAATTTAATGCTAAACCAGAGAACATCAAGCAGGGAAGCTTTGGTATCAATTTCTAAACTGCAGTCTTTAACTTTACCAAACCAAGAATCAAACCATGGTCTACTGTTTCAGCAGCAGATTGTCTTTCTGTCCATCAACTCATTTTTATCTAAGCTACTAAAATAGTTTATTATTATACTTAGAAAAAATTTAATAACTGACTAATTGGGTCAAAAGTTGATTACTTGGCAACCCTCATTAATCATATGATATTATTAAGCAAGTATTCATATTCATTCATAGCCTATTGACATGGACGTTGACAAATATTGAAAGCACAAGCTTAAATGACTAAAGTAACCCTACCCTAGTATATACCCTATGTCATTGTGATCAGGGCTGGGAAGAAAAGAACTTTTCAGTGAGTGCAAAGATTGATACAGACATCGACACAGCTGGGGAGGGGATTAGGGAACCAGTCCTCTCTTTTGAAAGTGCCACACAATTTCACAATAATTATTTAAAATATAAATAATACAAAAAAAAGCACCGACCTCTGAACACCAACAAACCCAAAGGGGAGGAATGCTAGCAATCATTATCAGTGTTGATATTTAATGAAAATGTTTGATTATTAACAGATTAAAGGATAAATAAGTTTTTGTAGTCTGTGACGCACTTTCTTGGAACAATAATGTCTTTCAAGCATGTCGTTTTTGGTTTGCATTTGTTGCTCGATAGTTGAGTGAGCCATACATAAGAAAAAATTGATTGCTGATGCAATCTTGCTTGGTTAATGCTCAGATTCGTATTTTTTATCAACAGCTACAAACTTTTCAAGTCATCAATTTGTATGGGGCCATACTAAGAGAGGGCATTAGGGGCAATTAATTTCATTTTGTTTTGAAAGTGTGCAAATTTTTACCACTGCTACTGCATCACATGTAAAATAGCAACAGGTTTTCATAACATGTTTCAAGGTGCCTTAAGTATTTATGTGGTGTATATATATTTTTACTTAATGCTCAATTTGCTAATCTTTATGTTAATGCAGGTTTTGGAAAACTTTCCTATTGGTGGTTGGTGGTGCTATCTTCGACATAACTTCAGATATTTTGAAAACAAAACAAAATAGTTTTACAATTTAATGCAAACATGTTGATTAACGGCCATTATTTTGGTAAAAAATTGTGAAGATCACCTAGCGCCAGAGAACTTCGCTAAGACTCGCATTAATTTGCCATTAGACTCTGATCTATGATTGTTGTTGTCTGTTGCTGTAAGTGCATATTTGATCTCCTGCTACCGAACTGCATCGGATGCTGACTATTATATGATCCACACAGTTTTCATTGCAATAACTACTTTGTGTTTGGAGGAATTTGCACCTCAAGCAAACAAGAGTTTCCAGTGTTCCAATGTTTAACTGGACTTATATCTACAAATACTTGTCCACTAAATTTGCTGAACTTGTTTGGAACCACCAAGCAGAGATATTAGTCATCATAACGCATTTTTAACCTAGAACACAGCAACATGACCACGGTGCGGGACTGCCGGTTAAACCCAGATCATGCGATCACAGTCGTCATAAAAACCATGCCACAAAATTATGCCGACAAAGTTTACTCGACTTGCAAATTCATACAAATCAGCTACACCATCTTTTACGTTAGTAAAACATGTTGAGAGCCCCCAACCACTTTGGGCGCCATCAGCCCCCTGATTCATTAATGATAATAGGATCTCGACTTAGTATTGACAAGCTACCATACAATGCAATTTCTTTGTCTGTTTGAAAAATCCAAACAGTAGCATACATGGTGGCAACATAAATAACGCAGCTAGTAATTTTTGGTTGGAGGCGTGTTGTTTTAGTATTTTGTTTTGCGAATTGTCTGCCTCATTTGATATAAACCTTGTACTATGTCAGCCTACTACACAGCAACAGTATATAATCCATGATTCTTGCATCGATTGCTTGCACATGCGATTTTTGCATCTGCTACTGCATCGTGAAGCCACAATTTTTGCAATCTCTTGCTATTGTTGTTTTTTTATTTTAAGGAGTCTGCTGCACAAACAAGAAATGGATTGCTGCCAGCTATACCTAGAGGTTGCATTTCATGATTTCACAATCTGCATAATTTACAAATTTTGGAAATGCGTGTAAATAATACTAATAATAATAAAAATCAATTTGTCAATCCCTTGACAGTTGAGATAGCAAGAAGCTAACATTTGACTAAGGGGCACTCGATGCTAAAGCAGGTGAAAAAGCAGAAAAATAGCAGATTACAAAATGAAAAATAGGACTTGTTAAAAGATTATTAAGATTGTATTATAATATACAGTGTTAAAGCATACTAAACAATATTAGGCACATCAACAAAGGCCATACTGAAAAAGCGTATTTTCAATCTATTCTTGAACAATGAAATGCTGCTACTTTTCCAAATATCAAGAGGCAAATCAATCCAAACAGTAACTAAAGCATGTGAAAAAATTGATCCAGATTTGTTGTCGTCCCAATTGACTGTTGTTTTTTTTTCAACTAAAGCACATCGCAGTTACCACGAAAATCATAAGCTGTAAGCAGCAGTTGGCTTATGCAGGGCAATTTAGAAGTACCTGTTGAAGGTAATCAGGAGCACAATCACACTCATAAAAAAATTTTGTCACCCCTTTTTTTAATTTCTGGCTGGGCCAGTAGATGTAGAGCCGCCCAAATATTACTGTACCTACTCCTATGTTGTTGTCAAGATTAATCACTATTCATACCAATGTACATCTCTATTTGAAAGCAACGGAATGATGACATTTGCATCAACTAGATGTCTGGGTAGTGCCAGGTGCTGTAAGCTTACTTTGCAAGGTTTGGGGCAGAGCCCTGGAAGCTTTAGCCCTTTTAATGTTTGCCAAGGGTAAAAACACAGCATTTAATCAGTCAATGGGCCATGGCCCCCCCTTTGGATTGCCAGGATTGCAAAATTGCATAGAAAAGTGAGCAAAATTGAGGCAGGGCCCCCCCTTTGCAAGTTGGGCATCAGGCCTTGGGCTCGAAATCACCTGATATTTTGGGCAAAAAATGGGACAAAATTTGATTTTGAGTGAAGACCTTTTTTTTGGTTTTTTGCTCTTCACCTGATTTTGGGCAAAAAATGGGACGAAATTTGAGTGTGACAATTTTAAATTCTGATCTATGTTCCTCTCAAATTTTCTGAAGTTTCAGACCCCCCCCCCCTTTTTAAATCCTGCGTACGCTACTGGTCCGAGAGCCTTACTCTTTCTAGGCCTAGGGCATGGATACCCACAATATCAGATAGGCCTACCGTACTACAACAGGAGCAATTGCTCTGAGCCCAATTCCAAATTAAATCCACAGCTGCCACACTGTCAGGTACGAAAAGACAGAAATGCCAGAAAATCCCTACCATCACATGATTTATTGATTGAAACCTGAAGCATCTGACGAAATTGCCACCCTAAAGGTCCAGCAGGCTGGCAGGTTTGGTGGATGAATATTCTTTAGTTTATGTCTACAACAACTACCGGTAGTTTACCAGCCTGCCAGTAAACTACTGCATATGGCTATCACACTGCACAGATTACTATTGCTATCCCTTGAACCTGTACCCCTAGGCTTGGGCCCCATGCAACCACCTTCTGAGGCTCTAGTACTAGGCTAGTAGGCTAGCCTACTGTACATTAGGCATACCGTACGATGCAACCCCTTCAGTAGTCTACCCCTAGCCACCATAACTGAACTGATTTCTGACAAACAATGATAAACTCGAGCCTACTAGCACTATAGATTAATACCAGTAACTAATCCTGAATTATCCAAACGACAGTGCGTCGCTATCGAGGAATCGAACCCAAACCCTCAGCTCTTCCTGACCTGTGTCCATCACGGTAATCTGAATTAATATGAACTTTCTGCAAAAGTTGGAAACAAGTGACACGCTTGAGCAATCACAGCGGCCAATCAGAAACGAGCTTTCTCTTTTTTCTCGTGATTTGTACTTTCTCTGCATTATATGCTAATCCAGTGTACCTTAAGGTACGAACGTGTACACGTTTTCTGCATTTGAAAGCCGAAGGATTAACGTACTTTTTTGCATTAAGAAGCCTTGATCCAAAACTAATCGGGTGGCCAAACTCTTTGCTTCTGGTTCTGGCATTAGTTTAGCCTTGTCAATCTGGAAGTGCAAGACACCACCACAAGATGGCGGTGCAAACAACAACCTTTCTGCAGAAGTGTCCAGACTAGTTGTTGTAGCGACTATGATTACGGTTAAATATGCACGGTAGGCCTATGATTTAAAAAATAAACCTCGGCTACCAGTAAACCATGGTACCTAACACTAACAGACCTAGGCTGGCTACAGTGAGACTGAATTTAACAACTGCAGTAGAGTGGCTGATTCATAGGCTTTGTTCAGTGTCATTCTATTTGAATAAGACAGGTAAAAGAGGTTAAACGGTAGGCCTAGTGGTAGGCCTAGAGATAGTTGGTGGTGGAATCATTTAACTTTTGGTTCAAGCCTTCCCCCTCTTTGGTCAAATCCAACTTTTTCTTGAAGATTTTATTGCAGTGAAGCCAGATGGTACTCAGCGGAGTTTAGTTGGCAAAATAATTTGCCGTTTTGAGGAGAAAGGTCATAGGCTTTGTGCCATGAAAATGACGACTGCCAGTAAAGATTTGCTAGAAATGCACTTTGCAGATCTCAGTTCAAAACCATTTTTCCCAAAACTTGTTGAAATTATGTTGTCTGGGCCAGTTGTGGCACTGGTTTGGGAAGGAAAAGGAGCAGTTAAAACTAATCGTAAAATGCTTGGAGAGACTAACCCTGTTGATTCTCTTCCTGGAACAATTCGTGGAGATTATTGTATTGACATTGGGAGAAACATATGTCATGGATCTGACTCTGTGGAAACAGCAAAGAAAGAAATAGCTTTATGGTTTAAAGAAGGTGAACTTAACAATTATTGCTGTGCTAACAACTCTTGGGTGTATGAATAAGAAGGCTACTTCAACCTGACACTCAGCACTCTTTTGGTGTTTTGTGCCTACATAGCAGGATCTGACATTTGTAGTTTTTGTATTTTTGTGTACATAGTTTGGATCTGACTTTTTTTTTCTGTACCTTTCTGTCTAAATTTATAATTTCCAGTATATTGAGAGATAGTTTTCACCTGTTTTCATTTTAAATTCAAAACAACTTTTCCTGCGCATTTTGTGGCTGATTGTAAATGTGCTATTTTGTCTAACTAGTGTAGAATCTTTCATTGGTTTGACTGCTTGATAATGCCAGTTAAATGTCCATGTGAAATATGTTTAAGACCTTGTAAAAGGAACCAGTGTGCTATTCAGTGTGATATATGTGGTGGATGGATTCATCTCAAATGCACAGTCATTAGTCCCCTTAAATTTCATACTCTTTGTTCTTCTACTGAACCATACTTCTGCCAAAATTGTTACAGTGAATTGTTTCCTTTTCAAACCCTAGATGATAAGCAATTGTTAAATGAAATGAGAAATGATGACAAACTAAACTTTGATATTAATCACACAAATAATTCGTTTTTCCCAGCTAAATGCTTACAGGTAGACAACAAGATAAAAAGCTTACTAAATGATTTAAATTCTGGTTTGGTTGACTCAAAATACTGCTCACAGGCCGAAGCCAATATTATTGACAAAAAGTGTAAATTTTCTTTGCTTTGCGTGAATATAAGAAGCTTAAATGCAAATTTTGATAAATTGAATGAACTTTTAACAAATTATGATATCTTACCTGATATCATTGCTATAAGTGAAACCAAACTTAAATTGTTACAGGTATACAATGCAAAGTTAAGTGGGTACCATTTTTACCACAAAGGCACAACTACAAGATGGGGAGGAGTAGGATTGTTTATTAAGGAGTCTTTATCAATTTCAATTTGCAAGGAGTTTGATTTAAACATTCCTAACTGTGAAGATATGTGGATTCAACTAGATTTAGGAAATACCAAAAAATGTATAGTGGGAGTAATTTACAGACACCCTAAACAGAAATTATCAGAGTTTTGCAAGAGTTTTGAATCAACCATTGAAAAATTGAATAGTAGAAAATTGATGTATTATATCGGAGGAGACTTCAACGCAGATTTGTTGAAAAGTAACTCTGATATCAATATTAAAGATTTCATGAATTTAACATATAGCTTAGGCTGCATTCCCTTAATTACACACCCGACAAGAATAACCACTACAAGCTCAACTCTTTTAGATCATGTTTATACAAACAATGTAGTGGGTGAACACAAAAGTTTTATTCTGGTGGAAGATGTAAGTGATCACCTGCCAGTAATGGTGTGTTCTAATTTAAGCCTACCCAAGAGTGAAAAATCATCTGTCACCCTAATTCGTGATACAAAAAATTTTGAAGTAGAAAAATTTCTAGACAAATTAACTGAAGGAATGGAGCTATTAGGTGATATCAAAGAGGAATGCATTGACAACTACACTGAAAAGTTTATTGACATTTTTCATAAGACATTAAACATACATGCACCATTACGAAAACAAAGCAGAAAGGAAACAAAACTAAAAAACAAACCATGGTTATCCAAAGGAATCCTTATATCAATCCAGCAAAAAAATTTATTGTACAAAAGAGCCCTTAAATTAAATGACAGTAATACATGGGCACAATACAAAGTCTATAGAAATAAACTGACTCATATTAAGGAATATGCAAAACGACTTTACATTAAAAATTTAGTGAATGATAATAAGCATGACACCTCGTCGCTTTGGAAAATTATAAATAAAATTATTCACTTGAAAAATGTGAAGAAAAATAACATTCCTAATAAAATGTATGCTTCCAAAAGTGAAAGTGCACAAGGTCCACAGGCCATCAGTAACTTGTTCAATAAATATTTCATAGAGATAGGAGTTAACCTTGCATCTACAATCGAAACACCAGCTATAATTGATGGCAAATTCAATGCCGTATCTTTGATTCAGAGTAGTTGCAATTCGTTTTTTCTAGAACCAATAGTTGAAGAAGAAGTAGTAAATTACATCAGAGCTATGAATCCATCAAAAAGTACAGGAAGACATGGAATTCCTGCAAAGTATATAAAAATGTCGGGCTCTGTCATAGCTCCAGTTCTAACTAACATTTTTAATGCATGCATATCAACAGGATATTTTCCAAAAGTGTTAAAAACCGCTGAAGTTGTTCCAATTTTCAAAAAAGGCGAAAGAGAGTTATGCAGTAATTATCGCCCTATTTCTATTTTAAATCCTTTTGCCAAACTTTTTGAAAAGTGTCTGCTTGATCAACTAAACAATTATTTTGTGAGCAATAATTTGATTAGTCCAAACCAGTATGGTTTTAAGAAAAATTGCTCAACAAATGAAGCTGTTTTAGATATTTACAATAAGCTACTTGACAATATGGATAAAAAGCTCATTACATGTTCTATTTTCTTAGATTTAAGAAAAGCATATGATACCATCAATCACACAATACTGATCAAGAAACTAGAAAAGTATGGAATTAGAAGATTACCATTACAGTTACTATCAAGTTACCTGACTGACCGTCAACAGTATACAATTGCAAATCAGTATAAATCCAAGTCAAGAGATGTTATTTGCGGTATTCCTCAGGGATCAACTCTAGGTCCGTTGTTATTTAATATTTATATCAATGATCTTCCACTTGCCTCAAATTCCACAATTCATCTTTTTGCAGATGATACAAACCTTACTCTCTCCCATTCTAATGTTTCAACACTGCAACAAAATATTAATGATGAATTAGTCAATGTAAGCAACTGGTTCAAGGTGAATAAATTATCAATTAACTTTAATAAAACTGAGTTTATGGTAGTGACAACAAAACAAAATAAACCTGAACTCAAAGTATCAATAGATAATAATCCAATCAAGCAATCACATCACATAAAGTATCTAGGTGTTCTCATAGACGACAATCTAAACTGGAAACAACAAATCAAGGAACAATGTTCAAAGGTGGCAAGGGGATCTTGGGCCCTTAATCAATTAAAACACTTTGTAGATGAGCAAACCTTAAGATCTGTTTACCACTGCCTCAAATACTCTCATCTACAATACTGCATAAGTAGTTGGGGGACTGCTTCAAAATCAACATTAGCACCACTCTTTATTCTGCAAAAAAGAAGCATCAGATTGTTAACTGGAAGTGGATATCGTGAGCATACTAATCCTTTGTTCTATCGAGCTAAATGCTTAAAACTCAAGGATATTTACTCTCTGGAAACTGAAAAGCTAATGTACAAAATTCACAATAATGTATTATCTTTTGCAAATTCAGATAAGTTTAACCTAATAAAAAACTGCTATACACATAAGACAAGATTGAGCCACAAAAACAACTTCTTTCTTCCAAGAACTAGAACAAGATTAGGGCAAAAGTCTCTATCATTCGCAGGAATTAAAGTCTGGAATGAAATTCCAAGCAGTATGAAAGAAGTTTCATTCTACAGATTTAAAAAAGCTGTTAAAGCTCATTTTTTATCAACCTATGAAACCGATAAAAGCTAGAATAACAGCTTTCTATCAGCAATGCAGTAGTAATTACAGGAATCATAGTTGCATATTTATGCTTGAGTTCAACAATAACCTATTCTATTGCTTGAATAGCATGAGTTTGGTGCATTCATCTATCACACTTTTATTACAATACGTCATCTCTCATTTTGACGTGCCCTTGAATTATTAGTAATTTTGCAATACCTGACTGAGGTTGATATATAATGGTATTGGAAATTGTACCAGTACTAATGACATATTGGCAAACAATAGAAAACAAAGCAAGGAGTTTTTTTTTCACTCCAATTGCCCACTTTAATTTCTATAAAACATAAATAAGCATTATGAACTTTATTAATTTTATTTCGATCCAATCTGTAGTTACAGCATTTTTATTTTTTTATTTTTTAGTATGCTTAGAGTTAGAACAATTCTAATGTTGTCTTGCATTTTCTTTACATGGTGACTGTGAGTTTTGTGTATACACTGTACAAAATGTACATATCTTTGCAACACTTTGTTTTAATTTTGCGTAAAGTTTTTTATCATAGAACGTAGCAGACTGAGAAAATCTAGTAGCTGTTTTTTTTTTTAACCTTAACTTGGTGAGGTGGCAGTAGACTTAGATGACCTTTCGGTCCTTCGCTGTCTCCTCACCAAGTGACTAAATATCGCATTGACTCTGCAAGTTTGTGTGTTTGGTTTTAAAGGAATTGCATATTTCGATGCTTTGGTGATAGACCTAGAGGAAGTTGCAGTTTTTTTTTTTCTTGTGATATGACGTCACTTGGTAAATAAATAAATAAATATGATGATGATAACCTAATTCTAAGAAGTCTCATCCTCCAGCTGCAGCTGCTGCACTGCGAAACTACTGGAATTTTTCACGCTGCGCGGTGCTGTCCTTCGAACCGCGTACGCGGCCGGGTGCGCTGCGCTGCTACCATCTCTAAGAACTTCAACAATAAAACCCGCAGTACACGAAAAAATGATTAACGTGTTTCCAATAAAATTTTGCTTAACTTGAAAAAAAATATCGATTAATTATTATCGATTTACCAGGCAAAAAAGTAGGGAAAAGACACATTTGATAATGAAATTAAAAAGTAAAGAATTTTTGCATTCGATAACCAAAAAGTAACAAACAACGATATCGATTATCGATTTCAAGTCGATATTTCCAACCCTGCCAGTAAGCTTGCTGCATTCTTTAGTAGGCCTATCAAACGTGGTAAATTTACGCATCCTTTATAACGTCATCATTGTTGGAGACGTTTATAATTGTGTTTCAACACCTACGGTTTTTTGCCTTCGTTTATGACATTATTTACGTTCTGATTTTTAGAAGTTTCCATCAATAAAAACTGAATGATATTGTCAGTTCCTAACAGAGCAGCGCAAAGTTATCAATATCAATGCATGAAGGCCAACGGGTCTGTTAGTTTTACCAAGTATAGGCCTATAACTAGATTGCTTTGTTGAAGCTGAATGACACTGTCTGTTGTTGTCTAAAGTAGTATTAGATCAGCGTTCTTGACTATGAGATCAGAGATAGGTGATGCAAAGACCAGTTGACAGTGGTAGCCCAAAGTTTTTCTGTTCTTCGAGGGTCCCTGTCAGAAGGAAATTTTTAGTTTATACCGCTGTTGGAAGAGAGCCTAGACAATGTTGAAAAAACGCTTGACAGATTCCCAAGGCAATGGCTATTTTGCCTCTAGAGGCAAAATAGCCCCATGTTATTTTGCCATTTGGAGGCAAAATGGTCCTAATGGTTACGTATTTTGCCGCAAGTGCCAAACTAGCCCTAAGCCTAATCCTAACCCAAACCCTAATCAAACGCTAACCCTAATCCTAATCCCAATCCTAGCCCTAACCCTAACCCAAACCCTAACCCAAACAGAGGAAAAACACTATTTTGCCTCTGGAGGCAAAATACTCTAGCCACTTCCGATTCAAAATATAAAATTTTTTTCACAGATGCAGTTCATCAGTTCATGATTGCCGATGTGATGCAGTAGGCCTACCGGCATAGTAGAGGCGCAGTAAACCAAAATGTATACCGGTACTGTAATTCAATGATATTAATATCCACATTTTCAGTACTGGTACGAGCAGTAACTAATTTTAAGGGATATTATAATGAAATTGGCTAATGCAACAAAGGAATCGGTATGCCCAACAGTTGGTGCTCTGGAAGATATACTGAACAATATGCTTGCCACGTATTTAAATGTGATGAAGTACCGGTATTATAATGACGTTATTAAAAGATGTTTAGCTTGTATGATACCAAAAAAAATTATAATCAATCTTTCACTTAGATTGTTGAAAATGTGACTCATGAGATTGAAAGAGTTAGGGTAAGGTATTAACAGATCTGAAAGAAGTTGTCGATCCAGTTATATAGAGAAATTACCAGTACATATTT